>CM038042.1:184881773-186081773 GCA_021397845.1 Areca catechu
ACGAGAGGAAGAGAAGGCGTGGGAGAGATGTGGCGAAGGAGGGAGAAACGGAGATGGTGGTCCGACAAGGAGGCGTCAGGAGGAGGTTTGGGATGGTGAGAGCTGGCAACGGCGAGCGGGAGAGGCGAGAGTGACGATGGGGAGAGGGTTTTCGGTCATCGAAGGGAAGAAGACTAGAAGAGAGGAGGGAAATCGCTCCCCCTTCTCACAAACATTTGGATTTGGGCCTGTGCTGGGCCCGATTATGACAAACATTTTGTAACCGCTTATGACTAGTACCTTGGAGATTATCTTTTGCGATTTCCATAATAAATGGACAAAGTTTATTTATAAATTGATATAGCATGATCGCTGACATGGAGTAGCTGTTAGACGCCACGTCAGATACTCTACTCGGGCTCCTTTGCCGGGCTGAGCTCCCTCAGGGTAACGGGGCCGCCCGCCGAAGTCGAGCTCCGCCCTCCGCTAAGTCGGGCCTGCCAACCCGGGACGCTTAGGCCGGAGCCGAGCGGCATCCCCTAGATTGAGCCCCTTGAGATCGAGCCCCGTGGTACGGAGTCGAGCTCAGCCCTCCTCCGCCACATGGAGTTTCTCCGAGTTCGAGCCCTCTAGGCCGGGGCCGTGTTTTGCCCTCCACCAGATCGAGCCCCTCGAGATCGAGCCCTGTGGTCCGGAGTCGACTCAGCCCTCCGTCATGTGGAGTCTCTCCGAGGTCGAGCCCTCTGGGCCGGGGCTACGCTCTGCCCTTCGCCAGATCAAGCCCCTCAAGATCGAGCCCTGTGGTCCGGAGTCGAGCTCAGCCCTCCTACGCCACGTGGAGTCTCTCCGAGGTCGAGCCCTCTGGGCCGGGGCGCGCTCTGCCCTCCACTAGATCGAGCCCTACCTCCCCTGCTCGGCCTCCAGCTCGAGCAAAGACACCGGCGAGCAGAGAGACAGCACCATCACCCTAGGACACCGGTGAGCTGCCTGAAGATTGCAGTAAGACGCCCACCAGGCCACAATAACTGCCCGCGGCTCCCACTTGTACCAGAAAGGGGAGGAGCACTTCGATCGAGGTGCTACGCTCTTCACCAACCACCTGAACCACCCCGAAGAGGAAGTCAACCAGGCGATTCGAATCCCGGGGGTGACGGCCCCCCGATCGAGGCACTGCCAGGCTTCCCGGAATGGGGTGACCAGGAGGAATGTCAGAACACATGACAACTTCCCTTAGCACGAATCAGGGAAGACGTCCCGTCCACAGCATGGGACACCGCCGCACGCGCCTGCCAACCCAGCGAAGGTCCCAAGGCAGGTGCCCAACGGTCACCTTGGCTACAAAGAACGTTCGGCACCCCTGGAAGGGGGAGGTATGCAAACACAAACACAAGTACAAGCTCAACCAGAGGGCAATGCACCACCAAAAACCCAAGCAAAGGAAGGAGGAAAGGCCATATAGAGAATCCCTCTAGCTCGGCCACCATTCTCCTAACGCACTTACACCCCACTCTCACACTACTCACTCCTTCTAGTGTGGAGTCCTTCAAAAGGGGCTCGACCAGGAGGATATGTTGTCCTGGATCATCACTGACTTGATCGTTGGAGTGCCCTCACTGGAATCTCCGGCCTGGGTCACTAACCCCTGTTTTGCAGGTCCAGAACTATAGGATCGCCAGGCAGCGGAGGAAGCACACTCCGGTGCCGACAGCAGTTACAGTTCACGACGATCTTGGCGGCAACTGATTGGCGTGCCAGGAAGAGGGGGACGAGAAGCGATCTTTGATCCTCTTTTAACCCCTTTTACAAGCAGTCTGACGGAAGGATGGTGACAACAAGGGCGAGAGAGGTCTCCACTAGTCGTGCGGGGGACTACCCCTCCCAGGAAAATCCACACAACCCAAAGGTGGAGCCATCCGCTCCAACTCAACCACCTCCGTCGGAATCCCAGCTGGCTGCACTCAACCAATAGATGCAGATCCTTACCACAGTAGTGCGCCAGCTTCAGCATCAGCACCAGTCTTTGGCCACTCATCAGCAGCCAGGGACTCTCGCGGCCCATGCCGTAGTACCCCGTGATAGCTTGCGTTCCTTCCAAGGAAGGCCTTCACAGCCACGGGCCATTACTGACAACCGGGGTAGCCACCAAACTCCGACGAAAAGATAACGAGTTAGATCTGCTGACAGGGAGAGCCGCTCACCGAACCTTGAGCGGGCGGTGTCCATGCCCCACCGAGGTAGGAAAAGTAGAACCCTTCGCCACGGGTGCATTGCACCCATGTCACCTTCTTCGTCTCCTTCGACGAAGGGGTCTACTGACGAAGCCATCAGGCGCATGGTGGAAAAGCACCTGGAGGAGCATGACCACAAGCTGGCAGAATTATCCCGCCGGTTTGCCAATCTACCGGGCTCCACCAGCGAGCCAGTGGGCTATGATGCCCGCCCTCCTTTCTCCCAGGAAATCCAAGAAGAGCCCATCCCAGGTCGGTTCCGTATGCTGCAGGTAGATCCTTACGATGGGACCACCGATCCCCTAGACCACCTGGAAAGCTATCGGGCCCTCATGAGAGTCCAGGGGGCCACCGACGCACTCCTTTGCGTCGCCTTTCCTGCTACTCTCCGGAAAGCAGCCCGGGTGTGGTTCGTCCATTTGGAGCCGGATAGCATTAATTCCTTCGTCCAGCTGGGGCAGAAGTTCATGGCCCACTTTGACGCCTGTCGAAAGATGCCACGAGAGGCAGATAGCCTCTTCTCCATCAGGCAGCAGGACCGTGAGCCACTGTGGGACTACATGGCCCGTTTCAAGGCTGCCGCATTGGAGATCTACAATCTTGAGGAGCCGGTTGCGATGTTGGCTTTGAAGCGAGGGCTCAGGACCTCCCGCCTGACCTACTCGCTCGACAAAAAGCCCCCAAAGACCTACTCTGAGCTTCTCCTTCGAGCTCAGAAGTACATTTGCACCGAGGAGGTGGATCGTACGAGATGGGAGCTCGACGAGAGGCCACTAAAGAAGCCAACCCCCATCGAAGCATCCGGAACGCGGAAGCCGGGACCCCCAGCTTCGAGCTCCCGGCAAGGACTAAGGCCGAGATGTGCTCCCGTCCTTGAGGAGTATTACACCCGCTCCTCATCCCGAGGATGAAGATCCTCATGGAAATCAAGGGCGAGAAATATCGGAGGCGCCCGCCTCCGATGAAACCGTCCTCTAGCCATGACAAAATAAAATACTGCCACTTCCACCGCGACACGGCCACGACATCGAGAAATTTTGCAACCTCAAGTGGAAAATCGAAGAGCTCATCAAGAGGGGCTACCTCGGAAGGTTTATGAGGGACAGGCCTCAAGCAGAACCTCAGGCGCTCGTTGCTCTCCTGCCAGTTCCATTAGTTGACAACCGCCCTACCAAGAAGCTGGTAGGGATGATAAGCTTGGGAGCCAGACGTGCGCCCAAGAGGGCCCGGGGAGCAAGACATTCTGAAAATGTACTCCCCTTTATGAGAGAAGGGGAAGACGGGGGGAAAAATATAAATAATGATGCCGTGGTTGTCGAGATGACGATCGTGAAGCATCCTGTAAACGCATCATGGTTGATAGTGGAAGCTCCACAGATGTGCTTTTCTACTATGCTTTCTCTAGGATGAATATTTTTCATGCTCAACTTAAACCTGTGCACACAACCCTTGTTGGTTTCACAGGTGATTCTTAAGGGTGGAGGGAGAAGTTACTCTCCCAGTCACTGCCATGATCCCATCTCGGTAGAGCACCGTCATGATGACTTTCATAGTTGTCATGCTTCCTTCAGCCTACAACGTGATTCTGGGCCGACCCAGACTCAACCTGCTCGACGTCGTCGTCTCCACCAAGAGGCTACTTGTACAGTTCCCAACTCCATACGGTGTCGGGGAAATGAGGGGAGCACCCCAGCCGGTGTAGCACTGTTTCCAAACCCTTCATGGGGCTAAGGCCCCTGAGGGTGACCCCAAGGCGGACGACCTCGACCAAAGAGCTTAAGATCCCAGGGGAGGCTCGGTCGAGGCTTACTCTCTTACTCGCTCGGAATGACCCTGCGAAGACGGTGCAGATTAGAGCCCAGCTATCCGAGGAGGAGAGGGCTCAGCTGTTGGAGTTCCTGCGGACAAATGCAGATGTATTTGCCTGGACAGTGACGGACATGCCAGGTATTCCCTCCGACATCATCACCCATAAGTTGAGCATTGACCCGAACCACAGGCCAGTTCATCAGAAGAAGATGAGTTTCGTCCCGGAGAGATAGGCGGCTATCAACGAGGAAGTGGACAAACTTCTCACCGCCGGTTTCATTCGGGAGGTGTAATATCCGAGCTGGCTGGTGAACATGGTGATGGTAAAAAAGAACAGTGACAAATGGAGGATTTGTGTAGACTACACCGATCTTAATAAGGCATGCCCTAAGGATAGCTTCTCTCTGCCGAAGATCGATCAGCTGGTGGACACCACTTCGGGACACAGGCTGCTCTCCTTCATTGATGCATTTTTCGAATACAATTAGATCCAGATGCACCCTGAGGATGAGGAGCATACCGCCTTCATCACCGATCAAGGGATGTATTACTACAGGATGATGCCCTTCGGTCTGAAGAATGCTGGCGCCATGTATTAGCACCTGGTCAATAAGTTCTTCAAAGACCAGATTGGCCGTAACATGTAGGTGTATGTGGACGACATGCTTGTCATGAGCAAGCCGAGCTCAGATCATATTGCCAACCTCGCCGAAGCCTTCTACAACCTTCGGCAATACTAAATGAAGTTGAACCCGGCGAAGTGCACCTTCGAAGTGGAAGCAGAAAAGTTTCTCGACCTCATGGTCACTCAGAGGGGCATTGAAGCAAACCCGGAGAAGGTCCAGGCGATCATCGACATGGAGCACCTGACATCCAAGAAGCAGGTCCAGTGCCTGATGGGGCATATTGCCGCCCTGAGCCGGTTCATCTCGAGGTCGGCCGATCGCTGCCTTCCCTTCTTCAATGCACTGTGCAAGATGCACGACTTCACCTAGACGGAGGAATGCAGGACGGCCTTCGAGAAGTTGAAGGAGTTCCTAGCTTTTCCCTCGTTGCTTTCCAGACTGAAAGAAGGGGAGGAGCTCCTACTCTATTTGGCGGTTACACCTGGAGTCGTCAGCTCGATCCTCGTCTATGCAGATGAGGACAGATCCCAGAAGCTGGTGTACTACATCAGCAAAATCCTCTACGATGCGGAGATCAAGTATACTCGCTCCGAGAAACTCATTTTTATACTAATAATGTCTGCTAAGCGCCTCAGGCCCTATTTCCAAGCACACCCGATCACGATCAAGACGGACCAGCCGCTGAGGGCCATACTTAGCCACCCTGAGACCTCCGGGAGACTGGCGAAGTGGTCCCTGCTCCTCAGCGAGTTCGACATAGCATATCGGTCGAAGTCTTCGCAGAAGGCCCAAGTCCAGTCGACTTCATGGTCGAATGCACCGGGCTCATGGAGGAGCCAGAACAGACAATAACAGAGCTCCTAACGGAGCCTGGACCAGAGGAGGATCCTTGGATCCTCCACATGGATGGCGCATCCAACTCCGGCAGGAGCGGAGCAGGCCTCATCCTCGCCAACAATGATGGGGTGGTGACGGAGTGTGCTCTCCGCTTCAAGTTTGGCATGACAAATAACCAGGCGGAGTACGAGGCGCTCATCATGGGTCTAAAAGTCTCTCGCGGGCTGGGCGTGTAGAATTTGAAAGTCTTCACCGACGCCAAATTGGTGGCCGGGCAGGTCTTCATGGAATATGAAGCCAGGGATCCCCAGATGATGAAGTACCTGGACCGGGTCCGCTCAAGCACGACAGGCTTCCGACACTTCAGCATCTTCCACATCCCTCGCGGGGAGAATGCACGCGCAGATGCGCTGTCGAGGCTCGCGACCCTGTCGAACTCATCGCTGGGGCGCGCCTACATTGAGTACCTCGAGAATCCATGCTACGAAGGCCTGGAGGAGGTACACCAGTCATCCCCGAGCCGAGCTAAATGGACAGGTATGTCAGGTACATCACTGATGGCACCTTGCCAGAGAATCGCGTGGAAGCAGGCCTCATCAAGAAGAAGGCCTCTCGATTCGTTCTGATGGAAGGCCAGCTTTACCGTCGATCTCATTCCTACCTGCTCCTGAAATGCCTCAAGCCCGCAAAGGCAACCTTCGTGCTCCAGGAGATACACGAAGGCCTCTGTGGGAACCATGTGGGAGGGAGAACACTGACTTATAAATCACTCTCCAAGGGTACTTCTGGGAGACCATGAGGGAAGACGCCGTTGACTTTGTCAGAAAGTGCGACAAATGCTAGCACCACGCCCATATACAGTGCCAGCCGGCAGCACCGATCTCCCAACTCTCATCTCCTTGGTCTTTTGCTTAGTGTGGAATGGACATTCTAGGACCATTCCCCCTTGCACCTGGACAGCGAAGATTCCTGCTAGTGGCGATCGACTACTTCACCAAGTGGGTCGAAGCGAAACCGCTAGCTCGGATCATCGAAGCCAATGTCCGCCAATTCTTCTAGAAGTTCGTTATCTACCGTTTTGGACTCCCTCATTGTATCATCATCGATAATGGACGACAATTCGACAACCGGGAGTTCGAAGGTTTCTGCAGGAGCACGGCATTCAACACCGCTTCACCTTGGTATCTCATCCCCAGATAAATGGGGAGGCCGAGGTGCCCAATCGGACCATCCTCCAAGGGCTCAGAACCAGGTTGGATCAAGCCAAAGGCAGATGGGTGGAAGAACTTCCGAGCATTCTGTGGGCCTACCACACAACGCCTAGGACAGCAAATGATGAGACGCCCTTCAACCTTGTCTTCGGGGTCGAGGCAGTCATCCCGGTTGAGCTCGGCATGCCCACGCTACGAGTACGACAGTATGACGAGGCACGAAACTCGACACACCTGCTGCTCAACTTAGATCTCCTCGAAGAAACAAGGGACAAAGCCTGGCTCCGAATGGCGGCATATCGGCAATGGGTGTCCCGGTACTACAATGCGCGGGTGAGGCCGAAACTCTTCAGGCCAGGGGACTTGGTGCTATGCCGAGCCGAAGCATCTCAACCTCGGGAGTGTGGCAAGCTCTCGCTGAACTGGGAGGGCCCCTATAGAGTGGCTGAGGTCCTCTCACATGGGGCCTACTACCTTGAAGATCTCGACGGCGTCAGGTTCCCTCGAACATGGAATGCCTGCAATCTGAGAAGATACTATCAATAATGTAAGGCTTTCTTCCAGTAATAATAAAGATTTTCTTTTGCACAAGTAGCTATCTGCCTTGCAGGAAAATCTCCAATAAGTCTTCGAGCCCAGCTCTAAGATACCAACTCCAGAGCCCAGCTCTCTGGCCAACAAGTCTTCGAGCCCATCTCCAAGACACTAACTCCGGAGCCCAGCTCTCCAGCCAACAAGTCTTTGAGCCCAGCTCCGAGACACCATCAACTCTGGAGCCCAGCTCTCTGGCCAAGATGTCTTCGAGCCCAGCTCCGAGACACCATCAACTCCGGGGCCCAGCTCTCCGGTCAAGGAGTCTTCAAGCCTAGCTTCGAGACACCATCAACTCCGGGGCCCAGCTCTCCGGCCAATATGTCTTCAAGCCCAGCTTCGAGACACCATCAATCCCAAAGCCCAGCTCTCCGGCCAAGATGTCTTCGAGCCCAACTCCGAGATACCATTAACTCTGGAGCCCAGCTATCCGGTCAAGATGTCTTCGAGCCCAGCTCCAAGACACCCTCAACTTTGGAGCCCAGCTCTTCGACAAAGAAGTCTTCGAGCCCAGCTCTCCGGCCAACAAGTCTTCGAGCCCGGCTTCGAGACACCATCAACTCTAGAGCCCAGCTCTCTGACCAAGATGTCTTCGAGCCCGGCTCCGAGACACCCTCAACTCCGGAGCCCAGCTCTCCGGCCAACAAGTCTTCAAGCCTAGCTCCAAGACACCAACTCTGGAGCTCAGCTCTCCGGCCAACAAGTCTTCGAGCCCAGCTCCAAGACACCAACTCTGGAGCTAAGCTCTCCGGTCAACAAGTCTTCGAGCCCAGCTCCAAGACACCATCAACTCCGGAGCCTAGCTCTCCGGCCAAGATGTCTTCGAGCCCAGCTCCGAGACACCATCAACCCCAGAGCCCAGCTCTCCGGCCAAGATGTCTTCGAGCCCAGCTCCGAGACACCATCAACCACGGAGCCCAGCTCTTCGGTCAAGGAGTCTTCGAGCCCAGCTCTGAGACACCATCAACTCTTGGACCGGGGCCAAGCTCTCCGACCAATATGTCTTCGAGCCCAGCTCTGAGACACCATCAACTCTTGGACTGGAGCCCAGCTCTCCAGTCAAGATGTCTTTGAGCCCAGCTCCGAGACACCATCAACTCCGGGACCCAACTCTCCAGCCGATATGTCTTCGAGCCCAGCTCCGAGACACCATCAACTCTTGGACCGGAGCCTAGCTCTCCGGCCAAGATGTCTTCGAGCCCAGCTCCGAGACACCATCAATCCCGGAGCCCAGCTCTCCGGCCAAGATGTCTTCAAGCCCAGCTCCGAGACATCATCAACTCCGGGGCCGAGCTCTCCGGCCAATATGTCTTCGAGCCTAGCTCCGAGACACCATCAACTCCGGAGCCTAGCTCTCCGGCCAAGATATCTTCGAGCTCAGCTCCGAGACACCCTCAACTTCGGAGCCCAGCTCTTCGACAAAGAAGTCTTCAAGCCCAGCTCTGAGACACCATCAACCCCGGAGCCCAGCTCTTCGGTCAAGAAGTCTTCGAGCCTAGCTCCAAGACAAGACCTGAGCCCAGCTCTCTGGCAACCCTTGGACTGGGGCCCAGCTTTCCGGTCAAGAAGTCTTCGAGCCTAGCTCTGAGACACCAAGACTTGAGCCCAGCTCTCAAGCAACTCTTGGACTAGGGCCCAGCTCTCTGGCCAAGAAGTCTTCGAGCCTAGCTCCAAGACACCAAGACCTGAGCCCAGCTTTCAGGCAACTCTTAGACCAGGGCCTAACTCTCCAGCCAAGAAGTCTTTGAGCCTAGCTCCAAGACACCAAGACCTGAGCCTAGCTCTCGGGCAACCTGGACCGGGGCCCAGCTCTCTGGCCAGCAAATCTTGGAGCCCAACTGCTCCCAAACTATCAAAGTCCTAAGCTCGCTTCACCAACATTGGAGCTTAAAGACCAAGCCCCAGATAAGGTGAAACCCTTCTCTCTGATCTCGCTGCGTACTCCAAAAGAAAGGGGGGGGGGGGGGGAGAGGAGAAAAAGAAGGAAAAGAGAGAAGAGGGAAGAGTCAAGTAATGCTCGGGAACAGATAGCAAGAAAATTTTCACTTCATTAATAAAAGTTATTTATAAGCATCTTTAGGCCCCCGACATACCGGGCGACCCAGATCAAATACAGAAAGGGAAAAACAAGATGGAAGGCTACTCCACTCTGGCTAGCCCCCTAGTAGGGCCGTGAGGCTGCGAGGTCTCATTCTCGAGGACCTCCAATTGGGCAGCTCCGGCCTTAGGTGGCCCAGCTCTGGCTTCGGCTGGCGGAGAAGTTTCGGGAGCAATCACTTCCTCAACGTCCGCCTCCGGGCCCGACTCCATGTCCGAGGCTTGAGGGTACTTGAGGCGACTACGGCCTTCATCAGGAACGAACCCCTCAACTCGGCAGCGCAGGTACACGAAGCCTTTGAAGGAGTCCGATGCCGTTTGATGAATCTCGGTGACGAACTCCTCTGAGGCTTTGTACCTGGCCACAGCCCCTTCAGCATCCTTCCTTGCCTCGACGGCTTCCCCCATGGCCACCTTCGCCGACTTGGCCGACTCCTCTGCCGCCCTCTTAGCCGCGACTAATTTCTCCTTCATCGTCGCCAGTTCGGTCTGAAGGGATCGAGCAATCTCCTTCTGCCGGACTGCCTTGGTGTTGAATAACCCTAGCCTTCTTTCAGCATCAGCGAGCTCCTCAGCCTTCTTTTTCGATCTGCCCCGCTCCTGGTCAGGCCCTCCTGGAGCTCCTTTGCTCGCCCCTCAGAACCAGTGATCTTCTTCTCGAGATCCTTGACCTTCTGACCGAGCACCCCGTTCGTGTCGGTCCTCTCCTTCAGGTCGGCCTTCAGCGACTCAACTTCAGTTGCCTGTTGCTGGTCATCCTTCTGCCAGTTCCGGCAGTAGTCCTTTATGAAGAGGACCTCGGCACCGATCTGCATCATGCAAAAGATTAGTCAAAAAAAAAAGAAAAGAGAAAAAGAAAGAAGTAAAAGGGGTGGGATCGCTCACTAAGAAGAGCTGGAAAAAGATGCTGCTGATCACATCCCCCAGCCACTGACCAGCCATCCCCTGCCGATCGCATGATTGGATCGAGAAATCCATCATGCGCTCGGCCAGTACGTGGTTCCGGAGTAGAGAGCTCTCCGGTCCCAGCTTGAACGGAAGTCGACGCCGCGCCTCCTCCCTCCTGCTCTCCCCGGGAGTAGGGTCGTTCACTCCACGGTAGCGGAGCCCCCGGGAGCGGGCTGTGGGTCCTGCACCTTCTCAGGTGGTGCCTTAATCATAGGCCCAGCCCCAACTCGAACCTCCTCCTCCTCGACCTCAGTTACAGCCGAGCTCCGGGAGCTGGGGGACATGGCAGCGGCGACAGCTGCGGCCCTGGCTCGGACGACCACTTCAGGCTCCAAGACAGGGGTTGTTCCCTGTTGCCTAGGCCGCTCAGGGATTTTCTGGATTGCTCGTTGACTTGGCCCTGGCACCGTGGACGTCGTCCTATCCACTGGTGCAAAGGCAGCTTCGGCCTCCCTCCTACTCGGGGCGACTGGCACGGCGGGAGCGGCCACCGACATGCTCTCGACCCGGGCCCGTCTCGGCGAAGGCTCATCGGCTAGCCCGGCTGGCGGCCTCTTCCTGGTGATCGCCAGCAAGTTGCTCTCTGTGAAGATCATTCCTGTATACATATCACATAATGATTAAAGCTCAGAAGGGTCAGTATAAAAGCACAGAGAAAAGAAAGACCTGAGCCAGACTCACCCAACCCTCTCGTTGTGTCGACTCTGGCATCGAAAAGGTTCTGCTCTGACAGCAGGACTTCAAGAAAAGGAATCTGAGTGGTGCGAAGTTGCTCATAGTCATCCTGGTCAGCCGCATCAACCGTAGAGACTCGATTGGGGGACTGATCTGGATCACTCTAGACCCAGTCAACCCCCTCGACTGTGGCAAAAAAGAATTTACTTTTCCATCCCTTGATGGAAGAGGGGAGCTCAAATTTAATACCCTTCAGGTGAGAAGACAAGGACCACCACCCGTCTTTGATGGAGTGGCGCTTCAGGGTGAAGAACGCCTTGAACAAGAAAAATCGGGCAACGAACCCGTGGGAGTGGCGGAGTACAATGAAGGAGAAGATGGTCCTGATGGTGTTTGGGACTAGCTGAGTGGGAACCAGACAGTAGTTGCTCAGCACAGACATGAAGAAGGGATGAAAGGAAAATCGGAGCTCACCCGAAAAGGTCTCCTCATAAAAGGCGATCCAGCCTGGGCTACTCGAAGTAACCCTCTCTCCTGGTCGGGGGATCAGAAATCGAATGGAGTGCGGGATGTCGTAGACATCCCGGATGGTCCCCAGCTCCACAGCAGAAATCATCAAAGCGATCCCACTGGGACATGTTGACTGGACAGACTTGGAGACAGGTTCGGATGGGTGAGGAAGACGAGAAGGATGGGAAGGACCAGCCCCTGGTTCTCTAATAGATACAGGGCCAGGAGGATGCCTCCTACTGAACTCGAAGCGCGCCCCATCCCCCTCCTCATCGGAGGAAGAAGATGTCATCATCGGCTTCACTCAGATTGGTGGAGGATGGGAGCTCGGACTAAAACGAGGCATCTTCAAAAGAAGAAGAAGCAGGGAATCCAAGGAGCAGAAGGGACGAACTCGGCTGGGGGAACGCCCTAGACTCAGAAGAGGAACCCTACAGTGATGGGAAGAAGAAGAAGAGAAGGAAGACTAACCTGGTTCCTTAGGGGGACTGAGGCAATCAGGAAGAAGGGGAAGCCTGGGTACTATAGCGGGCATGAAGGATTCGAAAGAATAGATGTTTTGGATAAAAACTTCTTTTCATTTCGAAGCGACCCGATGCATCCGTACCGTTACAACCTCTTCGCCAACAGATTCATGCCACGTGCCAGCCATCGGTGAGAAAGGCATCCCGGCTGCTCTGGGTTCCGTGCCGTTAATAACTACTCCTCGAATGTGGCCATGTGGTGCCCCCGCAATGGCCTGGAAAACCGTCTCGTGAAGCAATGACGATCATGGCCATAATTGTACCGGATCTTCATCTTTCCATGTCAGCGATGCAATTACTCCCTTTGACCCGAGCGCCGTGCACTAACGAGCCTCGAAAGTGGGGGGCAAATGATGTGGCACGATCGCCGACATGGAGTAGCTGTCAGATGCCATGTCAGATACTCTACTCGGGCTCCTTTGCCGAGTTAAGCTCCCTTAGGATAACGGGGTCGCCCGTTGAAGCCGAGCTCCACCCTCCGTTAGGTTGGGCCCGCCAGCCCGGGATGCTTAGGCCGGAGCCGAGCGGCATCCCCCAGATCAAGCCCCTCGAGATCGAGCCCCATGGTACGGAGTCGAGCTCTGCCCTACTCCACCACGTGGAGTCTCTTCGAGGTCGAGCCCTCTAGGTTAGGGCCACGCTCTGCCCTCTGCTAGATCGAGCCCCTCGAGATTGAGCCCTGTGGTCCGGAGTCGAGCTCAGCCCTCCTCTGCCACGTGGAGTCTCTCCGAGGCCGAGCCCTCTAGGCCAGGGTCGCGCTCTGCCCTCCGCTAGATCGAGCCCTGTGGTCCGGAGTCGAGCTCAACCCTCCTCCGCCATGTGGAGTCTCTCCGAGGTCGAGCCCTCTGGGTCGGGGCCATGCTCTGCCCTCCACCAGATCAAGCCCCTCGAGATCGAGCCCTGTGGTCCGGAGTCGAGCTCAACCCTCCTCCGCCATGTGGAGTCTCTCCGAGGTTGAGCCCTTTGGGCCGGGGTCGCGCTCTGCCCTCTGCCAGATCGAGCCCTACCTTCCCTGCTCGGCCTCCAGCTCGAGCAAAGATACCGGCAAGCAGAGAGACAGCACCATCACCCTAGGACACCGGCGAGCTGCACGAAGATTGCAACAAGATGCCCACTAGGCCGCAATAACTGCCCACGGCTCCCACTTGCACCAAAAAGGGGAGGAGCCCTCCGATCGAGGTGCCACGCTCTTCACCAACCACCTGAACCATCCAAAAGAGAAAGTCAACCAGGAGATTTGAATCTCGGGGGTGGCAGCCCCCCGATCGAGGCACTACTAGGCTTCCTGGAATGAGGCGACCAAGA
This sequence comes from Areca catechu, assembly GCA_021397845.1. NCBI lineage: Eukaryota > Viridiplantae > Streptophyta > Magnoliopsida > Arecales > Arecaceae > Areca > Areca catechu. Next base: position 184,895,114 of record CM038042.1, read on the forward strand.
AGAATGTCAGAACACATGACAGCTTTCCTTAGCATGAATTAGGAAAGACATCCCGTCCATGGCACGGGACACTGCCGCACGTGCCTGCCAGCCTAGCGAAGGTCCCAAGGCAGGCACCTAACGATCACCTTGGCTACAAAGAACGTTCGACACCCCCGGAAGGGGGAGGTATGCAAATACAAACATAAGTACAAGCTCAACCAGAGGGCAACGCACCACCAAAAAACCCAAGCAAGGGAAGGAGGAAAGGCCATATAGAGAATCCCTCTAGCTCGGCCACCATTCTCTTGATGCACTTGCACCCCACTCTCACACTACTTAGTCCTCCTAGTGAGGAGTCCTTCAAGAGGGGCTCGACCAGGAGGATCTGTTCTCCTGGATCGTCACTGACTTGACCATCGGAGTGCCCCCGCCGGAATCCCCGGCCCGGGTCACTAATCCCTGTTTTGCAGGTCCAGAACCATAGGACCGCCAGGCAGCAGAGGAAGCGTACTCCGGCACTGACAGCAGCTACGGGCCACGACGATCTTGGCGGCAACACAAATCATTGCGGTCTTGGAAGTTTCAAAAAGAAAAGAAAAGAAAAGAAAAGAAAAGAAAAAGAATTGTTGAAAAAAAGAACAAAAAAAAGATTTTTTTTTGATGAGAAATGTAAGCTTTTTGGGTCAAAGTTGGCAGACTCAGCCAACTTCAACCCATCATGAAAAAAAAATTATTAGAATAGGAGATCTCATTTTCCTGTTTGCTTGACCGAAATGATCACTGGAGTCGGAGGGATACCGTGAGAAGGAAAGGGATGGTCAAAGACATGGCGGAGTTGAACAGAACTCTCGGACGACCAACTATATTCCTGGTAAGCCATGGATTATCCACACCAAAACCTTTCTTTAAAACCCTCTTCACCGTCTTTAATTGAGTCAAAATGAGCCCCTCCACCTCCCTTCTCTATCTTCCCCAGCTTTGGCAATGACGGAGCCGATGTGCGAAGCCGTTGCCATCGGATCCTCCCAAACCCTCCCTTTCCATCTCTTTGATTCATGGATTTCAAAGGGTTTCAGTCTTTACCATTGCTGGAACTCAAGTGCCATCGGTCCTATTCCTGCCATCATCGTGCCTTGCCAGTGAGTTTCCTCCTCCTCTTCCCTTTTCCCTGGTCCAAGGTAACAGGAAGGCCATTCGGGCCGAACTAACAAGGGAACAGGGAAAAGAAAAAGGAAGAAGAAGAAGGAAAGGAAAAAGAAAGAAACGAAAAAGAAGAAAAGAAAAAAAAGAAAAGAAAGGAGAGAGAAAAGAAGAAGATAGAGAAAGAAGAGTGAAAAAAGAGAGGAGAGAGAAAGAGAGAGGGGAGGGAGGAAGAGGAGAGAGAAAAGGAGAGAGAAAGAAGAAAGAGAAGAGAAGAGAGAAAGAAGAGAGAGAAGAGAAGAGAGAGAGAGGAGAGAGAAAGAAAGAGAGAGGAGAGAGAGAATAGAGAAGGAGGAAAGAAAGAGAGAGAAAGAGGGAGAGAGGAGAGAGAGAGGAGAGAGAGAAAAGAGAAGGAAGAAGAGAAAATAAAATATAAATAATAATAATAATATTGGAACTGACTCTTTTATTAATTAGGTTGAGATCCAGACTGGACTAAAATCTATTTTTTTTGTGCTAGTTTATTTTAGATAGAAATTAATTATATAATTAATCTTGCCAAGATTTTTTTTTTCTTGTCGATAGAGCAGTATCAGAATTAAGACTCGAACATGCCATATATTGATAGAATTCTTTCATGTAAGTTATCTTGATCTTTAGTATTATATGCTAAATATGCTCTATGATATGTTGTAAATATTATGAAATGCTAAATATGTTTAGCATAAATTGAGCTATATTGAATTGCATAAATTGTGATATTTTTGGTGTTTATGTTCTCTAATACTCTGACTATGATCACACGATGACCTATCTCCTTCCAAGCCTCCAGTGGGGCGATCATTGGTACATGACCGGTGGACGATATATGTAGTCAGGAGCTAGTTTTCTTTTGGATTTTGCTATGGCACATGCTAAGTATGCATGATTTCTAGTATGATATCAGAGTTAGTTTCTTTCCAGGCCTTCAGTGGGGTGATCACAACACATGACCGGTGGACGGTATGTGTAATCAGGATCTAGTCTCTTTCAGGATTAACCGCGGATCGATCGTACCATAGTTAGAGGGACTAGGAGAGTAAAGTAGAAATGGTTGGCCATCCATGGTTATGTTGTTTGCTAATTGAATGTGCATATTAATATGATGTTACATTTTATTTTGTCATGAGCTGGTTATTTTGTGATGCATGATTTATGTATATTTACAAATTGATGTTGACATATTTATGCATATATTAGAGATGATGATAACTTACTGAGCTTGAAAACTTATCTCATGTTTCTTATATTTTTTTATAGATCCGGAAGATCGATTGAACTTTGAGACTAGCCAGTGAGGAGCTAGGATTTATGTGTTAATCTCTTAGTTTATATTTTATCTTAAATTTTAGTTGAACTTTGCTTACACTATATCCTGGATTTTTAATTGAATTTTTATCTACTTGTTAGTTTTGATAGAAAACTCTAGAAATAAATAAATAATTAGTGAATTTATTTTCTGCCTAATTGTTGATTAGTAAGATAGGCCTTGCATTTTCGTTGGGATTAAAGCATGAGGAGATGCGGCCGTCTGTTGTATGCCTGGCTTAGATATTGGGCTGGGGCATGACAAAAAGTTTAATGGAAGAAAGAAATAATTTCTTTTCTTTTTAATTGGAAGTAGAGAAGAAAGGAAAAGAAAAAAAATGATATAATTTTTTTTATTTTTAGAGGGATTAGATGGGGATTATAAAAAGTTTCATATAACTCCAATTCCTTTCTTTCCGATTCCTCTTGATTTGAAGGAAAAAAAATTATAAATTTAAGAAGATTTGTTTTCCTTCCCTTTCTCTCCTTTTCCTTTCCTTCCCTTTCTAAAAAAATTTTCAACCAAGAGAAATGATTAACTCTCTCCTGTTATTTTCTTTTTTCTCCTGTTCTCCTCTCCCAGCCAGGTGCGAGTGGATAATTGATGCTTTGCTAATTAAATAATTCCTTAATCAAAAGCATCATGTATAAAGATCAAATATAATAAATTACACTGCATGGCCACACTTGAAAAGCATCTATCATTCACCTATTTCTTTGGGAATTGGACCGGACAGGTTGCTTTCTCAAACTATCAAATTGACCTTGGAGCTTAACCACAAGTTCAAATGTTTCATTAGTCGAAAGGTACAAATTAGTTACAATAACATTAATAATCCTTTACCAGTTGGTGTCTATCTTTCAATGTCTCTAAAAATGATATATAGGTTGTATAACCTTTATTTTTGATATTGTGTAATATGACCAAGCTAGCCGTCCTTTAATCAACGAATACCAAAAAGATCATATTGGATCAACCAATATGAACCATAGTAGAAAATGTTATATCATGCCTAAGAAACATCAAGCTAGAATATTTCATTAATAGGTGTCCATCTCTCCACCATCTCGTAGAAATGGTATATAGCTTGCATGACCTTTACTATTGATCTGAGTTGTATAAGACCATTAGCTAGCCATACTTTATTCAAAGCATGCCAAAAAAAAAAAAAAATCATGTTGCATCACCCAAGATGAATCATGGTAGATAATGCTTGATCATGCCTAACATATATGCATCAAGTTAGGTTGCATCATACTAAGTTGAGCTGAAGCAAACAACAATACATAAATCACATTATTCACATCTAAATCCTAAAAAGACCCTTTGAATGCAATACTTAATCTTCATCAGGTGGATACCACCAAACTGCTCAACTGGCCATGCATGACCATAAAATTTGTCTCCTTTGGGTCTCTAGATTCTCTAGTGCCATGCCTGTTTTAGTGTAAACTAGAAGAATATCTGGAAGTTTTGAGTTTAATAGTCTATCCAAAGAGTCTAATACACCAGTCTTAATCATCTAACCTTGAAGTATATCTAGACTTGCTTGTAAGTTTGTCCAAACAATGCCATGCTCATGCATCCATGCTAACCATCTAACCACGGTTCTGATGGTACAAGCCTGGCCATTTTTTGCGAAGGGTGGAGATACCACTCCAAAGGGCATCAACCCCGGCCGGTAGAATTAATATAGGCTCCCGGTTCCGCATGCAGCTCGGTCTGCATGGGGGCCCGGGCTTTTGCCTAGTTATGGGTGGGATTGGTACGGGGTATAGAGGGTAAAGAATAGCCTCTCCTGGTTCTCAAAAGCGTACGCCTATTTTAAGCTAGTACTGGAGTTTTATTCGAATCTAAGTCTTTAATTGTACATTGATTTTTAGACAAGGCTGACGTACCGTCCATCGTTACCACCCTTGAAAGTGAAGGATGCAGTTGAGAGCTTGGATTGAGGGGGCGGAATTGGTCGTCGAATCCCTCTATTCAAGGTATGATGGACATGCGGCCAGAAGGAGGCCATAGGAAGAGTTTGCATGAAGAACGGCGTAGAAAGAAAACAAGGATTGGGATGGAAACGTGGAAGACACAGAAAATAGAGATTTGTGCATGGCCAAAGGACTTTTGATGATGGATTAGGGTCGTTACTTGTTATGGTTATAAATAAATTTTAGGTTGTCAAGGATGCGAGAAGGGTGCAAGAGAGGAAGACAGGGAAGAAAAAGAGGAAGGAAAAGACGAAGAGGAGAAAGGAGAGGAGAGGAGAGACCTCGTCCTCTCCCTCCCTCTCCATCGCTTTCTTCGGCTCCTCCTGTTATTGCCGTTGCTTGTAATAAAGGTCATGCAATTTTAAGTCGGGGGTTCCCCAAATGCATCTCGGAACACACTCTCTCTCATCTCCACCGAGTGATGATGGAAGCTGTGCCCCGGTGGTGACGGCAGTGGCGGTGGATAAGGACAAGAATAGCCACCATGCAGTCAAGTGGGCGGTGGACAATGTCATCGGCAACACCAAAGCCCTCAGCCTCGTTCACGTGAAGATCCAATCCAACCCTCCCAATCGTAGGTACCCTCTCTCTTTCATCACCATCAACCATTGCTGACGAAGAAATGAAGACCTTCCCCGTGTTATTCTTCTCTAAGTTTTTAATTATTATTATTATTATTTTTTTTTTATGTACGCAGCACCCCAAGCCCAAACGTAAACCTTCGGTTTACAGGGTGGAAGAAGCCCCAATATATTACAAGCATCAAGAAAGTAGCTAGCATATTAGAGATTGCCATTCCATTTGAAAAATCTCACTGTTTTGACTTTTGGGGTGATTGAGAATCGTTTTAGTTAGAAACGGGGCAACTAATCACCAAGAAATGCTGTTATAGTTTATGAACGACGGTAGGCATGTTGAAAGGCGCCTACCGTGCGGTCTCTTCGCGCACTTATTGCACTTTTAGCCAGCCAAATTATTGTCCTATCAATTCATTATAAAAATCATATCCTGTGGTTCATCCCCAAGGAAAATTTCAAATAGTATCACATTTTTGGGTCATCTTGGATACCAATCTTTAGGGAAGTGTTGGAGATAGTACCAGAAATATAGATAGAGATATCTAGGTAGTTGACAGGGAAGCAAAAAGAAGCAAAAAGAGCCTGCAGTTTGTTCATAAATCACAGTTGATAGCCAGCATATCAAGATGATGTCATTATTCAGAACATAAAGAATATATAGTCTTTGTTACGATATATGCCAATGATAAATAGTGTAATTATTATCATAGAGAAATCAAATATATTCTCGAAAGAGCATAGCCTTCTCTAATTACAGAATTCAACTAAACATCAGAGTTATTTAAAAATTAGGGAGAATCTATTGAGATGGTGAGGGGAGAATAAGGTTAAGTCACAGCTCACAACTTCATTTGGTTTCAAATACTTGATATCAGTTGAGTAGTGGTTCCTGGCTACTAATAAAGCAGCAATACTTGAACTTGCTAGAGAACACAGCAAGAAGGAACCACAAATTTTATTCTGATGCTAGAGATTCTGCATGTAGAATCCAGTGCCAATCATCTTGAATAATTTATTGGATCATAATCACCCTCATAGCTGTTATTTACATCTGGCAGAGGGTACTGCAGTGGCTGAAACCAGCACCGAAGCTGCACGGGAGCAAGCAGATGAAGAGATAGCACAGTTATTCCTTCCCTACAGAGGCTTTTTTGCTCGTAAAGGGGTACGCCTTTAATCTGACATGTTGATCTTATAAATCTGCATCATCACTATCATATGACTTACAATCAGTTCAGATAAAACATGCTAGTTTGTAAAATGGTTCACCACAAAGTAAAGCTTGCTCTAGCAACATATTATACGCTTACTGATGACAACATCACTCCATCATTAACATAAAACATCTAATACAGAAATACTCTTTAAATTCTCTCTTTTGAAATGTGTCAACATTTTTTTCTCTTTTTACAAAACTTGGAACACTTAATAATAAAGAATTGACTTCGTGATCAGTAAAGCCATTTTTAGCAACAACACTAAAACATCGATCACTCCTGGAACCTTCAGTGTCATCTGAATGAGGTGATTTTGGAAGATGTTGATGTCTCGAAGGCCATCATTGATTACATCTCTGCCAACTACATCCAGAATATTGTTGTTGGTGCCTCGAACAAGAATGCCCTCAAGAGGTCTCTATCACTTCCTGTCTCCATCACTTCCCTCGTGTGTCAAAGCTCTCGGAATTTGAAACCCTTATGAGAAGCAGTTGTTCTTCCTCCCTGCAGGATGTTCAGGAACCCTGATGTCCCATCAATCTTGACTAGAGATGTGCCAGAGTTCTGTGCAGTGTATGTCATATGCAAAGGGAAGCCAATAGCAGTCCGGACAGCAAAAAGTGCCTCGCCTGCTAATGCTATCCCTCCAAGACAACCACTAGCAAGGCATCAGTTATCTGACCAAGCAACAGATACAGATGACAGTGTGAGGTAAGTAATATGAAACATCAATTGTTGCAACAAACGATCATTTTTCAGGTGAAAATGATATCTTATTCAACGACATATTATTACCACATTGATCATTTTTATTTTTAAAGAAAGCATGTGCTGCAATGTTCATTTTTATTATTAAAGAAAGCATGAGCTGAATGTTCTACTTCTACACAGAATCAGATTGTTCTCAGGAATCCATGAATGTAGTCTCGTTCATGGGTTATCATAATGTAAATGACAAAAGCATAATATTCATGTTTTTTTTCAAAAAATCTGGATAACAGTTCGATCTAATCTACAATAAATACTAATTTACTAAAAATGTTTTTATTACTAAATTTTGCTTGAATTTTCTCATGGAAAAAATGTATTCATGGAGACCTGCTTGGTTGTATCTGGTGAAACAGAAACCCATTCACAAGGGGAAGTCTCAGAGGCCTGGGTATGCAACCTCCTTCATTGGAGAGAACATCCTTTGAAAGACAACCTGATTACATGAAAACATCCTCCAGGGATAGGCTTCTTTCTGCAGCTAGGCCAGCAGGCAATGCATTCCTTGACAGCCTCGACCCTATCCATGCACCAAGGTTTTTCCATGACTCAGGTGATATTGATTTCCAAGACAACATGGGCCTCCAATCCATGGAATTCAGTGACTCACTTGAGTTTTCATCAGCATCTTCTGACAACCATCCTGCCATTGCTGGAGTAAGTAGTAGAAGTACAGCTGCAGGACATTAGGCACTAGTCCTGTATTTTGCTCTTGGCATCCTGACAGTTATCTTTGTTGTTGCCAACTTAACTGCAGCAAGACGTTGAGGCTGAAATGAAAAGACTCAGACTCGAGCTAAAACAGACCATGGAGATGTACAATACAGCACGCAAAGAAGCAATCATGGCAAAACAGAAGGTGAGATTGAACAATTAAATGTGTTTTCACCAATCATCTCCTTTTCCATTGTCAAACCTTATGTTAGTCAACTGTGCAGGCTTACAGGCATGTTTTTATTTTTTATGCCCCGGTCACTACTAAACTCCTCCAGAAGTGTGGCAGCAACTTCCTTAAAACAAAAGTCTGTAACACAAAATATATAACTCTGTAACATCTTGCTAGTTAAGCAAAATAATATGTTTACATGCGCTTAGGAAGTTTCTTCTGCCCTTCTGCCATAAGTACCTAACTTAGATATTTATGTACTTCCAACTCTAGTCGGAATTGTAGTTCATATCAGCATGTGTGCTTATCTTCATTTTCATTTACGTACTTCATAGCACAACACTTAAGTTGTAAAGTTGATGACTGGTTGGAATTCAGGCTCAAGAGCTGCAACAGTGGAAGATGGATGAAACTCGTATGTTCGAGGAATTAAGGCATGCAGAAGAGACAGCCCTTGCAATTGCTGAAATGGAGAAAGCCAAGTGCCAAGCTGCCATTGAAGCTGCTGAAGCCGCACAAAAGATTGCAGAACTTGAGGCACAAAAAAGACTGAATGCAGAGTTGAAGGCAAAGCATGAAGCAGAAGAGAAGAAGAGAGCACTGGACGCTTTAGTTCAAAACGATGTTCGCTATAGGAAGTATACCATTGAAGAAATAGAAGTGGCTACCAATGAATTCTCAGCCGCCTTCAAGATTGGGGAAGGTGGATATGGGCCTGTGTACAAAGCTTCATTGGATCACACACCTGTTGCAATTAAAGCTTTAAGACCTGATGCAGCACAAGGGAGGAAGCAATTCCAGCAAGAGGTAGAAATCCCCTTACCATTTTCGTAATTATCTTCTAAAAAATTATAGAGTTATAATGATGATGAATGTTACCCACCATATCAACCATGAGCACAGTAACCGCATAGCAAAAATGCTAGTTATCTCAATATAGCAACCTGCAATCATGGCCATACAATCAAAATCATCTTTGAATTATCTGATGTGGTTTTCTAAATCTTCATTCACTATTACTTTTGATGTCCTCTCACATTTATTAACGCAAGCTTTTCCCTTCTTTACATGTTCCATCTATGTCTTCCTTGGTCTTCCCGTATAGCTTCTATGCAGTAGTGATTAACCTTAGCCTAGTTATTTAGATTTTAACCTTAGCCTAGTTATTTAGATTTTCTTTCTAAATCTTCATTTGAGGTATTTTATGATCATCAAACATTACATTGATTTTGTATGTTCAGATTGCACATTCAAAATTGAACGTCAATAACGATCAAACTCTGTTCCAACTATTTCTGACAGCATTTTGAACCTCCGCTGCAGGATGCTTGTTGGAACTCCATTCTGTCATTAGAAGCATTTTCACTCATTATTATTCTTTGACCTTTTGATTTCTTCTTGATCCTTTTCGCTTGCCAGGGTCTTCTTGGATGTCCAGAAAAACATGTCCACAGCATCTCAGTTGCTTTTGGATCACTTTATCGCACTTATGCAAGTCGAAATACCATTTCAAACAAAGAACTAAATTTAAAAAAGGGCTTCCTAATACATGAGACTTCCACCACTACTGGTCTCGTGAGGACCAGATATACACAGCCTTTAACCTTTTAGCCCCACAAGTAGAAATGTTGGTTTCGTGTTTCAAACCCCTATGATATCCAAGTCACAATGGAGCAACCTTAAAACCTAAAATTCGGAAGAAAGAAAAGGGGACCTAAAATTTCTCTTCTTTTCTTGATAAGATCAGCTTTGAAAGCATTCAGATATCTTGCCAGCATTACTGCAGAATTCTACTAATTCTAAATCTTGATACAGTTCTTTCTGTCATGCTGCTCATTTTCATCTCAAGATAACTACTTCCAAAAATCATTATGTCCATCCAGGTTGAGGTGCTGAGCTGTATTAGACATCCCAACATGGTCTTGCTACTTGGTGCATGTCCCGAGTATGGAATTTTGGTATATGAATACATGGACTATGGGAGTTTAGAAGACAGACTCTTCCGTCAAGGCAACACTCCACCAATCCCATGGAGTGTGCGTTTTAAGATTGCTGCAGAGATAGCTACTGGACTATTGTTTCTCCACCAGGCTAAGCCAGAACCTCTGGTTCACCGAGACCTGAAGCCAGCTAACATCCTCCTAAATCGCAATTATGTAAGCAAGATCAGTGATGTGGGCCTAGCAAGACTAGTCCCACCGTCTGTAGCAAATAATGTTACACAATACAGAATGACGTCGACTGCTGGAACATTTTGTTACATCGACCCCGAGTATCAACAGACAGGCATGCTTGGTGTCAAATCTGATATATACTCTTTGGGAATAATGCTGCTCCAGATCATCACAGCAAAACCTCCAATGGGCCTCACACACCATGTGGAGAGAGCAATAGAAAAAGGAGCCTTTGCAGAAATGCTGGATCCAGCTGTGACTGATTGGCCTGTTGAGGAGGCTCTTTCATTTGCTAAGCTTGCTTTGAAGTGTGCAGAATTGAGAAGGAAAGATCGACCCGATCTCGGGACAGTCATCTTGCCTGAGCTCAACAGGCTAAGAAATTTTGGACATGCATACGAAGAAATTGCTGGTGGCAGCATTTTTGGCCCCGCACCACACGGTTCTAGCATTTCACATCAGGGAATCAGGTCTCTCACCAGTCAGGTTCGTTTAATTTTTTAATTTGAAACAAAAGCCTTTCTAGATCTGTCAAGCAGTATGAAGCAAAATGCAACAACCATACTGATCTGAGTTGTTTGTGTTTGCACAAACAGAATCAGGTATCGAGCAATTCAATTTCTAGTGCTCCATGGCTGTCTTCAGCTGAGAGCTGAAAGCTGAGAGCTATAATGGCATCGATAGAAAGAAAAGCGGGATTTCCATGGACTGTCCAGAAGAATCAGAAAAGATTGGTCTGGACTCTGGATCTTGGGCTATGCAAATGTTGTAATGAGATGGTTGTTAGCCAGCTTTTGAGGATTGCAACAAACGCATGTTTCACATATTGACATTTTGCCTCCTCAAAATACAGGAAATTAAAATCTCTTACAACTTCAGTTGGCATTATTTGGATTTTAACATGACTGATTGGCTAATGAGAATTAATATTTTCTTCCTTCCACTTTGTTGTACCAGCTTCACACCAGAGATCAACCAAGAAAGATAACTCCAAGGATCTCATTTGCCTGAATAAGGTCAATAATGATAACAAAAAAAAATGTTTCATTACATGATATAAAAGAATTATCATGTTGCGAATTTCTCAATGCATTGACCTCACAAAAACAAGGATCTTTGTCAAGAAAAATATGTTTACATACCAAAAAAGAAGTCATGCATTTTAGTAGAGTAAGAAAACACTAAATAGGTCTAAGAATCCAATCTTCAGATCGACCAATTTATTTTAGGCACACATAGTCTTAATGATGAGGATTTGATTATCAAACATCATGCCCAACACATGATGCAATATCCACATCATACAGCACATGACTACAGAGTTGCTAATTGGATTTGTTTCTATTTTTTGGAGTGTCAGTGAGTCTATATTTTAGTTGAGTGAAATGAAATCCAACTTCGGTGGATTTATCAATTTATGGGAGTAGATCCATTAGTAGGTGCCAATCAAGTCATCCATTTCAAAATGGACAATCATCAGATTGCTTGTATGAATCTCTTTCCACACAGCATTTCAGCTTGACTCCTCCAGCCCAAGAAGCCACCAGATCAAATTAAATCAAATCCAGATCATCCAATCACAAATTCATCAGAATCCACTTCTAAGCAGGCTTTTGCTCCAAAGGACACAGTAGCCTGGAGCGAGCCGGATGAAGGAAGAAATGAAAGTGAATGAAAGAGGCTTGGAGGCACATTTCCAAAAAGCAGTGGTTCTCGCATCCCTGTGCCCAAAGTGGGGTGGGCGAGTTCAGGAAAGGCCAGTATGACAATGGGTTTCCCAAGAACCATACTGCTCAATACTAAATGGAACTAAAAAGCAACACTATCTCCACCAACCAGCAAAAATGGAAATAAAAGGTGAAAACCTCATTAAGAAAATAACCTATCTGAAGAACCAACATTGCTGGATTCTAACCATCTATTTGGTGCATGCTGCCTCAAATAATTCATTAAAGAGACTGTATTCCAATAAATCACCCTAAATTTTCAATTCCTAGTACCGTCTAGAACGTGTCACTTAGTAGCCACCAACAAGCAGAAAATCAAATAATAGACTAATTGAAAATTCTTTCTTTCAGTAGAAGCCTGATTAAATCATTATATATAATCCCAATGAAATTCTTAAATAGCAAGCACTGACCCACAGAACCATATGACAGATTACACAAATCCTAAGTACAATTTCATCCAATTCCAGAGAACTCTCCAAAAATGAACAAAAGATGTATAATGAATTCTGCAACATCCTATCCCACAGAAATATCACAAAAATACTAAGGAACAAAACATCATGAAAACAAACAGGTAATACAAACACATCAAAGTACAAACAAAAAGGATCAAGAAGGAATATTTTTGTTCTAAATGTCCTCAGGCACTTCCATTCTAAATATCATTCTATATTTTCCTAACGTGAATTTGAAATGCAACTGCTGAATATCATTCTATATTTTCCTAACGTGAATTTGAAATGCAACTGCTGAATCTGAGAATAGATTATCTATTTTTAGGAAGAATATTATTTGAAAGGGTAATTGAATTTGAACATTTTGAAATTATAGAAATAGGATTTCTCTCCCAATCATATTATGAAGTCACTTCTTCTGAAGTAAATGCTAGAAGATCAATTTCTCATGCTTATTGAATTATAGTAATAAATATTGAGGATGAGCACCAAACAATGGTATTCTATGAATAATTATGTTCTATTTACCAAGATAAAAGTCTTCATCAAGAAAGAATGATTGGGACTTACCTAGGTATGTATAAATTCACACAATTTAATACCGCATACACATAAACAAACACACAAATACACACACACACACACCCAGCCACCTACACCTGCAGAATAAATGAAGTTTTAGCATGTGAATGAACACAGCAAATGTTCTTCAACAATACATAATGGCAAAAGTAACTGGATTTGGAAGACATCAATGTCCCATATGCAATTGTGAACAACTATTTTCATGTAAGCATGTCACATGAATTTGCTAGTCCCTCCATAGCATCAACCAAGTATACAACACCTGGGTATACAACCTAAAATGGCAAAAGCAAGCAAAATCATCAAAGTATAATGGATATGTAGATGCAGTTTACATTAATATGGTGCAATATTTGTTGTGCTGCCATTATGATATTATTCAAATCATGACCTGGTACAGTTTCACAAAGCAGATCACTTGCCTAAATCAATATATAACAATTTTTGTTCTGCGGTATGACATGTCAATCAAAACTTTGATCTTCTTTTTTTTTTTTTTTTGATTATACTGACTGACACAACTAGTACAAGATTCACTAATCAAGATGTTGAGAGCTCAAATAGTTGTCCACCTATTTTCTTAGATATTTATAACCAAGGATACTTAGGCTGGAGGTCATGACACTTAACATCATTATTATCTTCATACATAATGATGGTAGTCCGGTCAGATAAAGATTTCATCTTTATGCATTCCTCTTTTTTGAGAAATACAGTGGAAATTAATTAACTTCCTGCATGAAGATAAAAAAAACAAGAGTGTAGACATGAGAGACACCTTTTAATCATAGCATAACAGCTATAGGACCTTGAAAATGATTAGATGCTAAAGTTGACTAGTCCGTTCAGAAAGGTAAAGACGATCACAATTTTGTATGTTGCAAGTTCTAGTTGCAGGACCAACTTAGTGCACAAGACATAAACAAATATTAAGAAAAATAAGATCATTGAAAAGTTAATATGCTAATGCTAATGCAGCATGCATGCTGGAATTGATTTCACTGATGTTAAATATTTTAGCTTTTCAGATCAAGGAAAAAAAGAATTGTGATTTTCACCCAAATTTTTCCTTCCACAAATTTCCTGGGATTAACAAAGCTGCTAATTATATCTATTTTTAAGACAGCAACCTCAATTGGAGATTATAGGCACAGCAAACTCGTAAAACCAGGAATCATACAACAACAGAGTAACCATATTGCTCAGGAAGCATACATCAACAGAGTAACTATATCAACTAAGGAAGTATATATCAACAGTAATAAGTTTATCGACTCAGGAACCATATGCAAGAATACATGGTATTTAAGCAGTTAAGGAATCTTTCACCTCATCAGCACCGGTGCCATAATCTCCTTCTACACCCACCCTCAGGTTGGGTTTGGTAGTTGGTAATCTATCCAGATTACCAGTAATTTCAAACTAGGCCCACCAGATAACCTTGTTTGATATTTTTTTAAACCGGTAATCTATGTTGTAGTGGTATCTCTTTCATGTGACAATCTAGATTATCTCAGGAAGAGGTGGCTATCCAGATTACCGAAGATATGATAATCTGGTATTTTTTATTTTTACAAAATTACTCCGTTCCTTTCGCTTCAGCGAGAACGAAACATTTTCTTTTCCCTTTCATCTAGGTCCTCTAGATATTGGTTAGGATATCTTCTTAAATCTATATTTTATTTATAAAAATATAATTTTTACATTTTAGCTATTTATTAAAAATATAATTTTTAAATATTTTATATTATTAAATATAAAATATTTAATATTTTTATATTAAAATTTAAAATTAAAAAATATTTTTTATACAAAATAAATGTAAAAAAATTATATATAATCTTTTAAATATACTAAGTAATATATTAAATTTATATATATTATATTATTAAATTTAAAATAATATATAATCTTTTATTTTATTTTATTTGTTATATTAGAAAATAGAATATTTTAAAATATATATTATAAAACAATAGAGTGTAATATAATATAATTTAAATTATATATTACATTTTATAACATAACATATATTATATTATATTAAATATAGTATAATATATTTAATATAATATAATATATAATAATATTATATAATACATTATTAACTATATAATTTTATAAATAGTTACATTATAAAATATCAAATAATATAATACTATATTACATTATTATAATAGATTATAATATATTTTTAATAAATTTGACTTATGGATATTTTAGAAATTTAAGTTTAGATTACTGGTAATCTATTTATCATACTAAACACAGTAATTAATCTTACTGATAGATTACCTGTGTATACCAAATACAGTAATCCGTATTACTGGCAATTTATCTAGTGATAATCTATCTTGCAAGTAATTCAGATTATGGATGGCAACGGGTCGGGTTTGGATCGGGTCATCCAAAATCAATACCCGCTCCGTTAAAAAATTATCCGTCCGATACCCGTATCGGGTCGGGTTGGGTATAAAAAAATTACGTGTCGGGTTGGGTATAAAAAATTACATGTGGATCGGGTCAGGTATACCCGATCTCATAAAACTTAGTTTATTTAAAAGCTAAACAGATCGGGTCGAGTATATCCGTCCCATATCCAATTTACCTAAATATTTTATAAACATAATTTTTTTTATATATAAACGGATCGGATTCGGGTCCGGATATACTGCTACCTGTACCTGACCCGAACCCGAGTCGAATTTTTTTTATATAACCCATATCCGTTTATAAATTAGGCGGGACGGGTTTTACCCGTCTCATTAGAATCGGGTCGGGTCGGATATCCATCGGATCGGTAAAAATTGCCATCCTTAATCGTGAATAGTAATCTGGAAGATTCCTGGCGATCCATCGAACGCAACCTCAAAGTCATCCACCATCCACGAGCTACTCAACTATCTGTCATCAAGATCAACATTCCTCAACATGGTAAGGATTTCCCCTTTCTGATTGATTCTTGATCAGTTTGCACAAAAACATGTTAATGAAATAAAACTAACAGACAAATCAAAAACTTAGTTTAAGATACCGCAATGTTAAATTAAAAGAGCATCAAGATCCTCCCTCTTCCAACATCCTCCGCATTGCAATGTTTCCTTTTCATTTGATTTTCTTTAAAGAAAACTCACTCATTAAGAAATAGAATTAAAGGTAAGATCAAAACCCTACATGGCAAAAAACCTTTCAAGAGTTTTTTTTTTTGGCTATGAAAAACCCTTCCAAGATTCGTTGAAGCCCTTAGCTGAACAAGAAACCCAAGAAAAAAACCTGGTGTACGAACAAAAATAAGTAAAACAAAATAGAAAAACCTTAAGACATATAACACCCTACGGCGTTTGCACGAAACCCTAGCCGAATCAAGATACAGATAGAGATGAAGGAGAGAAGAACGGAAAGAGACGAAACTGTCCACGCCCACGCGCTATTCCTCTCTCCGAACGGAGCCCTCCGCCAGATGGGCCACGGCGGTGTAACCGGGTGCCGACTATACATGAAACTCAAGACTTAGGAAATATAATTTTTTGTTTAATTAGGGACTTTTCCTCTAACACCATTCATAACAAGCAAATCTGCAGTTTTGCCGACTTTATAGCAAGTATGTAGGCACTTCTGCCGACTTCATGTGAAGTTTGGCACTTAGGGACTTCATGAACTTTAAGGTTCAGATAGGAGTAACGAGGGATGGGTGGAGCTCCTTCTCTCCCTTCCCGACTTCTTGGCCTTTCTCTGCTTCCAGAATACGTGGCAACCTGCATCAGAGGGTCGATGGGCAGTGACGCTGCACCAGCTTTTCCACTAGGAGCTCCAGCTCCGCTAGAACCAGATAGGATATATTTATAGTTCCCTATGCGTTGGCTTCTTGTTTCTTTTTTCTACTTTTTCTTTAACAGATTTTAAGCAATTGGATGGTTTTCTTTTGACGAGGTCATGGATGCTATCAATTTTCAGATGTGGGTTAATCAGGAGAGGAGAGAGATGCTTAAACTAATTAAGTAATCCATGTATTAATTATGGGTACCGGCTATGGTGAAAATATTTACCATCAAAAAAGACTATAGGAAGCATCTTCTATAGGACATCCATTCATCTTTTGAGTTGGCGAGTGGTCTGCCAGCCCCGCCAGGACGGCAGCCTCGGCATCCACTCCTTGCTCTTCATACGGGATGCCATGTTCGCTAGACATGTTACTAGACTCCTACTGAGTTCGGATAGCTTATGGACGGACATGATGATGTACAGATATGGCATCTTATGCCCTTCTGTGCATCACCGGCCTTCCTCTCGTTGTTCTCCTATATGGAGAGCTATGCTTACTACTATCCCGAATATCACCCCCATATCAGATGGGTTCTAGGCAACGGTATATCTATCAGCTTCATGTCCGATCCTTGGATTGCGGATGTCCCGTTGTCTCGCTGGCTAACCTTCATTGCTATGGATATCAGTGACTCTCTGTCAATTCTTGACCTATTGCTTGCCGATACCCCGTAATGGAATTCAATGCTGGTTACCCGGGTGTTTGGTGATATTTTGGATGCTCGGGTATTATCGATACCTTTACCCTTCCATGCTCGTATTGATACTCAGATCTGGAGGACTTTCACTATTTCTAGAGCATCCACCTCTGAGTTGTTTCCCCTGGTTAGCCAGGCCCCTCTGCGGAGTCTTGATCCCGATTAGATTTGGCAGATCCTGGTGCACCCTAGGGTGAGCACCTTTCTCTGGAAAGTAGCTTGGGATTGCCTCCCTACTAGAGCATTACTTTTCTCTAGAGAGGTGTATGTCCCCTCCTATCCCCTCCTACTGTCCAGTTTGCGATTGGAGGATGAGACACCGGTCCATGTCCTTTTCTTATGTCAGCGTGCTATCCACATTTGGACCCTGGCTGGGCTCCTTCATTCCTTCAGCAATATTGCAGACTATATTGATTACTTCTTGGGATTACTCCAACAGGCCATATCTCAACCTAATGCCACCTTCATGGCCTATATTGCTTACCATATTTGGCTATCTAGGAATGACATTATCTTCAACTCTACTAATCCTTCTGCAAGGCTGATAGTGGAGATGGCTCGGACACATGCTCATGACTATGCCATGACGACCGCAATATCTTCGGAGATCTGGGGCTGCCGCTCTGCTCCTCGAGCGCCCTGCGGGGTTTTTATCTCTTGGGAGCCCCCACCTCCGAATTATATCATGGTCAACTTTGATAAGAGTGTCTTGGACACGCATGGAGGAGCCAGTTTCGTTATCCGCAGCCCAGGTCTCGGGATTCTTGTTACAGGAGGCATCATCTTTATGACCTATTTGTCTCGGTCGCGGAGTTGCGAGGAGCCTAGGCCAGCATTGCCTATACTTGGATGGTTCTGCATGCAAATCACCTTATCATCCATGGCGACTCTATTATTGTTATTGCTTGGATTCAGAAGGCCAGAAGGGGTCAGTCGTCATATCCTTCCTGCGGGACATTGCTCTTCTACTCCAGGGATGCTCCTCCTATCTTATTTCGCATATCTTTCAGGAGGCTAACTCGAAGCAGACTGGGTAGCCTTCTATGTTGCCCATCATTCGGGACAAGTTTTATGGATAGACCTTGGGGACATCCCAGGGCTTTTTAGGATCTTGTACTTTCAAACTTTCTAGGTTGTATTCATGTTAGATCCTTAATTTGAATATAATGGATTACAAAAAAAAAAATATGAGGAATTTTGGTACATTATCTCAGATTTTTTTTATTTGATTCTAAACTTAAGGAATCTTATGTGCTGAAGGAAGACAGCTGTGGTGGGATTTATAGGCAGAAGGACAGAGACGTGATTGTACATACTGGGATGCAAAGAACATCTGTAGGAAGTATTTCATTTTCCTTAGTTTGTGTAAATTATAGAGGAGATTGAGATATAGGCCTGAGATGGTGAAGTTTTAGAAAGAAGCAAATCTTTATATTTTTAACTTACCAAAAATTTAGGAGCTGATGTGGCAACTACTGACATAGACTCAAAAACTTCTTGAATCGTCGAATGTACCACCATCTATGACAGATTATGATATCTAGCCTAGCAAGATCGGATAGGCGGATGCCCAGGGCACTAAGGCCAATTAACCCATCACTGGTGGATGATTAGTGGCAGGACCTGTCGGTCAACTAGTTTCATCTGGATTGACTAGTCGGTTCGAAGCCAAGTAGCAAGAAACAAGTACAACCATTCAGCATGATATCCCCACTTCTAATACTGCGACTTCCTATTGAAGTCCGGCTAACTAGTCGGTCGTGTTGACCCGATGAGCTCAGACACGTGGACAAATCTCCTTTCCTGTCTGGCAATAGCAACACCTGGATAGCCGGCGATCCAACCAATCACAGACATAAATCATAGTAGACATGATCCTAACAAACTTTGATATCATAGCAGAAAAGATTTTTCTGGCCAGAACTCCAAGCTATAGAATCTCGCCGCCTCAGCCAAGTTTGTTACACCTATATTGACACTCCACAATAATATTCTGTTACAATATGTAACCATACAAATAGGTAAGAGAGATCTCTGATCCAAATACATTTTGAATGTCCCCATATGATTGCTAATACTGTCACCGAACCATCACAAGCTCTTAGCTTCGGCTACTGTAGCCCGTCGTTATCTATACACTGACTTGAGCATAGGGGTGTCCCTGCTGATAATCTCGGTCCAGAAATCTTTTTGCAGGTTTCGGAAGTGGAACAATCCAACTCAACTTCTTCTACCTCTTGGACAATCCAGAGTACTTCCTTCATTGCTTGAGTTCAATGATGTGTGACTTGATAGCAACAGAAGCATTTATTTTCATAATTTAGCTAAGCAAGACAGAGAAGTAGGGTGCAGAAGGGTAGCCAAGTTAATGAGAGAGGTTTGTTTATATTCAGTTTTTGCATTATGAAAGCTTTGTCTGAATTAAATGTACAGTTTTTTTTCAACTTTAATAGGAGTAATTTAGATGGGGCAGCAATCTAGTTTTGTTGAGTGTTGATGGCACATCTATCGATGCATCCGAACATGTTCAAAATTAACATGCTGAAGCAATGGTTGACCAGAAGTTTCAACTTAAAAGACGTGGAAATAGCAAGAAGTATGGATATAGATACATGCCTAAAAGGATGGGTAGGAGAGGTGTTGTTGCAGAAAAAGTAGAATTGGAAGGTTCTCATATTGTTTGTGGGAAAGTGAAAAATGCTATATACTGCAGCTAAAAGGTCATGTGGTTAATATAGCCTTCTTCAAGACTTTGTTTCTATGAGTTGGTTGGGAGAGATCACAAAGCCAGAAAAGTAATACGGACCAAATAATATGGATGAACAGACCCTGGTAGCGGTGAAGTGGATCTGCATGCTTGAGATGAAGTATTCTATTCTGAAAATCAAAAGTATACTCTGTGAAGGGATATATGATATTATGTGCACATAAAACATATATTCTAAGAAGTACAGCTTCCAAAATAGTTAATTAGTTTATTTCCCCATTTTTCTCCAAAATTTCAAATATCCTCGAGTACGAAATCCAAAAACCAGGTAACTAAGATTGCAGGGTATATGATGTTATATGCAGGTAATGTAAGTACTTGTGGGGGTGCAGTTACAAAAATATCTATCTTTTTCCCCTAAGCATCCTTCTTTTTTTTCTTTTTTTTTTTGATAAGACAAGAAGAGAGGGGGTGATAAATTCCAGTGTAGCTACCTCCACTGGGCCCCAACCCTTTCAGGCTAAACATCCTTAAGCAGGAATTTATTAACCACGGCATTGTTATTGTGATTTACAATAACCACATACTGAATAGAGTCAATCGACTACTCGGAGAATTTCTCTAAGTTTCACTGAGAAAGTAAACATTGTAACCTTGACTTCTATGAGTTCCACAGGGAGAATTGTTGCTGCCAAGATCGACCCTGCTTGTAGAACTCGATGGGTCTTGATGTCGTGTTAGTTGCTCTGGAAGAAGTCGGGCACCTCATCTCTGAACGCTCTTGGCCGCCGGACGATCCTGCAAGAAAAAGAGAGCCTGGGCCGAGGATCTCGCTTGGGATACTCTGATGGTTAAGTTAGTTTGGCGACCAGGACAATAGATCCTTACTCACGGAGGCCTAGATAACCATCGTGAAGAGGCTCTTTGTAAGAGATTAGTTTTTCTCTTGTCTATGTAGTGGGAGTTGCTTGCTACTTATATCGGCTGGAGGTTCCTTTTACCTATATATAGAAGTCGACATGGCACCCCCTGCCAGGGATGCAGACGGCGTGCTACAGGTCCTATAGTCCCAGCAGGGCACGCTTCTGCGAGGGTCATAGGTTCAGCAAAACATCTCCACTTGCGGGATGTTTTTTTTCGAGCATCGCGGTAGGTTCGGCGGAGATAGTGACACCACTCTTCCTTGTTGCCATCCAGGTGTTCTGCAGTGCCATTGGAACCAAGCAACCCGCACATTCCTGCTTGGGGTTGGCGCATCCTCGGTCGGGAACTTTACTCAGGCAGGGAGCTCTACTTGGCCAGGCGCTCTACTCAGGCAGGAGCTCTACTCAGGCAGGGAACTCTACTCGGCCAGGAACTCTACTCGGCCAGGAGCTATACTCGACTAAGAGCTCTACTCAAGCAGGAGCTCTACTCGGGCTAGGAGCTCTACTTGGCTAGGAGTTCTACTTGGCCATGAGCTTTACTCAGGCAGGAGCTCTACTCAAACGGGAGCTCTACTTGATCATGAGCTCTACTCAGCCAAGAGCTTTACTCAACTAGGAGCTCTTTTCGGCCGGGAGCTTTACTTGGCCAGGACACGACCCGCAGGTGCCACGTCAGCAACTAGCCACATTGGATGCGAGCACCATACTGATAATTAGCCATGTCGGACACAAGTGCCACGTCAGTAGCCAGCCTCATCAAGAATATTAACATAGTCACCTTGGCTCCAGCTAATGAACAGTCAATTAATTGTTTACAGGAGTTGCAAACCCCTCTTAAAATGAACTTTGGAAGGATTTACCTAAAAATTTCTGCATGGATCTGCATCACAATTGAAACCTGATAACTTCCATGTGTATCAATACTCTTTGTAGCCTACTTGGTGTTAACACCTAAGTCCTTCCATTATGAGAGAATCATCTTCCTTATTTCTCTGGCTATTTATAGGGTTTTGTATGGTGCTCCCAAGCCTTGAAGAGACTTGGGAGGCCATGGCAGGGATGCTAGAGGTAATCCCTGGAGCTTGGAGGCGTGTCCCAAGCAGATTCCTGGAGGTATTCCAGGAATGCTCTAAGTTTGAGTATTTTCTTATGAGACTTAGGAGAGAGTTTTTTTTTTGAGAGATTGTAACATAACCCAATTGGGTTATGGGGTTGGATCCAGGTTTATTAAATTGGT
Organism: Areca catechu; assembly: GCA_021397845.1. Taxonomy (NCBI): domain Eukaryota; kingdom Viridiplantae; phylum Streptophyta; class Magnoliopsida; order Arecales; family Arecaceae; genus Areca; species Areca catechu. The sequence continues at coordinate 184,917,352 of CM038042.1, forward strand.
TAGGAGGTTAGCCAGTTTGTTGGTTAGTTGGTTGGTTGTAACCAATTAGGAAACCCAACCATGTGAGGTGTCATAACCAGTTTGTTATTGGTCTAAGACAGGTCCTAACTGCCCACGTGATTGTAATCACCAAGAAGTTATGAGCCCATGTGATTGTAGTCCAACAAGATCAAGGAGTCCAAGATGCCCAAGGAGACAAGAAGTTCACTACCCCATGTGCTATAAATAAAAGGGATGGGGCGTGTGGTTTGGATTGTCCAAGAGAGGCCGACCCTTTGGGGTCCAGTCCGGTGGGGAGTCCTTGAGGACTTCTCACGATCCTGGTCTTGGACGGTGAGGGCTTGAGGACACCCCTTGGGGCATAAAACGTTGAGAGCCTCCTGGATTTCAAAGAGGCCACGGTGTTGGGCTGCAGAGAGGTACACGTGAGAGAGATATCACATGGAGGGCTTATGCTGTGATGGTGTTTCACAGGGCTTTGGAGAAGGGACGCATGTTGAGGTATTCTCCGTGCATGGCGTATATGGATTCTTGGAGCATGAGGCCTGCAAGAGAGAAGACGTGTGGGACGGCGAGAAGCTTCTAGGTTTTCAGAAGGGTTGTCGGGTGTTGTCTTGTTTGTTGTAACAAGGTTCTTTTCCAAAGGGATAAAGCAATCTCTCTTTTTCTCTTACATCTCTTCTTCTTATCTATCTGTGAATGTTAAACCCAAGAATAGGTTATTGAACTATATTTTTTCACATTGCTTCTGCGGTCTTTCGCTGCGTATAGGCACTGGTCTGGATCTCCCAACAAGTGGGATTAATGCCTGGGAATCTTTCCAACAACTGGTATCAGAACTTTAAGTTTCAATGACAGCAATGATAGGAGATGAAGGAAATGTTAAGATCGACAAGTTTGATGGAAAGGACTTCGGCTTCTGGAAGATACAGATAGAGGATTATCTGTATCAGAAGAAGCTTCATCAACCACTATTGGGTATAAAACCTGCCGATATGTGGCAAAATGATTGGGTTTGCTGGACTGCTAGGCTTTGAAAGTTATTCAGTTGACGTTGGCCAAGAATGTCGCGTTCAATGTCCTAGAGGAGAAGACAATAGTAGGTTTGATGAAGGCTCTGTACGACATGTATGAGAAGCCTTCAACCTCCAACAAAATTTATCTTATGTGTCGTTTGTTCAATCTGAAGATGAGCAAAGGTGCGTCTATCACGGATCACATCAATGAGTTCAATTTGATTACCAGTCAATTAAATTCTGTCGACATCGATTTTGAGGATGAAGTTCGTGCTTTGATCCTCTTATCATCTTTGCCCGAGAGCTGGGGTGCAACTATGACAGTTGTTAGCAGTTCCTGCGAATCAAATAAGTTGAAATTTGAAGAGGTCAAGAACCTGATTCTCAGTGAAGATATCAGGAGAAAAGAAGCTAGTGAAAGCTCTGGATCAGCCTTGATGATCCAAGTAGGTAGAGGGAGGACTGCATTGCATAGCAACAACCGCAGGAGATCCAAATCCAAGCAGAGGAGTCAGTCAAGATCCAGGGGTGATGGCTATTGGCACTGCAGTAAGAAGGGGCACACCAGAAAAAATTACTAGATGAGGAAGAATAAAGGACAGAAAGAAGAGTCAGTCGATGCAGCGATCGAGAATACTGAAAAGGCTTTGTTTCTCAATGCGAACAGTCTGATGGAGTCATGGATCCTAGACTCCAGTGCTTCGTTTCACTCTACCTCATAGATGGAATGCATGAGAAATTATACATTTGGTAATTTCAGAAAGGTTTATCTGGCAGATGATGAGCCTTTGGACATCGTGGGGAGAGATGATGTTCATATCAAGATACCGAATCAGTCGGTATGGAAGCTAAAGAATGTCAAACATATCCCTGATTTAAAGAGAAAGTTGATCTCAGTCGGGCAACTAGACTCGGAGGGCTATGTTATAACTTTTGTTGGCTGCTCCTGGAAGATCGCCAAGGGTACTATGGTGATAGCACGTGGAAGCAAGTTGGGCACCCTCTACATGACTGGTAACATGAAAGATGCATTGGCTTTGGCATAGGTAGACTCGGAATTGTGGCATTACCGTCTGGGTCACATGGGGCAAAATGAAATGTAAGTATTATAGAAGAAGGGCAAGCTAGCTGGTCTGAAGATGACGGATGTTGGTTTCTGCGAGCATTGTGTTCTTGGAAAGCAGAAGAAAGTCAGCTTCATCAAGACAGGTAGAGCACCAAGATTAGAAAAGTAGGAGCTAGTTCACACTGACGTGTGGGGTCCCTCTTCAATGGCATCCCTTGGAGGCTCAAAGTATTATATGACATTTATCGATGATTCCACTAGAAGGTATCAGTTTATTTTTTGTAGAATAAATCTAATATGTTCGATACTTTTAGGAAGTGGAAAAGCTTAGTGAAAAATGAGTCTGGCCAGAAAATCAAGTGCTTAAGGTCAGATAATGGAGGCGAGTACAGTAATACTGAGTTCAAGGAGTTTTGTGCACCTAATAGGATCAAGATGGAGAAGACTATCTCGAGTATACCACAATAAAATGGGATAGCTGAGCGCATGAACCGTACCCTGAAGAGAGAGCGAGGTGCATGAGGCTCCATGCTGGATTGTCCAAGATGTTTTGGGCTGAGACAGTTAACACTGTTACCTACCTGATTAATAGAGGACCCTTCGTCCCTCTTGATTGTAAGATCCTTGAAGAAGAATGGACGAGTAAATCAGCAAACTTATCTCACTTGAAGGTCTTCGACTGTGTCTCCTATGTGCATTTCAATGCTGAGAAGAGAGACAAGCTAGATGCAAAGTCGAAGAAGTGCTTCTTCATTAGTTATGGCATTGATGATCTTGGTTACAAGCTCTGGAGCAAGAAGGACAGGAAAATCATTAGGAGTAAGGACGTGGTATTCAATGAGAGAAGCATGTACAAGGACCAAGGTGTTCTAGATAGAGCCTATAGAGACACAAAGAGCGCGACAGAAGCCTTGAAAACCTTTTCCAAGAGAGAAAAAGGTAGAGAAAGAGATAGAGGAAAAGAAAGAAAATTGTAGGGAGGCAAGAGATCTTCCACCAAAAATTATTTCTAGGTGAAAGATATTTTGAGTATTTTTTGTTTTCTTCTTTTCTTCCTCTTGTTCGAGGGCTGGGGTGAGCATTCTGTAAAACTTCCTGTAAATCTTTTTTATAGTGAAGATTTGTTCTTGTGCGACCATGGATGTAGGAGCAGGAGTCTTCGAACCATGTAATCTCCTGTGTTGTGCTTGTTGTAGTGATTTATTTTGCCAAGTTTTTTCCTTTCTTTTCTTATGAATTTCGTATTCCACTACGATTCATTCAGCAATAACTGGTATCAGAGCTTGGTTTGAGTCATTGTTCGAGTGGAAGCAGAGCGATTTCATAGCTGCTGGTTTGAAGGTGGAAGAGGAGGATTCAAGGAGTGCATCGAGACAGGTGAAGTTGTACATGGGTATGGTATCCTGCGTTGATGGAGAAAGAAAAAGTCTGGATTTCTCAAGTTCACCGGAGTACATCAGTAGAGATGATGCTAGGAGCAGCTCAGAGAGACATGAGACAGTCTCAAGGAGCACCGGGGGATCAGGCAATATGGAGTGTCCAAGTATGGCGGCATTGGGATGGAGACTGGAGCTAATAGAGATGGCAGCTCAGGAAGACCAGGGACAGGTCTTAGAGAGCACCAGGGACATCATGCAACCAGGAGACAGGCTGGGACATGATGCAGCAGCCAAGTGGAGATGGTTGCTGGGTTAGCAGAAGAGTTGGGATGAGCTCTTGGTTTTGGATGAGCCTGCGGGATGTAGTGTATCTGAAATGGTCTCGGAGGGGTCTGCGTGATGCGAAGGGTCCGAGGAGCCAGTGACGGTGTTCAAGGTGCAGCGGCAAGCTCAGCAAAGCAGCATTGAGTGGCTGGCCTCGAGATTTCTTTCTATGGCATCAGTGGGACTTCAGTCTCAGGTGGAGCATCGATGAGAGGTGGCTTCACGGGTGGAGCAGGATTCGACACGAGTTCAGAGTGGGAGGTGCAAGGATACTGGCCAGGTCCTATTATGAGCGCCAGAGGTGCACTTAGCCAGGTAGAGCAAAGTGTACAGAGATTGGCATGGCTATGTGGAGATGGTATCAGGTAGAGCTCTAGTTATAATGAGTGCCGGTTCAGGTTCGCTATGTTCTCTTCAGGAAAGTCCAAGAAAAAGTATGATGCGGCTATTAGGCAGAAAGAAGGCTACAATCGTGGTGCCAAGAATACAAGCAAGGATCTTCAGCGTGGAGGCGATCATCCCAAAGGCCTCAAGGTGAGCTCAACAGCTGAAGGGTGTTGGCAGAGGCAAGGAGGTCCGCACAAGGAGCAGTCAGAATACGCAGTTATAGTAGGGTTGTGCAAGAGGATATTGCCAGGTTTGCCAAGGCTTGGGGGCACCAAGGTGGAGATTGTAGGGTTTTGTGTGGTGCTCCCAAGCCTTGGAGAGACTTGAGAGTTCATGGCAGGGATACTAAAGGCAATTCCTGGAGCTTGGGGGCGTGTCCCAAGCGGATTCCTGGAGGTGTTCCAGGGATGCTCCGAGTTTGAGTATTTTCTCAGTGACTTAGGGGGGAGTTTTTTTTGAGAGATTGTAACATAACCAAATTGGGTTATGGGGCTGGGTCCAGGTTTATTAAATTGGTTAGGAGGTTAACCAGTTAGTTGGTTAGTTGGTTGGTTGTAACCATTAGGAACTCAACCATGTAAGGTGTTTTAACCAGTTTGTTATTAGTCCAAGACAAGTCCTAATCGCCCATGTGATTGTAACCACCAAGAAGTTATGAGCCCATGTGATCGTAGTCCAACAAGATCAAAGAGTCCAAGACGCCCAAGGAGATAAGAAGTTCACCATCCCATAGGCTATAAATAAGAGGGATGGGGCGTGCGGTTTGGAGTGTTCAAGAGAGGCCGACCCTTTGGGATCCGGTCCGGTGTGGAGTCCACGAGGACTTCTCACGATCCTGGTCTTGGACCGTGAGGGCTTGAGGACGCCCCTTGGGGTGTGGATCGTGGAGACCTCCTGGGTTTCAAGAAGGACACGGTGTTGGACTGCAAAGAGGTGCACGTGAGAAAAATATCACGTGGAGGGCTTGGCCATGACGGTGTTTCATGGGGCTTTGGAGAAGGGATGCATGTTGAAGTATTCTCCGTGCATGGCGTACGTAGGTTCTTGGGGCATGAGGCCTGCAAGAGAGAAGACGTGCGGGATGGCAAGAAGCTTCTGGATTTTCAGAAGGGCTATCGGGTGTTGTCTTATTTGTTGTAATAAGGTTCTTCTCCAAAGGAATAAAGCAATCTTTCTTTTTCTCCTACATCTCTTCTTCTTATCTATCTGTGAATGTTGAATCCAAGGACATGTTGTTGGACTGTATTCTTCCATGTTGCTTCTGCGGTCTTCCGCTATGTATAGGCACTGATCTGGATCTCCCAACAAATAGAATCAGTACCTGGGAATCTTCCTAACACTATTTTCCCGGCCTCACATGATAAGCATTCTGGAAGGCCAATAAGTAATACGGCAGGAAATGGTTCAGAGATATCTGATGCTTCTGAGTTGCATTTCCTTGTAAAATTAAAACTTTATGTGAAAACTGAATCTGTTGAATCTATAAAACTAGAAACCGGTGCATGGTCGTGCATGTAAGTCTTTAGCATGAATGACATGCTAGATCATCGTCAGATTAATTACCAGGCTATTCAGAAGAGTATTTTGCTGTGGTGAGCAAGCAAAGTGATACCTGGAAGGTGTTCAATGCAATGAGAACCAAAAAGAAACATGGCCTGGCCAATGTTCGTTTCTCTGTTTTTCTCTCACTGCCTTATAAACAAGCCTGTTTTTCTTTGTTAAACAAACAGACCAAGATCTTAACCAAAGTGTACCTACAAAGGTTACAAAATGTGTAACCATATATATACATATATAGAGGAGGCGAATGGTTAAAGAAAATGGATGGTTGAGATTTACGGTGCATATGTCTGAGATACGGATGGATGTGAAAATTATTATTATTATTATTATTTACTTGTATATCATTTCTCTTTCTCTCTTAGACACTCCAGTGGTTGAGTCATAGCGTTGAATTTATTAAAAAAGAAGTTTTCTTTAGAGGTGAACAGCAAGGGGGAAACTTGCAGAAGTGACAAACGTGAGTTTGGACGAAAGGTGGCATACGTGAAAGTGGAATCAGGTTACGAGAATACAATAGATTCGATTGAATTAATAACTTAAGTCAACCAAAATTTTCCATATGACCAAAATTTTCTCAAACATGGAAAAAATACCAAGATTTATCCGCATTTTTACTTTGGATGAATGACTTTTCCATATTATTCTCCAGAATTTTAACTATTCATGATTTTTATGACTTAGTCATAATTAATTCGTTACTTATTGAAACGATGTACAAGTGTGATTCTCTGGACGAGGTCGGCAATTTTTTTGCCGAGTTTTTAAAAGGCGAACTCCGCAACGGTCGCCGTTATTACGTCACAAATAATAAAGAATCCGGCAAACAATCGAGAACCATGAAAAATGTTCTAAAGAGCAAGCATAGTATAAATTTCGGTTAGGAGGCGAAGGGAAGGCCCAGAATCCAGCAGCTATGGCGGTCCGATGCCTCTCTTCTCCGCTCTCTCCTCCTTCCAATCCGGTAAACTCTCTCTCTTCCCCTTCGATTTGTCGGCGAATTAAAGTAGTGAAAGCCGAATCTTTTCATCTTTGTTTACAGGTGAACCCCAGAATCCTCATCTCCAAATCCGTTAGCCTGGTCTCAGCTAATAGCCACCGTCCGTTTGTTTTATCAGAAAGGAATCACCGAATCTATTCGCTGAGGCAAGCTAAAGTATCAGCTGAAGGGGATCTTCTCACGAGAGAAGTCGATACTGCTACCGACAAAGCCGATGGTTAGAATTTTTTTTTTCCAATTTAATGAATCATCCTTTACCATTTTCATTATGGAGAGAATTGAAAGTGATAATTTTGGTTATGCATGTGATATATAATTTTAGTTACAAATAGACGACATGGGTGAGTGAACTATAGAATATCTTTAGTTTAATCACATCTATTTCTTTGGAAAAGAATACGTATAGCTGGGAGAAAGCACAAGGTATACCTGAGAAGACAAGATCCCATAACTGAATAAGAGGATGTGATCCACTGGACTTTGGCTCAAAGTTTTGCTTTTTTTTTTTTGGTTTTTGTTTTTGTGTGTGTGGAACAGAAACAGGAAAGAAGCTAAGAGCTCCCCCCTCCCTCTTTTATTGCAATCTCATAATCAAGTACAAAACATGCAGTTAGGCAGGGATGATATTGAAATCCACATCCTCAACCAAGTAAAATTTAAGATGTCACATCCTACATCAAATTCATCCGATCCATTACATTCCTATGCATGATTACAACACTGCCCAGTGGTCCCCAAAGATGTCAGAGGTGCTGACAAGGATTGAATTTTGTGGCACAACTTCTTGTGATTCTGGTGTAATTTTATTGAGTTTTGCTAGTAATTGTTGATATGGAAAAAAGTGGCTTGCATGTACGTCTGGCATAATTTTAGATATTCTCGACTGAGATGAACTGTGCTATACTCCGCAGCTATATGGCTGGGTCAATGGTTATTTTTTATAGCTTGATGAGACATCAATTGTCGCGAAAAACATGTTCGAACTTTAACAAGTTGTGGCTCCAACTTAATAAAATGTTAGGATGAAAATTCAGCTATTGCAGAGGAAGATAATGCAAGATGTTGCTTGTTGGATATGGTATACAGATATCTAGAAATATGATGCTGAATCTTAACCTACATGCTAAGTTTGCATTTCTCAGACTTCACATGACAATACCTTGTTTCGCCCCATTCTAGTTCCTTTCCTGAAAGAAACTTTTTGATGTTTGCTGCAGATAAAGATTATGGGGTTGTTAGCATTCACCATGTTGGATTGCTGTGCGAAAACCTTGAAAGGTCGCTTGCATTTTATAAAGACCTTCTGGGTATGTCAGATGTGATGCTGAATCAATTAAATTTACTGTTGCCTATCAAACCTTTGTGACAATGTCCTTATGAAATCAGGTCTTGAGATAAATGAAGCCAGGCCACATGAAAAACTACCATATAGAGGGGCTTGGTTATGGGTGGGTTCTGAGATGATTCATTTGATGGAACTTCCAAATCCTGATCCCTTGACAGGACGCCCTGAACATGGTGGTCGAGACCGTCATGCTTGTATTGCAATTAGAGATGTGTCCAACCTTAAGGCAATCTTTGATAAAGCTGGTAGGTGTTCAATGATGAGTTCCTTTTCATATAGCATGTGTCAAATGCAAATCTTTCTCTTTCATTGCAAAAAGTGTAATTTCTAGGATTAAATCATTTGAACATGGATTGCGAAAAGTTGTTGCAAAACTTTTATGATGGATATCTAACATTTTGATGTTGTGCATGGTGCAACCAAACCGTTACAAAATATTATTTGCATTCATACACATTTGCTGACCCGAAAAGGCCTTCTCTTAATTTTATTGAGTTGTTCACGGGTATGAACACTATTTTGCTTTTCCTTTTCTGGTTCAAGATTGATGCCAGTCTCGTTTGCTGAGCAACTAATCTTATTTTTCACTATTGTTAATTGTTCCTACTTGCATATATCAGCTGAAATGAATTATATGTGTAAACTACGGACTTATGATAGCATGAGAACAGCTTGACGGACATAGTTTTTGAGATGAAGACATACAAAGACTTCACCAGGATACCACATGTATTGCTTTTTTTCATTTAAGTCAAGTAAAGGATATCTCTTGAAACAGCTGGAAAAGACTTTATAAAGATAGAGAGCTTTCAATGATTAATCAAATTGTTTGACTATATTGGAAGAATAAACATGTGAAATAGGGGATCCTTTGGCCTATACAAATCATTTGTTCATTTTCACTCAAATTTGAAGCTTTATTGAAATTCAATTTTGTTAATTACAAACCAGTCTTGTTTGCTGAGCAACTAATCTTATTTTTTACTGTTGTTAATTGTTCCTGGTTGCATATATCGGCTGAAATGAATTATATGTGTAAACTATGCACTTATGATAGCATGAGAAGAGCTTGATGGATATAGATTTTGAGATGAAGACATACAAAGACTTCACCAGGATACCACATGTCTTGTATTGCTTTTTTCATTTAAGTCAAGTAAAGGATATCTCTTGAAACAGCTGGAAGAGACTTCATAAAGATAGAGCTTTCAATGATCAATCAAATTGTTTGACTATATTGGTAGAATAAACATGTGAAATAGGGGATCCTTTGGCCTATACAAATCATTAGTTCGTTTTCACCCAAATTTGAAGCTTTATTGAAATTTAATTTCGTCAATTGGAGAGTTTATGTGTCACCAATTTCACAAATTGTTGAATATGGGACTCTTATACCTTAAGAATTATGTGACTATTCCTATTGGGCACTCAACCTTGTTAAAGCTTTTAGCTTTCTCAACCATCATGGTTTTTCTCATATAACTTCCTAAGTATTCTAAGAAATAAGAACTTGGAACCAAGCACCAGTGGAAGACCGTTCTAATTGAAACATTAGTGGTCTTTGCATAAATGGATGGAGCCCTTATCTTGTATGTATCTTTGAAGGTGCAGTGTACACATTAACTTGATTAACATTCTTTCAAGTAAGTTACTTTCCTTTTTGACAGTACGGGCCTCAAAGAAAGTAAGCTTGGTTCAGACAGGTTGAAATACAACAATCTGTGGATCCATCAAATATCTTTGCATGACCATGCATCAACATAAGAATCCTGCTTTCCTCCATAGTCCATACGAACCTGGTCATTCACACATGTTATTTGCTTGAACTTAAACCCCTCTGTCAACAATAGAAAATTCTTTCTCATTGATCTGGAAACCTGGTTAACCTTATGTCGGCATTTTGGAAGAAGCTATAACTAATGCTGCATGAAACAGATCAGAAATGTTGTTTATTTTCCATATAAAGGAAGTTCATATGAAAGTGTAACTTGGGTTTACTGTTGCCAGAAGAAGATTCTTGGTTTTAGCATATTTCATTGATCTACATGTAAGTCTCTAACAAGCATCATGTGCTGGATCTTAATGAGGACATTATGCCCCTTTTTTCTAAACCATGTAAAGTCCTTGCAGACGTTATATATGACCAGAGAATATGCTTTTTGTGTTTACGTGTTGTCATGGAAACCAAAAGCAGTCTGGACTAAATTTTGTTATCCATTTCTGAGAGTTTCAAATCATTTTAAACAGTAATTTTTATTTAATTGCATTTTAATGTTTTAACAGCTAATTTGAGGGCTTTTGGGGATTTTTATTGGAGATTTTGAGCCTATAAATGGCCTTCTTTTTCCCTGGTTTCTAATCATCAAAAGCTCTCCATCTTTCTTCCTCTCTTACTCTCTTTTTCCACTCAATCTCTCTCATTTCATAGCAATATTATTATTTTATTCTATTTGATAATCTTAGATTGATGAGCTTGATCGACATTTGTTTGAGGTTATGCTATCGGTGAACATTGGAGTGTCAACTTCTAAGTAATACCTTAGAGAAGAGAAGTCCAGTTGTTCTTCGCACGAGAAGGGGGTTAAATCTCTTTTAGGACAGTGATTTTATCCGCCTCCCAGACTAGGATTCCAAACTTTGTTCTATTTTGATTCTTAAATTATTTATCACATCAAAATATTCTGTTACACACATCACGAAAATTACTTTTCAAATACTTTCAAATTTTATAAATACATATATATTTTTCATATGGTATAACTAACAGTCTAAAGGAGATTTAATATATATTTATATAGTGTTTGCATATAGTTTTATATTAATATAATTATTTATATATAATTATAATTTATATGCTTTGCATATTTATATTTATTATAAATTATATTTTTAGTTGATTAATCATGGCATCCTTTTTATAATTTTGTGTTGTGTAAAATTAATCAAAGATCCTCACAAAACTTATATTACAGTATACTAAATTAATTTTTAAAAGACAATACAAATAAATAAATCAAAGCCTTTAGGATTTAGAAACAAATAAATTAAATAAAAATCTTAATAAATTACAGTTCGATCACTTTAGTGATCATTTTAATAAAACTTTAATCTTTTAAAAAAATCAGGTGATATTTTTAGACACATTTACCAAATAATAATAATATAATATAATATAAAAAATATTTAAATATTTTAAATATTTTTTAATAAAATTATTTTTATTTTTTAGATTTTTTTTCTGAACCTGACTTGGATCTAATGACAATTCTTAAGGATGACATCATTAGTCTAAAAATATAAAAGTTTGATGAATTCCATTTTAGAAGGTGACAAAGTCAAATGAAATTTTAGCTAATCACTTTAGTTCTTTGATCAGTGATCGACCAGTCAACTAATTTTTCTAGTTTAACCATCCCTACTATCTTAAAAGAGGAATATCTGTGTAAAGGTAGAATCTTAATATCCTTTTCGACTCATTTATGACATTTATTTGTCAGCTAAAAGTGCGAAGAAATTATGGAATATCCTAGAATCTGAATATGGCCTTGATGATGCTTTTGTGGTTGAACGATTCAATACTGTATCATTCCTTAGTATAACATGGTAAAAAATAAACACATAAATGACCAGCTTCATTAGTTTCAAGAGTACTTTAGGAAGCTTCAAGTCAATGGAGATAAATTCTCAGAAGATTCAAGGTCTCTAGCCTTCTAGATAAGATGCCTCATTCCTGGAATTGCTTGGTCAAAGGTTAGCTCCAAAAATAAGAAGAGCTAATCCTTAACCCAACTTCTGAACGCAATCAGGATAGAAGACCAACACAGGTTCAAAATCCAACAAATCAGAGTTTCAAATGCCCAAGCTAACTTGATCGAGTAATACCAGACCAATAGCAATACCAAACCAAAATTAAAACATAGATTTCAACCAAATCATCATTACCAATCAAACAAATCCTATCGACCTAATCCAAATAAGTTCAAATCTAAGGATAAAACTTTCAAGGCCAATAACTCTAAATCCAACAAGCCAGTCTAAAGTCTAAGTGAAAGGTTATGCTTTGTATGTGGAAGGACAAACCATCTTGCGACAGACTGTTTTCACCAGAAAAAGAAGTCTTTTCTTAAGCTTTTTGGTTCTTCTAAATCCCAAGCTCATTAGTTGAAGGTCAAGAAGATTTCACATTTAGGTCAATAAATTTAAATTCTAAAGTAAATGTTGCTTCTTTCAACCTTGATTGGTGGTTGGATTCAGAAGCTAATATTCATGTTTGTTTTGACCATTCATGGTTTACTACTTTTCAGAACTCAAGTGGAGGAGGTGTGATCCTAGAAAACAATACAACCGTCGGGACCATGGAATAAAGTCAAGTCAACTTGAAGATGACATCAGGAAAAGTTTTCATCCTGATGGATGTGCTATATGTTTCAGACTTTATGAAGAACCTTGTTAGTAGGTCTAAGCTAGTTCAGATGGTATATAAAATTGTCCTAAATTGTAATAAAATTGTAATAACTAGAATAATACTTTCATAGAAAAAGATATGTTAGTGAAGGCTTATTCAAATTAAATATAATAATTTTTTATTAATAAAGCTGATAATCAAATTTATTTTGTGAATAAATTTAAATAAAATTTATGGCATGATAGGCTGGGTCATGTCTACTTAGAAAAAGTTAAACATATGATGAAGTTAAAATTAATTCCCAGATCAAATTTAGATACATCTAAGTATAAAATATGTACTAAATCTAAATAACCAAGAAAACTATTTAAATTAGTTCTTCAATCTTGAAGTTGATACATAGTGATATATGTGACTTCACCAAGACTGCAATCCATGATAGCAATAAGTACATAGTAATCTTTATAGATAACTTTTCTAGATACTGCTATGTTATCTAATTAAATCTAAGAATGAAACCTTCAACAAGTTTAAAATTTATAAGAGTGAAGCAGAAAATCAACAAGAAAAAGATTAAGATTATTAGATCTGATAGAGGAGTGGAGTATATCTCAAATGAATTCTTTGAGTTCTGTCAAGAACATAGTATAATTAATCAAGTGACTGCTCCTTACTCTCCACAGTCCAACGGTATAGCTGAGCATAAAAATCGTACCATCTTGAATATGATAAATGCTATGCTTATCAGTTCCGGCTTACCGGAGAATTTATAGGATGAAGCTTTTTTATCATCTTGCTTCATCCTAAATAGGATACATGTTAAGAATAGTGGCAAGACTCCATATAAACTTTAGAAAGGAAAAACTTTTAATCTAGATTTTTTTAAAGTATGGGGGTGCCTAGCTAAGATTAATATCCTTGAATCCAAAAAAAGAAAACTAGGACCTAAGACTATACATGATATATTTATAGGTTATGCCCAAAATAGCAATGCATATAGATTCTTAGTAATAAAATTAGATGTTAGTGATATAACATAACACAATCTTAGAAGCTAAAAATGTCTCTTTTTTTGATGATATATTTTCTTATAAAACTAGAATTCCTAGTAAGGTAAGTTTTAGACCTTTAAAATTTGCGTTAGTAGAATCTTAACTAACCTGAACCTAAAGTTAAACTGAATTAAAAAGAAGTAAAAGAAAAAAAGTAGAAAAAGATTTTGGAAAAAACTTTTTCATATTTTTAGTAGAGGGTGATCTACGTATGATGAAGCGATGCCATCATCAAAATCATCATATTGGAAGGAAGTCATAAATAGTGAAGTTCAATCAATTCTAGAAAATATAACTTTGATTTTAATTGATTTACCTCCAGAAAATTAACCTATAAGAATAAAATGAATTTTTTTAAAAAAATTTAAGGCCAAATAGAATAATTGAAAGATATAAGGCTAGATTAGTAATAAAAGAGTTTAGTCGAAAGAAAGAGATAAATTATTTTGATAAATGTACTCTTATAGCTAGAATAATAATCCTAAGAACCTTGGTAGTTTGTCTTAATTCATAAATTAATAAACCATTAAATGGATGTAAAAACTGTATTTTTAAATGGAGAATTAAAAGAAGAAATCTATATAAACTAATTTCAAGGATTCGAAATAAAAAAACAAGAATATAAGGTATGTAGAATAATTAAATCACATAATGACATATTAAATTTGATGATATTTTATTAAGAAATAACTTTAAAATAAATGAATATGATAAATATATATATTATAAAAGACATGATATAGACTTTATAATATTATGTCTATATGTAGGTAATATTTTATTATTTGGAATATCAATGAAAGTAATTCAAGAAACTAAAAACTATCTATCAAATAATATTGATATGAAAGACTTAGGAGAAGCTGATATGATTTTAGGAATGAAGCTTAAAAGATAGATAGTGGAATAGCATTAAGTCTAGCACATTCAATAGAAAAAATGCTTAAAAAATTTGAATATTTTGATCTAAATCCTGTCTCTATCATATATGATCATAGTTCTCACTTAATTAAAAATTGGAAGAATCTATTAAATAATTAAAATATTTTTAAATGATAGGATTTCTATTATATATTTCAAATAGAACCCGTCTAGATATAGCTTATATAGTAGGTATACTAGTAATTCTAGTAAAGAATATTGAAAAGCTTTAGAATGAATCTTTAGGTATCTTAAAAAAATCTTAGATTACTCTCTAGTATATTTAGGTTATCCAGAATTACATGAGGATTATGGTGATGTAAATTGAATAACAGATAACTTAGATTTTAAGTCTACCACTAGGTATCTCTTCTTGTTAGGAGGAGCTGCAGTATTTTGGGTTCTTATAAATAAACAATAATTACTAGATGTACATTAGAATCTGAGTTGATGCTCTTAATACTACATGCACTGAAGCACAATGGTTAAAAGATCTAATAAATGATATGAAGTTTTTACACCAAGAATTTTAAAAATTTTATTAAATTATAATTATAGAGCTTTAATTGATCTATTAAATTAACATATAACTAATAAAAAAGATGAACAATCATATCCTGATCAATTATAAAGTTATAAGAAATAAAAATAAAAGACTTGATATTACTTCAATTTATAAGATCTAAAAATAATTTGGTTGATCTTTTGACCAAAGCTTTTCAAAGGTTACGGTATCTAAGATATCGAGGGGGATGGGACTGAGTCCATGCATTAGTCACTAGAGTAGACCTTTACCGTCATGGTAATTTCATGGTTAAGATTCAAAGGAAAACAATCTTTGAGGTAACGTCTGATAGCACCGATTTAGAGTCTATCTCTATCTCATTCCTATGGTATGCTGTTTTATTATGACGATTAAGTTGAGCATAACTCTTAATAGATCCGAGATTGTGGTTCAGCAAGGTAAGATTTTGTTGCACGTATCCTTGGAGGATCTATCTTAGTGAGAATAGTTGTGAGGCCATGATTATTGGAACATGACGAATTTCTAGTAACTCTCATGAAAATCAAGGCAAATACATGACCTAAACAGCACTACCCCGTATTATAATCAGTTTGTCTTCAAATGCAAGTTCAAACCTAGAAAGTACTTGCACTAAGCATAATAAAAGTCCAAAACATTTATTATTTGAATTATTTACTGAATTTAAATATTTTATGAGTTTTGAAACTTGTAGAAGATTGTTGTCCATTTCTGAGAGTTTCAAAACTCCCAGCGAACCGTTCCTCAATGTGTGATGCGCAGGCGCATGCCCCACGCGCAGCGGCTGTTCGGTCATTTGGCCGTTCGGCCCGTTCCACACATTTTTAAAAAAAAATCCTTTTAAATGGTAATTTTTATTTAATTACATTTTAATGTTTTAATAGTTAATTTGAAGATTTTTTGGGATTTTTATTGAAAATTTTGAGCCTATAAATGGGTCATTTTCTCTTGATTTCTAATCATCAAAGCTCTCCTTTCTTCCTCTCTTACTCTCTTTTTTCACTCAATCTCTCTCTCATTTTACAGCAGTATTATTATTTTATTTTATTTAATAATTTTGGATTGACGACAAACTTAATCGTCATTCGTTCGAGATCGTGCCATCGACGAATATTGGAGTGTTGGCTTCCAGATTATACCTTAGAGGAGAGAGTGAGATTCCGTTGTCTTCAGGGACCGAATCTCCTTTAGGACAGTAATTTCATCTGCCTTTCAGGCCAGAATTCTAAACTTTGTCATGTTTTATTTTTAAATTATTTATCATACCAAAATATTTTACCATACATATCATCAAAATTATTTTTCAAGTATTTTTAAATTATATATATATATATATCATATATTATAATTAACAAATTTTGCTCTTCAACTCTATTTACTATCCTTTTTCTTGTAATTCATGCCCATTTTGATCGTTCGTTCATGTTGTCTTAGGAGACTTTAGTGTCTTGCTCTTACTAAAACTGCTGTTGACTAATTTCCACTTTCTTCTTTATAATATTTGTGTCTATGCATCATTTCTTTGTTGCTCGTGGTACATGACACACCACAAGTAATTGTGAGTTAGTTCAGTCCTTGAGAAACTTCATTAACTTAAACTCACTGATTGCAGGAATAAGCTATACCCTCAGCCGTTCCGGGAGGCCAGCAATCTTTACACGAGACCCGGATGGCAACGCACTGGAATTCACGCAAGTTGACTGAACACATCATCTCTGGAAGATCTAAATTCAAGCAGCATGAGACATTTATTTCATCTAATGTTCCGCCCGCCGCCCCCCCTCCCCAAAAAAAAAAAAAGTGTTGTATGTAGCTCGTCATAACGATCATCATGATTAAAGAGATTGAACGGCATTATTCATATCTGATATGATGTTCCAGTTGGTTTGAGGTTATATAATATTAATGAAATATATGCTGTGTTTGTATCAGTTATAAAATGTTAATTGTTGCCGAGAGAAAGTAAAAGGCATTGTGTAATCCAACAATGTTACAGTCTTGGTTAGGCCTCTTAAGTTAATTGATTTCGAGAATATCAGTAGGCTCTGCAGGCTCCTTATGCCAAACAAAAGTTTAAAAAATCTTTGTGGTAGAGCAGAATATTTTTATGGCTTTACTTTATGTAATCTCTTAGTTTCAACAGACATGAAAAAAAGCAAACAGAGATTGTGTCGGCATATTGGTGTAGCAAATTCTTTAAAACAGGAAATTTGAACCGGTCTGATGAGAACATCAGCTAACACAGATTCTGATTACACAAATTCTGATGCACATCTAACATTACTCTTGATGTAAATAATTTTTGGATGTCTTCTCCGATCCATTTGAATCAGAGTTGTTTTAGGATTGCAGTTGTTTTAGAATTCATTTTTATCATTATTTTAGGATTTATTTTTTGTTAGTTTGTTTAGGATTTATCTTATCAATTTATTTTTTTTAGGATTTATCTTTATCGATTGTTTGGAGTCTGTTAGAGTTCTTAGGTTGATTTATTTAAAATGTTTTGTTATTGGAATAAAATTATCGAAGAGAATATTGAGAAAAGTTTGGGTATGTTCCGACTCCTACAACCTCTTTTCCCTTCTCCTCCTTCCTTCTCTTTTCTTCTCTCTCCTCTTCTTCTCCCCTGTCCAGCTCTCTACTCTTCTTCCCTCCCTTTCTCCTATTCCTCTTAGACCTTGTTTGGATGGAGGGATCAAGAGGGAAAGAAAAGGAAGGATTTACCTTTTCCTTATTTGGATATTAATTTTTAGAAAAAATAAGAGAAGGGAAAGGCTCCCCTCCCCTTGATTAAGTTAAGCTTTCAATCCCCGATTTGGAAAAATTAAGAGGAAAGGAAAGTTTCTAATAGCTTAGCTTTTATTTTCTTTCCTTTATGAGGACTATCCAAACAAAAATAATATTTCACTTTCCTTCCTTTCCTTTTCCCTTTCCTTCCCTTCCCTCGACGAAGACTATCCAAACAAAGCCTTATTCTATTTCCCTACCCTTTTCTTATTCCTCCCTTTCTTATTCCTCTCTTTATTCCTCTCGTCGTCTTCCTCCTCCTCTCTCTTTCCCCAACAAATTCTCCCCCCTATTCTGAGAATTAAACACCCGAACATTCTAGCCCATGACCAATCCCTTCCACCCGTTCCACCGAGCGCAACACCTCCGACGAGCTCCCCTCCTTCCACCCGTTCCACCGAGCGCAACCAGATTTTTCGATTGCTAATAATTAAAAATCAGTTGCTAAATTAATTTGCAACCGAAATTAGTCGGTTGCAAAAGTATAGGTTGCTAAAATTTGTGACCAAATTTTTTCGGTTGCAAAATTTAGCAACCGAATTTGACATATTTTTTTAAAAAAAAATCAAAAAAATATTTAAAAAATTTGAAAAAAAATCAGTTGCTAAATCAGTTGCTAAAAAATAATCCAGAAAAAAAAATGGGTTGCTAAATCGGTGGGTAAAAAAAAATCCAGAAAAAATAAAAAAAATTGGTTGCTAAAAAAAAAATCCAGAAAAAATTAAAAAAAATCGGTTGCTAAAAAAAAATCCATAAAAAATAAAAAAAAATCGGTTGCTAAATCGGTTGCTAAAAAAATCAAGAAAAAATAAAAAAAATCGATTGCTAAATCGGTTGCTAAAAAAAAATCCAAAAAAAAATAAAAAAAATCGGTTGCTAAATCGGTTGCTAAAAAAAAATCAGAAAAAATAAAAAAATCGGTTGCTAAATCACTTGCTAAAAAAAATCAAGAAAAAATAAAAAAAAATGGTTGCTAAAAAAAAATCCAGAAAAAATAAAAAAAAAATCGGTTGATAAAAAAAATCCAGAAAAAATAAAAAAAAACTGGTTGCTAAATCGGTTGCTAAAAAAATCCAGAAAAAATAAAATAAAAATCGATTGCTAAAAAAAAATCTAGAAAAAATAAAAAAATCGGTTGCTAAATCGGTTGCTAAAATTGAATATTTTTTTAAAAAATACGAAATATGAATTTTTTTCCTGAATTTACAAATTTAAGCTAAGATATATAAAGCAGATATTCATTTCAACATTAGCCACAAATCATTGAGAAGGGTTCAATCGCACCCATTAGACAAAATGGCAACATATAAAGCATCCATTAGACAGCTTAGGCACAAATCATATATTCATTTGAAGGGTTCAATCACATTCAATTATCCAAAAATAATAGCTACATACACCAAATGGATTTAACCGAAATTGAATACCAGGTATAAAATGAAGGTAAAATAACCAAAAAATTCTATAAGTCATAACTTGAACACTGTAATTAATCGTCAGATTTAATGAAAAATAATAACATTCAGAAGCTCAGGATTGCCTCTTTTTTTACATTTAGAAGGGTCCAAGGCAGCAAATGGTTGCTTGCAAAAATAGCAAGCCATCCAAATTTGCAACACCATTTAGATCCTTGCAAAACAGTCCGATCCACCCTACACTTTCAGCTTTTGAAGCATCACGAAGATACCAAGGCAACTCATCACAGCCTCTAGCCGTAGGTAACAAAAGAAAATCAATGAAAATTAAAATGCACAATAAAATAGCAAAAATCGGTTGCAACTTTCAAACAATAAGATTTAGAAGCTCAGGATTGCCACTTTTTGTACATTGCGAAAGATCTAAGGCAGCAAATGGTTGCTTGCAAAAAGAGCAAGCCATCCAAATTTGCAACACCATTTAGATCCTTGCAAAATGATCCGATCCAGCATACACTTTCAGCATTTGAAGCATCACGAAGATACCAAGGCAACTCATCACAGCCTCTAGCCGTAGGTAACAAAAGAAAATCAATGAAATTAAAATGTATAATAAAACAGCAAAAATCGACAAAACTTTCAAACAATAAGATTCAGAAGCTCAAGATTGCCTCTTTTTGTACATTACGAAGGATCTAAGGCAGCAAATGGTTGCTTGCAAAAAGAACAAGCCATCCAAATTTGCAACACCATTTAGATCCTTGCAAAATGATCCGATCCAGTATACACTTTCAGCATTTGAAGCATCACGAAGATACCAAGGCAACTCATCACAGCCTCTAACTGCATGAAATAAGAGGAGATAATTAATGAAAATGCATAACAAAACAACAAAAACAACATCAAGATTTGCAGTTCATAATACAAAGCTAAACAAGTAACGATAACAAGAGATGCAGTTCATAATATAATGCAAAACATATAAGAGTAATTATAATACAAAGCTAAACATATAACGATAAGAAGAGGTGCAGTCCATAATATAATGCAAAACTTATAAGAATAATAAGTAGAGCAAGATAATATGAATAATGTGCTAATGCTCCTATTCCTCCTCGTTCTCGTCCTCCTCAGCGTCATCCTCATCCTCGCCTCGCTGTGATCCTTGTCCACGATATATCTGATAAGGATCGACTCCAGTTCGTTGCGAAGGATTACCACTAAAAGCATGAGTTGCAGGAGTTGCTGCAGGTTGAAAATTTATGTTGGCTAATATATGCTGCAACATTCGTTTATTGTGTTCAACTCGCCTCCACAGTTCATCCCTTTCTTGCTCAGCAGCTTGTACCCGAGCATTTACTTCTTTGACTTCATCTTCAACCTGCTTCCGTACTTGCTCATGGAATTCTTTACTATTCAACCATTGCATGGGAAATGAAGATTGTCCTGGAAATTTTGAAGTTGGCATCAGTGCAGTGGACTCTAATCCTAGCCCATACACTTTTCCTTTCTTCTTTCCACCAACAGTACGTATCCATACATCCAATTCTAATGGCGGAGTTTGCTGCTGGCTAGAATCAGCACTGCTTTGACTTTGTGACTCTCCATGTTCCGTCTAAATTCAGACTGAAATTAATTTAATTCAGTTAGTATTAAAAAAAATTATAATAACTTAAAATTTAACTTATGCAAATATGCTCTGATCTTCTGTCAACCCATGTCTTATCCTTCCTCTGATGGGTATGAATAAATAGCTCAGATGGAGAAGGCACAGTACCAGTCTTCGAAGTCTGTAACTTGTAGAACAAGATATTTTATTAATTTGAATTGTAAATATATTAAAGATTTCGGTTGGTATTGCTTACCAAATTGTATCTGTGCTGAGATGTAGTGATCGAGCCATAGGTATGACATGAAGGACCCCATCCATCAGTATCAGAAGCCTTATTTGCTTTTGCTTTTTCTGACTTCTCCTGATATTGGGCGGTGCGACAGTGCTCACATAATCTATTCCATACAAGTTTTCCTAGCCATGGCGGTCACTCCATAGCTCTTCTAGAGTAGCAAGGAGATTTTTAAGTCGAGCCGCACCACATCTTTCAAAATTACGACGTGCCCACATATCATTCGGTGGCTGAAACTGATATCTCCTCTATTACAAATTCAACAACCGGTTAAATGACAATAATAAAATTCAAAATTCATTTACATCTATCAAAGCAAAATTACTTGCCTTGAACTCATCAAACCACATATCCTTTATACCGTGTGATATTCTTTTCCATGATACCCACGGCTCCTCAAAATGGCTCCTCATTATGTCTGTAATGGCATTGGCAGCTGGATGAGATGGTAAAAACCTACAAAATTTAAGTCAATCAACAAATCTGATACAACCCACATATATGACACAACTTAAAAATTTTCTAACATGAGACATAAGACTATTACCCTCTCCATCTAGGATCGCCCTGCCATCGCTGGATGAATGAGGAAATGCTAAATGAACTGCGCCGGTGGATGAATGAGGAGATGATGAACAAATAGCGGCCGATCCTAACTGAGGAGATGATGAATAGACTGTAGAAGATGTAGAATAAGTAGGGGGTGGTATAGTATATATGATAGGGCATGGAGCATGAATAGGAGGCCCTGAATATAATGGAGGTGACAACGTGCCTCTTGGTGAACATGGCATAGTAGTAGTATGTGGTGGACTAATGAGTAGAGATGCAGGAAAAGTGAAAAATGCAGGTGGGATAGTAGATGATGGGGATGGGATAGTAACGGAGAGACGATGCCTCCTTCCATGACCCCTACATGATGATGCAGGTCTGTTTCCGGATTGATCTGCCATCTACAAACAAACATAAAGAATTTAAGTCAACTTCATGAATAATATGATAAAGCAGTTAAATACAGTCCATACATATAAAATTAGGGGTCTGCTTATACGATTACTATTCATCATCAGAAAAACTTCCATGTTGGTCATGCTCGGTATCATCCTCTTGGCTAGAATCAAAATCGTCATTATGTTCTTCATCTTCATCATCTATGTTCAAATTCATATCAATGATTCTGTCAACTTCTTCAAAAATACAGTCGTTATCGACCAAATTTTCAACAGTATTATCATGCGGTATACTATTCACATGAGATATTGTATCCTCTTGATAAGCAATCTCAATTGTATATCGATCATCCATAGTACGCCTTGGTCTAGTTATAATTATGACCCACCAATGTTGTTTGTCCCTTAACTTCTCAGGATATGGTAGATAGTATACCTGAATCACTTTTTGTGCAACTATAAAGGAATCGTATCTTGAATACCTTCTGCTGTGCCGGATCTCAATGATCCCGTAATCCTTAAGCACTTTCATGCCACGATTCAGTACCGTATCAAACCATTCACAATTAAATAACACTACCTGTTTCATTGGATGGCCAGGATATTTTACTTGAATTATTTCCTTAATTATGCCGTAGTAATAATTGTGTTCTGTAGCTTGTTATGAACCTTTGACGCACACTCCACTATTAATTATTTTTTTATAGCTACTCCATTCATTTGTGTGAAACTTATAACGGTTAACAAAATATGTCTACCATGTAAGAACCTTTCTTTTTGGACCCCATGCCAAATCATGGAAATATCGATTGTTTACTTGACTCTGTGGATTATGAACCTACACATGATATAATGAAAATGCATGAATGCCATTACGCATCGATATAACATAATTCGATAGACATATACCACAATTCGAAGAAGCACTTACAAAAGATTTAAACCAATATGGAAAGTCAGATGCAATCCTAGAATCAATTTCTGTGATGCTTATATTTGGTGTCGAAAACCGTAATTGCTCGCTAAAAATTTTGAAATCAAGATTTTTTCAGAGTTAGTATCTCAATAATCGATATAGGGTTTGATTAATTATGCATCAATGATTATTTAAGCTT
This sequence comes from Areca catechu, assembly GCA_021397845.1. NCBI lineage: Eukaryota > Viridiplantae > Streptophyta > Magnoliopsida > Arecales > Arecaceae > Areca > Areca catechu. Next base: position 184,940,522 of record CM038042.1, read on the forward strand.
ACTCGATAAATGGTTGAACCTCTTCACAGTTGAGCAATATATGAAAATGCGCAGTAGCTAATTCCCTGTCATTCAGATATCGACTTTGACATCTACCAGAAGATCGCCAGGTTTATTAAATATTGACAGAGTAAATTCACGTGTCATATCCTAACCCACAACATCATTTCTTCTAATTCTATTTCTTGATGACTGTACATGTGGTTCAAAATAATACGAACAAAAAGAAGTTGTCTCTTGACACAAGTATGCCTCACATATAGATCCTTCAACACGAGCTTTGTTCTTGATCATCCATTTTATTTTGTTAAGGAACCTACATCATTCAAGTATTAAAATATGGTTACTGTCTTACGTACATGATATAGATTTGTTGCAGAAGAATAGGTTTGTTGAATTGATATGTAACATATTTACCTCTCAAACGGATACATCCAACGATATTGAACTAGACCACCAACTATTGCTTCATATGATAAATGAATCGGTAAGTGCTCCATTGAGTCAAAAAAATCAGGTGAAAAAATCCGTTCCAATTTGCATATAATCAAAGCAATATTCTGTTCCATTTGCAACAAATCGTCGATCCGTAATATTGTTGAACACAAATCCTTAAAAACATACTTAGCTCTGCTATAGGCTTCCATACATGATCCGGTAGAGCTTTAAATGCAACTGGCAACATATGCTCAAAGAAAACATGGCAGTCATGACTTTTCATTCCAATTAATTTTCTCTCATTCATATTAACACATCTGCTTAAGTTAGATGCATAACCGTCAGGCATTTTTAATTCCTTCATCCATTTAAATACACCTCTTTTCTGCTCCAAGTTGAAAGAATATGTTGCTTTTGGTTTCAATAAATTTCCGTTAGCCAACTCTTGCAACTCAAGTTCCCTACGCTTGCAGTATTCCTTTAGATCCATTCATGCTTTGATGTTATCTTTGGTTTTGCCTTTGATATCCATTACAGTGTTAAAAACATTATCAAATACATTTTTTTCTATGTGCATCACATCCAGATTGTGTCTGATCAAATTAGTCTTCCAATATGGTAAATTCCAAAATATGCTATGTTTTAACCAATTATGTGTAACCCCATATCCTTCAACTCTGCATGAACCATGCTCGATTATATTTGGAATGGAAGATACAGCTTCCCATATTTCCTCTCCAGTCAAACTTCGTGGAGGTTGATCTTTTTCAATCCGATTTTTGTAGAATGCATCCTTATTTCTTCTTAGTAAATGATCAATAGGCAGAAACTGTCGATGGCAATCAAACCAAGAATTCTTCCGATCATGTTTCAAAGTGAATGCCTTTGATCGGTCCATACAATAAGGACAAGCCAATTTTTCAACTATACTCCATCCGGACAGCATTCCATATTCAGGAAAGTCATTGATGGTCCACATCAATGCAGCCCTCATCACAAAATTTTGCTTTCTTGCTATATCATATGTTAGAACACCCTCCTCCCACAAATATTTCAACTCATCTATCAAAGGCTGTAGATACACATCTATCCTGCTCTTTGGATTATGTGGACCCGGAATAATTATTGTCAAGAACATATAAGGAATGGTCATGTACAATTCAGGTGGCAGATTGTAGGGAGTAATAATTACTGGCCAGCAAGAATATGGGGCTGATGACTGACTGTAAGGAGTAAAACCATCAGCACATAGGCCTAGCCTGACATTGCGTGGTTCAGCTACAAAATCAGGATAGCTCGGTCAAAATGTTTCCAAGCTTCTCCATCTGATGGATGACACAATATCCCTAGCTCACGCCTGTTCTCATAATGCCATGTCATATGTGGTGCAGAACTCATTGAAGCATATAATCTTTTTAATCTAGGAATTAGAGGTAAATAATGCATTCTTTTCATCAGCACCTCTTTATATTTACCGTCTGCACGAGGCCGAGGTTTATATCTACCAGCCCCACAAAATTTGCATTGCTTTTCTTCAAATTGTTGACCATAATACAGCATGCAACCATTAATACAACAATCAATCTTCTCAGCAGTAAGTCCAAGTTTGGACACCAGTTTTTTTGTCCTATAAAAATCCTGAGGTATGGTATTATCGGCTGGAAGGGTCTCTTTCATAAGACCCGTAATTTGATCAAAGGATCGTTGTGAAATATTACCTTCAGATTTGATGCTAAGCAACCGTACAGCTATCGATAACTCAGAATGATCTGTACATCCTAGCCATAATGGTTTTTGGACTGAATGCAACAAGTCATAAAATCTTTGATCATCCAAATTTGGTGTCTCCTCTTCATTAGACGAATGGTCAGGTACGTACTCTGTTCCAAATGTATCGAATATCATGCGTTGATGTGTTCTGTGGATCATTATCCATTGGTGCAAAAGCAGGATCATTTGCATGCAAATCAGGTACCCCACCGACACGAGGATCACTCTCCCCATGAGATGTCCAATACCAGTAATTCGGTACAAATCCTTTTTTGTAAAGATGAAGCTTTACTTCATCGGTAGTTAGGAACCTTAGATTTTTGCACTTGCAACAAGGGCATCTGAATTTTCCTTCATTTTGAAAGTTAGGTTGCTGACATGCAAGAGTACAAAATCTTCCATGCCCTTTAAAAATTCTTCGGTATATCCCTTTCGACCCGGTAAAAGTCTATATACATCCAACTACGAAGTCGAAATATATCCATAGTCTATACCATATCAAAACATGATCATACAGAAAAATCAAATGAGGCTGGACTAAACATTGTTAAAGAAGAGGAGTTGCATCAAAAATATGATCATACAATGCTAGAATGTCCATATAGCATACTGTTAGTTGTAGGATGTGTATGAACAATGGCTACCTTATTGACAAGAGTCGGCTCGAATTCCTCGAGTTGACTCGTCCAGACCGCATGATATCATTCTGTGGATCCGAGTCGATTCGAACCACTCGAGTCGACTCATCCAGATTGTGTATTTCGTTCTGTGGATCCAGCCGACTCGGTAGTCATCTAGCCGACTCGGCTAGTCATCTAGCCGACTCGAACCACTCGTCGACTCGGCCAGTCATCCAGCCAGCTCGTCTTCCTGCAACCTTGATCTGGTGCCAATCAATTTTGACCATCTGATATGTTTGATCAGGAAAAATTTAAAGGCTCCTCAAGCTCCTCGCGATGATGCGTACGTGCGAAGTGCGCCTACAAAGTGCCCATTGCGCCCTTGTCGCCCATCGCACACGCACGTGCGCGTGATGCTTCGCATCACCCTCAAGCTCTCCACCTATGGTGAGCCTAGAAGTAAAAGCTTGGAAAAATGTTTTCTTATAAAGAGCCTTCTCTTTTTCCAATCTTTCCATGTAACTAAAAGTTTCCATCCCACAGGATGTTTCCATCCCACAGTTTTCCCATCCCAAAGGATAGTTTAGGAATAAAAAATTATATTCACTTTTTCCAACACATACGTAATTGGGTTCACTAACACTTTGAAAGCAAGTTCATCTAAGGTCCCCTACAATCATCTTTCCTGAGTTAAACCTATCATTAACCACATTAGAATTAGTTCAACAATTGATAGCACTTGGGTTAGCTAGTGGATGACCACCTCCATTGATTGAAGATGCATTCTGATTATGGTTGGGGTTTGGATCACATAGAGAAGGATTTATGGAATCATTTGCATCTAAAGATTCTAAACCATGTTCACAAGTGTTATTCCACTTCAATCTATAAAAGACTCATGCTTAGACATGTAATTAAAGTGAACTAGCTAAAGGCAAGTTTAAAATAAAATGATTAAGAAATCATATAATGAATTCTGTCATCAGTGCAATGATTCATCTAAGAAAATAGAATATAAATTTAAACAAAAATGATAGCAAACAATTCAGATTCTACTTATATTATGTTCCTAATGACATCAACTAATCTTCTAAGCAGGAAATCAGTTTTAGAAGTAATGATCATTTGTAGAAGAGAACAAAGTAGTGGAAAAGAAAAATTCAGAGCAGTACAATAACTAAGAAGTATTGTCTCATCTATACGGTTGGTTTAGATCAAGGTTTCATCAATCAAACATTGAAAACATTTTTAGTTCCCACAATCAGAAAGCAGCAATCCAAGTTTTGCCTAGACTTTGAAAGAACTGAGAAAAAGAATATCATACCACAATCTAAACTCAAGTTTTGCAAATAAAATAATTTATGTTAACAATACTTGGTAAAAAACAAAACAATCTTAATAGTGTCAATGGACATCAAAAACAAAATCCACAAGTCAAAAAATGTATTGTCATTAACTATGGTTGCCCACTCAAACTATAAATTAGAGCAAGTATTCATTCGTGAGACCATGACAAATGACAGTTTCCAATAAAAGGTAGATCTACATTCTTAAATTTTTATAACAAATAAGATGGCAAGCATAACAATTACAAAATACTTAAACCCTTTGTACAATGATGCAAAATACTTAAAAAGACAATATTAGCTACATGAGAATTGACAGGGCTGATGGACCATGGACGTTGCCAGATGATACAAAACTATAACATAGACTATAGCAATTACTTGCACGAGATTTGGAGATATCTGAACAAAAGGCTTAAAAAAAAAAATGAAACAATGTAGACAGCGATATCAGAATCCGGTGGGGCTTGGAGCTGAGGAAGGGAGAGCCGGAGGCGGCGACCGGCGGGGCTCGGAGCTGAGGAAGGGACAGCCGAGGGGTAGCCGGTACCCAACGACCGGCGGGGCTCGAAGATGAGGAAGGGAGAGCCGGTGGCGTAGGAGATACCCGGAGCCGGCGAGGCTCGGAGCGGAGGAAGGGAGAGCCGGAAGCGGCGACCGACGGGGCTCGGACTTGAGGAAGGGAGAGCCGAAGCGGCGACCGGCGGGGCTCGGACTTGAGGAAGGGAGAGCCGGTGGCGTAGGAGATACCTGGAGCCGACGAGGCTCGGAGCGGAGGAAGGAGTCGGAGGCGGCGGCCAGCGGGGCTCGGAGCCGAGGAAGGGAAAGCCGGAGGGTAGCCGGTACCCGACGTCCGGCGGGGCTCGGAGATGAGGAAGGGAGAGCCAGTGGCATAGGAGATACCTGGATCCGGAGTCGACGAGGCTCAGAGCGAGGAAGAGGGAGCCGATGGGATAGCCAGTACCCGGAGCCGGCCGTCGTGGGGAGCGATGCGTCGGCCGTCGAGGGAGGCGCCCGGACGAGGGAGATTCGGAATCAGCGACGGAGGGAGATTAGGGAACCGGTGATTTGGGAGAGCGAGAGAAAAAAAGGGGGGCCAGGGCATCGGGTTTTTATTTTTTTAATACCCCTCAATTTCTAAAAAAAGAAATTAAAAAAAAAACCAATTTTTTTTACAACCGAAAATATCGGTTGCAAAATTTAAAAAATTATAAATTTTTTTTAGAAAAATTAGCAACCAAAAAAATCGGTTGCAAAAATCAAAAATTATAAAATTTATTTTTTAAAAAAATTAGCAACCAAAAATTAGGTTGCAAATTTCAAAATTAAAAAATTAAATTTAAATAAAAGTTTGCAACTGAAAAATTTGTTGCAATATTTTAAATAAAATTTTTTAAACAAAATTGAAAATTTATATATTTATAATTTTTTTTGCAACCAAAAAAATTGGTTGCAAAAATCAAAAATTATAAAATTTATTTTTAAAAAAAATTTAGCAACATAAAAATTTGGTTGCAAATTTCAAAAATAAAAAAATAAAATTTAAATAAAATTTTGCAATCAAAAAATCGGTTACAAAATTTTAAATATTTTTTTATAAAAAAATTTAAAATTTATATATTTATAATTTTTTTTGTAATCGAAAAAATCGGTTGCAAATTTTAAAAATTATAAAATTTATTTTCAAAAAAAAATTAGCAACCAAAAATTGGTTGCAAATTTAAAAAAAATAAATTTGTAAAAAAATTAATTTTTAAAAAAATTTCAACTGAAATATCAGTTGCAAAATTATTATTTAAATTTATTATTTTTTTAAATTTGCAACCAAATTTTTTGGTTGCTAAAATTTTTAAATAATAATTTTAAAAAAATTAAAAATATTTTCTGTTTCGATTGTAAAATCAGTTGCAAAATAAAATTTTTGCAACTGAATTTGCAACCGATTTAAATCGGTTGCAAAATCGGTCACAAATTTTTAAAAAAAATTCAGTTGCAAAATCGGTTGCAAAATCAGTTACAAATATAACCAAAAAACTGGTTGCAAAGTCGGTTGCTAAAACTGGTTTTTCTTGTAGTGGTTGCTTATCCATAGACTGTATTTGAGAGAAAAGTTATATACATTTCGTATAGCAGAAGGGACTTCACTCAAGGATCATTTGGATGAATAATAAGCTTCTGCTTGATTTGACAAATATTGGTATTGATATTAACGAGGGAGACAGGGATTTGTTTTTTATTTATTCTTTGTCTAAGTTCTTCGAGAATTTTACTGCTACCATGCTCTATAGAAGAGAGACTATAACCTTAAAGAAGTTAAAGTACTTTGTTATCTAATGAGCTTAGATTGAAAGTATAGTTAGAGCATCAGACTTTGATTCTGATACAAGGACTTACAGTTGAGGCAATGATGAACAAAGAAAAGATGGATAAGATAGAAGCAAGTTCAAAACTAGATCAAAGTCTAGACCTAAAAGACCTATTATTTGTCACTATCGCAACAAGCCAAGCCACTACAAATCTGAATGTAGACTTTTATGGTCTAAGAAAGAGAATGAACAGAAAGATAAAGGAACAATCTCAAATTCAGTATTGGTTGCAATTATATTAAAAGATCATAATAATATTGTAGATGATGCGGTATTTACAGCTGCTAGTAGTGTCAATCAAGCTGATACCTGGATCGTGGACTCTAGAGTATCTTTCCATATGACTAAGGCTGCAAATGGGTCGGGTTAACCCGTGACCCGACTCAACCAACCTATTTAGACCCGACCAACCTATTTTTAGAGATCCATGGATCTAAATCAGGTCATAAAATTAGATTTGTTTCATTTTTTGAATCAAGTTTGGATTTACTGAATTTGGATCTGACCCGACTGACCCGACTCGAACATACTAACACTATTAGAATCATATTTATTTAGATCTTTAAATTATAATTTAAAACTTATATGAAACTTATTTTTAACATTGAGATAAAGTTATAATTATTTTTGTATCTTAATTTATTTTAAAATAATATTGTTTGTTATCTATTTTATGGTTAGCTATGTAATAATTAAAATATAATTATTTATATTTTATTCGAATCATATCTAGATCTAAATTTTTATATTAGAATCGAATTATTTATGGATCCAATTTAACCCGAATGACCCATTGGTTTGAAGATTTTGATAGTGGACCTGACCCAACCCGATCCAATTTTCTAGTGTGTTGGGTCTGGATCTAATATTAGGATCCAATCAAAGAACCATGTTAGATCGGGGTTACTCATGACCCAGTCTAACCTGACCCATTTGCACCCCTATATATGACATTCTATAAAAAATGGTTCTCTTCTTTTAGACCATATAAGGGAGGCACCATTCTTCTTGGGGATGATATAATCTATAAAGTAGAAGGTATTGGTAAAGTTTAGATCAAATCTTATACAAATACTATCATAACTCTAGACGATGTCAAATATGTTGCTTAACTAAAAAGGAACCTTCTCTTAGTGCATGACATTGATAGTACAGGTTTCGAGGGTAGATTGGATAAAGGATCTATAACTATTAATAAAGGAGCATTGACTCTATTGAGATATAAATTGAGTGAAACTCTTTATTATCTTGATGGTAATATAGTGGTTGGATAAGCTTCGATAGTATAGTAGTTGGATAAGTTTCAGTAGTACAGTCTTCTATTGAGCAGTTGACATAATGTGCCACCAGAGAATGGGCCACATGTTAGATAAAGATTTATAGAAACTGAATAGATGTGGTTTGTTAGGTGGTCAGAAGGTTGATATACTTAGATTCTGTGAGCACTATATATTTGGAAAACAATATAGAGTAAGCTTTTCTATAGATGTGCACAAGATAGCAGCTGTATTGGATTATATTCATTATGACCTATGGAAACCTGTCCCAGTTATTTACTTTCATATACTGATAACTACTCCTGAAAAGTTTGAATTTATACTATTAAGAATAAGAGTGATGTATTTAATACATTCAAGAAGTGAAATACTATGGTTGAGAGGCACTGAGAAGAAGTTGAAAACCTTCCGACTGATAATGTATTGGAACCTTGCTATACATAGTTTGATATATTTTGTAAATCAGAAGGCATTGTCAGACATAGGACCATAATAGTACACTTCAGCATAATAGTATGGTGGAATGCATAAACCGTACACTTTGGAGAGAGTCGGATCTATGCTATCAAGTTCTGGATTGAATAGAGATTTTTGAATAGAGGCTACATATATAACCTGTTATATTATAAACCGATCTCTAGCATAAGCATTGAATATGAAGATTTTGAAAGAAACTTGGATGAGAAGACTTGCAGACTATTCAATATTTAGAGTCTTTGGATGTCCAGCATATGCACATATAAGAGATGGAAAGTTGGATCCTAGGACTAAGAAGTGCATATTTCTTGGATACGCATATGAGATGAAGGGCTATAGACTATGGTGCACATAGTCTAGATCCCAAGAATTTCTAATCAGAAGGGATGTAACTTTTTATGAAACATCCACTCCATGGCGATTCAGCCTAGTTCTTTAAAAAAGATTAGGTTCAAGTTCAGCAGGATCAGACTGTTATTGATATTAATTAGACTATTAAATCATAATAGCAGCAGCCAAATAAAGATACTTAAGTTCAGAATAAGTAGCATCAATAGATAGATCCAAAGATAAAGACTCAAGAGGAGGTTATCATGTAAGATCAGGTTTAGGATGATAGTATTGTCACTCGAAGACCCAGGCACTAGATCAGAGCATCTCAAAGGTATGTTTTTGAAGATTTTGCTTATACTGAGTTAGTTTATTATACTATAAGTATTGCAAACACCATAAATGATAAGCCGACCATATATTAAGAAGCTATTGGTAGTTCACAGGCTAAGTAGTGGACCATAGCTATAGTTAAAGAGCTTCAATCTTTGAAAAAAAATCATATTGAGAATTAATCAAGTTACCTTAGGACAAAATGGTAATTGGCTGTAAATGATCTTCAAGAAGAAGGAAGGAGTCACTCAAGATTTTAAATACAAGGCCAGATTAGTAGCTAAAGGCTATAGTCAATGAGAGGGTATTAGCTACAAGAAGATATTTTCTCTTATAGTCAAACACTCTTCTATATGCATATTACTTGCTTTAGTTGCTTTTTAACACTTGAAGTTAGAATAGCTTTTCTATATGATGACTTAAAGGGACAGATTTATATGTAATAGCCACCTGATTTCGAAGTTCCAAATAAAAAGATCATATATATTTACTCAAGAGATCATTGTATGGTCTCAAATAGTCTCCAAGATAATGGTACCGTAAATTTGATAAGTTTATCATCGGTCATAGATTCAATAGATCTCCATATGATAGTTGCGTGTATCGTCAATGACTTTTAGACATGTCCTTTTATTACTTATTATTGTATATGGATGATAGATATGTCAATCATCTAGAAACTAAAAGCTAAACTCAGTACTGTGTTTAAAATGAAGAACCTTAGACTGGTAAAGAAGATAGTTAGGATGGAGATCATACATGACAAGTAATTAGGTGACTCTTTCTTACTCAACATAGTTATATTAAGAAAGTCTTAGAAATATATGGTATATCTATAGCTATGCCAGACATTATTTCCTTTATCGGTCATTTCAAATTATATACCAAATACTCTTCTCAAACTGAGGATGAGAAGAGATATACCATATGCGAGTATAATAGACAGCGTCATGTACATAATGGTTTGCACTCGATCTGATATTTCACAAGCAGTAAATATGGTGAGCAGATATATAGATAAGCTTGGAAAGGCTAATTGGTTAGTTATGAAATTAATATTAAGATATTTGAAAAGCACTTCTAATTTAGAATTAATATTTTTTAGACAGAGTAGTTGTACTATTATGAAATTTTGTGATTCTAATTATGCTTGTAATTTGGATAGGAGAAAGTCATTAACCAGATATGTATTTACTCTAGTTATGCAGTTAGTTAAAAGGTTACTTTGCAGTTTATAATTACTTTGTCTACTACAGATGCAGAGTATATATCATTGATAGAGGCCACAAAAGAAGCTATCTAGCTAAGAGGGTTAGTACATGATTTTGGTCTCAAGCATAACTATTTAGATATTTACTATGACAGTTAGAGTGCTTTGTATCTTGCTAGAGATCGGATATATCATGAATGCACTAAACATGTGGATGTAGGTATCCTTTATCAGAGATTTGATGGAGAATAATGATATTTGGCTTCAAAAGATTAGCACTACTCATAATTTGATTGATATCCTCACTAAACTAATTCCAGCAATCAAGTTCAAGACTTTCCTAAACTTGATTATTTGTACACTAGGTGATGCCCTTAGAGACTTGTGTTCAGGAGAAGATTTGATAATCGACATCCGATAGAGGCACATTATTTATCGTGAGGAGAATTGCTTTTAGGTTGCTCCAAACTTTCCACTTGATTAGGCTTCTAAAGATGGAAAACAGAGAAAAAATCTCACTTGTCTTAGACTCTTCTTTTCGAGGGTATTTGAGATCAGATGAATTTCTTATCCAAAGAAATTTGGGGGCAAGAAGAACTCTTTTTTTAAATATAGCCCAGGACTCCTTTTGATTGGATTTCGTCTCCGAAGTCTCCACGAGCAGCATTGAGGAATCAAAGTCCGATGGCTTGGATAGTTCTTTTTTGATTGAAATTGGAATAGACGAGTTCTCTTCAATTCGAACTCTTCTTCATTGCTTCTCTTTCTTTCATTTGTTGATGGAACGGGTATTCATTAAAGAGAACGAGAGTGAATACAACCCAAAAAGTCAGAGAGAATAATATCCCTAAACTGTATAGGGACAGCATGCCAATCGATCCAGACCGACGAGATAGAATGGTGGGCGACAAAGGAGGTACCCAATCAGCAGCCGAGTTAGCCTCCCTATAAATATGACGAATCTGGATGGACACGCAATCCCGTAAGAGAAAATGGATGTCCCTCAGGATGGGGTGGGCAGGGGGAGCCAACATAGATCGCCGAATCCAGGAGATGACTGTCAAGGAATCCCCATCGATGATGAGCCGGTCCAGGTGAAGAATATGATGGGCATACCTAATGCTGGCCCAGGCAGCATGCAATTCCATCCCAAGGATGGAAGAATCAAGGAGAGGCAAGCCACCCGCCACCATGAAACCCAGACGGGCATCCCGAATGACAAAGGTAGCGCCTCCAGATCTGTGACGGAGACTCCGTCGAAGCTGACCGTGAAGTGCAGAGGAGGGGGGTACCTAGGAGACATAAATTACCGAGATGCTCGAGGAGCAGAGAAGGGAGCGCAGATCTCCAAAGACCTCCCAGTCGAGCAAAGATACTTGTAGGCCGAAGCGGTAGCCCTATCGACCAGCACCCTGGGAGAGGAGGTGACGGAAGCAAAGACCCGCTCATTCCTGGCTATCCATATATGATAAGCAAGATAAGCCATGAGGTTAACCTGAGGGAACTCCCGAGCAGATCTCAAGGTAGAGAGGAAGGAGTGAACTACATCCTAAGATCGGGAGATAAACCCAGCAAGGCCAAAGAGGTGCCAAATCCTCGAGGCCCAGTCATAAGAAAATAGGGCATGGGCCTAAGTTTCATCCTCCAATCCACATATAGAGCAGCCAGGGGGCATGTGAATACCTCTGGAAGCCAATAAGGTCCTGGTCGGAAGGCGATGTCGGACAAGCTTCCAGATAAAGTAGGAGATCCTGAGATGAATTGGAATAGCCCAGATCCAGCGGAAGGATGAGTCCACCGGTGCGGCAAGAGAAAAGATGGACGGCAAATCAGACATGGATACCTGGGCGGAAGAAGAGTGCATCTAGACTCTGATATCCGGGGTACAGAGTATAGGCAGAATGATAGAGAGAACCCGACGACCCAGGATATCCCCGAAGAAGGACAACACCACCTGGCTGTCCCATTGGGATTCCCCACAACAATGAGGTCAGCAATAGAAATGGTGACCGGAATGTTTACCGAGATAAAGGTAGGCCATTTGCAAAGGGGAGTATCAGAAATCAGGGCTCTATCATAAATCTGATAGATCTGTCATCTCCAATAATTTAAGACAGGTGAGGGGTAATGAGAGGAGCTCTCAGAATCATCTCCCTCCAGATAGCGAACAGCATCTCGGAGGGCAAGGAGAACCATCGAGGATAGATGAATAACCCCCATAGCGGGCAGAAAGCATCGTGACCACATGCTGTCAAGACACAAGAAGAACCTGGCCAGGTGCCTACCGAGCAGAGCCTCACGCCTGCTAAGAAGGGAGGTACTACCCAGCCCATCCTGGTTGGTCGTCCTGCAGACAGACTGCCAACTAACGAGATGAATCCTATGATGATTCGGAGAAAAATTCCAGAGAAAAGACCGAATCAACTGCTCCACAATCATGATAATAGTCTTCGGAACAACAGCATGAGATAGGAGATAGATCGGGAAAGAAGTCAGGACCGAGCGAATAAGGGTAATCCTCCCCATGGACGAGAGGACCCGACCCTGCCATCCCTTAATCCGCTCCCGCACGGCCAGTAACATCGGAGTACAGTCTGATCTAGAAAGTCTAGCCCCAAAAATCGGTACACCCAGGTAGGTGAGAGGGCCCCGGCACTCCTGAATGCCAAGAGTGTCCAAGATCCACTATCGGAGATGCATAGAGGTCTTAGGGCTGAAATAAATACCAGACTTCTAAAAATTAACCCTTTGACTAGAAGCCATACAATAATCAGCCACGACCCTATGAAATTCTTGGGCATAATGAATAGAGGCCCGCCGAAAAATAAGCAATCATCAGTAAATAAGAGATGAGAGATCGAAAGAGCACCAGAAGCAGGGATAAACGGCTAGATGCTGAAGTCCCGGACAGATACACGCAGCGCCCTAGAGCACAGATAATAAACAGGAGGGAGAAAGGGGACAACCTTGTTGGAGGCCCATTACAAAAGTAAAGAAGTCAGTAGGAGAACCATTAATCATCAGAGAAAAGGAGGGTCTGATAACACAAACCAAAATCCTAGATATCCAAGTCCGGTGGAAGCCAAAAGCCTGCAAGACCGAGAGGAGATAGTCCCAGTTGACCCTATCATAAGCTCGCTCCATATCCAGCTTAATGGCCATCAGACACCGGCGAGACGAAGCAGGCTAAGATCTGTCATAAACTCGTGGGCCATAAGCACATTATCAGAGAAGCTCCGGCCCGCGAGGAACGTTCCCTTCTCAGGACAGATAAGGTGAGGAAGAATGGCTCTCATTCGGTTGACCATCAGTTTAGCACAAATTTTATAGAGGGTAGTGCATAAGCTGATCGGTCTATAATGAGTAGGCTCCATGGTGTCTGGACATTTGGGAATGAGGACAATAAAGGTCTTCTTCCAAGAGTCGGGCATAGCACCTGAAACAAAAAAGGACTGAACAGCAGCAACAAGGTCAAAGCCGACAATGTCCTAATACCTCCAGAAGAAGAAGGGATGATAACCATCAGGGCCAGGGACTTTATCCTTCCCAAGGTCCCACAGGGTAGAACAAATCTCCTCCCGGAGAATCGGAGCAAGCAGGATAGCATTTTGAGAAGGATGGAGAACAGTGGACGGGAGGTGGTGGGGAGCAGAAGGAATAACTAGAGACGAGTCAGTCCATCTAGATATGAAAAAGGAAAGATCTCCTCCCGAATAGCACCCTCCTCCAACAGCTGACCCTCAGAGGATCGTAACACCCGAATGGCATTTCTGTCTCTTATAATAGTGGCCTGATGAAAAAACTGGATATTTCTGTCCCCATCCTGTAACCACTGGACTCTAGACTTTTGTCTCCAGATGACCTCCTGATGGCGGAGCAGAGAGTGGTGCAAGGTAAGGTGGGCCTGAAGATTGATAAGATCAGGCTGAGATAAACAACCTAACCTGTCTTCTTTATCCTGCAGGTGAGCAATGGTATCTTCTATAGACTTTGATCTAGAAAAGATGTTACCACCTCCACTTTGTTCCAGCGGAGGAGCCGCCTCTTGAGAAGCTCCAACCTCCTAGAAATCTGATAGGAGGCATCACCACGAATAGGAATCCTCCAGATCTCCCTGATAATCTCTCTAGATTTAGGAAAAGACAGCCAAAATTTTTCAAATCTGAACAGGGTGGGACCCCGGATATAGGCATCCATGGAGAGAAAGAGAGGGCAGTGATCTGAGGTAATCCGGCTCAGATGGCGAACCGAGTAGGTAGGGAACAAGGAGAGTCAGGACGGGGTAGTATAACATCTATCCAGTCTCTCCCAGATCCTAGCGACACCCGACCTGTTATTATACCAGGTGAAATAGGGACCAACAAAACCCAAATCAACCAGGCCAGAGTCATGAATAAAGCTGGTAAACTCCAAGGAGGCAGCATTTTCCACGAAGGGCCTACCACCCCTCTTGTCCTCAGCCCAATCAATCACATTGAAATCTCCAGCAACGACAGTGGGAACACCTAGTCAATTAGAGCGACACTTCCCAGACCACGGTCCTCTCCCTATCAGAGGTAGAGGCATAAATTTTGCACAAAAGCCAAGATGGCCGATTAGGTTTGACACCACAATAGCAACCATCTGAGAAGACCGATGGAAAGTGGTAACAGTAGTAGCCCCCTAATCCCAGGTGACAATAATACCATCCGACAGGCCTCGAGATTCACTAGAATAAAAATTCCAGTTTCGAGGGAAGCGACGCCGCACGTGCTCGAGACTAAGACCCGACAGTCTAGTCTCCAGAATAACACACATTTGAGAGTTATACAGTTGCAGAAAGAGACCAAAAGTAGAAAAGATTGCGGGTTTCCCCGCCCCCCGAACATTCCAAACTAGATGTTTCATTAGGAATTAGGAAGACTTGGATGATCCGGCTCCTGAACGGCACCATCCTCAACAGCAACACTCACAACAGGCTGTTTCCCAGCCACATAGGGCCCATGAGCAATGGGCAAAACATTGAGAATCTCCTTACTGTACCCCCCTGATGACCCCCCCATTGAAGCCAGAGCCATCTGCAGTTTAGCTGAGACAGAGTCATGAGAAGACTGCCCACCCTCGGGAGACATAGAGACATCCACAGGGACATTCGAATCATGCTAAAGAGGAAGCAGAGTAGCTCGACCAACCGGCAGGGAGGTCCCCGACACCCCCTCCAAACCCCATTTCACCGACCTAGAGCCACCCAACTTAGCACATCCAAATCAACATCATCCCCCACATGAGCAACAACAAGGTAGCCTCGGGGATTTTTCCACGGGAGAAGAAGAAGGACCTTTACCCCGCCCACCCTCAGCAGCATCAGTCCTCGATCTAGAGAAGGCCCTCCCCGGCAGCCCAACTACCCCAGACACAGCATCAACAACCGGGACATTCACCAACAGCGGTTCCACAGGGACAGCAACCAAATTAGAAGTCCCAGAATGACCCGAATCCCCAGAGGAGGCAGCAGCGAATTTAGAAATCAAAGGAAGTTTAGAAGGAGGCACCTTATCAGCAGACTCAAGAGAGCACCGAAGGGAAGAAGGGTCAGAGGACTTAGCCAGGCTTCAGCCACGCTTGAGGGAGACGGTGCCATAGTCCAACATGAGGTGGTCCATCGATCCTGCCTCCACCGAGACAAGCTCCATACAATCCCCAACAGGGGCAAAACTCGCAGAGAGAGGAAGTAGACGAGCATCAGCCTCCCCCTGTGCTGAACAGCCCGCCTCAGGGGAGCGACGCCATGCCACTTTAGAGGGCTTCTGCCACCCATCGGAGTTGGGTGGCGAGTCAGGATAAGAAGAGACTGGAGTGGATGACAACCGGGGCGGAGATGAAGAGGGGAGATTCGAGGAAGAGACAAGGGATTTACCCTTCTGGGGCCCACGGCCATTCTTGGATGGCACTGCCGGTTGACGAGGCAAGTGAGCCCTGGATATAACCATCCAAGGGCCAAACTTCGAATGGCCATCCACAGCAGCAGGATCCTCAGGGGCAGCCACCGCACCTAGATCGGAAGACCCTTCAACCCGATCCTCAGCAACAAGGTTTGTAGGTCCCAGAGCATGGGCAGCAGATGGAGAGAGCTTCGATTTGCCCGGGGAACAACAAGCAGCAGCAAGGTGGCCTATTCGACCACAGTGAAAGCAAACACATGGCAAATCTTCATACACAAATTGTTGCCAAGAGACCGAGGACTGACCTTGGATCAACACTCTCGGCAGAAGAGACTTGGAGGCATCCAGTTCAAGCCAGACCCTAGCAAACTCGGTTTTCTTTAGCCGGTTAATGAAATTATCGATCGAGATTGGACGGCCAGCTTCACCGGCCACTGCCATGATCGTCGCCGGAAGCCAGTACTCAAGAGGAAGTTCCGGGAGCCTCATCCAAACCACGGTGAAATTGACTGGATTCTAGGCTGGGCAAAAATCCGGCACCCACTTTTCAAAGGCCAGCAGCTGGCCGCCGACGAACCAAGGCCCCCCTCCAAGAACCCTTGAACAGTCTCCGGAGGAAGACAACCACAGCACTATATGGTCATCCCCGATCGGATAGGTCTCCGAATCATAAGAGAGAAGGAGCTTGGACCGCACTTCCCGAGCCACCCCAGCGGGAGAAACCCAGCGGCCTAAACTCCGAAAAATGATAGCAAATCCCTCCCACTGCCGGCGGGAGTCCTCCAAGAGTGAAGCCGGCAATTGCAAAACCTTGGTGAAGCACTTCTGAAGATGATTAATATCTTCATATGAAATTTTGTAAGAGGTCCACACCAGCGCCCGTCCTGGCTCCTGGACCACCTGAGCCCACGACCGATCACCCTGCTGCCGATCAGCCTCCTCCGCACCGCTGAAATCCGGCTGCTTCGCCGCCTTCACCATCCACGAACGAGGTCGAAGAGACCCACACCCACCAGAGAAATGGAGAGAGGAGGCACACAAAGGAGCCCAGAAAACCCAAAGGCACTCACCAGAGAGAACAAGGGAGACAGAGCAGCAAAAGAGCACAGCCAAACCCACAGGAGGACCACCGATCAATGGAGCACAAAAAACGATGAAGAAACCGACTCGGAAACAAAGGGGAACGAAGCACTGTAGACACTCACAGCTTCCAAGACACAGCGAACGCCAAAAGCGAATCTCATTGCTTCTCTTTAAAAGGAATATAAGACCCTTGATTCTAGTAAACCCCCAAGTCTCGATTGCTCTCTATTTTTCGCAGCCCTTTAGTTCCACTTTCTTGGTCTCCAATCATTTGTGCTCCTGCTATCGAAGGCACCTATTATTTTGTTATTCACAATTTAGAGAAGTATCTTTCTCTTGATCAATTACTGTGGCCGGGAATGTATTGATTTATCTCTCAGATTATCTTCTTTGATTCATATCTAAGACCGAGAAACATATTATCCATTTGATTTATTGTTGCGATTTATTTATACATTTTTTGTGATTATTTCAAAACTTTTTAATTTGGATATTTGTATCATTTTTATATTCAATTTTGAAACAAATATATAATGAATTGCTCCTCCTCTCTATACATGTAAATATATTTGTCGAATCATATAAATTTTTTATTTTTTTGTACTTATTATTTATAACTCTGATATATCTAATGATATGCCCCAATAAGATGAAATATTAATTTAAAATTTTAAAACGATCCAAATCGTTGCGTGCAATTCGAACAATCTCAATATTTATTACTTTTATATGCATAAAACACGACAGTTGCGTGCAATTCGAACAATCTCAATATTTATTACCATAGGTCTCATTACCATAAATGGTTATCATAAATGCTGATGAGCTGTTGGTGGCATCCATCAAGGTATTAAATACTCAAGGGATCATCAAGTACCCATCCACGTATTATTTGCCTTACAAAATCCGCAAGTACGTTGATAAGAACGGAAGTCTCCATAAATAACAATGACAGTATAAAGAGCAACTAGGAGCCAGGAATTAGACCTCCAAAAGCCATGATTATTACTTCAATTGACTAAGTACCTGTCGATGTTACAAATTAATAGACCGAGGATGAAGGTAAAGGCAGCATGACTCAATCGACTCTTACCTTCCTGCCTCACAATAATAAAAGATTTAAAAATATCAATCAAATTCAGGTCCCTTCTTTAAATTTTAAATATACTAATAAATTCTATTCATTCAGCTGACACCAGTAGTAGACATGTTGATATATTCATCTTCGAATGAAAAATAACTACGAAAAAATTAATATGCACAGTATATCGAATATTTTCTGGCTGAGATTGGAGGACCGTCTGAGAATCTAACTCCGTCCCTCTTTTTTCGCTTTACCAGAAAAGAAAAGAAAAAACTTAAATACACTGGTTATTAGCGCGCGCGCGGGCAAAAGTCTCCCTCCCAATTTTAGATAAATTTCACATGGTTTTCTCCTTTGGTATGCGGTGGCTGTGACCATCAAATCGAGAGGCCGCGTTAACGCCATCTTACAAGCCGCCAACTTGCACTTTTTCCTAACAATCCCGGAGAAGCCTAATGTTTTATCGTCAGGAACGCGTGATTGCTAATGTTGACCGATCCAAGTTTCAGATTATTTAAAAAGATGATGTACGATACGATCTTTTTTAATACCACAGAGGACCAGCTGGTGGACCTAGTCCTACCAGAAATAACAGCTCATGTTCCAAGCCTTTGAACCGATTCAGCAATATTTTAGCCGATCCAAATACATGGCTAAACCAATTAACAGTTGAATAGCACCCTCTACCAGAAGACTTGTATAACAAGTTTAGCCTTCAGCAGAATTATTATATTTTCTACCACTAGTTTTGGAAGATAGAAACGTCCGTATGCTAGTGTTCACAACACCAACCCACATGTTTCTGGAACCAACTCGTCACCCGTGGTTTGCAAGCCAGTCAGCAGGCATGCCCTTCCCTCAGGACGCGAGATATTCTGGTCCAAAACCATCTGAGCAAAGAAGAGACGTTCAGCAGAATAATCTAAAGCTCAACAGAACAGCAAATTATTCCTGAAAGCATCCAAGATAACTTCTCTTGTTTCCACACTTACTTGTAAGCCCGTACCGTCCGTTATAGTGCAATTAAAGGTGATTTAAGGTAGGTTGGCATCCCAAAAAACTGAAAAAAACTTCAAGGCCAATGTGCTTATTGTTTTAGACGTGCCAGTTAACTACATGAGACCGTTATTTCAAGGAACCTGTTCACCTGAAATAGAAAGCAGTCATTCTTGAAGAACCTAAGTGTGATTCTAATATATATGTGAGAATACTGATAAGAATGTCTTCATGTAATAGCTATGTCTGTCTAAACTATACCAGATACTGGTTCAGAATATTCAACCAAGAATTGGAGTCATTGCTTAATCAAACACAAACAAATCATCAAATTTCAACTCCATTCCCTGTTAAGCATGATGTAGGATAATCCGGTACAAATCCACTTGCTTCACATGTAAGCAACTAAGCAAGCTAGGTAATGACAAATACAGAAAAGAAACAATTGGGAATCTCAAAGGTAGATAATGCAAATCTTGTAGCATCTAAATTGCCGATAAAGAAGAATAAGCCTGAATTTGAAAGCAGAGCAAAAAAAAAAAAAAGCAAGTTGCAGGTCACTGTACATTTGATAAGACTGCCCAAGCATAAATCTCTCCGAGGAAAAATGTTTTAAGCAATTCCTTACTAAAATTTAGAAACGAGCATGGCTAGAAGTCATTGAGGTTATCAAATGAGAATTTATTGAGAAGGTCACTTTCAAAAGGAAGGAGTAGAAGAAGAAACGGAAGGCCCTTAGGTCCCCCCACTTCACTAGTGCATGACAGATAACATGCTTTGACAGCTGCCAACTTGCAGATAAAGCCTCTTCTGCAGCACTGGGAACTTTCCATGTGCACGAAGATGATGAAGAATGGACTACACAACATGAAGTTGCATGTATACTGTTTTGCAATTTAGCTATGGATAGACTGCATATAGTTAATGTTGATACATCATGCTGACCAACATTTTACTGGCTTTCTTAAGGCCACCATTGTGTTTTAAAGAAACCTCAACAGTCAAAGGACATAAGCTGGAATTCTTGTTTCTCACTAAGACAAGTATATTGTTTTGTAATTTAGCTATGGATAGACTGCATATGGTTAATGTCGATACAACATGCTGACCAACATTTTACTGGCTTTCTTAAGGCCACCATTGTGTTTTAAAGAAACCTCAACAGACAAAGGACATAAGCTGGGATTCTTGTTTCTCACTAGGACAACAAGGAAAGATATTATAAAAACCATAGATTAGGCTTTCTGACGGAAGGCATTTAGAGAAACCCGCAGGCAGAGAAACTAATAAAGGACAGTGCCTCATATTTGTCCTGTTACAGCTAGCAAACTCTGACCAAGTTTTCAAGAGCTTTGCAGCAAGGGTTTCCTAGGTACATTATAAGGACATTTGCTTCTCACTAATCTTAGTCAATGTTTGCACAAGACATAAAGAAAAAATAATTAAAGCAGAGAATAAGTACAACTGATCAAAAGAATGTTTCAGCGTCGTGTGGTTCAGTAGTCAAGGAAGTTCCAGTCAAGTCCATCTAGTGTTGCTCTAGCTCACTTGCATCCTATTATAGGTTTGTATTCCCCTACTCTCATACTTGAATCATCTTCCAAAGCCATATCATCTTGCAAAAATCTACAAGTTTTATAATGTTGGTACAACCAAAAATGACAGCTACATTGGAAGAGCAGAAGAATAACAAAGTACCATTCTAGTAGAATCAGGAAATGAACTTTTACTTGTTTGCCATCAATCCAAATTTATTGTCACCACCAACAACCTCTACAATAAGACAGAAATTTGAGTGGGATTTTTTTTTAACCTTTCATGCTTTCCTGATATTCTGCATGAACATGACTGAAGGGCAAAAAACTAATTTGGACTCGAAGGTTCTTTCAAATTCTAACTTATCTACAGTACACTAATTTAGGCAAAAGATGCATCTCTTACTTTCAATAATGAAACTTATACTGAAAAAGAGTGAGTAGAAGATAACATTGGATGAGACAATATACTTCAGTGTTTACAATTCTAATCTCATTTCAAAGAAAATATAAATTGGGTTTTTCTTCTTGCCAAGTCAGAAGAATTCATGTATTTTGATTATGTGCACACATCGGTGTTTTGTATGTATATACACATGTACTGCATATGAAGTTTACATATGTTATGTGTAAACATGATAGAACTTAGAAGAATCAGATGAAATAGCAGAAGGTTTTTATGACATACAACTTGCAATCTGGCGTCAGTGCTTCTGCACATGCATATTTCATGATCGTTCTGACCCTGTAGCTGTAACTTCACATCTGCTTTATTTATATGCTATGCTCTAATCTCTGAAATAATGCACCCTCCTTATAAGGAAAGTTTCTCAATGTTGCCCATTTGGCTATCAGCATCACCATCATTGTCTGTCAGGCACATAAATTGGAAACTATGAGAATCTGAACTTCAAAGATAAAGGTGAAATCTCTACGAGTCAAATATATAATGATATGTTGGAGGAAAGACAACTGCAAAAGCAGGATAGGTTTCACATGTTCCTCAGCATTTAAATTACCAACCATAGGATGGGATAATTGGAACTCCATAGCTTTATAACAAAGTCTTATTGAATCTTATCTACATAAAACCTAAACATGTAACCAATGTTTTAAATTCTGTAGAACAAAGATGTCTTGGTTTCTTTGTGAAATGGGATGCCCCACTATCTTACCTCGTCTCAACTGCAGTTCTGATCATGCATCTTGATGGATATCCTCCATCTTTCACCCATTCTTCTTTCCTTTCTTTCTTTCTTTTTTTCTTTCTTTTCTTTCTTTTCTTTCTTTTCCTCTACCTTACTTTCCCTTCCTTTCTTTTTTTCTCTTCTCCCTTCCTTTCTTTTTTTCATTTTTCTTCTTCTATCCTTTTTGTTTTTTCCTTTTTCTTCATTTTCCCTTCATTTCCTTCTTTCCTCTTTCTTCTTCTCTCCCTGCATAGATGAGTTTTCGAGTCCCAAGCTCATCCCAATCCTATTTGTCTCACAGGAACGAAATGGGACAGCCAGGATGCCCCCCATCCTGCTAGGATGTAAAACCTTGCACGTAACATAACAAAAACAACCTTCCCTATTATATTACCATCCATCTGCTACCGCAAGTCCCATAATTTTCTCTTGAATTGCAATTGCCATCAAGTGGCAGAATTCATCTTGAAGTACTCTGCTAATATCACGCATATTCCCAAGAATTACTACGTGTGTTAGTCAAAACATGGCACGAGAGACAGATGCTCAAAGCATCACAGAACAACCAGACCAATGTGTTGTAATATCAGGTATCCAAACAGTGATCTCCATTCCATTCTGTCAACCCTATCACGTTAATACGAGTTTCTTCATAATTAAACATTGCATATAGTTAACACTTCTTCAATCATCAACCTCCATTTGATCATGATTGGTCATAAAACAAACATTAGTCGGCCCTTGTTTCTTTTTGGTCCTCATCCCATTGAAAACTCCCATGTATCACTATACTTACCAAAGCAAAACACTCTTCCAATCTGCCCATGAAGAAACTGCATACCATGGAACACGGTACCATCCCGTACCGTCCGGCACGGGGTGTACCATACCATATCGGCAGCTAGCCGGTACGGTTCATCCTGATAACACTGTCCGGCTTCCGGACGGTTAAAAAAATAAAAAAAAATTAATTTCCATACAAGTATGGTACTGTACGGTACCGTACCGATACGAACCGCCCGGTTCAGTCCGGTACCGTCCGGTTCAGGCCTTGTTTTTTGCTTTGAGGGTGAGGGAAAGATGGTTTTTAATATTAAAAAGGACCCGGCATGCATGCCAGTACGGTACGATCATATCGCCGACCTTCCAAGACGGGTCCCGGTACCAGGAACCCTGCTGCATACAACCTCATAACAACTAGTATTTGCTGACCGTCTGCGATTTCAACACATGATTAAAACATTAACCATAATCATCTAGCTGAGTCTAAGCCTGCATACCAATGATCAACATGGCATATTAATGTACATCATCAACAGTCCATGAGATCCTCTTTATTCAGCATGGTGCCTAAGGCCTTCTGTAGGAGCTTAACAACCTAGGCTTCCTATACAATACAACCTTGAATTCCTTCCACTTCCATCACTTTTTAGAGTTACAAATAAAAATTAAAAAGCTCCTTTTCTGCATTCTTCCGATTTCCCTTTGTTTATTCACTTCAAATATACCATATTTATCCCATCCAGGGATCTTCTAACAGTTAGCCAGCTTTCTTCTCCTCCACTATCCCAATGGTCAAATAATCAAGAGATAGAACATAAACCTCAACATATCATGAGAACACAAAAAGCACTATTATTTATAGTGCGCTTGACAAACTTCATTCTCAGTAGTAATGTAATTCTGTATGCATATGTCACTAAACCATTCTCCCCCAACATGCATACACGTGTGCCAAAAAAAAAGGGGGCGAATGAATTTGGTCATGGAATCACTAGCTTCAAAGCAGCAACATCAACACGAAACTATGGGAAGTTCATGTAAATTCTAAGTTCATCTGACAAATTGATAGATGAAAATGTAGGGGGGGAACACCTTCAGCTTCTACTCATGAATTAATTTAGCATATAGCGGGAAACCTCTGTATTATCAACACACTGGAGATTTACTCCTTCCTGCCTCTAATTTTCTCCTTAAAATGTCTTTGTCTGTTCTTGATATAAGACAAACTTCCAACAATCACCAACACCATGAGAATTAACTAAATTGCACTTCTTTGCATTCCTATACCTCATGCAACTGAATGAAGTAAACCAAGGGATCTGTCCTCAGAAATTTTTATTATTTCATAATGTGTCATTAAGCAAACCAAAGTAGTATTCTCCAAGTGTCATCAGTTATTGCGACCACCAAAATCTAATGGAAACGCCCAATCAGAATGGGGAGAAAAGCTAAGCCAGACAACACTAATGATTCATGTGTGAGACCAAGGTATGCTGCAAATAATTAATTTCCTTCAATTGCAATTACATTCATCATCCATTGGCAAGCACTACAAAAGGAACAACATGGTACAATCTGGCGCCATTGAAGGTCCTTTAATTCTCCAGCCTTGACCACGGACAAAAACACAATGCCAAGGTACATGCTTTTTTCTTAACTGATCAATCCTTCTTCAGACCTTAGTGCCAAACTAAAACCCTATCTAGCAGCTGGGCAATCAAAGCTCTCTACATGGAGCCCCTTATTCCTATCCCATGTCCGACAACAATCAATCGAAAGAATACCAAATTACATATCATAGAGAAAACTACAAGAAAGCCGTGCCAGCAAGGCCATGGTGCAACAAATTATGAGCAATGGTATCCCTAGCCTGCATAGCACTCACCGATCGGAGGCCGTTCTCGGGCAGCATCTCGTCATCCACCAGCTCATAGCTCAGCTCCGGGTCCCACTCCTCCTTCCTCATCTCGCATATGTTGTGAAGAACGCAGCAAGCCCCGAGAACCACCGGCAAATCTTGGAGCTTTACCTCGGTCCTCTTCTGCAAGCAGCCCCATCGCCCCTTGAGCCTCGCGAAGGCCTCCTTCGCCACCCTCTGGACCTCCCCAATATTCTCATTGAAGGCGTGCTGGGTCCAAGTTAGGTTCTTTTGGGTGTAGGGCACCAGCACCCAGTCCATGAGAGGGTATCCGGCGCCGCCGACGATCCACTGGTTCCGTAGATGGCCGCCGATTACTCGCTGGTAGAGTGCCGATTTCTCGAGCACCTGATCGTCCGGCATCGACCCCGGCCACCCGATGCAGACATCGGTGAAGACGCCGTCGGGATCCACCACCCCCTGGACGGTAATGGAGTACGAGGTCTTCTGGTTGCGCTCGGTGTGGCGGCGGTTGAAGTAGGCGGCGACGCTGACCTTGGGGGCGATGATGGGGATGTGGGTAGTGTACATGGACCCGACGACGTCGGGGATCCCGGAGAGGGCCTCGAAGCGTTGGGCGGCGGCGGCGGCGGCGGCGGGGTCTGGCCACTGGAGGAGTTTGGGCATGAGGACGGTCTTGATGGCGGAGCAGACCTCGAGGACGAGCTTGTGGCAGGTGGAGATTCCGAGGCCGAAGCGCTTGGAGACGACGCGGAGGGGGTCGCCAGTGGCGAGCCGGGAGATGCACACGGCGACACGCTGCCGGACGGGGATCGCCGCCCGGAGAGTGGTGTCCTCCTTGGCCACGGCGGCGCCGAGCTCGTCGCAGAGGAACTCGAAGGTAGCTCGGCCCATCCGGAAGGCCCGCCGGAACTCAACCTCCGGAAAATCCGGGTGGTTGCACCGGTCCCACCAATCCCGGGACCGGTCCTTCACCCAGAGCCGACGGTGGTGGTGCGGCGACGGGCCCCGACCGCCGGCTGCGGATGACGACGTGGCCTGGTGTGAATTAAGCGTGTCGGAGTCGGAGTCGCCACTCTCCCGAGAGGAGCTGGATCTTTTCCTGCCATTAAGCGGACTCGTGTCCGCTTCGACCGGTTCGCCGACCCGTTTCCGCTTTCTATAGGACGTCTCCATCTCCGAGGGAGGAGAAGGGGAGGGGAGGCTGAGGATAGCGTCCTGGAAGAAGGAATAGTAGTAGGAATAGTCGTCTTCCAATGAAGGAAGAAGAGGAGTGGGAGGGACGTTCATACAGAAATCCACGGTGTACGTCTTTCTTAGTCGCGGTAACGGGGAGTACTTGGTGCTTTGGTTAGCGAGAGGGATCTGAGATTTGAGACGGTGGGTGGGGTGGAGATGGGGGGCGGTTGGGGGTTATATATATGTTACGGCGGTATAAGCGTGTGAACGCGGTATGTGGTGTGCTTCGGAGAAAGAGGGCTGACTGGATTCTAGTATACTGAACCGCGGCTAACGCGGGCGGGAGGAATGCCATGGAGACCGGGTGGGGTTAGTTTCAGGCTGGTGTGGCCCAGCTGGGATAAGACGAAAGGTGTGCGTGGTACCGGGATGACGTGATGCGAGATGGTTTTTGGCTTCTGGGGGAAGGGAGCGGGAGAGGGGTAGCGCGGGGCACCACGGTGCGCGCGATTTTTTGGGGGGGGTGATTCGTGAAACCCGTGTGCAATAATGGACCGAGGCTGGACGGTGGCTCTTGTCTGGGGTCCAGAAAATGTTAAAAAAAGTAATGATGAGAAGCGCTTTAAGGAAGGGAACGCGGAGCCACGGTGTCCGAGTATACATGAGGTGGGCCTGCCAAATGGGTCCCGTCAGACTCTGATCCACCCAAAAGCAAACAAACAGTCAAATGCATTCGTATTGAACGGACTTTGACATTTACACAGGTGGCATCGCCTTCTTTATTTGGGCAAGGAGAGGAACATATCGGTCAACGCTTTTTTGTACCGTGATGGTCTAAAAAAAAAAAAAAAAAGGTATGCTTATTCCCGCATCAAACTGCAACGGAACAGCGAATAAACAAATGAACCAAGGGTGATGTATTAGAGAATTACTTGAATGGTGAAAATAAACATTGCACAAGTAAATCGATCAAATTTTAAAATGACTGGATGGATGGGGCAGCAGCTGACTATTTCAAAGGTAGAGGTGTTAAAATGCACGGGCCGGCCCGGTCCATCCGATCCTATGAGTTAAACAGGTCAGGCTCTTGGAAAAAGCTGCTTGATATCGGCTCTCCTATGTCCTCTTTAAAAACCAACAAGAAGGCAATACAGTGGGAGGAAAGATCCCATCAGCCCATGCATTCCATGCAACACAATGAAAGGAAAAGATCTTGTCACTCCATGCATTCCATGCAATATAATGGAAAGAAGATCCTATCACCCTATGCACACCATGCAATATAGTGAACGGAGATCCTATCATCCCATGTGACACAATGGATTGAGACTCCTCTAACCCATGCACCAAAATATTTTTGGTGATGGATGGTGTTGGCTGGAGCTCGCAAGGACTCACCTTTGCCCATTGGGGCTTACTAGATTTCATATCAGCAAGAAGGAACAAAAAGTAATAGGAACGTAAAAGAAAAGCATATGTGGACTTGAATTCTCGGGGACATCCCCTCAATCATCTGGGCATCCCCTCACTCACTCTTTGGTGGGATAGCCTTGTGCTATTTCTTCCAACCTTTGTCCAAAGGCCATGGCTCCCCTTTCCAGTGGGAACAAGGAGTTCCATGGAAAATAAAATAAAGGAAGGTCTTTGCTTAGGTCTACCTGATATGTACCCGACAATGAAGAATGCCAATGTTGGAGTGCCCACATCAGAGTCCGGGAAGAGGTCCTATGGTTGACGGGCGGAAGGTGTCAACAGAGGATTGCTGCTAAATGAGAATCCCCATATGAGTTCCAACGGTCGGGCATCCCTGTCGGGTAACTATTTCGCCCCTTGTAGCCCCACTACCTCTCCGCTCCATCACCCTCCTCGATGATGTCTTCGAT
Organism: Areca catechu; assembly: GCA_021397845.1. Classification (NCBI taxonomy): domain Eukaryota; kingdom Viridiplantae; phylum Streptophyta; class Magnoliopsida; order Arecales; family Arecaceae; genus Areca; species Areca catechu. The sequence goes on from CM038042.1 coordinate 184,968,219, forward strand.
CACCGAGACAACTACGTCATCACTGAGTGCCTCTCTGCCATAGCTGTAGGAGATCCAACATGTATGTGCAGTCGCCTGGCACATGCGACTATGCACCGTGGACTCGGCCATGCTAGCAGCACACACCCTGATCACCATCAACTCTTACAACCTCAGTCAGCATTGGTTCGACGGTTGCCCCTAGATCGCCAGGAACTGTCACTCTTCCCTCATGACGACACTCTCGAATCTGGCATTGAAGGTTTCATAGTTCAGGACCATCGCTGGAGGCAGCCAAGATGACGAGAAGGATAGCAGCGAAGCATGAGACACGGCAGCACCATGGTCACCAACGATATCGTGGGCAAGGAAGTAGACTGCAATGGCCACTGCCGTCCTGTCGATTGCCCCAATATCCTTAGTTTCGATCATGTCCTCTGCCTCTATGGCTTCAGCCAGCGACTTGCATGGGAAGAGCATGACAACTGGAACCACATCCACCTTAACATCCCGACTAGGCATCGACATCCCAACTCGGCATCATGGCTACCTTGGTGTCCTAGCTAGGCATCGTAACTATCTTGGAGTCTTGACATGGCATCTTGAACGCCTCCAGTACGCCCATGGCCACCTCGGCATCCCGGCTAGGCATCGATGTCTCAACTAGGCATCATGGCTACCTCAACATCCCGACTAGCTGTCGATGTCCCGGCTAGGCATCCCAGCCAGCTCAACATCACGGTCATCTCGACATCTCGCCTCCGACATGGTGTCCTACATCGGCCAGCTTGGCATGGCTTGCGAGGTATGCTACCTCTTTTGAAGCATGTGCCTGCACTCTGAGCTCTTTGATGATGCATGGCTCCCATAATAAGTGAGGTGCATGGCTCCCATAACCCACTTGATGTACCTGGTGAGAAAGTAAGTGATTTGCGCCAAAAGCTTAAAGGTGCTCAATGCCAGCCTCTTCATTAAAATAGACTGCAACTGATGACTAAGCTAGATAACAAAGTTACTTGTGGTTGAGTAACATGTGGATGAGCACCATCAATGCCCGCAAAATAGCACGGTCTCCTATCTGACCAACTAGCTATCGATTGAAGTTAAGATGGATCACTTCTTTGCTTCGCCTTCCATCCAGTTGACAAATCATTGATCGAAGTACCAGTGAGTAGCTCCACAATACCATCTTCCAAGATGAAAACACTATAGTGAAATAGGGCTTTAGCGACGCTTTTTTTGGCCTTTACCGATGCTTTTAAGCATCGCCAGGTCCAAACCTAGCGACGCTTTGAAGCGTCGCCAGGTCCAAACCTAGCGATACTTTGAAACGTCGCTAGACTTAAAACTGGCGACACTTTAAAGCATCGGTAGAATTTTTTTTTTAATAATTAAACAGATAGCTATACCTATATACATACAACACAACCTGTATACATCATCAAAATGAAATTCTTCAAACCTGCATCACATTCAACATACAAAAACAAATGAAAACATTCAAACCTGTATCATACCCAACATACGGAAACACAAACACAAACCAATCATAAAGACTTTTTTATATATATATAAAAGTACCAATCCAAGTTCAAATAAACTAAAAGACATAAAAATAATAAAAAAAATAGCTGGCATCACTTATCCGCGGGAGGCTGGTTGTTGTCAGGTTCGTGACTCGCAGATGCATCAAGAACCTACAAGATATACATCAGGAATTATGATACATACATTATATATATTCTAAAAAATTAGATACATATAAAATTAATAAATAATTACTTACCTGAGATGACATGAACATATGCAGCACAAATGTAACATTCTCTAGCTGAGACCTAATGGTCTGCATCTCTGCTCTGTCTGCATCACGTGTCTGTCGGAGCTCTGCTATCTCCTGCTGGAGTTGATGAACATATGACTGATCATGACATTCTCTAGTATCTCGAGTATATCTACTCACCTCAAATAACTGAGTAGGGGTAACTCCAATGCCATAACCCCTCACTCGTCCAGGATGCTCTGGTCTCATCAACTCCGAGAATACCTCGGCCTCGATGCGACTGCTCTGAGTAGATGATGTACCCTCGCCATCACTTTCGGAGATCATAGAGGTAGCCCTATTCTATATTTTATAAAAATATATATATCAATATTTAATAAAAATAAAAATATAAATCATGATTTAATATAAATAAAAAAAAATATATATATCTCTGGACTCCTCCAGAACAAAACTGTCATCCTGGTGAACGTGAGTCATCCAATAGAACTCCACCTCACCAGGCTCCCTCCCCTGCTGATGAGCCTATATAAAGAATAAATATTATAAAAAAAATCCAAAATAACACATCTTGTGCCCCCGTACCATGATACATAGCACATGCATGATACATGATGATACATGATATTAAAACTAAAAGTGTACTAAAAGTATTATAGGATGAGAAACATACAAACTCATGCCTGAGCCATGCATAACTCTTAGACCCCGCTGTGTGAGGAACAGACTGAGCTGCTCGTGCAGCTCTACCAATATCAGAATACATCTGCAAAATAAAATTAAAATAATATTATATATTGTATAAATATAATTATGACGAGTGAAAATTAATAAATTTCGAAGTGTTTGATGATGCTACACAACCTGTGCCCTCTCGGAGAACCAATAGTGCACCAACTCCATCCACTGATGAGGATGAACATCAGGAGGACAGGTAGCTATAATATGCTTCTATGTCCTACCCTCTCGCTTGCAGTCTCTCTTCAACTTTGCCCTATATTCTTTTCACTTGTGATTGAGAGACTTAAACACAAAATCAGATGAATCTGAAGGAAGAACGAACTTGCTCTACAATTTAAATAAACAATAAAATAAATATTAAATGAAATAAGCAATTCAATTATTAAAAATCTAAGATATAAAATAATATATTAATTTTTTTACCTGCACAACTTGTAGCATCTCTATTTTATATGCAGGAAGCATGTCATTCCACTTCGAATAATTCAGGGGACATAGCTGACCATGGCATGCTACTGTCCCTAGAAAGCTAGTCAACAAGCTAGCAGCTTTCTTAATAAGCTGCCCTAGCTTGTTGCACTCTATCACTATCCTCTCGCCCTCAGGTAACTGCCACACATCATGGATTGGTGTGGATTCTCGCCTCAGCCTAAGTCTCCCGGATCCATCTACAAAAAAATACATAAAGTTATATATCAAAACTATTGCATATGTATGAATTGAAATGTGATGAAATTATTAAATTATCTTGTATCAGTATGTTATCGACTATAGGGTTGTCATCAGAATGATCCATAGGAGGATCGTGATGTGCAAACTCGGAGGGAATGGCGTCGTCATGAGGTGGAGAGGTACAAGCATCGGCCGGATGTGCAGAAATAGAGGGACTGGCATCAGACCGATGTGACGATGATCGATTGCCAATGGGCTGTTGTGCTGAAGAAGTACCAGCCTCGGTCTAGGAAAACTGAAATTGTACATCTGATAATCGCTTCCTTCGAGGCTTGGTGTACCTAATATGCATTATTTAAAACAAGTCAGTCAACATTATAATCAAATTATAATAGAAATGAATTGCAATTTAAAAGATAACATAATCATTCATGCAAGAATGTAAACCATCTTATAAACTACTTGTCATAATCAACCAGTTGTACGTTCTTCGGAATCCAACCTAACCAAAATGGTTGTATTATTTATATATCATCTGGCACAATATTATAAGGCATACACTGAATGTAAGTATCATCATCATCTTCTTCCACCCTTTTTCTCATGTCATACAAGTTTCTGAGTTTTGTCTTAATAACAGTAGTCCATTCTTTATCTTTTGAGTCTTGTACATAAAAAACTTGTCGAGCTTGAGATGAAAAAATAAATGGAACATCCTTTAATAACACACCCGTATGTATCAATTTTGAAAAATTGACAAGTATGAATCCGTTTGAGTCCTTTTTCAAATCTCTCAGTATATTTATATCCACCCAATCGCATCGAAATAATACAACTTCAAAATTTTCATAATAATCCAACTCCAAAATATCTTTAAGTATACCATAATAAGATATTCCATCTGCTTCTACCATAATACCAATGTTTTGAGTTTTTCTAAGTTTCTCGCGCTCCTTGGTATGAAATTTAAAGCCATTTATAATAAAACCATTATATTTGTTTATAATATAATTTGGACTTCTGGAAAGTGTTATTAGTTATGCTAAACTGTTTTTCTCCATCATTATCAATACCTAGAAAATATAATATCAATTATCGATCACTTATTTGATGTTAAATATATATAAAATTATTATACGACTTATATATACTAACCTGATTGGCAAGCCAATTAGGGAATAACTCAACCAACCATCTTTGTTCAATCCTTGGATTAGGACGAGTCGAATGATTGGCTTGTTGTTGTACAGATAAAAATTCACTGCATGACAATCAAATATAAATTTGACAACAACATGTCTAATATTTAGTATTATCCATGTGTAGATAGACTAACCTGCAATAGTCAGATATTATGTCACTATGTAGCAATATATAACGATGTGCTTGTGACATGGATTTATGGTCAAGAACAATACTTTTAGCTTTTCCTATAAATATTCCGGATGATGCAAATTTGTATAGATCTGTATTCTCCATAATATTACCATGATGTTGAGGTCGATTGAATACAGTCTCTACACCTTCGAGATATCTTGAACAAAATATTAAACACTCTTCAGCAATATATCCCTCTGCTATTGAGCCCTCAGGATGGACTTTATTTCATACATAATCCTTCTAACGTACAAGATACCTTCAAAAAGTATGATATTTATATCACATTAAATAATGAAAAAGATATATAAATTATAAAATTTAAGTTTTACAGTATTACCTCCCGATAGGGTACATCCATCTGTACTGTACCGATCCACCAAGTTTAGCTTCCGAAGCTAGGTGAATGAGTAGATGAACCATGATCGTAAAAAATCCAAGAGAAAAAATCTTTTTCATCTGACATAACATAAGTATGACTTGAGATTGTAACTGATCAAGCTCTTAAGGATCAAGAACCTTAAAACATAATGCCTTGAAGAATGATGATAACTGAAAAACAACCGTAATAACTTGTTTCGGCATTGACGACCTTAAAGCCAATGGAAGAATATATTATATTAGTATATGTCCATCATGACTTTTAAGATTTGAAATTTTTCGCTCTTTCAGATTCACACATCGTGAAATATTTGATACATATCCATCAGGAACCTTGATATTCTTTAAAACTGCTAGGAAGAAATCTTTTTCTCGACTATATATTGTATAACATGCATGAGGGATATAAGTTCTATCATTTGCAAGTACTTGTGGATGAAGTTCATGTCGGATGCCCATTTCTTTTAAATCAAGACGTGCCTTCATGTTTTCTTTAGTCTTTCCATCAAGATTTAATATTGTTCCAATCAAATTATCACAAACATTCTTTTTTATATGCATAACATCAAGATTATGCCGAAGTATATTATGCTCCCAATAAGGTAAGTCAAAGAATATGCTTCTTTTCTTATATAATTATTTAGTATGCTGATAGATAGAAGCTGTGATTATATTATCATCATTTTCAACTTCAAAGAAATTATCCGGATCTTTGAACACTGCTGTATCTAAGGTGCAAGTATTGACTTCCTCCGATACTTCTTGTACTGAAGTCTCAATATCATCTCTTCCTCATTTTTAGAGGACTTTGTCATCTTGCCATAACTGTGTCTGATACCAAGCATTTGTCTACGAATATCAGAACCAGAAAGTAGAATTGGAGCAGATCCTAACTCTATAGTACCATCAAATAAATCCTTCTGAAATCGAAATGGATGATTTGCCTCCAACCATCGATGATGTCTCATATAACAGAACTTTTCTCCATGTTTTAACCAAATTGAATGGATTGATTCACCACAAGAAGAACATGCAACTCGTCCCTTAGTGCTCCAGCCAGATAAATTAGCATACGCAGGAAAATCGTTAACAGTCCATAATAGAGCTGCCCGCAGATTGAATGTTTGGCCATTCGAAGCATCAATTGCACTGATACCCTCCCACAGTTATTTCAATTCATCTATTAAAGGTTATAAAAAAATATCAATATCATTGCCTGGACCCTTATCACATGGAATGACCATTGATAAAATAAGTGAAGACTATTTCATGCATATCAATGATGACAAATTATAAGGAATCAGAACAACTGGCCAGGTGCTATAAACATAACTTAAGGTCCTAAATGGATTGAATCCATCACTGGCTAAACCCAGCCTGACATTACGAGCATCAGATACAAAATCAGGATGTCTGTCATCAAATGCTTTTCATGCTAAACTATCCGTTGGGTGTCTCAACATTCCATCTTTGTACGGCTTTCATCATGCCATCTCATTGACGAAGCTGTCTTTGATGATGCATAGATCCTTATCAATCTAGGTACAAGAGAAAAATAGCGTAATACATTCGTCAGCTTTTGTTTAATTTGTGTTGCATCCAATTCATCTAATCCCTCATTCTCATTTTTTTTTGCTTCATCCATCGTGAACATCCACACACATGGCACGACTCTTGAACGGCATGTTCTCCCCGATATAATATACAATCATTTGGACAGCTATGAATCTTTTCGTATCCAAGATCCAATTCCTTTACTAATTTTTTGGCTTCATAACAAAATATTCGTAAACTAGTACCTTCAAGAAATGCATCCTTTAACAACTTGAGCAACATAGTAAAACTCTTCCCAGACTATCCATTCAAGTATTTTATATGAAACAAATGTACAAGAAAAGAAATTTTTGAAAAGTTCTTGCAACCGACATATAATTCTTGATCTGCATCTCTTATCAGCTTCTGATAACGATCTGTTCCAACATTAGTTAGGGGTATCGGCTCTCCATCATGTATAGATTCAGTAAATATAGGATCCTCAGGTAACCCAGCTACTACTTGTTCTCCACTGCAATCTTCAGGTTGTTGAGTACCATATTCAAAAGCATCTCTGAGCAAACCCTTGATATCATCATCTCTTGCAAAATTTTTATGTTCATTATTGGATCCAAAATCAGGTATATGTTCCATGTTAGAGGTTTGGTTATATATAGATTGTAATATTGACTCTCCATGAAAAAATCATTCAGTACAACGTCTTAAAAAACCATTACATACCAAATATTCTTCAACAATATTTGGATATAGAGAACTGGAATTTACACATTTTCGGCATGGACATAAAATCTTTCCATTGATACTACTTCTCTCCATACCAAATTTAATGAAACTCTGTACTCCATCCAGATATTCTTTGCTATTCCTCGGTTTAGTTATTCAACTCTTATCCATTGTAAGATTAAACTAATTGAAATAAATAAATATTTATAATAACAGAATAAATTTAAAATAAGTTTATTCAATAGATCAATTACAATATTATTAAATGCACCCTATCACCAACTAAGAGGTAAAGAGGTCCTATCCCATTCAAGAATTATATTAATTATATAGGTCATTTATAGTAACCAAAGGATACATAATAGAAGTTCCAGAAAAATTTTGGCAGCATTTTTCTTAGTTCTCCCCATACAAATAAATATGTATAAGAAGAACTAAAAAGAAATGCTATCCGAAATATATCTGAAACTCTATCTGTACCGTTTGATTACTGTAAGAACCTATAAAATTATTTGCAATTCTCAAACTGTCCAAACTGGACATTTAATTGACCACTGTACATATTTCTCCCGTCCATACAAAAATAAAATAATTATACGGATGCTGTAGAATATATACTTTAATCAATTGACGGGTCTATGTTTCTATGCAATGCAAGTTTTTAAAAAAAAATCTAAAATATCATAATTGATCATAACAAAGCTATAGATTGTATTGAAATAAAAGATGCAAGTATATACTAAGAAATTTATAAAGAAATAGAAATCATCTACTAAGAAAAAAATAAATAATAAAAAATGATTAGGAAGCTCAGTTATATACTATTTAATCTGCAACTAAATCAAAACGACTACAATCGGTTGCCTACAAAAGAAGGCCATCCAAGATTGTTGCCATTAGAAACAGTTGAATCAGCCAAACAATTCATCACATAATCATCATAGCCTCCATATACAAACCTTAAACCAATTTTGACATTGGTTACATAGCTTCTTTGCTCTCCAAGCAAATACCTAATAAGAAAACATGACTTAACATATAGTTTGCTTCCAAAACTCAATATAATTTTTTTCAAAATATTAATTGTTTGTAGATACTATACCATAATTTCTCCCAACTTCCAAAAAAAAAATTGTAATACCCAGCCAACCTTATGTGCCTCAACTATAACCAAGGAGATATGCCCAAGCATCACCAATTAGCTTCTCCATTTTTGACCAGCTTGTTAATATGATTATAAGTTTTTCCGGTAGCATGCAAAAATATAATTTACTAGGAAAGCTACATCTGACCATGCTATGTACCTCGGATTGGATAATTTTGCTATCATGCATGGTATGTACTCTTGCCAACATTTACTTATTTGGTTGAAGCCATGGTTGAAGTCACGAGAGCAATGATAGGTAGCCCCATTCACCATTTACAAAAAAAAAAAATGTTGGATGAAAAAAAAAAGTTAAGGATTGCTCATCCATCTTGATATGTGTATCAAATAATAAGCTAAAGATGACCTAAAGTAGAATTGAGATACATGATGGATAGAACGGTGGAGGTTTATGGCAAAATATGAATCAAAATCATAAACTTGGCCATTTCTTCTAGTAGTGGTCATGTGACTTCTACCTATGAAGAGTAGTGAGTCATTTCTTCGGTTAAAGTATGATTTCCTCTAGTCGGGAAAATGACTTACACTCCCAATAGTTGGCATTGCGAATGGAAGTAAGTTAAAATAGGATGGGAAGAGGTATAAAGGGAGAAGGGGTTTGCCAGGGTGCTACTTTCCATAGAGGCCATAGATGGATTTGTAATGAATGCATAACTCCATATAGGAACATCAAGATATTGCCAACAAATATGGCAATAATTAGCTTCATCTAAAACTTATTTCATGAGAAAAAGAATCCTGACATTTTCTCTCTCTTTTTTCTTTTGGTGAAATAAAATCTAAACTTTTCTTCATCCTCTTCTCCTTCTCTTAGTAAATTATGAGCATCTCTCACATGTTAAACATTGTAGATCGGAGCACATGCAAGGCTACATATGGAAGCATTTTAGAGGTTGAGATGTAACACCAACATTAGCATTAAGTGTGAGAAGATAAAAATGACTCTCCAAACCAAAAATAAAAATTTAACACCCAAGCACTTTGGTCATGAGCAAAAATGTCTCTGACACACTAGGCCAGAAATAGTATGCATTATAGTATTTCCAAAACTTTCAAAATACTTCTTTTAAAATAATTTTTTAATTATTGACTTTGATAAAAGTTCAACAAATTTGTTTTAGAAAATCAACTATATATATATATTTTGGCAGATCTTGGCCTGCATCCTTTTTGGGATGTAGTCATGGTAGTTATTTTCAAAAGAAAAAATTGGACATTTGAAGCTAGAAAGTTGATTAGGCTTCTGTAACTATGTTTTATGAGTAATTCCATGGATCCCAACCCTCATCCTACAAATAATCCTGCATTGCTTATATAAGTCACAAAGCATTAGAATCAAAGCTATCCTTATATTATGTCTCGTGCTAGCATTCTAAGAAAAGTTTTTGGCAATAGGTTCACCTTCTAATCACATCCCATCCTTTTTTTTATTTTATTTTTATAACTAAAGATGAAATTTCTAAATTACAATTGGAGTATGATACTTCTCTTATATTTCAATTCAAATTTCTTAACCCAAATTGTAGGTTCCTAACAATTGTAAAGATCATTTCCATTCATTTTATTGCTTCAACAATATATCAAGGGAAAAATTGATCCCAACTAAATATATCCTACTATACCCAATCAATGCTAAAGGGAATGCTTACAAGTTTCACATGTGGGCATTATTTTCTTCGTGAACAAATAAATAATATAATATTCATATTTTAAAAAAAACTTAATACCACAGAAGTTCTTATAAAAGATTGGAGGAGCTACCGGTCGGATGAGGAGGAGGAGGAGGAGGTTCGGTGGCTCGGACAGGTGCTGCGTCGGTGGAACGAGTGAAGGAGGAGGAGGTTCAGCGGCTCGAACGGATGCTGCGTCGGCGGATCGAGCGGAGGAGGACGAGGAGGAGGATCGGAGGTTCGGCGGCTCGGACGGGTGCTGCATCGATGGATCGAGCGGAGGAGGAAAAGGAGGAGGGGGGGGTTCGGCAACTCGGGCGAGATCTAGGGTTCGGGCAGGGGGGTTTGGGGGTATAGGGCATAGGGGAATTCGGCGACGCTTATAAGCGTCGGCGGATTCCAAGGTGGCGATGCTTATAAGTGTCGATAATTGCCGACGCTTAAAAGCGTCGGCGGGTTTTGAGATGATGCCAATGCTTACCAAAAGTGTCGGCGGGTTCTGGGTCTTCCCGGCGCTTCCTAGAAGTGTCGGGAGAAAAGCATCGTTGTTCACCCGTTTTACTGTAGTGAAAGCTCTACATCATCACCCTCATATGGTCATTATTGGATCATCCAAAGTATTGGCGAGTAGCTCCACAGCATTGTCTTCCAAGATGGAATGCCCAACAATGCCGCCCTCTATCCGACAGACATTGAATTGTCTGAAGTATTGACGAGTGCTCTACAACACCACCTTCCAAGATGGACAGTCTACAGCATCGCCCTCTATTCGGCTGACACTGGATCGTCCAAAGTATTAGCGAGTAGCTTTACAATACCATCTTCCAAGATGGAACACTCTATAGCACCACCCTCTATCTGGTCGACATTGGATCATTCGAAGTATTGGCAAGTAGCTCCACAGCACCGACTTCCAAGATGGAACACTCTACAGCACTGCCCTCTATCTTGCCGACATTGGATCGTCCAAAGTATTAGCGAGTAGCTCCACAGCACCATCTTCCAAGATAGAATGCTCTACAGCACCACCCTCTATTCATCAACATTGGGTCATCCGAAGTATTGCAAGTAGCTTTACAATCCCGTCCTCCTAAACGAAATACTTTATAGCACTGCCTTCTATCTGACCGATAAGAAGTTGATCGAAGTACCGACGAGTTACTCCACAACCCAATCTTCTCCAACGGAATGCTCAACAACATCGCCTCCCAAACAGCCGACTAGCCTTCGATTAAAGTACAAACAAGCAAGTCTCAGCACCACCATATTCTATCTGGCCAACAAGCAATCAGTCACAGTGAAGATAGCCACGACTCTATACCTTTATCCTCATCGATAGGCTCTTAAGTCTTATGGCCAACTTCCAACAATCAGGCTCCAACAACTGACTCCTTATAGTCAATATGAAAACTGATGTGATCGGATCGCTGACGTGGAGCAAGGAGCTTGACGTGGAGCCTTCATTAACGCCACGCCGGATCCCCACTATCGGCCCCTTCGCCGGACTGAGCTCCTCGATGCCAACGGGGTCGCCCGTCGAAGCCGGGCTCCATTCTCCACCAGGTCAGTACCCGCCAGGTTAGGGCGCCTAGGTCGGAGCCAAGCTTAAACCCCACCAGAGGCAGACCCTTCGAGCCCAAGATTGGACCCCGTGGTCCGGAGTCGAGCTCAAGCCTCCTCTGCCACGTGGGACCCCTTCGAGGCCAGGTCCCCTGGCCTGGGCGCACCTCAGCCAGCCCAAGTTCGGTCAAAGCTGGGCCCCTCTGGCCTGGCACCGAGCTCGGGTCCTCTCCGCACAGCCGAGCTGCCGCAAGGCGGGTCCCCTGCGAATGGGCCCCATCTTTCCAGCTCGACCCCCAATGCAAATCAAGACATCAACCACCAAGGAAGCAGCACCTCTCATCTGGAGACAGTGACGGGTCCCCCGAAGACCGTACACAGCACCCGCCACGTCACCATTAATGCCCACGGTCGCCATTCACACCAAGAAGAAAGGAAGCTCACATCAGGGGACTATGCCCCCTATCGACTTGCCGTACGACTAGAAAAAAGACCCCACCAAGGAGCGCGATTCCCGAGAGTGGTGGCACAACAGTCGAGGCCCTGCCAGGCTTCCAGGAAGGACAAATCGAAGGAATGTCAAAGGCTTGTAGAAGCTTTCCTAGATACCCAATAAAGAAGGCATATCGTTCATGGTACGATATCTCGTCATACCCGTCTGACAGCATAGGAGAACCTCGAGGCAAGCCACAGGAAACGATCCAGCTAGAATAAGCAAAAAGAAGGTAATACTCATTTTTTCCACAGAGGGAGAGAGAACGCCCAATTTTTCTAATAACACATCCACCACAAAGGAAAAGAGAAGAAGAGGAAGAGGCCAGAGAGGAGGGCAAGACCACCTCGGCCACCACATCTCCCAGCTTACTCATACTCTCATACACTCCACTCACTCCTCCTAGCATGGAGCTCATCTCGAGGGGCTCGACCAGGAGGATCTGTTCCCCTAGATCGTTACTGACTTGACCGTCGGAGTGCCCCCGCCGGAATTTCCGGCCCGAGTCACTGACGCTGGCTATCTTGCAGGTCTCGAGGCATCAGAGTCATCCCCGGCAAGCAGACGCAGACCACCCGACACCATCAGCAGCTATGGACCGCGACGATCCAGGCAGCAACAAAAACTATTACAGGTCGAGACTGAATAGGTAACGCTAGTTCCTTCATCCAAAATAGTAAAAGTAAAAATTGATAACATTTTGGACTCGAAAGTAGGGGGCATATGTTATGGTAGTAATAAATTTGTTCGGCCCCGTTAAAGGTAGTAGGCCTACTTAGCTTGGACAAAACTTCCGGGTCGAGCAGAGCTTCTAGGCCAACTAGAGCCTCGTAGGCTAACTAGCACTCCTAGGCCGAGCGAAGCTTTTAGGCCGACTAGAGCCTCCCAAAGCCGACTAGAGCTCCTAGACCGAGCAAAGCTCTCAGGTTGACTAGAGCTCCCAACCAACTAGAGCTTCCAGGCTAAGCAGAGCTCCAAGGCCGAGCAGAGCTTTCGAGCTGACTAAATCTTCTAGGCCGAGCAGAGCTCCCAGGTCGAGCAGAACTTTCAGGTCGACTAGAGCCTTCCAGGATGACTAGATCTTTCAAGCTGAGCAGAGCTCCAAAGCCGAGTAGAACTTCTAAGTCGAGTAGAGCTCCCAGGCCATGCAGAGCTCCCAGGCCAGGTAGAGCCTCAGGCCGAGCAGAGTTTCCAGGTTGAGTAGAGCTCTCAGGCCGACTAGAGTCTCCAGGCCGAGCAGAGTTTCCAGGCCGAGTAGAGCTTTCAGGCTAACTAGAGCCTCCAGGTCGAGTAGAGCTTCAAAGACCGACTAAAGCCTTCAAGTCGAGCAGAGCTCCCAGATCGACTAGAACCTCACAAGCTTACTAAAGTCTCACAGGCCAAGCAGAGCTTTTCCAATAGATCATGATAGACAATGTCTCAACAAAGGATAATAACTACAATCCTGACAAAAGATATAGAGGACAAAATCCTAATAAAGGCTACTTTTCAAATGACATTCAGTTACGAAGAGTAACTCCATAAATAGGTAACAGAGACCTCCGGCCAGGTATGCAAGCTACCACACACTCACATGCTCATTTTCTAGCTTTCTCGTCATTATTTTTCACAGCTCTGATTATTGTCCTGATACTCTAACTGACTTAAATATCGGAGTATCCTGCAAGTACCTCCAGCCCGGGTTTCTTTGCATATTTTTATCCATGAGAAATATTTATAAGAAGGACCTCATCCTACCGAAAAAGTTAGAGAGATGGCCGACGATGCCAAGGCTTCGGGGGTAGGTGTTCTTGCAGTAACAATAACCATTCATCGCCTTTGTCTCCACCACCACTCCCATCTGCCCAGGAATTTGTTTTGGATGTAACCATTCAGCGTTGCCGTGTCGTCCATCGCAGGCATCGGCCTAAACAAGGGACTGCGCACGTACCCCTCCTCGAAGAACATCCCTCCACAACCACCACTTGCCGCCACCGGCGACCCGCATGCATTGAACTCCCCCATGTCTCACCACATCACCGCTACCATCTCCTCTGCCAGCCCGACGGCGGAGCACTCCATTGATGGAGCATCCGATTCTGACGGCATCGCCTCCAGTGGACCCATTGGGAAAGGGGTGTGAGAGGAGTTAACAGCAAAAATGAAGAAGACAAAGAATAGTAGAGCTCTGGTTGGTGGACTCCACCATTCATGGCTTCATGGCCAGCAAGAGGTTGGTGGTGGGGTATGGTGACCGCGGGGGATTGAGGGGAGTCATGAGTGGTTGACGTCGTGTAGAAGGGGAGGAGAAGGTTGTGTTGCTGGAGGTTAGGGGAGAGGAAGGGAGTGAGGGAGAAGCCAGGTAGGAGGTCAGGGTAGGCAAAGTTGGTGCAGGCACGGGGGCCATGGAGGTTGCGGGCAGCACGGTCGCATGCGACGGTAGCTTCCTCGGCAATATTGAAGGTGCCGAGCTAGAGGCACTTGATCACCGGGAATCCAGAACATGCATGATTGCACCAATGTGACCTGTCCATGCTGAAAACTAAAGGAAATAAGAATATTTTATAACGAAAGTAACAGTTCAAGTAAATGAAAATTATATTTCAAATTTTTTTCTTATTTCTTTTAATTATAAAAGAAGATATAGTCTCCTGTTATTGCAGGGTGACTTTTTATTTATCAAAAATAAATACATAAACGTTTGAGTTCAAAGTACATAATAATGGTATAAGTTCTTATACAATTAATTAGTTTCAAGGTATAGTTTGGTTTTTCCAAAAAATGACTTCTTTCAAAGTGTATTTTTGAAAAAATATCGAGTTCAATTCCAACACCTTTCTTAAACTTGATTCTTCATGACTCCAAGCATGCTCCTTAGCCTTTTGAACTCCTCTATCTTGAAAGGTTTTGTAAAGATATCAGCTACCTAATCTTTTATTAAAATGTAGAGAAGTTATACTTCTTTGTCTTTGATATAATCCCGAATGAAGTAAAACCTTTTATCAATATGCTTACTTCGATCATGGAAGACTAAATTTTTAGCAAGTTGTATAGCTGATTTATTATGAACAAAGATGTTGGTTGGCTCTTCTTGTGAATTCTTTATTTTTGTAGAAGTTTTTGAAGCCATAGTATATGACAAATATAATTTGCTGCTACAACATACTTTGCTTCACAAGATGAAAGTGTAACAATTTGTTACTTCTTTGAAGACCATATAAATACCACACCTCCAATATATAAAATAAATCCACTTACACTTTTTCTATCATCAATATCTCTAGCCCAATTGCTATCACAAAATCTAACTAGCTTTATTTGATGCGGAACTAATATGCATGCAATTTTTTTTATATATTTTATATGTGGGGTTGGATGATTAATTCCCGAATTTCAGATTAAAATAAGTTGTAGGAAATTTTATATGAATTTTAGAAGATCAGCATGCAGATTAGGACCTAGAAAAGTAGAAAAGAAGGATCGCCGGGGCTGAGAAGCCTCGGTTAGGGCAAGTTCTCTTACAATAAAACTATTGGAGGTAGAGGGGTGTACCTGACAATGTCTGTGAAGATCGCAGCAAAAGGGTCTCTCGTTCCTCGACGGATGCGGCCTGGAAAATCGAGCCAAAGACCCGCGGATACCCGGCTTTCTGCTCGGTGATCCGATTGAGGCTTGGCTGGAGTCGTTGGATTCGTAGGAACTCGGGGACCTGCAAACGACCTGTCAGGGGTTAGAAAACTCACAAAGGAACAAGAAAACAAAGGAAAAACAGTAAGGGAAGGCTTCTTTTGGAGTGGGCGTCCAGGGATCTGAGATGCTTGTTGGTAGCAGGAAGATGATTGCAGCACTGGGAAGAAGAACTCTCGCAAACCCCTTTATGCACACAGCAGGGTATCACACAACTCAATAGAAGAACTCAAGGTTTTCATTCATCAAAAATTCCCCTCATACAAGAGGCTAGGGTCCCTTAAATAGACCCTTAACCTTGGGCTCCAAGTAAGGGTACATAAGTCTTTACATAAGAATCCTTTTCCCTCTCAAACCCTAGCTAGAAAATAAGGAAATATTAGGTAGAAAAATCTCTAAAAATTTTCTTGACTTGGTCAAGACTCCAAGGACGTGTTGGGCTTCTAAGAGCAGCAAGGGGCCGGCCCAAAGGGGCCCAGGTGCATGGGTTTGGGCCTCTGGAAGCTGGGGTGGCCTGGTAGCCAGGTAGCAGGAATATTCCCTGGTATCTTGCTTCTTAGGGGCTTGGACTTGGCGCCTGGGCTTGATTTCTTTGGGCTAGGATGCAGATGGACCTCTAAAATCATGGATGCCTTGGTCTATGAATATATTTTGCCATCTGGAAGGAAATCTGGGCACCTGGAGGGCATCTGCAAGGAATCAGAGTTTTTGATTTTCTTTCTGGGGTCTTCAAATCTTCAAGCTGGGTTGGGCTTGGGCTAAACTTCCATGTCTTCAATCTGATTGGACTTGGTCTTTACTTGTATGATGTGGTCTTGAGTCTTCAATATGGTTGAATAGGACTCAAAAAAATAAAATTAGCTCGACATGAGCTGACTAACACTGGACTGAACTAGCTCAACATGAGCTAAATAATTACAAGACTTAAATGAAACAACTCAGCTGGACTAAGCTTTATTACAGTGGACTCGAATGTTATTTAAGTGATCCACAGAGGGTTGAGAAGCCTCTGCCTTATTCTGGTGCCTTTGGTGTCCGCACCAATTCTCCCGGGGTGGGAGGAACTCGACCCTGTCGAGTGAAGATCAGATTGGCTTACATATCTCTCAAGAAGATCTGGGTTGAGGCGTTGCAAGTCCTCTCGAGAAATCCACGAATCGTCCGACTCTGGCCGGCCTTGCCATCGGACTAGGAAGCGTTGATAACCGCGGCCCCGGGTCGTAATGGCTTGATCATCCAAGATACGCTCGATCCGTTCTCCTCTCTCAGGCCAATTAATTGGTGGACACTCTGGGTAAGGATCACTCTCAATAGAAGGGATAGTCCCAAAAGCCTCACTGGGTATCATTGCCGGTTCCTTGTACTCAACCAGGTCTGTAATATTGAAGGTAGAACTGATGCCCATATCCGAAGGCAAGTCTAGCACATAGGCATTTGATCCAACCTTCTTTAATACTTTAAAAGGTCCGGCTCCCCGAGCATGAAGCTTCTTAACGGTCCCAGGTGGGAACCGTTCAGGCCTAAGCCTAATCATGACAGAATCCCCTACATCAAATTCTTTGATCCTTCTTCGGGAATTAACCAAATTTTTATAAGTTTCATTGCTTAAGTTTATCTTTTGGTTAATGTCTTTATGCAAGTCTCTAATATGCTGTGCAAATGACTCTGCAGACTCTGAGACTCGTGCATGAATAGGTAAAGGAATCAAATCAATGGGGCGATTAGGCTTGTACCCATGGACTATCTCAAAAGGGCTCTTACCCGTTGTCCTATTTACTGAACTGTTGTAGGCAAACTCTGCTCTAGGTAATAACAAATCCCATGTTCCAACATGTTCACCTACCAGGCATCTAAGGAGGTTTCCTAAACTTTGGTTCACTACTTCAGTTTGGCCATCTGTTTGAGGGTGGTAGGCTGTAGAAAACTTAAGCTTGGTCCCTAATAGGTGCCATAAGGTCTTCCAGAAATAACTAGTGAACCTAACATCCCTATCAGATATAATGGTCTTGGGTAGGCCATGGAGTTTGACCACATGATCTAAGAAGAGTTTGGCTATCCTAGACGCGTCAAAGGTTTGGGAACAGGGAATAAAGTGAGCCATCTTAGAGAACCTATCGACTACTACAAAGATTGAGTCATGTTTCTTTTGGGTCTTAGGTAATCCTAGCACGAAATCCATACTTAGGTCCTGCCAAGGGCGATCAGGCACTGGTAAAGGTGTGTAAAGACCAGTGTTTTGCTTTTGCTGTTTGGCAACAGCACAAGTTCGACATCTGGCTACAATCCGTGCAACGTGCCTTTTCAATCCTGGCCAAAAGAACTGGTCCTCTATTGCTAAGATCGTCTTATTTCTACCGAAATGACCAGCTAAACCTCCAGCATGTATTTTCCAGATTAGGAATTCTCTAAGGGAAGTTTTGGGTATACAGAGTCGATTATTCTGGAAAAGGTAACCATCCTGAAGGGTATAATCACTATGGGTATTGGATGGTCCTAGCCTGAGGCTCTGGTAAATG
This sequence comes from Areca catechu, assembly GCA_021397845.1. Classification (NCBI taxonomy): domain Eukaryota; kingdom Viridiplantae; phylum Streptophyta; class Magnoliopsida; order Arecales; family Arecaceae; genus Areca; species Areca catechu. The sequence goes on from CM038042.1 coordinate 184,986,499, forward strand.
CCTCCAAAGTCTGGGCAGGTTTCATATTCATCCTTTAACCTATCAAACCCTATGACTTGGGTGCTAACTGATCCCAATAGTAAAGACCTACGGCTCAGGGCATCTGCTACCTTATTTTCAGTACCGGCACGGTGCTTCAGGACGAAAGTGTAGGCCTGAATGTACTCAATCCATTTACCATGCCGTGGGTTCAGTTTCTTTTGGGAGTTCAGGAATCGGAGTGCCTCATTGTCAGAAAATAAAACAAACTCCTGCGGGAGTAAATAATGTCTCCAATATCTAAGGGCCTGGACTACCGCATAAAATTCCTTGTCATAGGTAGAGTACTTAAGTTTAGCCTCATTCAGCTTTTCACTGAAGAAGGCTACAGGGTGGTTCTCTTGACTTAGTACCCCACCTATTCCTACTCCCGAGGCGTCACAAGCGACCTCAAGATATGGATCAGGGTTTGGGGTCCTCCTGGGCTCAGGATTATAGTATGGGTCAGGTTGAGGGGCTCTCCTAGGTTCGACCTCTTGGTATGGGTCAGGGTCTGGGTTCCTCCTAGGCTGAGGGTTATAGTATGGGTCAGGATGAGGGGCTCTCCTAGGTTCGACCTCAGGGTATGGATTAGGGTTTGGGGTTCTCCTAGGTTGAGGGGAATTAGGATCTGGCTCAGACTGTGAACCCTGGGTTTTTCTTGGGGTCCCTACCCGGACTTCTAACTGATCAAACCTGCTGGCAAGATGGTCAATTCTATCATTGGTTTGAATACCAGACTGAGTTAACTGGGTTATCTGGGTAGCCATCTGGGCCATTTGATCAGCTAGGGCTTTTATTTGGGCTTGTAAATTTTCCATGGGTTCAGACATTTGTGAAGGAGGTGGGTGATATGAAACTCCTGATCTAGTGCTCATGCAAGACTCGATCAGACCGACTATAGCTGACTAGACCTAGAGTCCAAACTAGATGCTCAATCAAGGTGGCAAACTAGCCTATAGTAACCATGTACTCAGCCAGGCAGGTGTAAGGGGAGTGTTAGGTCCCTGATTGCCAATCCTAGACACCAATCAGAGATTGGCCAGGTAGGCGGACCAGCACACAAGCCCTTCGGGATTGAATCCCTAAACCACCGTTCTAGATACTGAGCACAAGGCACACACAGGTTAACTTAACACAGTGATCTAACACTAGTCCGGACCCGACCAGTTGGTGTCCCTAGCCCACTAGGGCAAATTAAGTCTAATTAATTTTAGGTTAAGGCTTGGGACCGAATGCAAGGGATGTGGTTTTGGGCTAAGGAGAGGTTATCAACTCCTCCCCTTATCTGATATAGCAAGAGTGCCCTTAAAAGTAAATTATGCAATGATGGCAGGCAGATGAGGATGCAAATTAGGGTTTAGATGTTTTTGGTATTTTTGGAGAATATGTAATTTTTTTTTTTGGTATTTTATTAAATAGAAGAAAAATTGCAAATTATGGCCTAATATGCATGAAATATACTAAAATTAAAAGATATGCAAAATTGCTAAACAAAAACCTAAAACTTCCAAACTTGTCTTGCTGAAAAAAAAACAGAGTCAAAAATTTGCAGGATGTATTTCGGCTTGAAGAAAATTCAAAGTCCGAAATAAAATCTGTAAAAATTATGAAAATTACTTTGAATTATGATAAATCCAGAAAAGCAAATTTTAAAATTTTTGGAGTTTTTAACAGGGAGAAATAATTAAAATAACAGAGTATATACGGACTGAAAAATTGCAGAAAACAAGCCATAATCTAAGCTCTGATACCAAATGATGCGGAACTAATATGCATGCAATTTTTTTTATATGTTTTATATGTGGGGTTGGGTGATTAATTCCCGAATTTCAGATTAAAATAAGTTGTAGGGAATTTTATATAAATTTTAGAAGATCAGCATGCAGATTAGGACCTAGAAAAGTAGAAAAGAAGGATCGCCGGGGCTGAGAAGCCTCGGTTAGGGCAAGTTCTCATACAATAAAACTACTGGAGGTAGATGGGTGTACCTGACAATGTCTGTGAAGATCGCAGCAAAAGGGTCTCTCGTTCCTCGACGGATGCGGCCTGGAAAATCGAGCCAAAGACCCGCGGATACCCGGCTTTCTGCTCGGTGATCCGATTGAGGCTTGGCTGGAGTCGTTGGATTCGTAGGAACTCGGGGACCTGCAAACGACCTGTCAGGGGTTAGAAAACTCACAAAGGAACAAGAAAACAAAGGAAAAACAGTAAGGGAAGGCTTCTTTTGGAGTGGGCGTCCAGGGATCTGAGATGCTTGTTGGTAGCAGGAAGATGATTGCAGCACTGGGAAGAAGAACTCTCGCAAACCCCTTTATGCACACAGCAGGGTATCACACAACTCAATAGAAGAACTCAAGGTTTTCATTCATCAAAAATTTCCCTCATACAAGAGGCTAGGGTCCCTTAAATAGACCCTTAACCTTGGGCTCCAAGTAAGGGTACATAAGTCTTTACATAAGAATCCTTTTCCCTCTCAAACCCTAGCTAGAAAATAAGGAAATATTAGGTAGAAAAATTCTTAAAAATTTTCTTGACTTGGTCAAGACTCCAAGGACGTGTTGGGCTTCTAAGAGCAGCAAGGGGCCGGCCCAAAGGGGCCCGGGTGCATGGGTTTGGGCCTCTGGAAGCTGGGGTGGCCTGGTAGCCAGGTAGCAGGAATATTCCCTGGTATCTTGCTTCTTAGGGGCTTGGGCTTGGCGCCTGGGCTTGATTTCTTTGGGCTAGGATGCAGATGGACCTCTAAAATCATGGATGCCTTGGTCTATGAATATATTTTGCCATCTGGAAGGAAATCTGGGCACCTGGAGGGCATCTGCAAGGAATCAGAGTTTTTGATTTTCTTTCTGGGGTCTTCAAATCTTCAAGCTGGGTTGGACTTGGGCTAAACTTCCATGTCTTCAATCTGATTGGACTTGGTCTTTACTTGTATGATGTGGTCTTGAGTCTTCAATATGGCTGAATAGGACTCAAAAAAATAAAATTAGCTCGACATGAGCTGACTAACACTGGACTGAACTAGCTCAACATGAGCTAAATAATTACAAGACTTAAATGAAACAACTCAGCTGGACTAAGCTTTATTACAGTGGACTCGAATGTTATTTAAGTGATCCACAGAGGGTTGAGAAGCCTCTGCCTTATTCTGGTGCCTTTGGTGTCCGCACCATTATTGGATTAGTAGATGAATAAAAGATATCATAATCTTGTATACCTTTGATATATCGAAGGATTCCTCTTGGCGATTAAGTGATTCATTCTTGGTTTCTCTATGTAACGACTTATAACTCCAATTCTATAGGCAATATCCAGCCTTGTATTTGTGAGATATCTTAAGCTATCAACCAAACTTTTATAATATATTGGATTAATAAGACTCCTCCATCTTTACTCAATTTAGTGTTGTATTCAATTGGGGTGTTGCTAGAATTATAATTCTCTAGGTTGAATTTCTCCAAAATTTTCTTTGCATATTTGCTTTATAAATGAATATGCCTTCATTTGATTGATTGACTTCAATACCCAAAAAATAAGATATTAAGCCAAGATCTATCATCTTAAATTCTTTGATAATTAAAGTCTTGAAAACTTCAATCATTGCAAGACTATTTCCTGAGAATATCAGGTCATCCATATAAAGGCAAACAAATAGAACATCACCAATATTATTAGTTTTCATATAAAGAGAATGTTCAAGAAGGCATTTTTAAAGATTATTTTTAGTAAAATACTTATCAATCCTTGTATTCCAAGCTCATGAAGCTTGTTTCAATCCATAGATAGCTCTTTTGAGTTTGTTGACTTTATCTTCTTTTCTTTTTTGAATGAATCCTAAAAGTTGTTCTGTATAGACTTCTTCATTCAGATAGCCATTCAAAAAGGCTGATTTTACATCTATTTAAATTTTTTTCCTTTTTATTTGAATTGCCAAGGAAATAAGAAGGCGTACCATTTTCATTCAAATAACAAGAAAAAAACTTCATCATAATCAATACCATATTTTTGTTTATAGCTTTTTACTACCAAACAAGCTTTGTGCTTTTCAATTTCTCCGCTTGCATTTGTCTTTGTCTTATATACCCATTTGACTCCAATAGCTTGATGACCTTGGAGAAGATTTGTGAGTTCTAAGTATCATTTTTCTCGATTGATGAAATTTCTTCATGCATGGCATTTTTCCATTTTTCTTCTTTATTTGCTTCATGAAATTTAATTGGATCACAACCTGTAAAAAGACCAAACATGGTATAATCATTAGCATCAAGACGCCTTGTGATGTCAAGCAACTCTTGGACACTCCGACTTTTGTATACTCTTTTTGAGGATGGGCTACTTGAACTTTCTTATGAAGATAGATGTCTTGGACTTTGTTGTGAAGTTGATAAAATTTCTTCTTGATGCTGTCACTCTTCATCTTCTCTAATATATACTTTATTTTTTTTATTTTATTATTATCTTTCCATCTCCACATTTACTTTTCATCAAATTTAACATCTCTTGAAAAAATTACTTTCTTTGTAATAAGATTTCACAACTTATACCCACTTGAATTTTCAGCATAACCTAAAAGAATGCATTTTTATCCTTTATCATCAAGTTTGATCCCTTTCTTATCAGGCACTTTGATATAAGCAATACTTTTAAAGATGCAAAGATGATCAACCTTTGGCTTATATGAACTCTATGCTCGCTTAAGTGTCATATTATGAAGCCTCTTTAAGGAAAACCTGTTCAACAAATAAATTGCATAAACAACTGCTTCTCTCTAAAATTCTTTAGGCATATTTTTATCTTTCAACATACATCGAACCATATTTAAAATAGTTCAATTCTTTCTTTCTGAAACTCTATTTTGTTGAGATGAATAAGGCATGGTAACTTGATGAAAAATTTTATATTCTTTGAAAAAAATTGAAAACTCATTGGACAAACACTTGCCTCCACGATTCGATCTCAAAACTTTAATTTGAAAACCACTTTGTTTTTCAACAAGAAACTTAAATTCCTTAAATTTTTGAAACACTTCACTCTTTTTTTTAACAAATAAACCCATGTCTTTCCAGAATAAGTATCAGTGAAAAAAGATAATATTCATTACCTCCCATAGATGTTGATTTGATCGAACCATAAATATCTAAATGTATTAATTCCTATGGTTTCATTGCTCTTCTTGATCTTCTTGAAATGAAGGTTTTCCTTTGTTGCTTTTCAACCATGCAAATTTCACATTTTTTTCTTGGACATTTTCAGCCAAGACATCCCTATCACCATATTCGTACTAGATAAAAGTTTTAATCCATCAAAGTTTAAGTGTCCATATCTAAGATGCCATAGAGTAGAGTCATCAAGAGTTTGTACCATCATGCAAGAGGAACCATCAATATGTAAACTCAACTCAAACATTCTATTTTTTGACATAGAAACATGTGCAATAAGAGTGTTGTTGTCTCTAATACAAAGATCCAATTCTTTCATATGAATATCATAGTCTTTTTCAAGCAATTGGCCTAAACTAAAAATATCATTTTTAATGTCAAGAATATAATAGATATCTAAAATAAAATTTTGAGTTCCATCTTTGAGCTTAATGAGAATTTTACCTTTTCCTTCAACTGATCTTTTAGCGAAGTCACCAAAAGTTACCGAGCCTTTAAAGCTTTCATCCATCTTAACAAATATATCCTTTATCCCATACATATGATTGCTAGCACCTGTGTCCAGATACTAAGTACTTCTTTTTGACAACACCAATATTATTATTCTAGGCCATAAGTAGGGTTACTTCTTCTTCTCGTTCTTTTATAAAACAAATTTTCTCATCAACATAATTAGCATCATCTTTGTACCAACAATCTTTAGTATAGTACCTATATTTTTTGCAAATAAAATATTGTAGTGCTTGTTGTCCATACCTTCCTCTTCTTCTAGGATTAGAAATTTTTTCTCTACCACGATTTCGAGCATGAAAGTCGTTTGTGTCTCCTTAACTTCTTTGTGGTCGATCTTGATAAATCTTCCACCTCCTCCTCTTCTTCCATGGTCTCAACCACAGAAACTTGTTTTGTTTTTGGATCACCTTTTTCTTGTAGTGTAGGTTTTGTTAAAAGTACTTGCTCGATGGACTTTTCCTCCATCTTCTTAGAAAGCTTTTGTTCATGTGCTTGTAGAGAGCCCATGAGTTGCTCTATAATCATCTCTTCCAATTTCTTTGATTCTTCAATGGCTACAATAATGAAATCAAATTTTGCATCTAAAAAGTGCAAAATTTTCTCCACGACTCGAACATTAGTAATTTCTTCATCATTTCTTATCAATTGAATAACAATAGGCATCATTCTTGAAAAATAATTAGAAATTGATTTTCCAGTTATCATTTTGAAAGATTCAAATTCTTATATCAAAAACTATAGCCAAATCTTTTTCATATTTTATGCTCCTTTATGTGCCTTATATAATAAGTCCTATGCCTTCTTTGATATTGTGGCTTCGATGATAATCTCGAATGTGCGTTCGTCTACACTTTGGTAGAGTATGTAGAGGGCCTTCTTGTCTTTCTTTTTGACTTCTTATTTTGCTTCCTTTATTCTTGTGTGAGCGTTGCTTCATCTTCGGTCAGCTCCATGTAACCATCTTCTACAAGATCCCAAACATCAAGGGATTCTAGCAAACCCTTCATTTGGATATACCAGTTATCATAGTTGTCTTTAATGAATTTGGATATTTGGGATTGAACAAAGTTCGTGGAGGCCATGTTTCTCTCTTTTTTTTAGGCTCTGATACCATATTTGAAGGAAATAAGAATATTTTGTAGAGAAGATAATATGACAAGTAAATGAAAATTATATTTTAATTTTTTTTCTTATCTTTTGTAATTGTAAAAGGAGACAAGGCCTTTTATCATTACAAAGTGATTTTTTGTTTATCAAAAATAAGTACATAAATCTTTTAGTTCAAAATATATAATAATAATAACAAATTTCTATATAATTAATTAATTTTAAAATAATATTTATTTTTTTAAAAAATATATTTTATTTTAAAATATTTTTAAAAAAATATCAAATTTAAAACTAACAAATTCACTGGCAACCTTCCACTCTAGGAAAAGTCTTTGCGCACCGCGTGCGATGCAGTAAATTCAGCATGGCTCGTACCGTATTTTTTATTGGTCCAAATGTATCCATTGTGGCATGATAGGACGGGAGCTGAGCGTGACTAGTATTAATTAGCATTTAGCTTTTATTTAAAATTTTCATCCAGACCAAAATACCCTTTCCTCCTGTCTTTTTTTTTCGTCGTGTTACTTGAACTAGGATGTCGTAGCTTTTGGACTAGGATGCCGTAGCTTTTGAACTAGGGTGTCGTAAAACTATTTCATATTTTCTGCATGGTTATTATTTTTGAATTAGGGTGTCATAGGTTGTGAACTAGGATGTCGTAGAGTTTGAACTAGGGTGTCGTAATACTGTTTCAGGTCATTTTTGAACTAGAATGTCGTAGGTTTTGAACTAGAGTGTCGTAATACTGTTTCAAGTCATTTTTGAACTAGAATGTCGTAAGTTTTGAACTAGGATGTCATAATACTGCTTCATATTTTCTGCATTGTTGTTATTTTTGAACTAGGATATCGTAGGTTTTGAACTAGGATATCGTAGGTTTTGAACTAAGGTATCGTAATATTGTTTCAGATCATTTTTGAACTAGGATTCATAGGTTTTGAATTAGGATGTCCTAGGTTTTGAACTAGGATGTCGTAATATTGTTTCACGTCATTTTTGAACTAGAATATCGTAAGTTTTGAACTAGGATGTCGTAGTTTTTTAACTAGAATATCGTAACACTGTTTCAAAATATTTTGATCTGAATAAAAATTTTAAATAAAAATTAAATAATAATTAATGTTAATCATACTCAGCTCCCGTTCTACCATACTATTATCGTTATATTTGGACATAAAATTATATGATATGGACCGCGTTTGAATTTAGCTCCATGCCAATCACCCCAAGCCCAGAAACGAACGAACCCACCATCGCTTTCCAACGTACTCTCTCTCCGTTTCTTGATCTCCGTTTCTTGATGGACGAATGCATGGGAAAACTATAATTCCCTTCCAGCCTCGAGGGCCCCATCCCCGATGACCTCGCCAACTGCTCCTCCCTCCTCCAACTCGGCCTCCAGGGCAACGACATTTAAGGCATCCTTCCGGCCGCCCTCCCGGTCATGCGCTCTCTCCAGGTCCTCTCCCTCTCCCACAACTGCCTTTCCGGCCCCCTCCCCTCCTCCCTCTTCTCCAACTCCTCCCTCCGCAATGCCCAGCTACCAGACAACGACTTCACCGCCCTCACCTGGCCGCTTTCTCCGGCGAGGTCCCGACGGTTCTTGGACGGCTCGCCCGGCTGAGAAGCCTCTATCTCGGCGGGAATCTCTTCTTCGGGCAGATTCAAGAGAGTGACAAGCGACGAGCAGTTGGAAAGTTCCGGTGGGATGTCGCCAGAGAGATTATTCTGGCCGAAGTCGAGCTCCACCACATTGGAGAGACGAGAAAGATCCGCTGGAATGGGGCCGTAGCTGTTGAGCTCAGACTTGCGGAGCAGGCCGGGCATGTCAAGGGTGTTGAAGGTCTCCAACATGGTGGCGCGGGTGAGCTTGATGGGATGGGGGAAGCCTGGGATGGAGAATGGCTCAGGTCGGAGGAGACGAACTCGTAAGGGCGGTGGAGGTAGATGTCATTCTCGATGCAGAGGGGGAACAGACCGGTGACTTGGGAGATGAGGCGGGGGATGTCGTGCTTGGTGGCAAGGATGGTGGTTCAGACGTGGATGGCGTCGGAGACGAGGGTGTCCATGGGGCGGAGGTCGTGGAGGAGGGTGTCAAGGGTCCCGTGGAGGGAGAAGAGGTGGAGTGGAAGTTGGGGAAGGATGGGGTGTTTGATTTAAATTCTAATAGATAGCTTAATTACAACCTTACCATCATCAACTTTTAATTCGATTATACGGGTCAAAGTTTAATCGATTACACAGGACTATTTCCAATAAAATTAAAAAAATAGAACTAGAGTAAAACTTTAACCGAAGTTTTAGTGTTTTATTAGTCTTTTGATGGAAGAGATACATACCGCTATAAATAAAAGGCTACCTGGTCATTTTCTTCAACTCAATGGTATATAATTTTTTTAAAGAGAGAAGACCAGATATCTCACAAAGAAAAAGGATATTACGAGGAACAAGGACTGCATAATCCATAGATCAGTACAATGGTTCAAGATATGTCTTCCACAATTATAATTTTACATGCAATGCAAGTATAAAGATTAAAAGTTTTCAATTATAATTTTGCATGCACATAAAAGTACGATCCAAGTATAAAGATTAAAAATTTTTCAATATAAAATATCAGAGTTATGGTTTCATACTTTATATTCATGTAATAATTTAATATAAATTTTAGTTAAAATTTTTTTTCTATTATTCAGAATCGAAAAATCCGGAAATCGACGGTAAGTGTGCTCGATTCCACCCGTGAAAGAAAACAAGTGAGAAGTGCCGGAATTTGTTAGATTCTAGACCGTGAAGATTTTCTTGTCAAGGATCACCGGGAAACGAACTCCAAACAACAAAAAAAATAAAAAATATTATATATATATATATTTATTTATTTATAGTTTAAATAAATAAATAAATAAAATATACATTTAAATAAAAAAAATCTCTCCAAGATCGGAGTCGCATCCTTTTTCCTTCTTCCTCTTATTCCCTATTTTGGACCACTGTAAATCAACGGCAGCCATCGGATGTCTCTCGGTGGCCGAAATAATCAGTGAATCGCCGGTGTCGAACTTGGGATCACCGGCAGTTCGTTTTCTCCCATATCTAATCGGCAAAGAGGATCGTCGTTTGGGCTCGCCGGTGGTTAGGAGAAGGTAGCCGACAATTGGGATGGACTATTGATCCACCGATGGAGGACTTCTGAGCAAGAAAACAGACCGCCAGCTATGATTTTCATGATATTTTGGAAAGAAAAATCCATTATTTTGCTCACCTTTTACCAGAAGTTTTGATCACCGTGAGGCCAGCAACAGGGTCGCCGGTGGTCGTGAGATGGTCACTGGACCTCTGGTTCGGTCGATGGCCCTTGTTTGGGTGATATCCCAAGCTCCAAGCCACCATTAATGGTGGTTTTTGGAAGCTCAATGGAAAAAGAAGATAAGGAGAGAAGGAGAAGGGGTTTTGATAACGGGTTTCTGGTTTTGGGTTAATGAGTTTCATATTTAAAACTAAAATTCATTAATAAAAGTGAGCCCAATCAGAGATATGACCGAGCCCAATCAGACTGAGTCAATTTTAATTTGGATTCAAGAGATTTTTGCAATGTAGCCCGTATTAAAGATGAAATTAGATATAAGTCCAAATTAAAATTTATATTTAAGTTTCTTGGCAGTTATTTAATTTTGTTTTACAATAAGCCCCTATATTATTTGCTATTTATAGTTTGGTCCTCTATTATTTATAGTTTAGTCTTTTTTTATTAAATTTTATTAAAATTGCTATGATTTGCTCATTTTATATTCGATTTGAGTAATTTTTGAGCCGTTGGACTTGTAATGACTTGAAAAATATTTTAGTTAGATTCTTCATAAATTATAAAATATTTAAATATTTTTTAAAAATATTTATTAGTAATTCTACTCACTACTACATTATTCGAGGGTATTTTCTCGTAGTCCCAAAGGATTCAAAGCACTCTATGAATTTTGGATAGATGAGTTATTGAGAGCTAATGATTTTCTCTTTCATTATATTTTGGAATTACATAAAAGTGTGTCTATTACAGTTGACCTAAAGGTGACTGTAATAAAATACAAAATTGACAATTGTAAGTTGACCAACTTGAATTACATAAAGATGGAGAGTTCCATATCCAAAGGTGGGAATATCCTCAAATTTTTGTAATCATAGTTGACTGAATCATTGAAAGTGCAACTAATACAAAAGGACCATAATTTAAATATAATATATATATTTATACCATAATTACTGTTGTTGCTTACATATTTCATATTATTATTGTTTGTGATTTATGTAATGCATATCTTGGCATTCTTATTGTTAAATTTGTGATTGAATTAGTTACTTATTATATGCTATAATTCTTATCTAAAGGTGTTCTATGGTTATATAATAAGTGTTATTGATAAAATTATTATTTTTAGAATCTGCATGATGAAAGTAACTGTATGGATATTTCTTTATTTACAGCTATGATCCCTGCTTCACTTTCATTGTATTTAACCAATATTCCCACACTAAATGGATCAAATTACTCTGATTGGCATGGACAACTTCTTATTATTCTAGGATGCCTAGACTTAGATTTGGCTCTACATAAATCTCAGCCCGATCCACTAACTCTCACTAGTTTTTTCGATCAAAAGGAATTACATGAAAAGTGGGAGCGTTGTAATAGATTGTCTCTTATGATAATTAAGAGTCTATAGCGAGAGATATAAGAGAATCTATTCCTGATAATGAATTAGCTTCTGGGTACCTTTCTTCTATAGAGCAACAATTCATTAAATTAAATAAAGTCTTTGCTAGTACCATGATGAACAAGTTAACCTCTATAAAGTATGATAGAATTTTTGGAGTACGAAAGTACATTATGGAAATGTGTGATATATCTAAAAAATTAAATGACCTGAGAATGACAGTATCTAAAAATTTCCTTGTCCAGTTTGTTCTCAACTTTTTTTCATCATAGTTTACTCAATTTAAAATTTACTATAACACATATAAAGAATCCTGGTCAATGAATGAACTTATATTACAATATGTGCAAGAGGAAGAGAGACTGAGATGGGAAAGGATTCCAATTGTTCACATGGTTTCTGAGAAGCGATCTAAAAGAAAGAAAGTAAAAAAAGAAAAAAAGGGCAAAACAATCCATCAAAGAAATGTTCACATAAAGTAAAATGTTTCTTCTGTAACAAAGAGGGACATGTCAAGAAAGATTATGAAAAAAGAAGCAAATGGTTTGAAAAGAAGGGGATTCCTATCAAGCCAGAAATCAAATGATATAGAGCGGTGGATCTTTATGAAAAACTGGATGAAGTCCAAGATTATTTCGGTTGGGACCTATAGACTTATTACAGATACCGGTTTCTAATTAGATTTACATGATATTTTTTATGTTCCTTCAGTATCTAGAAATTTAGTGTCATTAGTAAAACTTGATTTAGAAGGTTTTTTATTTATTTTTGTAAATTCAAGTTTTAAATTAATAAAAAAATTTATTTTAGTTGGTACTGGAATATTGTGCAATGGTTTATATAAAATAAATTTGGATTCTTCTTTTACACGGTGTCTACTTATTTTGAATATCAATGTCATAATGAAATGCAGTATTGTAAATGAGAGTTCTTCGATGTTGTGACATAGGCAATTAGGTCACATATCAAAAGAAAGAATAACTTGATTAATTAAGAAATGTATTTTACTAAATCTAGATTTTAGTAATTTTGGTATGTGTATCGATTGTATTAAAGAAACATAAATTAAAAGTAATAAAAAGCATGCCACTAAAAGTCAAGGACTCTTAGAATTGATACATATCGATATTTATAGCTATTTTTTACCTTATTTTGGAGGGCAAATATATTTCATCACATTTATTGATGATTTCTTACATTATGGTTATGTTTTCCTATTACATGAAAAATCTGAAGCTTTGGAAGCCTTTAAGATATACAAAACTGAAGTAGAAAATCAACTTGATAGAAAAATTAAGGTTGTGAGATCTGATAAGGGTGGTGAATACTATGACAGATATGATAAATCTATCCATAATCTTGGACCTTTTGCTAAATTGCTAGAATAGTGTGGCATTGTAGCATAGTATACTATCCAAGAAATTTTCAACAAAATGGTGTGGTTGAAAGGTATAATCGTACATTGATGGATATGGTAAGGAGTATGATTAGTAATTCATCATTATCTTTATATTTATGGGAAGAAACCTTGAAAATTACTATGTATATCCTAAATCATATTTTTAGTAAGGTCATTTCTAAAATCTCTTTTGAGTTATGGACGGGTAGGAAACTACATTTAGCACATATATATGTTTGGAGTTGTCCTACAGAGGCTCGATTATATAATCCACAAGAAAAGAAATTGGATCCCAGAACTATAAGTTATTATTTTATTGGGTATCCAGAAAGGTCAAAAGGTTTTAAGTTTTATTGTCCATCACACACCACTAGAATTGTTGAAACTGGAATAACTGGGTTCATTGAAGATGGTGATAACAGTGGGAGTGGTGAATCACACAATATGGTGTTAAAGAAAATAAGAGAATCTTTTTCTATTACAGTTATACCTAGAGATGTTCTACATAAAATTATTAATCCTGAGGCTGTGCAACATCAACAAGAGGCTGATATACCACCTCTCAAACAAGCTATCAATGAACTTGATCTGATTGAAAATAATCACAATAACATTGAACCTGGAGTATTACAAAGATCTGCTAGAATTAGGAGATCAAATATTCCAGATGATTATATTGTTTACTTATGAGAATGTGATTATGATATTGAAATTAACGATGATTCAGTTTCATTTAAAGATGCCATGAATAGTGATGATTCTGAACTTTGGTTAAATGCCATGAAAGATGAGATGGAATCCATGATAAAATCAAGTCTAAGAACTTGTCAAATTACTTGAAAAGTTTAAGCCTGTTGGTTGTATGTAGATTTTTAAAACCAAACGAGACTCCAAAGATAATATCGAAAGGTATAAAGCTAGACTTGTAGCAAAGAGATTCACTCAAAAGGAGGGCATTAATTATTTTAAGATATTTTATCCTATTTATGAAAAGGATTCATTGAGAATTATTATGGTATTAGCAGCTGTTGCCGCCAAGATCATCGCGGTCCGTAGCTGTTGTCGAGGTCAGATCGTCCCTCGGGTTCTCTTGGGATGTCCTGCACCTTTGATGCAAAAACGATGTTAGTGACCCAGGCCCAGGATTCCAGCGAGGTCACTCCAACGGTCAAGTTAGTGATGATCCAGGAAAGCAGATCCTCCTGGTCAAGCCTCTCTTGATGGACTCTATGCTAGGAGTGAGTGGCGTGAGAATGGGGTGCAAGTGTGTTGGGAGAATGGTGGCCGAGCTAGAGAGATCCTCTGTGTGGCCTTTCTCCATTGACTTGCTTGAGCTTGATGGTAGTGTTCGCGTTTGCATACTTCTCCCCCTTTGGGGGTGTCGAACCTTCTTGAAAGCCTAGGTGACCGTTGGGCGCCTACCTTGGGATCTCTCCCCAGGTTGTCAGGCGCGTGCAGCGATGTTCTGCGCCATGGACGGGACATCTTTCCCAATTCGTGATAAGAGAAAATGTCGTGTGTTCTGACATTCCTTCTGGTCATCTCATTCCGGGAAGCCTAGCAACATCTCGATCGAGGGGCCACCATCCCCGAGATTCGAATCTGATGGTTGACTTCTTCTTCTGGGTGGTTCACGTGATTGGTGGAGAGCATAGTACCTTGAACAGGGAGCTTCTTGTCCTTCTGGTGTAAGTGATGGCCGTGGACAGTTATTATGACGTGACAGGTGATTTCTTGCAGACTTCGGATTGCCCGCCGATGTCTCATGGAGGCGGCTCCGCCCCCTGTTAGCCGGTGGTGCTGTCCGAGCTGGTTACCCAACTGGAGAGCTGGGACTCGGCTCTGACCCGGGAGGCTCGACCTGGCGGAGGAGGGCTGAGCTCGACTCCGGCTCAGGGGGCTCGATCCCGGAGGGGCCAGACCCGACGAAGCTGGGACTCGACTCCTGCTCTACGGACTCGGCCTTGAAGGGACTCGACCTGGTGGAGGAGGGCTGAGCTTGACTCCAGCCTAAGGGTCTCAGCCTCGGAGGGGCTCGATCTGGCGAAGGAGGCCGACACGCAACTCCAGCCCAAAGGGCTCAGTCTCGGAGGGGCTCGACCTAGCGGAGGAGGGCTGAGCTTGACTCCGGTCCAGGGGGCTCAGCCTCGAGGGAGCTCGATTTGGCAAAGGAGGTCGCTCGGCTCTGGCCTAGGCACCCTGAGCTTGCGGGTGCCGACCTGGCAGAGGATGGAGCTCGGCTTCGGCGGGCAGCCTCGTTGATCCAGAGGAGCTCGGCCGGGCCAAAGGAGCCCGAGATGGGGTGTCCACCGTGGTGGACTTCTAACATAGCATCTGTCAGAGAGTACACGTCAGCATGTCAGCTTCCAGCTACATCATTTGCCCCCCACTTCCAAGTCCCGTTGGTGAGGGGCACTAGGGGCGTAGGGAGTAAATGCGCTTGTTGACATGGAAAGGAGGGGATCCGGTGCAATGATGATCGCGATCGGTGGCATCTCGGGAAGCGATTTCTTCAGCCTACCCGGAGAAGCCACGTGGCCACGTCTGAGAAGCAGTTATTGCGAGCGCAGAATCCAGAGTGGCTGTAGTTGAAACCAGATGCCAGTGCTGCCAATGCATGATGCATGGCACAGATCCGATGGCGGAGACTTATAACGGTATGGTCGGGCATCGGTCATTTCGAAAGGAAAAGTTATCTTTCCCAAAATACATCTCCTTTCAAACCTTTCATGCCCGCCATTATTCCAAAGCTTCTACTTTCATCCTTCAGGAAGTCCTTGTCCATCCAAAGCTCCTGGCAAGTCAGTCCCCTTCTTCTTCGTTAGGTTGGGTAGAGGTTCCTTCTTCTTCCTGTGACCTTCGTCTGTCCCCTTTCTTCTTCCTTTGATCTTTCCCCGTCATGTCCCGTTTCGTGCCTAACCTCCATACTTATACCAACCAGGACGAAGTCAGGTTTTCTAGGCCGAGGCCGCCATCATCTTCTTCTTCCAATGAGGAGGGAGATGGGACGCGCTTCGAGCTTAGGGGGAGGCATCGTCCTGGCGGTATTGTCATTATGGAGCCCGGCCCTAACCCTTCTGGTCCTTCTCGTCTCCTCCCCAGCCCGAACCCATCCCCGAGTTTGTCCGGTCAATAGGTCCCAGTGAGATCGCTTCGACGATCACTGCTGAGGAACTGGGAGCCATCCGGGATGTGTATGACATCCTGTACTTTGTCCGGCTTTTGACCCCCGACCGGGGGACCGGGTTACTTTCAGTAGCCCAGGCCGAATTATTTTTATGAGGAGACCTTCTCAGGAGGGCTCCGTTTCCCCTTCCATCCATTCTTTCTATCCATGCTGAGTAATTACCACTTGGTTCCTGCTTAGCTGGTCCCCAACGCCATAAGAATCATTTTCTGTTTCATTGTACTTGGTCACTTCCACGGGGTCATCGCCCATTTTTCTCTCTTCAGAGCCTTCTTCACTCTCAAACGCCACCCCATCGAAAACGGGTGGTGGTCCCTCTGTTCTTGTTTGAGGGGGATCAGGTTCAAGCTTCCCTCTTCCATCAAAAGATGGAAGAGCAAGTTCTTCTTCACCACCGTCAAGGGGATCAACTGGGTGTGGAGCGACCCAGATCGGTCCCCGAATAGGAATTCTATAATCGATGAGACTGATAAGGACATCTACGAGCAGCTCTGGACTACTCAGATTCCTTCTCTTGAGGTTCTGCTATCAGAGCAGAACCTCGCTGAGGCCGGGGTCAGCCCAACGGGGGAGTTGGGTGAGTTTGGCTTGAGTCTTTTTTTGTTCCTTTTAACTTGTTTTTTTTCTGAATCAAAGCTGACACGTTCTCTATTTTTCGTGTGCAGGCATGAGGTTCTCCGTGGATGACCTGCTCACCATTACCCATAAGTGGCCTCCAGCAGGACTGGCGGAGGAACCCTCCCCGAAGAGGCCCCGTGGCGAGGGTGCATCGGCGACTGCCCCCATCGAGCGGACCGAGCCGAGGAGGCGAGAGCCCGAGGCTGCTCCCGCACAAGAGAGGGAAAGGCGGTTGCCGCGCCTGAGCTTGAGTGAAGGTCGACCAGGCCTATGGCGGAGCAGGCGAGGAGGCGAGAATTGGCCCCTACTCCAGAGCCCGAGGTAGTCATCCGGGCCAGGGCCGCCATAGCAGCTGCCACCTCCGTGCCACCCCCTTCTCCAAAGCTCGTCGTCGTCGAAGGGGAGGTGCAGGAAGGAGCGAACCCAGTGCCAGGATCATCATCGGTGGGAGCACCGAGCTCTCGTCCCGCCCCGAGGCCTCTGCTGGTGGCGGTGAGGGCGACTCCGCCTTGGGGGCAAGTAGGAAGGATCATCATCGGATCCCGTTCAGAATGGAGCCTGACGTGTCATTGCTTCGGGATCCGAAGCTGGCCGAGCGCATGATGGATTTCTCCATCCAAGCATGCAACCGGCAAGAGATGGCCAGGAAGGTACTAAGAGATGCGATCAGCAGCATCTTCCCCCTGCTTTTCACAGAAAGTGATTTTAAGGTTTCGAGGCTTCCTCCCTTTTTTCGTCTTTCCTCCTTGACACCTTACTTATTGCAGGTCAGGGCCGAGATGCTCCTCATCCGAGATTGCTGCCAGAACTGCTTGAAGAATGACCAATGACATGTAGCAGAGGTCGAGGACCTAAAGGCTGAGCTAAAAAAGAAGACTAAAACCTCCCGAAAGCTCAGCCTGAAGAATGAGGAGCTCCAGAGTGGGCTCGCCAGTGCTGAAAGGCGTTCGAAGGAGCTCGCGAAGGAGCTCGACCGGGAGCGAGCTCGCTCCAAAGGCAAGGTCGAGGAGCTGGCGGACGCTGAGAAGATGCTGACTTCGTTCAATGCTGAAGCAGTCCGGTAGAAAGGGATCGTCCAGTCCCTCCAGGCTGAGCTGGCTGCGACAAAGAAGAAGCTATCCGCGATCGAGATGGAGGCAGCAGAGGCAACCAGATCGGTGGAGGCAGCGAAGCCACAAGCCGTCGAAGCGAGGAAGGAGGTGGAAGGGGCTGTAGATAGGTACAAGGCCTTGGAGGAGTTCGTCGTCGAGTTTTATCAGATGGCATCAGACTCCTTCTTTAAGGGCTTCATGTACCTGCATGACCGAATTGAGGGGTTTGTCCCCAATGAGGGTCGAAGCCGACTCAGGTTTCCTCAGGCTCCAAGCATGGAGCCGAGCAGTGCGGAGACCACTCCTGATCTTCTCCCGTCGGTGGCAGCCACCGAGGCCAGAACTGAGATGCCTGAAACCGCCGGTGCCGAGGCTCCATCGCCGCAAAGCCCTACCGAAGGGGCTGCTAAGGTAGACTAGGACTTTTGACTTTCTTTGTTTCTCAGCATTGGCTCAGGTCATCTGTCATGTCGGGGGCCCGAGGACAGTTGTAAATGAACACTTACTTCTTAATGGAAATAGTCTTTTCTTTAATTGTCTTAACTTGTGCACTCTAGGACTCAACCCATTCCTCTTCTCTCTTTCTTCTCTCTCTTTTTTTTTGTATACATGCAACGGAGTGAGAGGGAAGGCTTCGCCCTTGTTGCTAAGTATCTTGGACTCTAGTGTTGTAGAGATGATCTCTGGGCTTCGGTGCCTCATGGTTGGGCTCAGAGACTTAGTGGCCGGAGATTCGAGCTCCGGGTCTTTGATGTCTTAGAGCTGGGCTCGAAGGCTTAGTGGCCGGAGGTCTGAGCTCTAGGTCTTTGATGTCTTGGAGCTGGGCTCGAAGGCTTAGTGGCCGGAGATCTGAGCTCCGGGCTTTGATATCTTGGAGCTGGGCTCGAAGACTTGGTGGCCGGAGATCTAAGCTCCGGGCTTTGATATCTTGGAGCTGGGCTCGAAGACTTGGTGGCCGGAGATCTGAGCTCCGGGCTTTGAGGCCTCAGCACTGGGCTCTGGGACCTAATGGCCGGACAACTTGGTTTCGGGCTTTGATGTCTTGGAGCTGGGCTCGAAGACTCGGTGGCCGGAGATCTGAGCTCCGGGCTTTGAGGTCTCGGTGCTGGGCTCTGGGACCTAGTGGCCGGACAACTTGGTTCCGGGCTTTGATATTTTGGAGCTGGGCTCGAAGACTTGGTGGCCGGAGAGCTAAGCTCCGGGCTTTGAGGTCTCGGTGCTGGGCTCTGGGACCTAGTGGCCGGACAACTTGGTTCTGGGCTTTGATGTCTTGGAGCTGGGCTCGAAGACTTGGTGGTTAGAGAGCTGAGCTCCGGGCTTGGATGTCTTGGAGCTGGGCTCGGAGACTTGGTGGCCAAAGAGCTCGGCTCCGGGCTTGGATGTCTTGGAGCTGGGCTTGAAGACTTGGTGGCCGAAGAGCTTGGCTCCGGGCTTGGATGTCCTGGAGCTGGGCTCGAAGACTTGGTGGCCGGAGAGCTTGGTTCCGGGCTTGGATGTCCTAGAGCTGGGCTCGAAGACTTGGTGGCTGGAAAGCTCGGCTTCGGGCTTGGATGTCTTGGAGCTGGGCTCGAAGACTTGGTGACCGGAGAGCTTGGCTCCGGGCTTAGATGTCCTGGAGCTGGGCTCGAAGACTCGGTGGCCGGAGAGCTTGGCTCCGGGCTTGGAGCTGGGCTCGAAGACTTGGTGGCCGAAGAGCTCGGCTCCGGGCTTGGATGTCTTGGAGCTGGGCTCGAAGACTTTGTGGCTGGAGATCTGAGCTCTGGGCTTGGATGTCGTGGAGCTGGGCTCGAAGACTTGGTAGTCGGAGAT
Source organism: Areca catechu (assembly GCA_021397845.1). Lineage (NCBI taxonomy): Eukaryota > Viridiplantae > Streptophyta > Magnoliopsida > Arecales > Arecaceae > Areca > Areca catechu. The sequence continues at coordinate 185,006,109 of CM038042.1, forward strand.
CTGAGCTCCGGGCTGTAATATTCCTGCAAGGTAGATAATCGTTTGTGCAAAGGAAAATCTTTATTATTAATGGAAGAAAACCTTACACTATTAATAGTATCTTCTCAAATTACAGGCATTCCATATCCAAAAAAAACTGGCACCGTCCAGGTCCTCAAGATAGCAGGCTCCATGTGAGAGGGCCTCAGCCACTTTGTAAGGGCCTTCCCGGTTTGGCGAGAGCTTGCTGCACTCCCGAGGTTGAGATGCTTCAGCCGGGTGCAGCACCAGGTCTCCGGGTCTGAAGACTTTTGGCCTTACCTACGCATTGTAGTACCGGGTCACTCGTTGCCGGTAGGCTGCCATTCGGAGCCGAGCTTTGTCCCTTATTTCTTCGAGGAGATCTAAGTTGAGCAGAAGGTGTGCCGAGTTCTGCGCTTCGTCGTACTGCTGTACTCGATGCATGGGTACACCAACCTCCACTGGGATGACCGCCTCGGCACCGAAGGCAAGGTTGAATGGCGTCTTGCCAGTTGCCATTCTGGGTGTCATGTGATAGGCCCATAGAACACTTGGGAGTTCTTCTGCCCACCTGCCCTTGGCTTGGTCCAGCCTGGTCCTGAGTCCTTGGAGGATGATCTGATTGGTTACCTTGGCCTCCCCATTCATTTGGGGGTGGGCTACCGAGGTAAAGCGGTGTTGGATGCCATGCTTAGTGCAAAATCCTTCGAACTCTCGGTTATCAAATTATCGTCCATTATCGGTGATGATGCAGTAGGAGAGTCCGAAGTGGCAGATAACCGACTTCTCGAAAAATTGGCGGACATTGGTTTCAGTGATCCGAGCTAGCGGCTCTGCTTCAACCCACTTGGTGAAGTGGTCAATCGCCACTAGCAGGAACCTTCGCTATCCCGGCGCAGGGGAAAATGGTCCGAGGATGTCCATTCTCCACTGAGCAAAGGGCCAGGGGGATGAGAGCTGGGAGATCGGTGTCGTCAGCTGGCGCTGTATATGGGCATGGCGCTGGCACTTGTCACACTTCTTGACGAAGTCAGCGGTGTCCTCCCTCATGGTCTCCCAGAAGTATCCCTAGCGAAGGGCTTGGTATGCCAGCGTTCTTCCTCCTACATGATTCCCATAGAGGCCTTCGTGTATCTCCTGGAGCATGAAGGCCGCCTCTGTGGGCCTGAGGCACTTCAGGAGCGGGTAAGAATGAGATCGGCAATAGAGCTGGCCTTCCATCAAAATGAATCGTGAGGCCTTCTTCTTGATGAGACTAGCCTCCGCGCGGTCCTCCAGCAAGGTGCCATCAATGATGTACCTGACATACCTGTCCATCCAGCTCGGCTCCGGGGTGACTTGCTGCACCTCCTCTAGGACTACGTAGCTTGGATTCCCGAGGTACTCAATGTAGGCACGTCCCAGTGATGAGTCCGGCAAGGTCGCGAGCCTTGACAGTGCGTCCGCGCATGCATTCTCCCCCTGAGGGATATGGAAAATGCTGAAGCATCGGAAGCCTGTCGTGCTTAAGTGGACTCGTTCTAGGTATTTTACCATCTGGGGATCTCTGGCCTCATATTCCCTGGAGACTTGCCTGGTAACCAGTTGGGAGTCGGTAAAGACTTTCAAGCTTTGCATGCCCGGCTCGTGGGAGACTTTCAAACCCACGAGGAGCGCCTCGTACTCTGCCTGGTTGTAGGTCACGGCAAACTTGAAGCAGAGGGCACATTCTGTCACCACCCCATCATTGTTGGCGAGGATGAGGCCTGCTCTGCTCCTGCTGGAATTGGATGCACCATCCACGTGAAGGATCCAGGGCTCCTCCCTTGGTCCGAGCTCTGCTTGTCGATCCATTATTGTCTGCTCTGGCTCCTCGGCGAGCCCCGTGCATTCGACCACGAAGTTGGCTAGGACTTGGGCCTTCTGTGAGGACCTTGGTCGATACGTTATGTCAAACTTGCTCAGCAGCAGGGACCACTTAGCCAGTCTCCCGGAGGTCTCAGGACGACCAAGTATGGTCCTCAGCAGCTGGTCCATCATGACTACGATGGGGTGTGCTTGGAAGTAAGGCCTGAGGCGCTTAGCAGATATTATTAGTGCAAAAATAAGTTTCTCAGAGCAAGTATACCTGATCTCCGCATCGTAGAGGATTTTGCTGGTGTAGTACACTGACTTCTGGGACCCATCCTTGTCTACGCGAATGAGGACCGAGCTAACTGCTCTGGGTGTGACTGCCAGATAGAGTAGAAGCTCCTTCCCTTCCTCCAGTCTAAAGAGCAGCGGAGGAGTGGCCAGGGACTCCTTCAACTCCTCGAAGGCCGTTATGCACTCCTCCATCCAGGTGAAGTCGTGCATCTTGCGCAGCATCTTGAAGAAAGGGAGGCAGCGATCTGCCGACCTCGAGATAAACCGGCTCAGCGCTGCGATTCACCCCGTCAAGCACTGGACCTGCTTCTTGGATGTCGGGTGCTCCATACCGATGACCACCTGGACTTTCTCCAGGTTGGCTTCAATGCCCCTCTGTGTGACCATGAAGCCAAGGAACTTTCCCGCTGCTATTCCAAAGGTGCACTTCGTCGGGTTTAGCTTCATCTGGTACTTTCAGAGATTGTGGAAGGCTTCGGTGAGGTCGGTGATGTGGTCCGAGCTCGACTTGCTCATGACAAGCATGTCATCTACATACACCTGCATGTTCCGACCAATCTGGTCTTTGAAGACTCTATTGACCAGACGCTGGTATATGGCCCCGGCATTCTTCAGACCAATGGGCATCATCTTGTAGCAGTATATTCCCTGATCGGTGATGAATGCGGTGTGCTCCTCGTCCTCTAGGTGTATCCGGATCTGATTGTATCTGGAGAATGCATCCATAAAGGAGAGGAGCCTGTGCCCGAGGTGGCGTCCACCAACTGATCGATCTTCGACAAGGGGAAGATGTCCTTTGGGCACACCTTATTGAGATCGGTGTAGTCCACACAGATCCTCCATTTGTCATTGTTCTTCTTTACCATCACCACATTCGCCAGCTAGCTCGGGTATTGCACTTCCTAAATGAAACCGACGGCGAGGAGTTTGTCTACCTCCTCATTGATGGCCACCTGCCTCTCTGGGGCGAAGCTTCTCTTCTTCTACCGAATTGGCCTGCACTTCGGGTCAATGCTTAACTTGTGAGTGATGATGTCAGGGGGAATACCTGACATGTCGGCCACCATCCAGGCAAACACATATGCGTTCGCCCGCAGAAACTCTAATAGGCGGCCCTCTCCTCCTGTAGTTGGGCCCCAATCTGCACCATCTTTTCCTGGTTGGTCCTGAGCGGAAAAGACAGTAGGTGCTCGACCGGGCCACCTGTGGGATCTTTCACCCTTTGGTCAAGCTCATCTGCTCTGGGATCTTCCTCGGGGACCCTGGTGCCCAGGATGTTTGGAAGCAGTGATGGATTGGCTGGGGTGCTCCCCTTATCTCCCCAATGCCATAAGGGATTGGGAACTGCACAAGTAGTCTCCTGGTGGAGACGACTCATCAAGCAGATTGAGTCCAGGTCGGCCTAGGATCACATTGTAGGCAGAGGGGAGTCTAACTATTATGAAGGTCATCATGACAGTGCTCTGTCGAGGTAGGGTCCCTGCGGTGACTGCATGAGTAATTTCTCCCTCAACTCTCACAAAGTCTTTTGTGAAGCCGACAAGGGGCGTGTGCACAGGCCTGAGCCATGCATGAGATAAATTCATTCTGGAGAAAGCATCATAAAAAAGCACATCTATGGAGCTTCCACTATCAACCATGATGCATTTTACAGGATGCTTAGCGATCGTCATCTCGACGACCACAGCATCGTTATTTACATTTTCTTCCCAGCCTTCCCCTTCTCTCATAAAGGGGAGTACATTTTTAGATTACCTTACCCCCCAGGTCTTCTTGGATGCGCACTCGGCTCCCCAACTTATCATCCCCACCGGCTTCTCGGTAGGGCGATTATCCATTGTAGGGGCTGGTGGGAGAGCGATGAGCGCTTGAGGTTCTGCTTGAGGTCTGCCCCCCACGTACCTCCTGAAGTAGCCTCTCTTGATGAGTTCCTTGATCTCCTTCTTGAGGTTGCGGCATTCCTCGGTGTTGTGGCCATGGTCACGATGGTAGCGACAGTACTTCGTCTTGTCACGACCAGAAGACGGCCTCATCGGAGGTGGGCGCTTCAAGTAGGGCTCACCTTCGATCTCCATGAGGATGTTCGTCCTCGGGGCGAGGAGGGGGGTATAACTCCCCTCGGGAATGGGAGCGCCTCTCATCCTTGGCCTTTGCCGGAAGCTCGGAGCTAGAGGTCCCGGCTTCAGCATCCCGGACACCTTGGCGGGGGCAGGTTTCTTCAGCGACTTTCCGTCGAGCTCCCACCTCGTACGATCCGCCTCCTCGGCATGGATGTACTTTTGAGCTCGGAGGAGAAGGTCAGAGTAACTCTTGGGAGGCTTCTTATCGAGTGAGTAAGTCAGGCGGGAGGTCCTGAGTCCTCACTTCAGAGCCAACATGGCAACAGGCTCCTCGAGGTTGTAAATCTCCAACACGACAGCCTTGAAACGGGCCATGTAGTCCCGCAGGGACTCACGGTCCTGCTACCTGATGGAGAAGAGGATGTCTACCTCTCGTGGCATCTTTCGACAGGCATCGAAGTGGGCCACGAACTTCTGTCCTAGTTGGGCAAAGAAGTTGATGCTCTCCGGTTCCAAACGGGTGAACCACACCCGAGCTGCTTTTCGAAGAGTGGCAGGAAAGGTGACGCAGAGGAGGGCATCGGTGGCCCCCTGGATCCTCATGAGGGTCTTGTAGCTTTCCAGGTGGTCCAGGAGGTTGGTGGTCCCATCGTAAAGATCCACCTGTGGCATACTGAACCGATGCGGGATCGGCTCCTCTTGGACTTCTCGGGAGAAAGGGGGACGGACATCATAGCCCGCTGGCTCGCTAGTGAAGCCTGGTAGATTGGCAAATCGGCAGGATAATTTTGCCAGCTTGCGGTCATGCTCCTCCATGCGCTTCTCCGTCATGCGCCTGATGGCTTCGTCAGTAGACGCCTCCGTCGAAGGAGACGGAGAAGGTGACATGGGTGCATGGCATCCGTGGCGGGGGGTCCTATTTTTCCCACCTTGGCGGGGTCTGGACGCCACCCGCTCAAGGTTTGATGAGTGGCTTTCCCTATCGGCAGACCCAGCTCGTTATCTTTTCATCGGAGTTTGGTGGCTACCCCGGTTATCAGTGATGGCCCGCGGCTGTGAAGGCCTTCCTTAAAAGGAACGCAGGCTGTCACGGGGTGCTGTGGCATGGGCCGCGGGAGTCCCTGGCTACTGATGAGTAGACAAGGACCGATGCTGGTGCTGAAGCTGGCGCACTGCTATGGCAAGGATCTGCATCTGCTGGGTGAGTGCGGCCAGCTGAGACTCCGGCAGAAGTGGTTGAGCTGGAGCGGGTGGTTCCACCTTTGGGTTGTGTGGGTTCCCCCGGGAAGGGGAGTCCCCCGCACGATTGGTGGAGACCTCCCTCACCCATGTCGTCACCATCCTTCCGTCAGACTGCTTGTAATGGGGCTAAAGCTGGATCAAAGATCGCTTCGCTTGCCCCTTCCTGGCATGCCAATCCGTTGTCACCAAGATCGTCGTGGCCTGTAGCTATTGTCGAGGTCAGATCGTCCCTCGGGTTCTCTTTGGATGTCCTGCACCTTCGAACCTGCAAAAACGAGGTTAGTGACCGGGCCAAGGATTCCAGCAAGGGCACTCCGACAGTCAAGTCAATGACGATCCAGGGAAACAGATCCTCCTAGTCGAGCCCCTCTTGATGGACTCCATGCTAGGAGGAGTAAGTGGTGTGAGAATGGGGTGCAAGTGTGTTGGGAGAACGGTGGCCGAGCTAGAGGGATCCTCTATGTGGCCTTTCTCCCTTGACTTGCTTGAGCTTGATGGTAGTGTTCGTGTTTGCGTACCTCTCCCCCTTTGGGGGTGTCGAACCTTCTTGTAAGCCCAGGTGACCGTTGGGCGCCTGCCTTGGGATCTCCCCCAAGTTGTCAGGTGCTTGCAGCGATGTTCTGCGCCGTGGACGGGACGTCTTTCCCAATTCGTGATAAGGAAAACTATCGCATATTCTAACATTCCTTCCGGTCACCTCATTCCGGGAAGCCTGGCAGCATCTCGATCGGGAGGTCGCCACTCCTGGGATTCGAATCTCCTGATTGACTTCCTCTTCCGAGCAGTTCAGGTGGTTGGTGGAGAGCATGGCACCTTGATTAGGGAGCTTCTCTCCCTTCTAGTGTAAGTGGTGGCCGCGGACGGTTATTATGGCATGACAGGTGCTTCCTTGTGGACTTCGGGTTGCCCGCCGGTGTCTCGGGGAGGTGGCACCGCCCCCTGTTGGCCGGCAGTGCTGTTCGAGCTGGTTGCCGAACTGGAGAGCTGGGACTCGGCTCTGACCCGAGAGGCTTGACCTGGAGGAGGAGGGCTGAGCTCGACTCCGGCTCAGGGGGCTCGATCCCAGAGGGGCCGGACCCGACGAAGCTGCGACTCGACTCCTACTCGGAGGGGCTCGACCTGGTGGAGGAGGGCTAAGCTCGACTCCGGCTCAGGGGTCTCAGCCTCGGAGGGGCTCGATCTGGCGAAGGATGTTGACACGCGACTCCATCCCAGGAGGCTTGGCCTCGGAGGGGCTCGACCTGGCGAAGGAGGGCTGAGCTCAACTCCGACCCAGGGGGCTCAACCTCGGGGGAGCTCGATCTAGCAAAGGAGGTCACTCGGCTCCGGCCTAGGCACCCCGAGCTTGCAGGTGCCGACCTGGCGGAGGATGGAGCTCGGCTTCGGTGAGCTGCCTCGTTGATCTGAAGGAGCTCGACCTGGCCAAAGGAGCCCGAGATGGGGTGTCCACCATGGTGAACTTCTGACATGACATTTGTCAGAGAGTACACGTCAACATGTTAGCTTCTAGCCACATCAGTAGCTTATTTTGATTTAGAGCTACATCAAATGAATGTCTAGACTGCATTCTTGTATGGGGATTTAAAAGAAGATGTATATATGAAACAACCAGAAGGGTTTTCAATATAAGAAAATAAACGACTGGTATGTAAATTAAAGAAATTGATTTATGATCTTAAACAAGCTTCCAGGCAATGGTACTTAAAGTTAAATGATGTCATTGCATTCTTCGAATTTAAGGAAAACATTGCTGATCAATGTATATTTCTAAAGGTGATTGGGAGTAAGTTTATATTTTTGGTTCTATATGTGAATGATATTTTACTAGCTAGCAGTGATTTAGGTCTCTTGTATGAAATTAAAAGGTTTTTTTCTGAACATTTTGATATGAAAGATATGAAAGATGATTCTTTTATTCTTGGTATAGAAATCTATCATAATTAATTGGTTTATCCAGAAAAATTATATTACTAGGATCTTAGAAAGGTTTGGAATGTCAAGCTGCTCATCAAGTGAAGTGACAATTGTTAAAGATGATAAATTCAATAAATTTCAGTATCCCAAGAATGAGATTGAGAGAAATCAAAAGAATGATATACCCTATGCATCTGTAATGGATAGTCTGATATGTGCTCAAGTAAGTACTCGTCCTGATATTAGTTTTGCTATGGAAATGCTTGGTAGATATCAAAGTGATCTAGGTATGGATCACTGGAAGGCTGCTAAGAAAGTGATGTGATATCTTCAGGGGACTAAAGACTACATGCTCACTTATAAAATGACCGATCAGTTGGAGGTGATCGATTATTCAGATATAGATTATGCCGGTTGCCTTGATAGCAGGAAGTCTACATCAAGCTATATTTTTCTTTTAGCTAGTGGAGCAATCTCATGGAAGAGCACAAAGCAGTGCATTACTGTCTGCTCTACTATGGAAGCTAAATATATAAGCTGCTATGAGACTTCTTCACATGCTTTATGGTTAAGAAATTGATCTCAGGACTAGGAGTTATCGATTTTATTTTCAAATCATCGAGAATTTATTATGACAATTCTGCTGCAGTTTCGTTCTCTAGCAGTGGCAAGATTATCAATGCAAACAAGCATATTGATGTTGAATATCTTGCAGTTAATTAGAGAATTAGTAGTTATCAAGTGTCTATTGATTTTATTGGTACTGCTTGTATGTTGGCGATCCATTGACTAAAGGTTTAATATCCAAAATTTTTAAAGAGCATGTAAAACTTATGGATGTTTGTCATTAGGATATTTAATTTATAATAGATATTTATTTGAGATATCTTAATAGTTTATTGACTACTATTACTTCTATTCAATTATTGTTTGTATACATTATGGTTGACTTTTATCAAAATTAAAGTAAATAGAAGGATCATTTATATGATATTACAGTGGGACCATTAAGATAAGCATTATGATTTTTAATAGTCTATGTACTCCAGCATATAAGACTAGGTTAAGTGAGAATTATTGATATTATAATACATAGAAGGGAGTATGTCAATAGAGATGTATGACCGCTATGTCTACATCAATAGTTTTCTACTTAATTAAAGTATAAAGGAATTATTGAGAAATAGATAATTGGATAATTTTTTAAAATGAAAGAGTGCACTCATTAGATTAATTTTAAAATTTGATTCAGTGCTATTATTTTGGTTTTGAAAAATTAAAATATTTTATTTATTTTTAAATTAAAATATTTTTGATAGAATTAAAAGTTGTTTTGAGTGATAATATAGGTCAAGTAGAAAAATATTGGATTTAAAATCTGATAGGTGGCCTAATTATCATCTTATCATGGTCAACAACTTTTGACTCGATCATATATACTGGATCATAGTCCAATTGATTAAACATAATTATTTTCAATAAAATTGAATAAACAGGACTAGAGTAAAATTCTAACTAAAGTTTGTCTTTCATTAGTCTTTTGATAGGAGAGATACATGCAGCTATAAATAAGAGGCTATATGGTTTCTTTTCTCTAATTTTCATAATAGTGGTGTACGATTTCTCATCGATTTTCATATAAGGAAAAGAGAGTGAGGAGAGAGAAAATCAGTCACCTCGCAGAGAAGAAGGAACATCTCAAAGGACTATCGAGGGACATCTCAAAGGACTGTGCGAGGGACATCTCAAGGACTACATAATCTACAAACTGGTATAATGGCCAAGGTATGTCTTCCGTAATTATGATTTTGTATGTACATAAAAGCACGATCCAGATATAAAGGATTAAAAATTTTCTAACATGGGGTCGAGAATGGCAGTGAGGTTCTCACAGACATCGAGAAGGCTAAAGTTGGCAGAGGGGTAAGGGATGAGTCGGAGTCCATGTGGGGCTGGTCGGGGAATGCAGGCCTCAAGTTGGCAAGGTCGACAATTAGCTGGATGAGGTGCACATTGGCCAGAGTGGTGATGAGGGTGACCTTGACCCCGCACTCGGCGGCATCAGGGCCAACCGTGGTGCTCTCTTCTTTCTTCTCCACCACAGGAGGATGGGTTCTGGCGAGCTCGACCGACTCGACAAGGAAGACCTTCCTAGGGTCACCTTGTAGTAGTGCTTGGCATCTAGAGCAGTGGAGCAGCAATATTTAACGAAAAAAATAGCACGAAGAAGAAAAAGCACCATATTTTTGGAAAAAGATCGCCAAACAGCCATGTTACCATTTTTTTAAAATTTATTTATTTCTGGTTTAGCGCCAACACTACATATTCAAGTAAACTTAATTATATAAGTACCAGTAATACTAAATAATTTTTTTATTAAAAAATTATCAAAAAATAAAAAAATATTAAAATAATTTAGAAATTTTGAAGATTAAAAATTATAATTTTGTAATCCAGAAATTATTTTAAAAAATTGATATAGTTTAAAGATTAGAGACATAATTTATTTTTTTAATGTTAACTTTGTCTCCAATGCGGTGCCTTGTTTGTACTCATATATGTTTAGGAGTGACACATCACAAGGCAATAATATTTTTTAAGATAGCAAAGCAAATAATTACACTGTTGCTCACTGAGTGTGGTCGTCAGTAACTGTGTATTGGCTGGTGTGCATTTCATTTCTTCTCTTCGTGTTTTCTTCGAGCAACTGGTGGGCATATGGTGGAAGAAAGACATCACTGACAGGATGACAGTCAACGCTCGGCTGGTTTGGGGGAAGGAGACCGGACGTGGGCTTGCATTGTCCAGGGCCCTACTCATGCTTCATCGTGGACATCTCACAAGATTATAGATCAGGAGATTGATCAGCTCCAATCGTATTTCTCCAAAGTCCTTGAACTACTGGAGACTCTGCTCGATGATTCCCATCGGCAATGGAAGGGTCTGGCAGTGGTTTTCGAGAGCTTAGGATGCAGGAATCTAGCAATGTGGGTTTTTAAGGAGGTCAGGGTTCAGATGAAACTTAACTATGACTCGGAGGTCTTTCCAATCGCGGAGGGCCACATTGGTCTATGGCTTAGGTTAGAGATGGACTGTGCCAAGGTAAGAAATGGAGGGTCATGGTTTGTTTCTGGCCAGTTGTTAGCGATGGACACTTGGGAGCCGGACTTCATCCCTGGTCGTAAACCTATCCAAAAGAATGTGGTGTGGTTGCATCTTCCGAAGCTTCCTTTGGAATACTAGTTCTCTACAGTGATCATGGCGGTGGCGGTGGAAGCAGGGAGGCCTTTGTCCATCGACAATTTCATGGATTTGTTGCGGAAAATGGGTTATGCTCGGGTTAGGGTGGAGATAGATGTAGCTAAGCCAGTACAACCTGGTATCCTAATCCGAGGGAAGAAGGGTATTTTTTGGCAACAATTCGTCTACGAAAACCTTCCCACTATCTGCTATCTTTGTGGAAGGCTGGGCCATGCGGATAATGCTTGCTCGTTCTTAGAGGGGGAGCTATCATCGAGAGGTGGAAGCTTCTCCCATTGTCTGGAGAACTTTGTTTCTAAGATTGGGGAGGTTGGCTGGGGTGATCCGGGTCAAAAGATACTGAAGGGGAAGGTTGGTGAAGGTGGGTGCTGACCGAGACTTGGTTCGTGGCTTGTCACTTCTCGCATCAAACAACCACGACCTACCAAAGACTCTGGGAAGGGGAGGCAAGACTCGAAAAAGGGTAAGGAGCCTATGTCCTCCTCTGACCCTCTTTCCTCTTCACCGCCTCAGACTTCACCGATGCTATTTTCTTCTTCCCCCAATTCACCACCCGATTCAGATGGATGGCAGAAGCAATCTAACATGGCGCGATGGCAATCGCTAAGAGCTAGCATGCCTGATATCTCAGGGATTGGTGGTGATTTGGTGTCGATTGTTGGTGCGTTTGGCCCATTGGGGGACTATATGGAACTGGCTTACCTGAGGATGCTGGCCCGTGTGATCAACAGATGTTGGATTATGGGACCCTATCATTAAAGAGAGGCCGAAGCCCTCCAAAAGTCATCCAGTTCAAGCTCTCGAGGGACCTCTCCTCTGAAGTCTATCTCTGCTTCGGCTGATCATTCCTTGGTTTAAGTAAGTCCCTCTAATCCTTGTATGCCAGAGGATTTGGGAGGTAAGGGGAGTAAAGATGGTGCTCTGCCTCTAACTTTAAGCCCCCTCAATTGTAAAGATGGTGCTCCCCTCACTTATGCTTCTGCCTCGAGGCTATATGGTGTGAAATGTATGATGTCAAGGAGGGCAGGGGGGTTAAAGAGGATAGAGTGGAGGGGGTGTTGTGGTTGGGGGACCTACTCAACTATCTCTTTCTGCTGGGGAGGGCAGACCCTCTTTGCTGGATAAATCTGAAGCTACTATGCCAGTTAGGGATAAGGCTGCAAATGGATCAGGTTGACTTGTGATCTAATCCGACCCGATCTGTTTAGACCCGATCCAACCCATTTTTATGGACCCGTGGATCCAGATCGAGTTCTAAAATTAGACCCATTCTATTTTTCGGGTCAGGTCTGGGTTTACTGAATTTGGACCCAACCCAACCTGACCGACCCGACTCGAATATACTGATATTGTTAGAATCATATCTATTTGGATCTTTAAATTATAATTTAAAATTTATATAAAACTTATTTTTAACATAAAAATAGAGTTATAATTATTTTTATATCTTAATTTATTTTAAAAATAATATTATTTGTTATCTATTTTATGGTTAATAATAGTTGGCTATATAATAATTGAAATATGGTTATCTATATTTTATCTAGATCATATTTAGATCTAATTTTTTTAGATTAGAACCGGGTTATTTATATATCCGATTCAATCTAAATGATCCATTAGGTTAAAAATTCTAATAGTGAATCCGACCCAACCCAACCCAATTTTCTAGTAGGTTGGGTCTGGGTCTAATATTAGGACCTGATCAAAGAATTGGGTCAGATTGGGGTCACTCTTGACCCGATCAGACCTGACCCATTTGCATCCCTAGTTGGGGAGGTTGAGGGAGGGTTATATGGAAGTTGCTATTTCTGTTGCATCTACTGTTGTCTCTCAATGTCTTTCCTCTCGAGTGGCTGGATCTTCTACCTCGAAAGGGACCTCTGCTGCTCTGGTGAACCAACCATAGTCCAGTGACAGTGTCCTGAGGCATGAGTGTTGGGAATTATTTTCCAAAGCTAATCGTCTAGGCTGTAGATGGTTGTGCTATCTTGTATTTGTATATGAATTCTTTTAATAAATAAAAGTTATTTATTTTTGGCTATTCATCATATTTACATTTTCCTGAAATGAACTCTTGTATGATGAAGTCTTTAGAACTACATTATTTTGATATAGAGAGGATATTTCATGTAGTTCTTAAAGTGGTTCACAACCAAAAGATACATTGTTATAGGACGATAATGTATCAAGTGTTTGTTGTTGTATGTCGCATTTGTTGGTTGTCCTCTTAATCAACGAGTGTGGAGACACTGGTGTGACATGCAAGTGAAATGTATGACATTTCACTAAATGTGACCATCTACGGAGCTCTCTTCTATCAAAGGGTTGCTCGCGAAGGAATATGGGTATATGTGTCCCTCAAACCTGAATTACCATGGCAGCTTGCAAGCAACTCATTATACTTTGGTGCCGGACTATCTGGATTTCTAATCCAGTGATGGAAGGTTTCTATGTGCAGTCAAGTACTTGTGGAGCGATGGTGGATCAAGATGGAATTGACCTTTCCAAATAATATGGAGTGAATGACTCACTATGTCTCAATTTAGCAAAACCTTGGCCAAGGTAGTTCTTATGAGGAGTCACAGAACTTGTGAGGTTGACATATGATCTGGATAAACCAAATTAGGGTTGGCAGTCAAACCCTAGGTCATCCTGAGCATTATGAGGTCAAAGGGATGAATTGTGCGGCAACCATATGCTAAAGGTTCTTGTGAGGTGCTCTGCATCTTCGACCTATCCGGACGTCGGGTATCATTGCTAGACGAAGACTTTGACTAGTACTGGAAATGTTCCAGTGCTACCGGCTTAGTGTTCGAACCTATGGGGCCACACACCATAGAAGATTTCTATCTGATCTTAAGGTTAATCGATGATTGAGAATTGTTTGCTGTCATCTGAAGTCAATATGATTGACTTTGTTCTAAGTATTAATACTTGGATTTTTGCAGGTGTCGACACTTGGTGAAGTGTCAACACTTGGCATTTTTCATATGTTGACACTTCTTGTGATGAGCAGATTTCTGGAAAGAAAATTTTGGAAAAGATTTGACTTGGTTTGAATTTAAAATTCAAACTGTTTTGGCTCCAAACTTTCTTGGAATGATTGTCATTCCTTCCTAAAGAGTTTGGACCCATTTGGTATGACCTTGATCTTCTCCCCCTTCTCTCTCCCAATCACTCCTCCTTCCTTCTTCTCCTTCTCATGGCAGACCCTATAAATGAAGGTCATTCTAGAGGCTGCTAGTGGTTATGCTAATAGTTCTTTGAGAGGAAGAAGAAGGGCTTAGTGAGGACTTGGGATTGGGTGTGAGTTACCTAGCAATCAAGCTAGGTCTTGGGAAGGAGTTCCAGCTCTCCTCCTAGTCTTCCCAGAAGAATAAGATCGGCCCAAGGATCCCGAAAAGCTAGCACTCCGAGGGAGTTGATCAGAGTCGAGCCTAGATGTGGATTACCCATAGAGGCCAGACACGTGTGTGGCTCGAGCGCCCTCCTCCTTTCATAGCTGCTCTCAGTATAAAGGTATGGTACTTATATATTTGTATTCTTCTCTTGCTTTGATGTTATGTTGCATGCTAGGTCATTATGCTAGATCCTGTTGTGGGCAGATCGGTAGATCATTTAGATCTATCTACCGAGCCTTCCACTGTGCATGCTTTAAAATTATTTTAAAATGCATTCATTCTGCCCTATTTTTCTTGCATATTGTATACTTGGTGTATGTGCTTTTCACCTTCAATAAGGAGATAGCAGGGAAACTGAGGCTGGCCTTGATGGCTACTGGGGAGTTTGGAGTAGGGGAGAAGAAGGGTGATGGGTCTGGGAAGGGAGCTGGGCCAGGGTCTGGCATCATTAAAAACTATTAATTTGTAGTTATGAGAATCCTTATTTGGAATGTTCGAGGGGCAGGGAAACCTATCTTTTATTCTTCATTTGGCAGGTTCGGACAGTTATATCATCCTCAACTATGTGTTCTCCTTGAGACGAGACTTTGTGGACCCAGTTTGGAGCATATTCGATGCCGTTTTCCTAGTGATTGGGGATTTTATTCTGTTGACTCCTAGGGTTTGTCCGGTGGTATTGTTGTGACTTGGGACCAAGGGGCTGCCAAGGTTAATGTTTTCATTGCTCCTCTCAGCTTGTGGCTATCATGGTATCTGAACCTAATGGGCCAACTTGGCTTTTATCAGGGGTCTACGCTAGTATGGACAACAGGGAGAGGAGAGTTTTGTGGTAGGAGGTTTTGGCTTTGGTTGACAAGGCATTCCAACTATGGTTGCGGAGGATTTTAACTACATTGATCGGGCAGAGAATAAGTGAAGGGGAAGATCCTTTGTAGAAGATACTATCGCTAGAGAGTTTGGTACCCTTTTGTAATCCAATGGTTTGGTGGATTTGGATTTTGTTGGGCCCCACTTGACTTGGTGCAATAATTAGTCTGGAGCTGCGAGAGTCTGGAAGAGAATTGACAAGTTTTTTTCCACTCCTTGGCTCCATCTTCACCTTGATCACTTGGTGAAGCACCTTTCTAGAATTGCATCTAATCACTACTCGATCCTCCTTTCTACCAATGCTTCAGTCCAGTGTCATGCTCCTTTGAGGTTTAAAAAATTTTGGCTTTCTTATCCCAGATCTTGGGAAATTGTTAGGAAGGTTTGGAGGATGTCTGTCTGGGGTGATGTTGCTTACGTATTTCCTACAAATTGGACCTCGTTAAAAGGCATTTACTCCGATGGAATAGGATGGAGGTGGATAATATTTTCTCTAAATTGGAGTCTAGCGAGAGGTCCATTGCTGCCCTTCAGGAGGAGGAGGAGAGGACAGGGGGTTTGTTGGATGTTGATATGTCTGCTCTTCGAGGTTACCTTTTCATTCATCATGCTCTTCTCAACCAATAGGAGGTAATCTAGAAGCAAAAATACAGAGTTAGTGGCTCGGGGAGGGGGATAGAAATACTCATTTTTTCTACCAGGCCACCATTGTTTGTAGGCACATTAATTGGATCATAGCTTTATGGTCCTCTGATGGTCAGTGGATTGAGGATGTTGATGATATTAGGAGGGAGATTATGTTGTTCTTTAGATCTAGGTGGGTTCAATCCATCGGGGTCCCTCACACTTTCACTTCTCCACCTCCTGAGTCTATGGTGTCTCCCCACGATAATCTTGGCCTGCTTTGTCCTATATTTATGGATGTGGTTCAGACTGTCCTCTAGTCTTTAGATGAGAACAAAGCTCCCAGTCTTGATGGCTTTCCTCCTATATTCTTCCAGAGATATTGGGACATTCTCCATTGTGATGTTGTTTCTGCTGTGCAAGAATTTTGTCTTTGATTGAATGCCTAATTCTTGGAAGCAAACTTTTGTTACTTTTATTCCAAGTGCTCTGATGCCT
The DNA here is from genome assembly GCA_021397845.1 of Areca catechu. Lineage (NCBI taxonomy): Eukaryota > Viridiplantae > Streptophyta > Magnoliopsida > Arecales > Arecaceae > Areca > Areca catechu. Next base: position 185,022,103 of record CM038042.1, read on the forward strand.
CTGAGCTCAGTCACTTCAGACCATCAATTTGTATAATACTCTTTATAAGCTGTATGCTAAATTGTTAGCCAACAAAATGAAGCATATTCTACCGCATCTTATATGCCCTGAATAAGGTGCTTTTGTAAGGGGTCAGTGTATATTTGATAATGTTCTCAAGTTCAGGAGTTTATGTTTGATCTCCGTAAAGCTTCGGTTCATCGCAGTCTTATGGCCATCAAGCTTGATATAGAGAGAGCTTATAACCGTATGCATTGAGGGTTTATGGAGAAAGCTATGGAGGATTTTGGTTTTCATCACCTATGGATTTCCAGAATTATGACTTATATTGTCAGACCTTCCTTTGCTCTTCTCATTAATGGCTCTCTAATGGAGTTCTTCCATTCTAATGTGCCTTCACCAAGATTGTCCTCTCTTACCGTTTCTATTCATTATTTGTGATGACTCCTTATCGTGAGCATTGAGAGCAGCGGTGCATAATTCAATGATTCAGCTATATATCCCTGCTCCTGGTGCTCCTCCTGTCTCGTATCTTTTGTGTATAGATGATTGTTTCATTCTAGGTCGAGCTTCTATTGTTTGTGCACAGGGCTTCGGGAGGGTGATGGAGGACTACTGCTTGGCATCTGGGCAGAGAGTTAATTTTCAGAAATCTGAAATCCATCTTAGTCCTAAGACTCCTTTTTGCCTTCACTACATGATTCATGATATTCTTGGGATTACTGGGTAGGACAATACTCTGCTATATCTGGGTGTTCCTGTCTCAGGTAGTAAACTCCGCAGGAGGGATTGTGCTCTAATGGTACGAGCTATTCAGGAGAGGATTAAGGGTTAGCAAGGTAGAGCTCTTTCTACCATGGACGGAATCACCTTGATCAAGTCAATTCTCACTTCTCTCTCGGTGTATATGTTGTCTAATGCTATTATACCCAAGTCTGTTATTCTAAAGGTGGAGCTAGGGATGCAAATTAGTTGGGTCAGATTGGGTCATGAGTGATCCCGATCTGACCTGGTTCTTTGATCGGGTCCTAATATTAGATCCACACCCAATCCATTAGAAAATTGGATCGGGTTGGGTCAGGTCCACTATCAAGATTTTTAATCCAACGGGTCATTCGGGTTGGATCGGGTCCATAAATAACCTAGTTCTAATCTAAAAAGTTTAGATCTAAATATGATCCGAATAAAATATAAACAACTATATTTTGATTATTACATAGCTAACTATTATTAACCATAAAATAGATAACAAACAATATTATTTTTAAAATAAATTAAGATATAAAAATAATTATAACTCTATCTCTATGTTAAAAATAGTTTCATATAAGTTTTAAATTATAATTTAAAGATCCAAATAGATATAATTCTAATAGTATTAGTATGTTCAAATCAGGTCGGATAGGGTCGGGTCCAAATTTAGTAAACTCAGATCTTATCCGAAAACTGGAACAGGTCTAATTTTAGGATCCAATCTGGATCCATGGGTCCATAAAAATGGATTGGATCGAGTATAAATGGGTCAGGTCAGGTCACGGGTCAACCCGATCCATTTGCAGCCTTAGGTATAGCAAGCCATCCGTGCTTTCTTGTAGGGTTCTACCTCTGTTTGTCGGGGGGTTCACCTGTTAGGGTGGCAGATAGTTGTTAGCCTATTAAGAATGGGGGTCTAGGTATTCGTTCTCTTCTAGTCATGAGGGAAGCCTTGTTGGGGAGGCACGTTGCCAGAATCCTGCTTTGCCCTGATAGTATGTAGACTTCTATGATGAAGGCGAGATATGGTTCTCCTTCTATTTCCATCAAGGGGTATTAGGCTTACTCGGCATTGCTCTACTATTTGGAGGGAGATGGTTGCAAGGGCCCCGGATAATTTTCATCACATGAGATAGGTTGTAGGGGATGGCAAATCCATCAACTTTATGATGGACCCATGGATTTCAGATCTTCCTTTAGCATGTTGGCTGACCTTTATCTCCTTGGATATTCCTGACACCTTCTCAATCTCTGATCTTTTCATTCAAGATTATTCTCAGTGGGATCCTTCGATGGTCATTCAAACTTTTAGGGATATCCTTGATCAAAGGATTTTATCTATCATGTTGCCTGTTCATCCTTCTTTGGATGTTAGGATTTGGAGGCACTCTGCCATTCCTAAAGCCCAGATGTCAGCCTTGATTTCTATCTTTAGCCTAGAGTCTCGCAGGACTCTTGATATTGGTTGGATTTGGTCGCTTCCCGTTCACCCTAGAGTTTCTTTTTTTTTTGTGGAAAGTTGCTTGGCACCGGCTTCCTACTATATCTTTCTTTATTGCGAGAGGTCTCCATTTGCCCCCATACTGCCCAACTTGTGGGGTTGATGGTGAGACTCTGCTATATATTCTATTTCTTTGCCCGAGGGCATGGCAGGTTTGGCAGTTCACTGGTTTTGATGAGCTATTTATGTATGTGGGGGATCACGTGGACACCTTCCTCGACTTGCTCCGTTCGGGTACTATTCTTCCTTCAGCTACTTTTCTAGCATATATTGCTTACCATATTTAGTTCACTCGGAATGTCATAGTCTTTAGCTCTTCCAGATGCCCAATCAAGATAATTATTGAAAGAGCTTGGGAACATGCTGATGAGTATTACAAGTTGACAGTGATGTCCATGAAGATCTGGGATTTTACTTCTACTCTTCGAGCACCCCAGAGCGCCCCATCGGGTCCTTATAACTTGGAAACCCCCTCTTTCGAGGTTCTTGTTAGTAATATTTATGGCTACCTATTTGAAAAGACCGAGTCTAGAGTTACACTCTATGTCCTTAAGATAATTTCGTCCCGCAATGGTGCTTATGGTGTATAATGATTGTCTCCCAGGATACAACGGTCTTCTTCTGGTGAAAGCAGCACTACTATTCACCAAAAATTCAAATCATGAATGCTTTTCTCTCTTTTATATGCACTATAGCTATACTCTATTAATTAGAGTATGCAAATGCCTAAGAGACTTTACTATGTACTATAGCTATACTCTGTTATTCAGAGTATGCGAATGCCTAAGAGAAGGAAAGAAAATTAAATGAAATGAAAGAGGAACGATGATTTATTTATAGCCTTAAGGTGCCCCTTGGAAGCAATCCCTTAGGATTGATCTGCACCGTCTGATCAATCTCAAATTTGATCGAAGGGAATAATCAATGGCTTGATAAGCCATTTCGTAATGAAATATGCCTTTCCTCAACCGTGATCTGAAGATAACATGATCAATATGCCTATCAAAAGCTATGATACGCTGATTCGTACTGTGATCTATAGATCATGCGATTAGCGCGCTTCTCAATACATCATTTCATGATTCAATGGCACACGTGATCATCAGATCATGCTATCAACGCCTCTGGATATGTTGATCTGTGAACGGATGCGTGATCAGTTGTCTCGTGATCAACTAATCAACCGATCATCGCAATGCTTTGATCACTGTGATCATTCCACAATCAACCATTGATCTATATCATCGTAATCAACTAATGAACTTAGTCCATGATCTTGATTCATGCCCATTGCACCATTGTCGCTCGTCGCATGCACGCGCTGGGGGGGTGATGCTATGCATCACCCTCAAGCTCACCATATAGCATCACTCTCAAGCTCTCCACCTATGGTGAGCCTAAATGCAAGAGCGAGAGAAAAGGTTTTCTTATAAAGAGCCTTATCTTTTCCAAAACTTTTCATGTGGGACTAAAAGTTCCCATCCCAAAGGGTATTTTTGGGTACCCTCAATTTTCATTCAAGTATAAAGTATTTTTTAACAGTTCTTCGCAGTCAATTTTGATTGGAGTGTCAGGGATAGATATGGGGGTGCCGCCTTTGTTATCCATCACTCTGGGGTTGGTATTCTAGCTGCTGGTGGGTACCATTTCCATGACCCGATGATCCTTGGGGCCGAGCTTCAGGTTGCTTGGACTGGTATTCGGTATGCTCGGAGAACCTTACATTTGGACCGGCTTATTATAGAGGGTGATTCAGCTACGGTAGTATCCTGGATTCGTCAGGCATTGAGATCTAAGCCCACACACCCTATTATTCGAAATTCACGATATTGCTCTTCTTCTGCAGGGTTGTACGGTGATTATTATGCACCATATTTATCGGGAGGCTAATCTTACAGCTGACTGGGTGGCTTCCTATATCACTAATATTCCAATTTTGTTCTGTGGTCTTAGTTGAGGGATGCTCTGCTCCTTTTCGTGATATTATCTTTTCTGGTTTTATTGGATGTATTCATTCTAGAATTATGGTTTGAATGCCCTGTTCTTATAAAAAATAGCGAAGCGAATCAATGGCAAACAATAGATCCATATGAAGATTTTTAAATGTACCTTATAAAAAAGAAAGAATAGATAATAGATTACATGTTAGTAGTTATTTAATATCGATTGTTTGGACTCAAAAATAAATATCCTCTTGAAGGCTAGAGAATGTAGGTTATGACTATTTTATGGAATAAAAGTCCTGTGTGTGTATTTATCCTGTTGAAGGCTAAAGAATGTGATGGGAGATGGTCTGCCAGTCGATGGAGATGGGAGGCCTGGGTATTCTTTTCCTTCTAGCACGTAGGGAGGCTTTTTTTCTAGACATGCAGCCAAATATTTTCTCTGCCCCAATAGTCTTTGGTCTTATTTGATGAAGGCCAAGTATAGTCCTATTCATGCTAACTTTAATTCCCAGTTCAAGCCTCTTAGGAGATATTCTATCATTTGGAGAGAGACGGTCATCCGGGCCCCGAGTATCATTTCTCACTTGTCTTGGATGATTAGGGATGATTTAACTATCAGATTCATGCTAGACCCCTGGATCTCAGATATCCCACTGATTTGGTGGCCGACCTTTATCTCTGTGCATACACTGACGATCATATCCATCTCCGACATTATTATGCCGGGTTAGGCCCATTGGGATAGGCATGCAGTTTTATCCATCTTTAGGGAGATTCTAGATCTCCAGGTTCTCTCCATCATCTTGCCCAGTCAGCCTTGCTCGGTTATTAGACTCTGGAAGCACTCTACCTTCTCGCGTACTCCAATTCCTGACCTAGAGTCACTTTTTAGCTCAGAGCCCCCTACTCCTCGTGCCCTTGGATGGATTTGGTCTCTTACGGTGCATCCCAGAGTTTCTCTATTCATATGGAAACTCACTTGGCACCGACTCCCAACCTGTGAGTTCCTGTCGTTGAGGGGGCTGTCTATCTCCTCGACTTGCCCTTTTTGTAGCGCTGGGAGTGAGACACAGGCTTATGCTATCTTTACTTGTTCCCGAGCCGAGCAAGTTTGGCAGCCGGCAGGCTTCATTGATCTTTTCTCCCTAAATAGCCAGGTTGAGAATCGCTTTCTTCTCTCCTTGAGATCGGGTGATATCCTCTTGGATTTCTTCATAGCGTACCTTGCTTATCACATCTTGTTATCTAGGAATGACATGCTTTTCTCCTCTACTAGATGCTTTATTAGGATGGTGGTGGAGAGAGCCAGGGTTGCTGCTACAGAGTATTGTAGATCAACGGTATCGACTTCGGAGTCCTGGGGTTCCCTGTCTGCTCCTCGAGCGACCGTCCCGGTGTGCGTCTCCTGGGAACCCCCTCTCTGTCTTTCTTCACTATTAGTTTTGATGGCAGTCTTCGTCAGGGGATTGGTGTGGCGGCCTTTGTCATCCGGGACTCCAGACTGGGCTTCCTGGTGGCTGGGGGTTTCCCTGTGCTCGATATCTCTTCCCTGGTATGAAGTTGTACATGGCCTAGGCAGGGATCAGATATGCTCGTCAGATCCTTCATCTCGACCGCCTTTTTATTGAGAGAGACTCAGCCACCGTCATCTCATGGATGAAGGGGCGACCCAAGATTCTTCTCCTCACCCCTTCATCCGTGATATTATCCATCTACTTCATGGCTGCGTCTTTATCTCTATTCACCATGTCTATGGGGAGGCGAACTCGGCTGCTGACTAGATCGCCTCTTATGTTGCTAGCCATTCAATTTTTGTATTATGATTTGACTAGCGTACTTCTCCTGTACATCTTAGAGATATCGTTTTGTCTAATTTTTTTTTATTGTATTCATTTTCGTTTTATGAATTGAATACACGGGTTTCACCAAAAAAAAAAAAAAAAAAAAAAAAGAATGTAGGTTATGACTATTTTATAGAATAAAAGTCCTCTGTATTTATCCTATAGAAGGCTAGAGAACGTGGGTTATGACTATTTTATGGAATAAAAGTCCTGCGTGTGTGTGTGTGTTTTGGGTACAAAGTAGGCAAATGCAGAATGTTAAAAGAACAAGCCTAGTACAAATATAGGAGAAGCAAGTGGACATAATTTTAACAGCGATGACATATGAAAGCACTGATGGGTAACCTATAAACCCAAGCCATTGTTATTAGCCATACCCAGCAGCCTGAAAAGCATTAGGCCCTGGTAAAAAGTAAACTCTCAAAGCATCAGCTTTTAGTAAGGGAAGAGGAGAGCTGGGATGGGGTCCCCAAGGTGCAAGAACACCGCAACTTGAGCAGCAAGAGAGGCGATAAAGTTTGCTGGCCGATTCGCCGCCGGAAGGACGTGCGATGCCATGATGCCCGAAAACATGCCTTGAAGATTTGGATGCCTTAATGTCCCACAAATAGATATTGTCCATTTGTCCTGGACCCAGCTGACATATAAGTTATTAACGTAAGTCATGACAGTTAAAAACAAGCCAATGAAGCCATGCACCACTTGCCAACTTAGCTCGACGCCTTTTCTCTGCATAGGCATTAGAGAGAACATTCTCTAACATTGGCAAAGAATCAAGAATAAAGTTCAGTCGGCAAATTGCACCGACCTACCTCCAACATTCTGCAACGGAATGATAGAATATGAAGATATAATCACAAACCTCTACAATGCATGGAAGAAAGTCCAGCATCGTGGTACCTTATCGAAACATCAAAAATAGGAGAATTTTGTTGCTTCGTGGGAAATCAGTCGAAACAAATGCCTGGTCAGCTGGGTGGGTTGGTGGAGTTAACACGTACCATTACAGGAAAATGGGCAAACGACGATGATTTTTTTCCAATACTTCCATGGAGCATTAGAAGAATCTGAAATTCGTGGCCGTTTTTAAAAAGTGTCGGTATTTTTTGACACTTTAAAGCATCGACAAGTATGTAATATTTATCGATGATGGACTTTCTAAAAATGTCATTAAAATTCTGAAATTACTGATACTTCTAAGCGTTGCCGGATTTCTGAAATTTCCATTTTTTCCAACCTGAGCCCTAGATCCCGCCATTTGCTCGATCCGTCGACCTAGCTCCTCCTCCTCCGATCCGTGCTCTAGATCCCACGCTCGATCCACTAGCACAACCTTATCCTCCACCGATCCCTCCCTCCTCTTACTCGATCGGCCGGTAGCTCCTCCGACGATCCCTCCCTCCTCCATCTCTTCCGTCAACTCCTCGCGTGCCGGCCGTCTCGATCCCTCTCTGTTCATCAAATCCGTAAGTTTGCTCTATTTGTTTGATTTTTTTTTGTCTATTATTACTTGTTTTGTTTTATTTTTTTGTCTATTATTTCTGTGTAAAATGCTCAAGATAATTTTTTTTTATCCATTATTGTGTTGCTTGTCACCAATCCTGATTCTCAAAAATATCAATCTTTTTGAGTGATATAAAAATAGGTCCACCCTCATTGTACTTATCTAGATGCAAATACTTTGCACCGGTTAATTCTTGGAACTTGGAAGGGGATGTAACCCTTAGCATGATCTCAATTAACAACACTCAAAAAATATCAGTTGATACAAAATAACCAATAAAATGTCGGATCAATTAAATAAAGAATCCATGTGCCTTCACTATTTTACTTGATTATCTATTAGTGGAGGCACCATGATCAGACACAGATTACTGGGCCCTATTTGGTTTACCTAGCCATGTGTCAAATTTTATAATCAACTAGAATTGAGTCCTGTAATAAGTTGAGGTTAGTTGATTTATCTCAACCCTCAACCTAGTCAGTATTTTGAGTCATGTACATCAGTTATGAGTCTAGTATGAGCCTAATTTTTGTACAAGAGAAGAGGTTACCTTATTTTGGAGTTCCACCAGGTCACATCCAGGAGTCAGAGGCCACTATATCAGCCATTGGATTTTGTGTGACAACCTAGGATCCAAGATACTTGCAAAAATCCTGATTCCTTCCAGATGCCCAGATTCCCTTCTAGATGCCAGAGCATATTTCCAAATATGGCACCTATGAATCCAGAGGTCCACCTGCATCCAAGCCCAAAGAAATCAAGCCCAGGTGCCAAGCCCAAGCCCTTAAGAAGCAAGATTCCATGGAATATTCCTGCTACCATGCTACCATGCCACCCTAGCTTCCAAAGACCCAAACCTATGCACCCAAGCCCCTTTGGGCCGGCGCCTTGCTGCTCATAGAGGCCCAACACGGCCCCCTATGCATCCTTGAAGTGTTGACCACGTCCAAAGAGGTTTGACCAAGTCCAAGTTGAAGAGAAGGAGAAGACCAAGTTTATTCCTAACCTAGTTGGGATTTCTAATCCTTTTAAACTTTGTAATTCTAACCTAGCTAGGAATGGACTTGTATTCCAATTTGGAAGAGGACTTGTAACCCAAGTGTAAGCATGGTTAGTGAGGGCATGGGAACTCTATAAATACCCCATCCCTCCCCCTCTTGTAAGCATCTCTTTCTTATGAATACAACTTGCTGAAATTTTGAGTTATTGTCTGGTGTTGGTGTTTTGTTTTGGTTCTTTGGTTTGTGTTCTTGTACTTGGACGAATTCCTTGCTACCCTAGCATCCTTCCATGCCCTAAATCATTGCCATCCAAGCCTTCACATGTCCAAGGAGGAGTGCCCTAAATCACTGCTGCCAAGCAAAGAGATCTTCAACAAGCTTCAAACAGCCATCTTCTAACCCTAATCCTGATTCCTTTCAACCCATAGTTCATTTTCTTATTTTTTAATTGCTGTTTTGATTAACCCTGATGCTTGTAGGATCCTCGAGGTGCTTCCCCTTCCCTGAGGAGGACTTCTTTGCTGCCCGGACCGCCCAGATTAGCCATCAGATTTGAGGGAAACAAGGCTTCTTCTTCCAGGCTCCGATCAGAGTGTGAGTGATCCCTTCTGTTATTGAATTTTAATCTCTGACTGGTAAGAAACCTTCCCTTTTCTTATTATCTGATTTAGATGAAGATAAACTATCATAAACCAGGAGTTTCTCAACTCTTGGGTCCTAGATATTTCATTGGTTTGCATGAGTATGCCTGCGACCCAATGATTCTTTGCATTGCTAGTCCTTCTGCTAGTTTTTACTTTATTTTGAGAATCTAGCCTGCAATTAAAATTATAAAAATCAAAAAAAAATTATTTTACTATTTTCATGCATTTTTAGCGGTCTTTGAGTCATCACGCATCAGTTTGGTATTAGAGCGGGTTTAGGATAGTTTTTTATTTGCTTTGCATTCACAAACCCTAATTCTGCATTCTGTCCACTGCATTAGGTGTCTAGGTTTCATCTGATTTCAGCATCATAAATATTTTATTTTTTTGTAAAATTCTCACTACATGTCCTTTATTCTGTCCTAGTAATTATCAAAATTTTTAATTATTTTTACTGAAACTCTAAATCTCTAAAATTTGGCATAATAGGAACCCTAATAGAATCCTGATAATTTTTGCAGCAGTCCAGAAAACCCTAGGTTTGCATTATCATATGGTTTTTGTTCTGCATGAAACTTGGTAGGAATCATCAACACCGTCCATCCTCTGTTCCAGAGTTTTTTTGATTTTTTTTATTCATCAGGATCTATGTCAAACTCTGCAACAACGAAAACCCTAATTCACTGATTTCTGCTACATTCTGCATTTTGTATCAACCTAACCTAATTAACTACTAAACCCCCAAATCCCAAGTCAAACTTTGTTTGATAACCCCAGTTAACTTAAACCTAACTTGACACATCATAAATCATTAAAAAAATATTTTATTTTCTGATTTTTTTAGATTGTATCAGGGCCATTGATTGCCATCATTCTTAACCTAATCTTAAGGGCAACTCTCTATCTCAGATCAGGATAGGATTTCATCACCTGTCCTGGGTCCAAAACCACCATCATCATACTAACCCAAGCCTAATTGAAATCAATTAGACCTAATTTGCCCTAGTGGGCTAGGAGACATCAACAGGTTGGGTCCGAGCTATGTGGGCCAACTAGTGCATTTAACCTTTTAGCTATTACTGAAAGCTGGTGTCTAAGGCTGGGGGTCCAGAGTCAAACGATCTAAGTGGTGTTGTGGTTTTTAATTGGATCCCTGCGAAAGCAAGGGGGCCTCCCACACTTCCACCCCCTACCTGGCCAATGGAAGGACTAGCTATTGGGTTAGGTGTAAGTTGAGCTAACCCACCCAGTTTCTGGCTCTAGGTCTAGGAAACCCTAGATTATATTAGCTTTTTCTTTCTTTTGCATGCTTGGCTACATCATTTCATTTTGATTGTTTGATTTGTTGCATGACCACTAGATTAGGAACCCAATACCAGTAGACTTAATCCAACCCACTAGTGTGACCATGAAGTCTAACCCTAAGAGAGCCCAATACTCTAATCCATATAGGGAGCCCAACCCTAGGAGATCCCCATACCATAACCCATACTTGGAGCCCAATCCTAGGAGAACCCAATGCTCTGACCCTTACCAGAAGTCCAACTATAGGAAGCCCAATTATCAAGTACCCACCTTCTGTGGCACCTCAAATCCTGAGGATTACATAGACTAAAAAAAAGACATGGAATAATTCTTGAATGGTATGGCTTGAGTGATGAGAAAAAGTGTCAATTTGTCCAGCTCAGGCTAACTGATCAAGCTAGATTATACTGGGACCAAGTAGAAAGACTCAATAATCAGATAGGCAACCTACCCATTACCACCTGGGAAGCCATGAAGTTAAAGCTTAGGGCTAAGTATGTTCCCCCATACTATCGACGGTGCCTTCTAGACCAATGGAATAGGTTATATCAAGGAAATAGGTCTGTGTCGGAGTATATAGCCCAATTTGAAAAATGTGCCCTTAGGTGTTGCCTAGACAAACCCGAATCAGTGATCTTATCCAGGTTTGAGACTGGTCTTCGTGAAGACATCCAGTGGGAACTATCTCATTGGCAAATTCAAAACTTAGAGGAAGCCTATAACATAGCTTTGGAATTCGAGTCAACCTTTAGGACTGAACCCATAACCCTTAGTCAGCCTGAACCCCATAGGATCAGCACCCCAGACCCTAGCCAGTTTTCCTTTAGCCAAACCTCTCATACTACCTCATTGATTCACCAAGATGACCTAAAAGAAGAAATATATGAGGCTAACCCAAGTTTAGTGGAGGAGTATGAGGATGATGAGTCTATTGTAGATCTAGAGGAAGAAACACCTATAGAAGACCCAGAAGTAGTTGACTATAACCAAACCCCAATAAAAACCAACCCAGAATTAGTTGAGTCTAAAGTCCAACCCAGTTCAACCATGGAGTCCAATCTAGAAACCCTCAAGGCCCTAATTGAACAATGGACCCAGAAAATTACCCAATTCCAAACCCAATTTATCCAATCCACACCCTAGAATCAGTTGACCCTAACCAAACCCAGGTAGAAGCCAATCCAATGTTAGTTGATCCAGTAGAAACCCAGGTAGAAGCCAATTCAGTGTTAGTTGATCCAGTAGATGCCCAGGTTGAAGCCACCCTAGAGTTAGCTGACTTTAACCACACCCAACCTGTAGTAGAAGAACCTTTAAAGGAAGAAGACCGTGAGGAATCCAATCCCACTATTAGAGCTTTACTTGAGGAGCCACTAGAAGAAAGCCCAATTAGAGAGCCCAGTCCTTTGATTTATGAACCAGAAGAGTTTATTAATGACTTAATCTCTTTAGATCAATGCCCACAGGATGAACTCACCTCTTTGACACCACTTGATCTTTTTCCTGAAATCAATGACCCCTTCTTCCATTATGCAGACCATTTAGATATGCCTCAAACCCATAAGGTAAATCTCATTAGTCTAGGACTCATCCCTGAAACCCCTTCTAATATTCTACTCTTTCTAATTAATCCTGAACCATCTCCTTATTTCTCATCCAGCCAGACCAACCCTGAACCCACATCATATTTTCTACCATTTCAGGAAACTTCTTCTATTTTATTTACTATTAGGTTGCATTTTATAGGAGTTTGCATGTTGCATTCGTTCATTATTCATGTCATGTTTGCATCTTACTTTAGGAGAACCCTATGGAACCTAGTAGGAGTACTTAGTAAGTTCTCATGTGCATGCCATGCTAGGGTCAAACTTAAAGAGTCTATAATCTGTTAGGTTTTGTCCCATAGAGCCCAATAAACTTCCTTTGATAGGAAGGTTTAGTCGAGTCTTTTCGGTATTAGTTTTGAGTCCAATAAATGCACAGCTTGAATTACATGTCTGCACCTGCACTACCCTCTGCACAACATAAGTATATAGAAATTAGTCAAAAGCTGAACATAACTAATGAACCAACTAACAACTTGGCTAATTCCCAAAAGAGAGAGAATTTTGCAGGGGATTTTATAGTTATAAAGAATTTTCTGCTCACAAAGCTGGCCCATCCAAGATAATGAATATCTATGGACCCAATGCCTATGTGCGTGAGATACTACCAGATTTAGGTATTAGCTCCACCTTCACTATCTCATATCTTATAGAGTCTAGGGAGCCAGCAGCGATACTTAGCGAGCACCTTGAGCCTATCCCTCCCTTTGAGAGAGAACCCATCCCAGAGTGTCCACATACAATTGGCCTTTTGGTGAGAAAAAGATTGAGAGAATCCTAGACGATCAAGTCATATGTACCCAAATCGAGGCTATTAGAGGTATTTGGTCCGGTGGCAAGGTCGGCCAGAATCTGAGGACTCATGGATCACCCGTAAGGATCTGCAGCGCCTCAACCCAGACCTACTCGAGCACTATGAGAGCCAAGTTATCCCACACTCGACGGGGTCGCGTTCCTCCCATCGTGAGAGAATTGGTGAGGGCACCAGGATCAGACACAGATTACTGGACCCTATTTGGTTTACCTAGCCATGTGTCAAATTTTGTAATCAACTAGAATTGAGTCCTATAATAAGTCGAGGTTAGTTGATCTGTCTCACCCCTCAACCTAGTCGGTATTTTGAGTCCTGTACATCAGTTATGAGTCTAGTATGAGCCCAATTTTCGTACAAGAGATGATGTTACCCTATTTTGGAGTTCCACTAGGTCACATACAGGAGTCAGAGGCCACTACATCAGCCATTGAATTTTGTGTGACAACCCAGGATCCAAGATGCTTCCAGAAACCTTGATTCCTTCCAGATGCCCTCCAGATGTCCAGATTCCCTTCCAGATGCCAGAGCATATTTTCAAAATAGGGCACCCATGAATCCAGAGGTCCACCTACATCCAAGCCCAAAGAAATCAAGCCCAGGTGCCAAGCCCAAGCCCTTAAGAAGCAAGATTCCATGAAATATTCCTGCTACCAGGCCATCCCAGCTTCCAGAGGCCCAAACTGGGTGGGAACCAGAATCAGGAAAAGACTCCAACCTATTCAATTCAAGTCTGAGTTCTTATGGTTGGATTAGTCCTGTAATTAGTCCTGTAATTTCTCTTTCAATTTTGAGTCCAAATAATCTTGTAATTAATTTCGAGTCCATATGGGGTCTGGTCCAATTGAAGTCAAAGTCTTAGTCCAATTAATTTGAGTCCATGCTGGGTCGGGTCCAATTTGAAGCCTTAGTCCAGTTGAAAGTCAGATTTTGAAGCATCAAGACAAGTCCAAAGCCAAGTGGTGCCACATGCCACTTGCCACCTCAGCACCACATCAGCTACCACTTGCCACCTCAGCCCCATCTCAGCTAGAAGCCACCTCATCAAGTGGTCCCCACTTTGGTGCCACTTGTCATGGGTTGAAGGAACTCCAAGAGGGCGCCCAAGAAGAAAGTTTGAATTCAAAATGATGGTGGCCACCCTCTTCCATAAATCAAGCATCAAGGCCTACAAATCCTCTAACTCTCCTTGTAATCCTCCACATTTTAGGGATTTTCAAATTTTAGAGATTTACCCTCTTCCACAAATCAAGCATCAAGGCCTACAAATCCTCTAACTCTCCTTGTAATCCTCCACATTTTAGGGATTTTCAAATTTTAAAGATTTGTAAGGCTCCTATTAAATACTTTGGGATGCCCCATTATAAGGGGAATGGATGAATAAAATTTTTGGCTTGGATTATTCTTTCTATGTGATTGTCTTTGTGTCTATGTGGTTTAGTCTTTCTCCTCTTCCACGCCCACTCTAGTTCCTCCCTTCTTCCATCTCCAACGCCCAAGGACTCCTTTCTTCCTCTCCAATCTCAAGTGAGCCTTCAACATGCAATGGTGAATCAAGAGGATCAACACAAGGAGACCAACCTGTTCCATCTCAAGCACTCCACCATGGCGCTAAGAAGGATCCCCATCAATGCTTCATCCACCTCTCTTCCCTTTCTCCATTTCATGTTTTGTTAAGTTCTTTCATCTTAGGGATTTCTTTGTTGCAGGGTTCTCTGAAATTCCGACTTCAAGAGGAAGGATCTCTTGCCACCAATCTAGAAAACAAGAAGAGTCTCCAACCTATAGCATGGCCTGGTCATCTGGAAGATCCCCTCAAGAGTGATCTTTTTCTCATTGGAAAATCAATGCCAGGTAAGTCAGTATCAATTAGGTCTGAGATATTAATCTGACTAGCATGACTGGTAGTTTTAATTCTATCCTATTTCTTTATTATTTCGAAGTCTCGGTAATTAGGGTTATGCATGATCATTCAAGTTTGCTTCATTAACTTATCTTTGATAAATTATGCTGAACTCTTCATATGTCGATAGAACTTGCCAATTAATCTTCGCTAATCTCCTTTAGAGTTGCATAGTTTCATCTTCACTTTGCATCCCCTACCATTCTTGGTATCAGAGCATGGTTGCATTAGGGTAGAATAGTTTTCTCTTAAATCCAAACTATATCAAAAACTCACGCCTCCTGAGTGGGTGTACTTCAGTACACTGTCACGACCCATGGGAGTAATGATCCTCCGGGCCGGACGTGAAGTTCTAGATTAGAGTTTGGTAAAGCATCGCAATTCCTTTAATTTCTTTTTTTCTGTGAATATGAATCTGTTGGCTGTGATCAAAAAAAAATTCAAAAAAAGAAAAATAGTACATTTTTCATTTCCATATTTTTTTTTTGATTCCATATAAGGTTAGTTATAATCACACAAAGTTTTAGCATCAGAAGAAATTCACAAAAAATTCTAAAATTCCTACTTCAATCTTCTGTCCTGCTGAAATAGTCTGCAGTACATGGTCTGTTGTTTTTATTGTTTCTCTATATATACAGATCAAAATTTTCTGATTTTTGTTTTTCTGGGATCTTCATAATTCATATTATTTCTCAAAAAATTTTCAGATTTTATTTCGATTGTTAGAGTTTCTAGCATTCGAAATACTCTCTGAGATTCAATCTGAACTGAAATTCCAGCAAGAACCAATCTCAGAAAATTTTTGAATTTGAAGTTCAAATTTTAAATTTTAAAATTTTAAAATTCTGACATTATAGAATCTGAAACTTGGAGTTTAAAATTTAAATTTTAAAATTTAAGTTTGAATTTGAAATTATTTGAAAACTAATCAAGTCAATTAATTAAGTCAGCTCATAAAACACAAAAAAAAATAAATAAATAAATTTGCATTCATTTGAAAACATCTTAAGGGCATCAATATGACATGGGGGCAAGAGTTCATCACTTGTCCTTAGCCCAAAACCACAACCCATCATCTCGATCCCAATCCTTAATTAAAACCAATTAGACTTAATCATCCTAGTGGGTTAGGGACACCAACGAGTCGGGTTCGGATTAGGGTCAAGTTGATTGTGTCCACTAATTGGTGTGTGCTTACGAGCTTGGTGTCTAGGATTGGTGTATTAGGGCTTGTGGGTTGGTCCGCCTACCTGGCCAATCACAGATTGGTGTCTAAGGTTGGCAGAACAGGGACCTCCACTCCCCTTCCCACCTACCTGGCTAAGTCACGTAAGTTACTACTAGCTAGTTGGTCCTTTTAATTAGATCTCTAATTCGTACTCTAGGTCTAGAAATCCTTAGCTCGAGTTTGAGTCAAATTGTTTGCATGACAACTAGATCAGGAACTCCTTACCACCCTTCACAAGACCAACCAAGTTCATCCATGGACACTAGTATGGAAACCCTTATGAGATCTATGATTGAGCGACTTGAACGTTTGGATTCTAGGTTTGATCAATTCGAGGAAAGGATAGGAAACCTAGAGGAATCTAGGTTGACCCCAACTGAACCACCTTCACCCAGATTACCTTCAGTTCGCCCTAGAGCCCAACGACAGGAACATACACCTGATCCAATTCATAGAAGGCCACATCAGGATTATGCTGATCACACTCCAGAGCCAGGTTAGGGTTAGGCCTGGAGATGAATGGAAGACCGCTTTTAAGAATAAAGATGGATTATATGAGTGGTTAGTCATGCCGTTCGGTCTGTCCAATGCACCCAGCACCTTTATGAGAATTATGAATCAGGTGTTGAAAACCTTCATCGGGAAATTTGTGGTGGTCTACTTTGATGACATTCTTATCTATAGCAAGACTAAGGCAGACCATTTAACCCATCTAAGGAAAGTTTGCCAAGTCCTTAGAAAGGATAGCCTCTATGCCAATATCAAGAAGTTTGATTTCTTAACACATAGAGTTATCTTTCTAGGATTCGTAGTCACATCTGAAGGAGTGTCCGCTGACCCTGCGAAAATTAAGTCCATAGTAGAGTGGCCTGTATCCAAAAGCATCCATGATATCCATAGTTTCCACGGTTTAGCCACCTTCTATAGGAGATTCATTAGAGGGTTCAGTACGATAGTGGCTCCAATCACTAATTGTATTAGGAAGGGAACTTTTGAGTGGACTAAAGCAGCAGACAAAGCCTTCCTAACAATTAAGGAAAAAATGACACACGCACCCGTCTTGAGGTTACCCGATTTTACCAAAGTGTTTGAGGTTGCTTGTGATGCTTCTGGGGTAGGAATTGGAGGTGTCTTGAGTCAAGAGAATCACCCAGTAGCATATTTCAGTGAAAAGTTAAATGAAGCGAGACTAAGGTATTCCACCTATGATAGGGAGCTATATGCGGTAGTTCAGGCATTACGTTATTGGAGGCATTATCTTCTACCGCAAGAGTTTGTCCTATTTTCTGACCACGAAGCTCTTAGGTTCCTTAGTTCTCAGAAGAAATTGAGCCCTAGGCACGGGAAATGGGTAGAGTTCATACAAGCTTATACGTTCGTACTGAAACATCATGCCGGTACTGAAAATAGGGTAGCCGATGCGTTGAGTCGTCGTTCTATGTTGTTGACTTCTGTGAGCACTGAGGTAGTAGGGTTTGATAGATTGAAAGAGGAGTATCCTACATGCCCTGATTTTGGTAACATCTATCGATCCCTTCAACAAGGACCATCTAGTAAGCATAGTGATTATACCCTTTTAGATGGATACCTTTTCAAAGGAAATCAGTTGTGTATTCCCAAGACCTCTATTAGGAAATTTCTGATCTGGGAAGTTCATGCTGGAGGCTTGTCAGGACATTTTGGTAGGAATAAGACAATCTTAGCAATAGAAGACCAATTCTTTTGGCCTGGTCTCAAAAGAAATGTGGCCCAGATTGCAGCTCAGTATCGTACCTGTGATGTTGCAAAACAGCAAAGACAGAACACTGGTCTGTACACACCCTTACCCGTCCCTGATTGTCCATGGCAGGATATCAGCATGGATTTTGTAGTAGGCCTCCCTAAGACGTCTATGAAGCATGATTCTGTCTTTGTGGTTGTCGATCGTTTCCCAAGATGGCTCACTTCATTCCTTGTTCTCAAACTTTAGATGCTTCGAAGGTGGCCAAGCTTTTTCTCGATCAGGTCGTTAGGCTTCATGGTTTATCCAAAATCATTGTGTCCGATAGAGATGCCAAATTTACTAGCTATTTCTGGAAAACCCTCTGGCACATGTTAGGTACCAAGCTGAAATTCTCTACTGCCTATCATCCTCAAACCAATGGCCAGACAGAGGTAGTAAATTGAAGCTTAGGAAATCTGTTGAGATGTTTGGTTGGTGACAACCTGGAAAACTGGGACCTATTACTTCCTCGTGCTAAATTTGCCTACAACAGCTCAGTTAATAGGTCTATTGGGAAAAGTTCGTTCGAAGTGGTCCATGGATACAGACCTAGGAAACCTTTAGACCTAGCCCCATTACCCACACATGCACGAGTGTCTGAGTCTGCTGAGTCATATGCACAGCATATTAGGGAATTGCATAAGGAGATTAGCCAAAAGATCCAATCGAGCAATGAACTCTATCAGCATATGACTAATTCACATAAACGGTTAAAAGAATTTAATGAAGGGGACTCCGTTATGATCAAATTTAAACCTGAAAGGTTTCCGCCGGGAACTATGAAGAAACTCCATGCCCGGGGAGCCGGACCCTTCAAAATAATAAAGAAAATTGGACCCGATGCTTATGTATTGGAATTACCACCAGGTTATGGCATTAGTTCAACCTTTAATGTTTCAGACTTAAAAGAATACAAAGAACCTGCATTGATACCTAGTGAGTTTTTTGGTCCTAATGTTTCTTTTGAGAGTGAAACACCAAATGAGTGTCCATCACCAAGTGTTCTTGAGAGAAAGGAGAGAATTGAAAGGATCTTGGATGACCAGATCATTACTACTAGAAATAAAGGCTACCAACGTTATCTGGTTAGATGGCAAGGATGTCCTGAATCTGAAGACTCCTGGATTTCCCGAGAGGACCTACAACAAATCGACCCGGATGCATTAGAAGCTTATCAAGCCAACCCTCACTCGATAGGGTCGAGTTCCTCCCACCCCGGGAGAATTGGTGTGGGAACCAGAATCAGGAAAAGACTCCAACCTATTCAATTCAAGTCTGAGTCCTTATGGTTGGATTAGTCCTATAATTAGTCCTGTAATTTCTCTTTCAATTTTGAGTCCAAATAATCTTGTAATTAATTTCGAGTCCATATGGGGTCTGGTCCAGTTGAAGTCAAAGTCCTAGTCCAATTAATTTCGAGTCCATGCTGGGTCGGGTCCAATTTGAAGCCTTAGTCCAGTTGAAAGTCATATTTTGAAGCATCAAGACAAGTCCAAAGCCAAGTGGTGCCACATGCCACTTGCCACCTCAGCGCCACATCAGCTACCACTTGCCACCTCAGTGCCATCTAAGCTAGAAGCCACCTCATCAAGTGGTCCCCACTTTGGTGCCACTTGTCATGGGTTGAAGGAACTCCAAGAGGGCGCCGAAGAAGAAAGTTTGAATTCAAAATGATGGTTGGCCACCCTCTTCCACAAATCAAGTATCAAGGCCTACAAATCCTCTAACTCTCCTTGTAATCCTCCACATTTTAGAGATTTTCAAATTTTAGAGATTTACCCTCTTCCACAAATCAAGCATCAAGGCCTACAAATCCTCTAACTCTCCTTGTAATCCTCCACATTTTAGGGAGTTTCAAATTTTAAAGTTTTGTAAGGCTCCTATTAAAGACTTTGGGATGCCCCATTGTAAGGGGAATGGATGAATAAAATTTTTGGCTTGGATTATTCTTTCTATGTGATTGTCTTTATGTCTATGTGGTTTAGTCTTTCTCCTCTTCTACGCCCACTCTAGTTCCTTCCTTCTTCCATCTCCAACGCCCAAGGACTCCTTTCTTCCTCTCCAGTCTCAAGTGAGCCTTCAACATGCAATGGTGAATCAAGAGGATCAACACAAGGAGACCAACATGTTCCATCTCAAGCACTCCACCATGGAGCCAAGAAGGATCCCCATCAATGCTTCATCCACCTCTCTTCCCTTTCTCCATTTCATGTTTTGTTAAGTTCTTTCATCTCAGGGATTTCTTTGTTGCAGGGTTCTTTGGAATTCCGACTTCAAGAGGAAGGATCTCTTGCCACCAATCCAGAAAACAAGAAGAGTCTCCAACCTGTAGCATGGCCTGGTCATCTAGAAGATCCCCTCAAGAGTGATCTTATTCTCATTTGAAAATCAATGCCAGGTAAGTCAGTATCAATTAGGTCTGAGACATTAATCTGACTAGCATGACTGGTGGTTTTAATTCTGTCCTATTTCTTTATTATTTCGAAGTCTCGGTAATTAGGGTTATGCATGATCATTCAAGTTTGCTTCATTAACTTATCTTTGATAAATTATGCTGAACTCTTCATATGTCGATAGAACTTGCCAATTAATCTTCGCTAATCTCCTTTAGAGTTGCATAGTTTCATCTTCACTTTGCATCCCCTACCATAAACCTATGCACCCAAGCCCCTTTAGGCGGCCCCTTGTAAGCATGGTTAGTAAGGGCATGGGAACTCTATAAATACCCCACCCCTCCCTCTCTTGTAAGCATCTCTTTCTTATTAATACAACTTGCTGAAATTTTGAGTTATTGCCTTGTGTTGGTGTTTTGTTTCGGTTCTTTGGTTTGTGTTCTTGTGCTTGGATGAATTCCTTGCTACCCTAGCATCCTTCCATGCCCTAAATCTCTACCATCCAAGCCTTCACACGTCCAAGGAGGAGTGCCCTAGGCCGCCAAGCAAGGAGATCTTCAACAAGCTTCAAACAACCATCTTCTAACCCTAATCCTGATTCCTTTCAACCCATAGTTCCTTTTCTTATTTTTTAATTTCTGTTTTGATTAATCCTGACGCTTGTAGGATCCTGAGGTGCTTCCCCTCCCCTGAGGAGGACTTCTTTGCTGCCCGGACTGTCCAGATCAGCCATCAGATTCGAGGGAAACAAGGCTTCTTCCAGGCTCCAATCAGAGTGTGAGTGATCATTTCTGTTACTGAGTTTTAATCTCTGACTGGTAAGAAACATTTCCTTCTCTTATTATCTGATTTAGATGAAGATAAACTATCATAAACTGGGAGTTTCTCAACTCTCGGATCCTGGATATTTCATTGGTTTGCATGAGTATGCCTGCGACCCGATGATTCTTTGCACTGCTAGTCATTCTGCTAGTTTTTCTTTATTTTGGAATTCTAGCCAGCAATTAAAATTATAAAAATCATAAAAAAAATTATTTTACTATTTTTCATGCATTTTTAGCAGTCTTTGAGTCGTCCCACATCATACCAATTTGGTATTAGAGCGAGTTGTAGATTAGGGTGTGCTCCATTTTTCAAACTCGAAGGAGTCGAGTTCTTTGTGATCGAGGAAAATGATGGGGATCTAGGGCAGGTCTAGATTTTTTTATTTTTTTCTTATTTTCTTGCATTTTTTTATTTTTTACCTATTCCCGCTATTCCACCTATTCCCACTATTCCAACTTTATCTCAAACTTATCCCTACCTTATTCCATCTTCATCTCGTGATTTTAAAATCTTCCCAAACCCTAGCAGCCACTTTGTCGCCCCAGATCCGGGCTGTCCGACCCACGATCGCCTTCGCCGGCCCACCCGCCGGTGCCCATCGGCCCCGCCCTCACCGGAAACCCGACATCTGTCGCCCCGCCCATGGAAGACGAAGGATGACCGAGGCAAGACCAAGCGTTGCCCATGGCCGCCGCTGCCGCCCGCCGCCGCCGGCGTGCTATCGGCCACTGACCTGCTGTAGGCCGCCAGCCCATCGTCCGTCGGTGCCCACCAGGTCGCTGGAGGTCCTCGCTGGTGCCCTTGGGCCCTACGCCCGTGGGAAGACCAAATGGCACGCCCTGGGCATGTCGTGCGGCCGTGCCACCCCTGCACCGCCGCCCGCCACTGCCTCTTGCTGTCGCTGCCGCCTGCCGCCGATTTGCCGCCTGCCAGCAGTCGAAGGTCCTCGCCGGTGCACGGGGCCCCATGTCCGTGGGAAGATGAAACAACATGCACAGCGTGCCATGCCACCACTTGCCGCTGCCCCGCCTGCAGCCGCCGCTGTCCCGCCTGCAGCCGCCGCTGTCCCGCTTGCAGCCACCACCGTCGTCCGCCGCCTGGCCGCCGCCCACCGTCCGCCGCCATCCCGCCGTTCGCCGGCCAAAGACCGGCCGCCGGAGGCCTCGTTGGTGCTTAGGGGTCCCCCATGGCCGTGGGAGACCAAATAGCACGCCCTGGGCATGCCGTGCCACCTTTGTGCTGCCGCCCCGCCTGTAGCCACCGCTCGTCGTCCGCTGGCCCCGTCCCCCGGCCGCTTCCCGGCCGTCGATCGTCCACCGGTTGCAGCCGGAGATTGTTTCCTCGCCCTATGCACGGCCACGAGATGATTTCTCATGCTTTCTAGAGCAGTCCAAGCAGCATGCTTTTCAAAGCACTTCATCAAGCCAACATGCTTTCCAGAGCATATCAGCACCAATATTGATGTAGCACGGATTTTGATGTAATTTATTTATCTTTTTTGGATTTCTTGTAGGCTAAGTAATTAAGGGTTTGGTTTTTCCATATAAAGGCCCCCTCTCCCCCTGTAATGATTGAAGATTGATAAGAGTTTTTGGTTTAGCCACTATTCCTGGTTCTGGGCTGAGACCCATCTTTCCTTCACCTACGAGTGTCGAGGGGTGTGAGACCGCACTTCCTTTGCTCCATGCAAGTGTCAAGGGATGCGAGGCCCTAGTTATTTTCTTTTCCATCGAGTTCCCCTCTAGGTCTTAGAGATTTTCTTTACGGCCCCAGGTAGCGATTTGGGTGGGATGCCCTAGGCTTCGCGTGTAGTGAGATGGGTGGGACGCCCTAGACTACATGTAGTGGCGTGGGTGAGATGCCCTAGAGGTGCGACGTCTCTCCGTGAAGGTGAGTCCCCAGTCCTAGAGTGTCCATATTTCCTATCCTCCATCCCATTGTTCCTCCACCAAGAAAATTGAAAACCAAAAGAGTTCAGCTATTTTAGGGTTTAGTGTCAGTTCGCCCTAGTCCCGAGAGGCTTCTTAGCCCTCCCACGGTCCTAGTTTATTTAGGTATTTTTTCTTTTCCAAATAAATCAAGTTATGTCTCATCCATCCCGCATCATCTATTCTACATGATAGAAGAGAATTGAAACTTTAATGTAGCAGGATTTTCATATATAAATATATTTAAACAAAAGATCAAAGAAAAGGATTAATAGTGGATATGTAGGAAAAAAATAAAATGACAAAGAATAAGAAAAGTCATGATTTTAGGTTAGAGACAAATCATGTTATGGCCCGGATTGGCCTAGTCCACTTAATTAGCTAGGCCTACCTACGCTCCACTGCATGTGCATGAAAGTATTTTTTATAAAGTAAAAATGATAATAATAGTGGTCGGTGGTGATCGTAATTAATAACCTTAGAATGGATGGCTATATTAGAAATTTATGTATAACCTACTAACCCTATATAGAACTAACTTGAAAAGTAGTCTTGAATGAGACAAATAAAAAATAAATTCAGTAAACTAATCTTTCATTTTGAGTTCTAAGTTAACCCTATCTATGATTCATGATCTTATTGTTGTTGGTAATTTTTATATCATGTAGAACTACCTGTTTTGTTGCCATTTTCTTATCAGGTGTTTGCTTGGAGAGTAAACAAGCTCTGTAACCAATTTTAAAATTGGTTTAAGGTTTGTATATAAAGGCTATGATGATTATGCAATGTATGTTTGGCCGATTCAACTATTTTTAATAGCAACAATCTTGGATGGCCTTCTTTTGTAGGCAACCGATTATAGTCGTTTTGATTTAATTGTAGATTAAATAGTATATAACTGAGCCTCCTCCATATTTTTTATTATTTATTATTCTTTTTCTTAGTAGATGATTTATGTTTCTTTATAAATTTCTTAGTATATACCTGCATCTTACTGAACATGTTATACTTTAAAATTAGTTTCATTGTTGAATAGTTTTTAACATTTTGTTCAAGATATCTCGAAGGTGTATTGACTGTATTCAATCGACCTCAATATCATGGTGATACAATGGAGAATACAGATCTATACAAATTTGCATCATCCGGAAGATTTATAGGAAAAGCTGAAAGTATTGTTCTTGACCATAAATCCATGTCACAAGCACACCGTTATGTATTGCTACATAGTGACATAATATCTGACTATTGCAGGTTAGTCTATCTACACATGGATAATACTAAATATTAGACATGTTGTCAAACTTATAATTGATTGTCATGCAGTGAATTTTTATCTGTACAACGACAAGTCAATCATTCCACTCGTCCTAATCCAAGGATTGAACAAAGATGGTTGGTTGAGTTATTTTCTAATTGGCTTGCCAATCAGGTTAGTATATATAAGTAATATAATAATTTTACATACATTTAATATCGAATAAGTGATTGATAATTGATATTATATTTTTTAGGTACCGGTACGAATGAAGAAAAATTGTTCAGCAGAACTAATAGCACTTGCCAGAGGTCCTAATTATATTGTGAACAAATATAATGGTTTTATTATAAATGGCTTTAAATTTCATACCAAGGAGCATGAGAAATTTAGAAAAACTTAGAATAGTGGTGTTATGGTAGAAGCAGATGGAAAATCTTATTATGGTATACTTAAAGATATTTTTGAGTTGGATTATTATGGAAATTTTAAAGTTGTATTATTTCGATGTGATTGGATGTATATAAATACACCAAGAGGTTTGAAAAAGGACTCGAATGGATTCATACTTGTCAGTTTTTCAAGATTGATATATACGTGTGTGTTATTAAAG
The DNA here is from genome assembly GCA_021397845.1 of Areca catechu. Taxonomy (NCBI): domain Eukaryota; kingdom Viridiplantae; phylum Streptophyta; class Magnoliopsida; order Arecales; family Arecaceae; genus Areca; species Areca catechu. The sequence continues at coordinate 185,046,923 of CM038042.1, forward strand.
GATGATCCATTTATCTTTTCATCTCAAGCTTGACAAGTTTTTTACGTACAAGACTCGAAAGATAAAGAATGTGCTACTGTTATTAAGACAAAATCCAGAGACTTGTATGACATGGGAAAAAGGGTGGAAGAAGATGATGATGATACTTACACTCAGTGTATGCCTTATAATATTGTGCCGGATGATCATATAAATGATATAACCATTTTGGTTAGATTGGATTCCCAAGAAGGTACAACTGGTTGATTATGACAAGTAAGTAGTTTATAAGATGGTTTATATTTTTGCATGAATGATCATGTTATCTTTTAAATTGCAATTTATTTCTATTATAATTTGATTATAATGTTGACTAACTTGGTTTTAAATATGCATGTTAGGTACACCATGCCTCGAAGGAAGCATCTATCAGATATACAGTTTCAGTTTTCTTAGACCAAGGCTGGTACTTCATCACAGCAGCCCGATGAGCATCGATGAGTTTCACATCGGTCTGATGCTAGTCCATCCATTTCTATACATCCGGCGGAGGGCAGTACCTCTCCACCTCAGGACGTCGCCATTCCCTCCAAGTCAGCACATCACGATCCTCCTATGGATCATCCTGATGACGAGCCTATCATCAATGACATACAGATATAGGATAATTTAATAATTTCATCCCATTTTAATTCATACATATGTAATAGTTTTGATATATAATTTTCTATATTTTTTTTGTAGATGGATCCGGGAGACTTAGGCAGAGGCGAGGAGCCACACTAGTCCGTGATGTGTGGCAGTTACCTGAGGGTGAGAGGATAGTCATATAGTGCAACAAGCTAGGCCAGCCTATTAAGAAAGCTGCTAGCTTGTTGACTAGTTTTCTGGGAACAGTAGCACGCCGGGGTCAGCTATGTCCCCTAAATTATTCGAAGTGGAACGACATGCTTCCTGCCTATAAAGTAGAGATGCTACGAGTTGTGCAAGTAAAAAAATTGATATATTATTTTATATCTTAGATTTTTAATAATTGAATTACTTATTTCATTTAATACTTATTTTATTATTTATTTAAATTATAGAGTAAGTTCGTTCTCCCTCCAGATTCTTCTGATTTTGTGTTTAAGTCTCTCAATCGCAAGTGAAAAGAATATAGGACAAAGTTGAAGGAAGACTACAAGCTAGATGGTAGGACAGAGGAGCAGGTTACAGCTACTTGTCCTTCTGATGTTCACCCTCATTAGTGGAGGGAGCTGGTGCACGATTGGTTCTCCGATAGGGCACAGGTTGTGTAGCATCATCAAACATATAAATTTATTAATTTTTACTCGTCCTAATTATATTTATACAATATATAACATAATTTTAATTTATTTTTATAGACATATTCTGCTATTGGTAGAGCTGCACGAGCAGCTCAATCTACTCCTTATACAGCTAGGTCCAAGAGTTATGCACGGCTCAGGCATAAGTTTGTATATTTCTCATCCTATAATACTTTTAATATATTTTTAGTTTTAACATCATGTATCATCATGTATCATGCATGTGCCATGTATCATGGTACGGGGTATAAGATGTATCATTTATAATTTTTTTATAATATTTATTCTTTCTATAGGCTGATCAGTATGGGAGGGAGCCTGGTGAGGTGAAGTTCTATCGGATGACTCACGTTCACCAGGATGGCAATTTTGTTTGGAGGAGTCCAGAGATATATATGTATTTTTTTTATTTATATTATATCATGATTTATAATTTTATTTTTATTAAGTATTGATATATGAGTTTTTTATAAAACATAGGATATGGCTATCTCTATGATCGCCGAGCGGGGTGGTGAGGCTATCTTATCTACTCAAAGCAGTAACATCGAGGCCGAGGTATTCTCGAAGTTGATGGGACCAGAGCGTCATGGACAAGTGAGGGGTTATGGGATTGGAGTTACCCCTACTCACTTATTTGAGATGAGTAGATATATTCGGGATGCTAGAGATAGTCATGATTATTTACATGTTCGTCGACTTGAGGATGAGATAGTAGAGCTCAGACAGACACGTGATGCAGACAGAGCACAGATGCAAACTATTAGGTCTCAGCTTGAGCATATTATATCTGTGCTACATATGTTCATATCATCTCAGGTAAGTAATTATTTATAACTATATATATATATATATATATATATATATATTGTATGTATCTAATAATTTAGAATATATATAATGTATGTATCGTAATTATATGTATATCTTGTAGGTTCATGATGCATCTGCTAGTTGCTGACAGGACGACGACTAGCTTCCCATGGATCAGTGATGCCAGTTGATTTTTTTTATTATTTGTGTATGTCTTTTTATGTATTTGAACTTGGATCGATATTGAGCATCTGTTGATACTTTATATATATAAAAAAACACTCTTTATATTAACTTCAAGTGTATTTGGTGTTTGGAGTATTAAAAATTGTGTTTGTATGATATAAATTTCATTTAAATGATGTTTGATTCCATTTGTATGTCTTTGGCTATGTGTGATGCAGGTTTGATGAATGATACAGGTTTGAATGAATGATATAGGTTTGAATGAATGATACAGGTTTGCATGAATGATGTATGTATTTAATTGAATGATGTATGTATTTGATGTATACAGGTTTGTGTTAATATAGGTATATTTTAAAAAAAATAAATAATTAAATTTGTCGATGCTTTAAAGCATCACTAAATTATCAATTGCCGATGCTTTAAAGCATCGCTATCCTAGCAAATACTGACATTTTAAAGCGTCGCTAGGTTTTAAACTTATCGATGCTTTAAAGCGTCGCTAGGTTTTATAACTTAGCGACGCTTTAAAGCATCGGAATATGCCAACGCTTTAAAGCGTCGGAATATGCCGACGCTTTTAAAAAGCGTCGCTAAGTTTAAAACCTAGCGATGCTTTAAAGCATCGGCACTTTTTTTTTAGCAATACTTTTGCGACACTTTAGGAAGCATCGTGAGACTTCTTATCGATGCTTAAAAGCATCGACAAAGATCCCAAAAAGTGTCGGCTATATCCTGTTTCACTGTAGTGTACTAAAGTACACACATTCATTGCGAGCATACCATATAAGCCATGCACCACATGCCAACTTAGTTGGATTCCCTTTCTCTACATGGGCATTATAGAAAAAATTCTCTAACATTGGCAAAGAGTCAAAAATAAAATTAAGTTAGTAAATTGCACTGGCCTGTTATGATACTAACTACACTGATATTATTTTTATTAGAAATCATTTGTATATAATTCGGATCTTTATTTTCAGGATTATGATTGTCGATGTCGATACCGTATGAGAAGGAAGAAAAGAAAAAATAAAATACAAACATAATTAATTGAGCATGCAAGATTTTACTATAAAAAAATAAATTTATAAGATTGAGAACTTTTACTCTCAATATCATACAGATCTCTTGTTGGATCGATGCCCCTAACCAATCTTACAAAATGAAGCTCCCTATTATAAGAAGGCGATTTATCTCTCTTAAACCGGCAACGCGGCAACCGAGGGGCTCACGGGCTGGGTTGCTACCCCCATTTAGTCGACTCGGACAAGAGGAGCTGACTCGACTCCGAGGACCATGACTAGCATCCCACTCACCCAACTGGCGCCTGCATTGTGCGGACCCAGACCCTGGCAACCCGGATCGAGCACCGGATTCCAAGGCATGAGCTGGAACCTAGTCAACATCTCTTAATAAGAAATCTCAAAATTCCTCTTACAAGCTCTCAACTTAGCCACTCTCTTGAGATCTTTCACTATTTTTTATTCATCACACCTAGCCATTACCTTCTATCTATGTTTTTATAACTTATGTTGCTAAACCATCTCACAAGAAATCCAATGATCCAAACAATGTTCAAATCGATGTCTCATAGTATTTTTAATTCGTAGTTAAATTCTAAATCAATTTTGATCATCGATCAACCTTGATTGCATCAAAAATCATACAAACCAAACATATATAATGTTGGAAATGATTCTGGCCATCTAATCACCGGGACGAGCGCGCTACTGCTCGATCGTGGGCAAACATGCTTAAACCATATTAAAATTTCACTAGACCTCTGCTTCCACTAGGGCTGGAAATGGGTCGGCCCAAAAGCCCATTGTCTGGAACTGGACTGGGCCAGCTCATTAAACTTCGGACCGGTCTGAAATCGGTTCAAGCTTCGGATCAAATTTTAAGTATATTGGACTAGTCTTAGGGTTGTAACATAGAGTCCATTTAATTTTTGGACCAAAGGAATGCCCGGATTCGGTCCAAAATTTTTTAAAATATAGTCTTTGGGCCGGCCCAATAGGCTTTGGGCTGGCCCATTTCCAGCCCTAGCTTCCACGTTCTCCCATGCATTACATTGAATCCACTTGTCCGCATTAAAATCTCTGAACCATGCTTCAATTCTTTCTGTGCACGGCCAAGCTTCACATGCACAAAGGGAACAGTAGGATGCTAAAAAAATAGCGAAGCACCGCGCCTGGGCTGCCACCCACACCGGCTCACACGCGCTGCAAGCCGTGCCAGGCCTATGGGCAGGTCTGCTAGGGTTCCTTTTCATATATTGGGCTTCTTTCAAGGACTGAATTAAGGTACAATATCCAATAACTTTTATCTTGATTCGATATTTGATCTTTACCTGTTTTTGAAAGTTTTTTGAAGGCTTTCGCTCCATGCCTTAGAATAAATGCCTGCTTATTATGAATAAACAAATATGAGAGTCAAGCTAGGTTACTCGATCTCATCTCCATCATGTACTGTACTTATTTCAACCTAATACCTACTCAAGAAAGCCTCCTACGGTAATAAAGACTTTACCTTGCAACATCGCCTATCGTCCTTTCAAGACTCTTGTCTCGTATTCAATCCACCTATTCCCGAAGCTCTATCTCCTACCGAGCTCCTATCTACACCAGGAACTCTACCATGTACAGGACTCCCTGTCAAGAGATAATGCATTTCTCACTTCTTTCCTTGCAAAATGACTTTATTATTATACAAGACCTTCAAGATTCCATCACCGACTCTCCTTATATAGCCGTTAAAATCCAATTTGCTTAGAAAAATTAGATTTTTGCAAAAAATAAGTATGCATGGACTTCATCTAGTTTCTTTGTTGTCCTATCATGTACCTTTAAGCTGACTATCCCGACACTCTTGATTGCACAATTTAATCCATCTAGTAAGTAGACAGAAGCCTTTTTACTATGTAGAAAGTCGAACAACTCCTCTCGGCAACAGATATGATATGCACATGTAGAATCTAAAATTGATTGGAAAGAAGGGGATGCCTCATCGGATACTATGAGTGCATCACTGTAGTATCCATCACCATTGTCGCTACCATCGGTTATCGCCACTATAGTCTTCATCCAATTTTTGAGCTACATGCAATCTTTGACACGATTCCCAGCATATCATACTGGAATTACTTGATCTTGTTCATATTCTTCAACCTGAACCGCATGCCTCGTGATCCTCTGTTGCTTCGCCTTCTACCAACTGCTTCTCCAGAAATTGTCAATAGTGAGTTTCCGCCTGAACTCGAAGCCTGATTTCTTAGCTAAGAACCATGTTCTGGAGTAACACTAGGATGACCTCCTCTATTTTGATGGTGCTCTTTCTCACTAGAAGAGCAGTCACCAAAGATGAATGACTATAGTAGTGATAAAAGCAAGACTATTGCACTAGTCTTCTCCTTAACTTTTTCATCGATACCGAGGAGATCGATGAAGAACCTCTAAAAATTGCTGAAGTGCACTTGCACACTTTGCCCCTCGGTCAACCATAGTTGGTAGAATACTTTCAAAGGAACAGCGTATTGGTGAGAGACTTCGCCATATACAGCTCCTCGAGCTTCTCCCATAGCATCATCAGGGAAGTCTCGCTCAATATATGGATCACCACATCATCTACTAAATACAAACAGATCATGCTCACCACATCATCTGCTAAATACAAGCAGATCATGCTCACCACCTATAACTGGAGTCGTCTCCAAGTCTTCTCCATAGTGGATGATCTCTCCTCGCACATAAGAGCATCAATTAATCCTTGTTGGGTAAGCACATCTTTCACCCTCACTTGCTGGAGAAAGAAATTATATTTTCTGTCAAACGAGTTGAACTCCAACTTGATTATGTCTATTCTCTCCATCTTCTTCAAACTAGATCACAATTCGAAACTCTGAAACTAGTTATTATGGTACCAACTATACTGATAACATCTCATCGGGGAATTACTCATGCAGAATATAGATTTCCGTTCTCAAGATCATGATTATCAGTATTGATGAGACATGAGAAGAAAGAAGAAAAAATATAAAATACAAACATGATTAATTGGACGTGCAAGATTTCACTATGAGAAAAATAAATTTATAAGATTAGGAATATATACTCTCAATCCCGTACAAGTCTCTTAATAAAAAATCTCAAAATCTTTCTCATAAATTTCAATTCAGCCACTTTCTAAAGATCCTTCACTATCTTTTAATCCTCGTACCTAGTCTTTATCCTCTGCTCATATTTTTATAACTTCTGAAGGATATTTTATCAAAAATCTAACCATCTAAACTGTGTCATAATTTGAATCATATAATCTTTCCAATTGGTAGCTGGATTTTATATCAATTTTAATTACCGGTTGGCTTTGATTGTACTAAAAATTATATAGATGAAGTCTGCATAGCATAGGAAATGATTCTGGCCATCTGTCTTCATCGGGACGAGCGCACTGCCGCTCGATCGTGGCAAACTGCTTAAACTATATTAAAATCCCGCTGAACCTCTATTTCCACGTTCTCCCATGCATTACATTGAATCCACTTGCCCGCATTAAAAGCTTTGAATCATGCTTCAATTCTTCCCGTGCATAGCCAATCCTTGCGTGCACCAAAGGAACAGTAGCACGCTAAAAATAATGGCAAAGCATCATGCCTAGGCCACTGGTGTGGGCTCACGGGCCGTGCCTAGCTTACAGGTCATGCCAAGCCTATGAACTAGTCCTTTGGATCCTGTTCATGATTAGATTTTTTTCAAAGGCCAAATCAAGATGCAATACTTAACATAACCTACCTCCAACATTTAGCAATATAATGATAGGATATGAAAATATGATCATGACCACAAACTTTATAGCTGGGCTGTTGAAATGGTATGGTATAATAGAGATTTAGGTAGCGATCGGTGATAGAGCAACAGCCATAAAAAAGTTTTAATCCGCAAAGGTGCAACCATCTTCCAAATCCATTGAAATTGGCAATGGTTAATAGGGACCTAGGGGGATGAGTTAATTAGTGTAGCTTTTTGAGAGTAATATGAATTAATCTATTATAGGCCCAAGGAAGCTCATCATACCACATCCCATTCATCAAAGGAATTAAAGTTATAGTTGTTGTTGGCAAATCACCCTCCACTAGGCTTCGATGGTACCTAATAGTCTATCGACCTCCTTTGATAGGACGAAGAGCTACTCTTAGATTCTCCATTAACGATGACATGCAAGAATAGTTCTTTGACCAATGATGACCAGTAGGGAACCCTCCAATATTCAAATCAGTGAAATAATGAGATGGGCTATAACAACCAAAACTGAGAGCAACGATGGAGAGATTGAGCATGTGACAGTGAGGTAGGAATGTGTTACCTTTGCTAGGATCCCCTCTTATCAATTTATAGGATTATATAGAGTAACTGAATGTTGTTTGAAAGGTGGCCTCCACTCACATGCACAACAAAATTTATTGAGATGTTGGGACTTATTCCCTAGAATATTTTTTTATTAGCACATTTCCGTTGGGATAGCTAGTTCTGTTGGGATCCTACTTTCCACTATCTTGTTCATCACGATCCCTGTTGGGATAGTTGTGGTCTCTGCTGGGACTACCATGATCAGTCTATCTTTGCCACTTACTCGGGCATCATGGACTTCGAGTAGTTGAACGACTTGCTTATTACCGAGAAGAAGAGCCATATTAAGAGAGAGAGAGCTTCAACATTATATCCCTGCACACCCGACTAAGTTTACCTTGGAAGTTAGTCGGGTCCGAGTAAATACTAGGTGGATACATGTGAAGGGATATCTATCAGGCATTGCCTCCTATAATCTCTCGGTGTAGGATGCTATAAATAGTTGGAATAGTTATCAGCTTACTCATGTTCCACTCAATCAGTTGTTGGATGAAATGTTAGTCGATAATTATCTCTCTCTTGCTCGACATGTAGTCAATGGTCTAGTAGTCAGTGCAATCGCTCCTTAGTCAATTGTCTAATGGCTATCTCCTCCTTCGTTGATGGTTTGGTGGGCATCTTGAGGCACTCACTAATGGTTGTCACAACAGATGTCCCCCATTGTATTGCTATGTAACTTTGTAAGGCCTTGCTGTCTCTAGGTGAAAGAAGTAATTATTCTATCGACCTAAGAGTTGGATAGATCTTTGTGCTCTCCAAGTATTTGTTGGCATCTTGTAAACCATCGCCAACTTGTTTTGTTGCCTCGATCATGGAAGAGAGGATATTGTTGGCGTTGCACTCAAAATAACAGCATAATAATTCCTGAAATGATCAGAAATTATCTGATCTTCCTTGGCCAATGACGTTGTGCCACATGGTCTAACAACTATGGTATTTAAATAATTTATGCCAAACCCAATGCCGAGAGTTGATCAGTCGGTTGCATTTATGAAGTGGTGTGAGATTATCATGCTGGGAATGGGCCACGTGGCGATATCTGAGGATCTTGGTGGGGATTGAAGCTTCGATCTTAACCATTGAAATGGTTGTAAGTAGGCTTTTCTGCCATCATCTTTTTGTTATCATGTTTTCAAACTTACTGGGAGAAACCAAAGGGGGGAAGGGAAAGTTTAGCTTCATCCCTTCAGAGACTTAGTTTCTAGGTTGGTTTTCCTTGCCTTCTTCTCAGCTTCCTTCAGTACTCTTTCTCCAAGCTTTTCTTTTTAGAGATATTATAGGATTCTGTAGGGGTTCTTCCTCTTTCCTTGTTTCTTTCGTTCTTTGTCTTTTATCTTCATCCGGCTCTTGGGATGAAGGGTTTTTCTTTGAACTTTTTCTGATCTTTTTATTTTTTTTATTTTTCTTGTCCTTGAAACCTAGAAGATGTTGTCCAAGGATGGAACTTGGGACTCATCTTCCGTTGGGGGCTCAAGTAGTTGAGAGGTTATATCGGCTAAGGCATTGACCTAGACTGAAGCCAAGGTCCTTCGAATATGTAAAAAGTTTCACTTTTTGAGTGTTTTCATGTCCATGCTCTTGAACAAGAGGATAGAGAAAACTCCTACCGAGCTAAATGAATAGTTGTGTATGAAAAATTTCTTCATGCAAAGCATTGATTTCCTCTTAATCCATTTCCTGTAATTATTCTTAACTTTTATCAAGTTGTTCCGGTCCAATTAGGGCTGGAACTGGGTCAGGTCGACCCGATGGGCTTCGAGCCAGTCCAAAATCGGGTTGGACTTTGGGCCAAATTTTAAATAAATCAAGCCAGGCTTTGGGCCTTAAAATAGATCCCATTCAATTTTGGGCCGGGCTCGGGCACCACTTTGGCCTGGCCCGGATCGGCCCGAAGATAAGCTCGATCTAGGCCCGCTATTTCTTTCTCCATTCTCCAACTCTCCCATCTATGTCTCTCTCCGTTCTCTCAGTCTTTCTCTCTCGTTTCCATCTCCTTCCCCGGTGAGCCCCTAACGGCGAACGTCCCCTCGCATCCGACGGTCGAGGCCCCTCTCCAGCTCTGAGCTGCCTCCTACGACCCCGGCGCCCACATCTGATGACTTCGCCCCTCATGCAACCCCGCTCTGACTTCGGCTCTGATTTGCCTCCCCCAGCGCTGGCGACCCACCCGATGCCCACTGCCCCCGAGCGACCTCACGGCCCCCCCTCCCCGGCTCTGATCTGTCTCCTCCAATCCCGGTGCTCGCACATGATGACCCCCTACCTCCCCCGATCCTCATGCCCAACACGATGCCCACCGCCCCCAGCGCGACCTTGCGGCTCTCCCTTCCTGGCTCCGATCTGTCTCTTTCGGCTAGTCGGGCAGTCGCCGGTCGGTGAAATTTTTTTATTAATAGGGCTTGCATTCGTGCTGGCCTGATCGGGGTTAGTGAATTTTTTTTTGATCAATAGGGCTTGCATTCGGGCCAGCCAATCGGGCTATAGCCGGGCTAGGGTCGGGCTCGGGCTCGGGCCTGAGGTTTAAAAAAATTTCGGGCCAAAGCCTGGCCCGAAGCCCAAATTTTTTTGGGTCGGGCTCAGGTAGGGGTGTGGCCTGGTCCGGCCCGGTCCACTTCCAGCCCTAGGTCCAATTGGCACTGAACTCCTTCCAGATTCTTTCTTGCTATATTATCCTTTATCTTTTCTTTGCTATCCGGCCTCAAATATCCTTATTCAGGACTCTCTTTATGTTGAGAGGCATCCTAAGGTACAGAGCTAATGGTTAATCAACCCTCACTATGGGCATGCCTTCATTCATGGCCTCCGCTCTTCCATTCATAGCTGGAAGGGGAGATTCTTCTTTGCATCATTTGACCAACCCTTGGAAAGGGATTGAATCTGGGGGGGAACCAAACACTTCCTCGAATAAGAATGTCCAGGTCCTCGAAGCCAATGAAGAAGACTATGAAAAATTATTTGGCAAGAAGAAATTCAACCTTCAACAGCTTTTGATCGAGGAGAACCTTCGACTCACCGGGTTGAGCCCAACTAATTTTCTTGGTGAGTCTTTTTCATACTACCGCTTTCCTTCTCATATTTTTAAAAATCATGGATGAGTAACTTACTCATCTTGCAAGCATGGAGAAACTTTTGATCGAACAATTCTAAGAGGTAGCAAAAAAAGAGGGCAGCTCCCTTGGGAGATTGATAGAAGATGGCCGTTACAAAATGGCCACGCCTAAGGCCTCAGTTGGGCCCCCCTCTATTGATGCGAGGGCTCCCCTGCCACGATCGAGGAGCTCGACATCGAGAGAAGCCCTTGTCACCACGAGCGGCAACAAGTTGGTGGCCACTACTATCCCCAACATAATTCTTTAGGAGCTGACTTCAGGTGGTCTATCTTCAACTCCAGCTCTAACTCCCTCAGCACTAATGGTAACCGTGCCCCCGAGGGCAGTGACTCTTTCGGTCTCTTCGACTTCAGCAATGACCGAAACCTACAAGGGGAAGGCCCCTCTATAACACCCTTCGGGGTCCAATGTCAACATCACCCGTAACAAGGAGAGTGGCAAGCATGTGCACCAAACCAACATCGATGTAGTTGACTCTGCCCTGCACAACTCCTACATGACCTGGGAGCTATCCAAAAAAGTGCTCCTCTATAGGACATGGAGGAGCGAAAGAATCGTCCTATGAATGACATCACCACTGACCTCTTTCCAGCATTGATCGGGGTAAGCTTGTCTTGCCTCTTTTTTTTTCTTCTTCCAATTGGTCAACGTATACTTAATTGACTAATTCAATGTTCTTATGCTTTGCAGCTTATCCATGGTGCGAATGCCATTTGAGAAGAGTTCCAATCCTTCACCAAATTCCATCACTCCCTAATCGTGTAGTTGAGGAAGTTGGAAGCCAAGGTGGAGGGCCATGACAAGGTAATTCAAGCCACCTTGGAGCAAGAGCGGAAGCTAAAGGAGGAGCTAGCTAGCCTCTAAACTTCTTCAAAGATTGCCATCGAGAGCTAGAGATCCAAGTAGTGGAGAAGGAGAAGTCACTTGCAAAAAACAAGCGTAACTTGCCGAGATGGAAGCTCGGCTAACACAAACTGAAGGCCTCCTTCGCTCGGCAAAAGAGAAGGCCAAGGTAGCCAAAGAATGGGCAGCCACCGTTGCAATCCAAGTGGCGCACGAATACAAGGAGTCGAAAGACTTAGAGGATGATGCCGTTGTGGTCGGAGTGGACGCCTACATCTTCAACTTCACCATTTGTTAGGACATGGTTGCTCAGGCCTACCCTGAGTTGGACTTGAGACACATTTTGGTGGCCCGAGGAAGAAGAAAGATAGGAAGAAGAAGCGACCGATGAAAAAGCTCTCGAAGAACTAGCTACTACTTTCGAAGCTTAGACTTAGAGAATTTTCTTTTTCCTTTTATACTTTTGCTTCCTTTCTCGGACTTCAGTCTGGTTTTGTAAAAACTTTGTTTATAATCAATGAAAGTAAATTTCCCTTCAATGACATCCTTGTGTTGAATGAATGTTTTTATCTTTGAATGAATTCTCAATAAGTATCTTAGTTGGAAGAATAGCTTGAACCAAATAAATACCCCGATCATGGTGGAATTGAGTCTCTTAGTTAGAAAAGTGACATTAACCGGGTAGTCGAGTAAGTAATCTAGTCGAACAAAATTTGTTGAAGCCTATTAGTCAATTGAGAGGTTTATCATGGTGAATTGTATGCTGACTTCCCAAATACAAGAATGGAACCCCCGACTATAAGACTTAGTAACGTTTCCTTCAAATGTTGAGAGTTAGCCACCACCACAATGTGTCAACACTTTTCATAGGATGAGTGAGTATTAATCGGTCATCGATCGAAACTCGACTATAAAAAGTTGGATATCTTTTGAAACCCAATCATAGCGAGTTAGTTGCCCTCTACATCGACCAGGCATGTTGACCATCATTTTCGAGCTTATTGCCTCATCAAAAAGTGAACCGTGCCTGAGAACATAACTCATTCATTATCTGGCGATCATTGTCTTTGACCGATTGGGCCATGTCTTGTGATGGATAAGGTTTGACTCCCAACTTCCTACACCATTTATGAAGAATGGAGTTATGGGGTTGATTTTTCTAGTGGATGCTGATAAGTCTATCAATTATCCCAATTTAATCATTAAAATAAGTATCGATTAATTAATATTTATTAAGAATTGATATTTTTTATTAATGTTTCATAGAAAAGGAGTTCATGAATTGAAAAAGTTTGATTTTTAGAGTCCAACGGCATAAATGGCACTCAAATCAGAATTCAAACAAGCCCGGAATTCAAGTTTGAAGTTTATCAAGGAATTGCATGATTTTTGGAGCAGTCGGTCCACCATGGACCGGTTGGCTGGTTCATAGAAAAGTTGGCTGGTCCACGGCAACCATTGCTATCGGTCCACAAGGCTGCTATGTGGTTCATAGAAAAGTTGGCTGCTCCGTGGACCAATGACCCTCTCGAGCTATCCAGTCATCGAAAAAATTGCTAGATATCTTCCCCACGCTGCCAAGAGCCACCCGCCACCGGAGAGAGCTACCGAGCACCCATCATGATCGGAAAAGCTCTCGGGAAATCATCACATATATTTTTCTTTTTCTAAAATCCATCCATCATTGTGATTGGCTGTCAGCACCGTCGTCCGCCTCCTAACATCATTGGCCATGATCCCCCTTCCTGCAAAGTCCACTGCCGCTGGCCACCTTCATTGATCTACCAGCATCGGTCATCTTATCTTCACCATTCACCAATCATCTCCTTCCTCTTCCTCCTAACCATTCGGTTGATTTGCCATTGCCATCACCGAATGCACGATCTCCTGTCGCCGAGCATCTCCTTCCTCACCACCTCACACTGCCCACCATCACTCCCGCAGCCTTCGCTCACAACTCAAGCCATGGCCGTCTTCACCAACCGCTCATCCTTCACCTGTTTCGTCGCCCAAGCTATCGTGCCACCGCCAGTCGACCACCGTCCAAGCATCGCCATTCACCCACCGGAGAAGCTACAGTCGATTGTCATCCAGTCATCGCCATCCAAGTTCCAGTCAAGGTTCCCCTATTCCACGATTTTCTCTTGTTGCTCGGCCATCACTGCCCTCCAAGAGCCACTGCCACCCGTCGCCAGCCACCACCTTCTGCTCCATCATGCCGCCATGCTAGGTTAGGAGAAGTGAAGCTCAAGTCCCTGTCGAATTTGGGGATTTGAGGATTCGAGAGTCCGGATCAGACTCTACTGCTAGAGAAGGAAGGAACATAGTGACCATCCATCATGATGCACAACAGACAGCCCAGATTTCTCTTTATGATATTTAGCCAATTTAGAGCCTAATTGAGTCCAAATTTGACCGGGAGAAAATCCTAGATGAGCTCTATTTAAAAGACCCTATGCTATAAGAGAAAGGCATCTTGGAGAGAGGGTACGGTACATGGTAGAGGATATAGCTTTGGATTATGGGTTAGCCTCTAAGAGTGAGGTTTCTCAGAGGAGAGTTCTGCCCCTACACCATCTTCAAGTCTTCTCCATCTCCAAGATCAATATCCAAGGAGGAAGAAACAGAGAAAGCTAGTTCATTCCGAGGAGTACGAAGGAAGAAGGAAGTTCGTCAACCATCTTTTCAACGAGGCCGTATCGATCTACTTTTAGTCTTTGTTATTATTTTCTTTATATTTTTTCTTAGTTATTAAATAATCCTTTTTTTGTAATAGAATTCTTCTTTTATTTAATAAAAAAATATTGTCATGCTCTTTTAAATTCATGTTTTTTATTTTTATTACAAGTAGATGCTAGGATCTAAATAGAATATCATAGTACCAAGTTATTTATTTTTTGTACTTTTAATTTTTATTTTCTCAACTTTGATCTGTTTATTTTTTTTAAATCAAGGATTTCAAAATATTCAACATACTACCTTCCCTTGGATTCAACCCGACTCACTCTATCTATGTGTTATTAATTTAATTTAGAAGTCAGTTAATTAAATTGATAGCCATGGTGTCTTGATGACAACATCGCACCCTATCAGCCACCTGAGTTTCCCTCTAAGGCTATGCTATGTCAGGGCTTGGTAGCCTGGGGCAGGGCATAAATTAGAACCCTCATCTCTGCCACTATCGCAAGAGCTTCAACCCATGCAAAGTGCTTCAACTCAACCTTCCAAATTCTACCTTGACTATTTCCAAACATGTGAGATCTCAATGTTGCTTGTTGGGGCACCTAGAGGCATGGAGTCTAACCAGGAAAAGGTAGGTGGCACAGGAAAGGCCGTATACAAGAATCAAAGGTGTTCTTGGGGATAGGAAGAAAGGGCATCAAAGATGTCCTTGGATATAGTTCCACCTAGAACAGTTGCTTGATAGATAATTTTGCTCGGTGTAGCTATGTCTAGTAGAACATTCTCTTCAAATTATCTTGGTAAATGATCAGTATTCCTCCCTTGATCGAGCCTTCACCTTGAAGAATTAGCCTCAAGCTTGCTCCCTCGAAGAGTTGACCTTGAGCTTGCTAGTCGTGAGAAGCTTTTGGCTACGAGGAATAGGCCTCGGACTTGAGAAGGTGTCAGCAATAGAGAAGATTTTGCCTTCATTTCTTGTAATTTTTGCTTTATCAGACTTGATCTGGTTCACGAATGAACTTGGTCCATCTTTTGTAAAAATTCTTCTAAATTAATGAAAGTATTCCTTTTTCCATATATGTCTCTAATTGTTTGTAATTGTACTTGCCAATTTTTAGTCGAAAATGTAACTTTAGCTAAATATCCTTTCCAAGTTCAGCCAAGTGATCTAACTGCTCAAACTCCTTAGTTGATAAGGAAGTCAATTGTCAACTAACATAGCAATTGGATGGCAAGTCTTCGTGGTCCAGGTAATCTCATTATTAGTTTTCTTTTGGTGACCAAGTTCAATCGATGGCCAAATGTCTTTCGATCAACATCATAAATTAGTCAAACATGTGAATCGACCAACTTGTCAATTATCTTTGTCAAGCATTATCAGGTGGTCGGGTGAGAGTGAGTCCCGAGTGAGAATGGGAGTGGAAACCCAAATAAGAATGAAAATGAAATCTAAGGTAGAGGTGTGAGAATGTAGCCATTTTCTTCGACCTAGTATCAATTAATCAAATGGGAATGAGATATAAGGTGAAGGTGTGAGAATGCAGCTACCTTCTTTGATCGGGTATCAATCATCATATGAAAGTAAGACCCAAAGTGAAAGTATGAGAACACAGCCACTTTTAACTAGATGTCAATCGACCGTATGGGAGTGAGATCCAAAGTGGAGGTGTGAGAACACAGTCACCTTCTTCGGCCAGATATCAATCGAATGGATAGAGTAAGACCCAAGGTAGTGGTGTGAGAATGCAGTTACCTTCTTCAACCGGGTATCAATCGACCAGATGGGAGTAAGATCCAAGGTAGAGGTGTGAGAACATAGTCACCTTCTTTGATCAGGTGTCAATTGACTGGATGGGAGCAAGACCTAAGGTAAAGGTGTGAGAACACAGCCACCTTCTTCAGCCAGGTGTCAATTGATAGGATGAGAGTGAGATCCAAGGTGATGGTATGAGAATGCAGCCACCTTTTTCGATCGAGTGTCAATCAATTGGATAAAAGTGAGATCCAAGGTGGTGGTGTGAGAATTCAACCACCTTCTTCGATCGGGTGTCAATAGATTAAATGGAATGAGATCCAAGGTGGAGGGTAAGAATGCAGTCACCTTCTTTCGATCAGGTGTCAATCGACTAGATGAGATTGAGATCCAAGGTGGAGGTGTGAGAATGCATCCACTTTCTTTGACCTGGTATCAATCAATCAGATAGAAGTGAGATCCAAGATGGAGGTATGAGAACATAGCCACCTTCTTCAGGTGGGTATTAATCGATCGAATGAAAGTGAGATCTAAGCTGGAGGTGTGAGAATGTAACTATCTTTTTTGGTCGGGTGTCAATCAACTAAATAGGAGTGAAATCCAAGATAGTGGTATGAGAATGCATCCACCTTCTTCGATCGGGTGTCATTTGATCAGATGGAAGTGATACCCAAGGTGGTGGTGTGAAAACATAGTTACCTTCTCTAACTGGATGTTAATCGACCATATGAGAGTGAGATCTAAGGTGGAGATATTAGATGCAGCCACCTTCTTCTACCAGGTGTCAATCGATCAATGGAAGTGAAACTCAAGGTGGAGGTGTGAGAACACAACCACCTTCTTCGATCGGGTATCAATCAACTAGAGGATTTGGCAAGCTTCATCAAACCTGATGTTGGATGGGTGATAGTTTGGATATCAACATATGACCTCTGGAACATTGCCAGGAAAAATTTCCTTGCATTATCGAATGAAAATTGTTATGTCATTAATAGTACATTTAGAGATTCTTAGCATTTTAGGTCCATGGGATTAGTGTCCCATTGAGGTTTTTTATCTAGTAAGCTTCTCGCTACAAGATTTCAGTTACTCGACAAGGTACCTCTAAGTTCGGATAGCTAGCCTTATTCGATGGGCATTGAAATTTCTATGCATCGTAGTATAAGATCTCCTGGACGAAAAGTCTTCAACCTTACTCTAAAATTGTAGTACTGAGCAACTCATTATCGGTACATTGCCATCCGCAGTGGGCCGGGTTTTGAGTTTTTTTCAATAGGTCAATGTTAGCTCTCAATCATTTTGAGATGCTTAACCCATCAAAGTACTCGATCCACATAGTCGGGAGTCCGATATCGATTGGGATCATTGCTTTGATGCTGAAAGTCAAGTTGAAGGGAGTCTCATTAGTTGATGTCCATGGAGTTGTGTGGGATGCCCAAAGTACTCTGGATAACTCTTTTGCCTATCTGCCTTTGGCTTCATCTAGCTTGGTTCCGAGCCCTTGAAGAATTGTCCAATTTGTGATCTCTGCCTCTCGATTTGATTATGGATGCCCAACAGATATAAATCGATATTATATATGGAGTTTGGCACAAAAGTCCCTTAATGCTTAGTTGTAGAACTATTGACTATTATTAGTGACAATGACATGGAAAAGTCTAAATTGACATATGATCAATTTTTAGAAGTTCTTAATTTTGCTCTCAGTGATGTGTGGCAAGAATTTTACTCCGTTCATTTGGTGAAGTAGTCGATGGTGATAATGAGAAACTTTCACTGGTCAGTTGTTAGAAAAAATGAATTGAGTATGTCCATTCTCCACTGGGTGAATGGATAGGGAGAAGAGAGCTAAGCTAATTTATTAATTGGTTGCCAATAGATGTTGGCATAGCGTTGGCACTGATCGCATCTTTAAATAAGCTCCATGGCATCTTGTCACATAGTAGGCAAATAGGATTCCTACCTTAAAGCTTTGTAGGCTAGGGACCTATCTCCAGATGATTCCCGTAGATTCCTTCATGGATCTCCTAAAGTACATAGTTAGTTTTGGTGGATCGTCGGTACTTGAGTAACAGAAATAAGAAAGACCTTTTATAAAGTTATCTATCTAGTAGCACGAATTGAGAAGCCTTCCATTTGAATCTCTTGATCTCCAAGGGATTGTCAAGAAGGATGCCCTTGATCAGGAATTTGATGAAAAAATCCATCCAGCTCGATTTATGGATGACTTGTTGGACTTTCTTGATTCATCAATTCTGGAAGCTTCCAAGTATTCAATGTAGATCTGATCGAGGGAGTTATCCATTGAAGTTGCCAACCGAGAGAGTATATTTGCCCTGGCATTTTCATGTCAGGATATGTAGGGGATGTCGAAGTACTTGAGTAATGATGTTAGGGCCCTTAGTTTGTCAAGATACTTGGCCATTGTTGAAATCCGTACTTCATATTCACCGGTTGCTTGACTGGCTACTAGTTAAGAGTTGGTAAAGACCTATAGACTTTCCACCATGAGTTGCTTGGTGAGTTTTAACCCGACTAGAAGCGCTTCATACTTGATTTGGTTGTTGGTCACTTGAAATGAGAAGCATAGAGCGTATTCGACAACCACTCCTTCCTAGTTAGTCAAAATTAGTCCAGCTCCACTCTTTTAAGAGTTTGGAGCTCTATCCATGTGAAGAAACTAGGTCATTCCAGGGTTAGGTTGCTCAGCAGGTCGCTTGGCAGGTACTTCCTTAGGTTTGTCATTTGACCATGTGCACTTAATAACAAAATCAGCCATGACTTGGACCTTTGTGGATGACCTTGGATGATAGAAAATGTTAAACTCATTGGGCTTAATTGCCCATTTGGCCATTCTTTTGAAGGTATCGGGCTATTGCAAGATTACTTTGAGTAATTGGTTGGTTAAGACAATGAAGGAATGGGCTTGGAAGTAGGGTCTGAGTCACTGTATAGAGATAATTAGTGCATAAACTATCTTTTCAGGTTTAGAATACCTGGTCTTTATATAATGAAGTACTTGTTTAGTATGGTACATAAGCTCTTGGTGTAGTAAATAAGCTTCTGAACTCCTTTATCATCCACCAGACCAAGCATAAAGCTTATTACTTCTGAAGATGTAGCGAGGTACAAATAAAGCCCTTCTCCAACTTCAGTCTTGAAAATTAAGGGTGGAGATCCAAGAAACTTCTTCAGCTCCTTAAAAGCTCATCAGCATTCCTATGTCTACTTGAAGTCATGCATTTACCACAAAATCTTGAGGAAAGGCAAGCATCGCTTAGCCGATCTTGAGATGAATTGACTGAGGTGGTGATGCACCTAGTGAACTGCTGCATTTCTTTCTTGGAGGTTGGATGCTGCATGTTGAGAATCGCATGTATTTTCTTCGAGTTTGCCTCAATGCCTCGCTTGGTGACCAGAAATCTAAGAAACTTGTTGGTTGTGACATCAAAAGTGCACTTAGATTCAGCTTCATTTAATACCGACAAAAGGTATTGAAGGCTTCCTCCAGGTATTTGATATAGTCGACATCCTCGGAGCTCTTGATGAGCATGTCATTGATGTAGACCTCCATATTTTGATCAATCCAATCTTTGAAGACCTTATTGACCAACTGCTGATATGTGGCTTTTACATTTTTCAAGTCAAAAGGCATTACTTTATAATAATAAATATATTTGTTGGTTATGAAGGTGGTATTCTTCTCATCTTTAGGAGCCATCTTCATTTGATTTTAGCTTGAAAAGGCATTCATGAAGTTGAGCGACTTATGTCCAGAAGTGGTGTCGACTAGCTGATTAATCTTTGACAGTGGGAAGCTATCCTTTAGACACGGCTTATTGAGATCAATGTAGTCAATACTGATCCTTCACTTTCCATTTGACTTTTTGACCATAATGATATTTGCCAGCCAGTTGGGGTAATGGGCTTACCGAATAAATTCAGCTACTAGGAGTTTGTCAACTTCTTCATCGATAGCCTTCTATCTTTCAGGGACAAAATTTCTTTTCTTTTACTCGACTAACTTGTATTTCACATTGATATTTAATTTATGGGTGATGACCTCTAAGGGGATCCCTAGCATATCTGATGCTGACAAAATAAAGATTTCTATATTTCACTTCAAGAATTGTAATAGTTGGTTTCGATCTTTCTCGGGCAAAAGAACTCCAATTTGTATGAACTTTGCAGGATCATCCTTTAGTAGAAATGAGAGTAGATGCCTAGCTGGTTCTCCTCTTTTCTCTGGTTCTCTCTAACTAAATTGCTCAGTGACTGTCACTTCACTATCCTCTCGTACTTTGGGTGCCATCATGAGGCACTGTCAAGCCATATGTTGGTCTCTATGTATTTCTTTCATTCCATTTCTTATTGAAAAATGGACAAGGAGGCATTTAGTCGAGATAATTGCATCCATCTTATTTAATCCTGGTCATTCAAGGATGATGTTGTATTCCAAGGGCATCCAAACAATGATAAAAGCAAGAAAGATAATGCCTAGTCGGGGAGGAGTTCCAATAGTGACGGGAAGACTGATTTCTCCTTCTACCCCAATCAAATTTTCAAAGAAGTTAACCAAGGGTATTAGAAACCAATCTCAATTGATTGTCGGATAAATTTAGCCAAATAAAAGCATCATAAAATAAGACATCAACCATGCATTATCTACTATGATTCTTTTTATATTATGTTTTGCTATTATCATAAAAACAATAACGATTTCATCATGGGGGTTATGAACCCTAACTAAATCTTTATCAGAAAAAGAGACCATATTTTCTTCTTTCTTCTCTTTCCTTGGCCTCTTTGAAGAGTGCTCACCCCCCAGAAGATCATACTGACATGTCCCTCCATCAGCCAATTATCAATCTTGGCCAGAGCCAGCTGCAAGGCACGGTTCTAAGCATCATATTGGACTCCTCTTCCATGGACATACTTCTCGAAATAGCCATGCCAAACAAGATTTTCAATCTTTTTTTAACTACAAGCAGTTTTCAGTATCATGTTCATGGTCTCTATGGAAGTGGTAATACTTACTTTTATTGCGGGAGGCCAAAGGCTTCATCATATTGGGCCTTCGTAGATATATTACCTTTCTATCTTAATAAGAATGTTAGATCTGAGGGCAAGAAAAGGAGTGCAGTTACTAGACTTGCCAACATGGTTTCTTGACCTGAGACTCTATCAGTGGGACGATTAAGCTTGTCAGCTTGGGCTCCATTGGGCTCTCCTTGGACTTGCTTCTTTCTTGGCTTCCTGTCTATTTCTCACTAAATGAGAGCTCTATTGTTTGTGCGAACATACTTCTGTGCATAGATCAATATTTTTAAATAAGACTTGGGATAAGTTTTATCCATAGAGTAGGAAAAGCGAGAGGTATGGAGTCATCTCTTCATGGCCAACATAGCCATGAACTCGTCCATGTTATAAATTTCTAATATGACCACATTGAGTTGGGCCACATAGTCCTTCAAGGATTCTCCATCATGTTAATAGATAAAGAAGAAACTGTCACTTCTTATGGCATCTTTCAGCTAGCATTGAAGTGAGCCATGACTTTTTTTCTAGCTGCTTAAAGGAGTCAATGCTCCTTAGCTCAAGTCGAGAATAACATGCTCGGATCGTTTTGCGAATAGTGGCTAGAAAGGTGATGTAGAGCAAGGCATCTGAGGTACCTTGAATCGTTATAAGAGTCTTGTAGCTCTCCAAATGATCCAGTGGATATATGGTACCATCATAAGACTTCGATTAGGGCATTTTGAACCAAACAGGAATCGATTCCTCTAGAATTTAGTGGGAGAGAGGAGGATGATGAAAGGAACTGTTCCTAGGGGGAATGCATGCATTTTAAAACTTTTTTAAGAGCATGCAGCAGCGGAAAGCGATAAAACTATTTTATCAAGATGTTAATCTAATTAACATAATCCCTTTTAGCAAGATCTAGATGCATCTAGAGTAATATAAATATGAAATCATGCAACCGAAATATAAAATATGGAACTATTCACATAATTATACAATGATGCGGTATGGATAATTATGTCATACATAAAACAAGTGCATACCTTGTGAGAATCATCGGGAAGAATTGGAAGTTGCAGAAACGGTTGCTACTGATTCGCAATCCCAGGGATCACACCGACCTATAAAACAAATCCGGCTCTGCAAGTAGCATACTTGCACTACTTCTACGAGTAGTTCACACCGTATAATGCGATTCCTTCTTCTTCCTTTTGAGGTGCTAGCCCCTATGGATGTTTTCTCGGGTGAACTCTTTCTTTTTCAACTCCTTGAAGAGAGTGGGACTCCTTCAACTCCTTGAAGTGCTAGTTGCTGCAGTAGTGCTGGAATTGAACAAGGACTCTCCCAGTTTCCTCTATCCCAAACCTTCAATAGAAGGTATGCACTCAAAGATCCCACCCAAAACTCACTCTATCCCAAAGATCCAATCTTTCAATCTCTCAAGGATCAATCAAGATCTCTAACCAAGGAATATGGTAGAGTCTCAACCTTGATCTAGATTTCTGGGTATAGAATATAAGGAGTGAATTATTCACTTTCTGCAGCCTAGTAGTTATATAATAGCAGCAGCCCTCAAAACAATTAAGAGGGATTAATGAGAGATTATTGGGGAGTTATGGGATCTATTGAGATTCCTAGGACCTTTGGAATTTAGCAACCACCCAGCATAAAAACCAGAAACTTCCCATTAAATTCGACAACAATTGTAGCAATTAATGAAGCAATTTTAGTTTTTGCTGGATTCCGTCATTTGAGTCAACTTGGCTCGAGTCAACTCGTTTAAGGAGAGTCGGCTCGATCAGAAGTTTGATAACATCTTGTCAAACGACTCGAGTCGACTTGTTCAAGAGGGTCGGCTCGAATAGAAATTTTGACAACACTTTGTCAAACGAGTCCGGAACGATTTCCAATCGTTCGCATGACAACTAAGTAAGAAGAAATCCTTGATGTGTGACCCCATAGGTTCAAACACTAAACGGTAGTACGGGAACATTTTCAGTACTAGCCAAAGTCGCCATCTAGCAATGATACCCGGTGTCCGGATAGGTTGAAGGTTGCAGAGCAACATGAACCTATCGAATATGGAGTAGCATTGAACTTATTCCTTGAACCTTCTAATACTCCATATGGCAAAGGGTTAAACTATCCAATCCTAAGCAGTCCATCTGAATATATCTCAAAGAATCCCTACAACTCCTTACAAGGAATGTCCTGCCAAGGTCTTACACAATTGAGGCATATAAAGCATTCAATCCAAATCATTCGGAGAGGTCAATCATATCTTGATCCTACTACTGCTACACAAGTACTTGACTGCACCTAGCATACTTTTGTCACCGGATTAGAAATTCGAATAGTCTGGCACCAAAGCACAGTGAGTTGCTTGCAAGCTATAATAGTGATATCAAGTTAAAGGAATAAATCAAGTCCACATTTTAATGCAAAACTCGTCTTCGATAGAAAGAGAATCTCACATGAGAGTTACATTCAGTGAAGTGTTAAACACAACACCCGATGTTATACTAGCATCTCCATGCTACTTGGTTAAGAGGACAACCAACAAACATGACATCAACGACCTATTCTCGATATACCATCATCTCGAAATAGCGTATCCTTTGGTCGTGAATTAATTTATGAACTACATGATGCATCCTCTCTACATCACAAACTGGGTAGCTCAAAGGACATCATCACAAAAGAATTTAAATTAAGAAAAATGAACCTGTGATGAACAGCCAAAATATAACTTTTATTTATATCAAAATTCATATACAAATAGCACAACCATCTACAGCCTAGATGATTGGCTTTGGGACATAATTTTCAACAACTCCCACTTTGACTAAAGTCAATCAGAACAGAATCGCATTCCCATTTTCCAATTACAATCTTTAAACTCTTGAATTTCAACTACTTTAGTTAAGGGGTTGGCCAGATTTTCTTTTCCATCGATCTTCTAAAAGTCGATGTCCCCTCATGCCACAATCTCTCACATGAGGTGGTAGCGGTGCAGAATATGCTTGGTGCGCTGATGGAACTTCAGCTCTTTGGCTTGAGCTATGGATCTAGTGCTGTTATAATATACTGGAATAGAGCCATCCAGGAAGGGTGCTACTCCCAGCTCGCCTAGGAACTTTCGTAGCCATACAACTTCCTTCGCTGCATCAGATGCTGCAATGTATTCTGCTTCACAAATCGAGTCTGCCACAGTATGTTGCTTGGAACTTTTCCAGCAAATGGCTCCTCCATTTAGGATAAATACAAAGCCCGACACACTTTTGCTATCATCTCTATCGGACTGAAAACTTGAATCGGTATAACTGACAAGCTTTAGATCAGGATCTCCATAGATAAGCCATTGGTCTTTAGTATTTCTCAAATACTTTAGGATGGTTTTTACCACATTCCAATGCACTTTACCTGGATCAGACTGGTATCTGCTCACTACTCCTAGTAAGTATGCCATGTCTGGTCTAGTATATGTCATTGCATACATAATAGATCCCACAACCGAAGCATATGGGACTCTACTCATACGCTCTCTTTCCTCAGGAGTTGATGCACAATCCTTTTTGGAGAGAGTAATTCCATGGCCTATCGGAAGGTAGCCTTTCTTGGAATATTCCATGCTGAACCGTTTCAATATGGTATCAATGTACGTTGACTGGGACAATCCTAGAAGCCTCTTCGATCTATCTCTATAGATCTTCATACCCAGTATGAATGAGGCTTCACCCAAGTCTTTCATAAAGAATTGAGATGAAAGCCAGACCTTTATTCCCTGTAATGCTGGAATGTCATTCCCGATTAGAAGAATATCATCCACATACAATACAAGGAATACAACCATAGAACTATTAGCCCATTTATAAATACAAGGTTTTTCTTCGTTCTTAACGAAGCCATACGACTTGATACACTTATCAAATCGTATGTTCCAACTTCGAGATGCCTGCTTCAGTCCATAGATGGACCTCTGAAGCTTGCAAACCTTTGACTCATCTATAGATGTGAACCCTTTAGGTTGTATCATATACACCTCCTCATCCAGCTCACCATTTAGGAAGGCTGTTCGGATATCCATTTGCCAGATTTCATAGTTGAAGTATGCAGCTAAAGCAAGCATAATCCGAATGGATTTGAGCATTACCACAGAGAAGAATGTCTCATCATAGTCAATACCATAATGCTGACGATATCTCTTGGTAACCAGACGGGCTTTGTAGGCCTCTACCTTTCTGTCTGCGCCTTGTTTCCCTTTAAAAATCCATCTACACCCAATGGGTTTTATCCCTTCAAGTGGATCAACTAATGTCCACACATTATTAATCTCCATGGACTCCATTTCAGATTTCATGGCTTCTAGCCACTTATCAGAATCAGATCTTTGTAGAGCATCCATATAGGTGATCAGATCCTCATTATTTTCATCAAGTTCAATGGGATCCCCATCTTGGACCAAGAAACCGTAGTATCTATCCGGTTGATGCGGTATTCTACCGGATCTCCTTAATGGGTGCTCAATAGTCTTTGGATTTGAATTAGTCAAATCTAGTTCTGAGGTGTCTCCTAAATGTGTCGGTACTTCTACTTGTTGAACTTCACTAAGTTCAATCTTAGTGGCTACAGTTCCTTTACTAAAGAACTCCTTTTCCAAAAAGATAGTCCTAAGACCAACAAACACTTTTTGTTCATCAGGCAGGTAAAAGAAATATCCTTTAGATTCTTTCAGATACCCAACGAATAGGCACCGATCAGACCTAGGTCCTAGTTTATCGGTCTGCAAATGCTTAACATACACTGGACACCCCCAGACCCTAAGGTGTGAGAGTACCGACTTCCGTTCAGACCACATCTCATATGGAGTGCTGTCCACAGACTTACTAGGAGACCTATTAAGAAGATAACAAGCAGGCTCCAAGGCATAACCCCAGAAAGAGATAGGCAGAGTAGCAAACCCCATCATGGACCGGACCATGTCCAACAAAGTCCTATTCATCCTTTTGGACACCATTCAGTTGGGATATCCTCGGAGGTGTCCATTGAGAGAGAATCCTATTCTCTTGAAGATAAGCCAGAAACTCACTAGAAAGATATTCTCCTCCTCGATCAGATCGAAGAGTCTTTATACTCTTTCCAATTTGCTTTTCAACTTCATTACGATATTGTTTGAACATTTCAAACAACTTAGACTTATGTCTTAGAAAATAGACATAACGAACCTAGATAGGTCGTCTGTAAAAGTAATGAAATAATTATACCCACCTCTAGCACTGGCATTCATAGGTCCACATACATTTATATGTACTAGACTTAGAATTTCTTTGGCCCTTTCACCTTTTCCAGAAAAAAGATGATTTGGTCATTTTTTCAAGTAAACAAAATTCACAGGTAGGTAATGATTCAAAATCATTTCCCTCTAAGAGACCTTCTTGTCTTAACCTGTTCATCCTGTTCTTATTTATATGACCCAGCCTATAGTGCCAGAGATAAGCATCGCTGACATTATCCATTCTAGGGCATTTGTTTGCTGTACATTACACTCACAGGTTGTGATAGCAAAAAGATGCCATTTACTAGATTTCCACTCATTACAACTGAACCATTCAAAGTAATGTTGCAAACATTTCTCTTTATTGAAAGTTCAAAACATTCATTGGCTAACATGCCTATAGAGATAATGTTTACAAGAAATGTAGGACAATAATGGCTGTCATATAAAATGACTTTACAAGATTTAAAAACAAAAAAAAATCTCTTAATGCCAGAACTGGAACTCAACTTCCATCTCCAACGTTCAAAAACCTTTCTCCATCCTCGAACCTCCTACTAATTCGAAGTCCCTATAATTTATTACAAATGTGGTAAGGACTCCCAGTATTAAGTACCCAATTAGTAGTATCACAAAAAGAATAGGTACAGGAATTTATCCTATAAATACCTTGAACAGCAACATCTTGCTGCTTCCTCTTCTTCGACCTATTTGGGTCAAGGGATGCAATATACAGAGGATAATTCCTCTTCCAGTGACCCTGCTTCTTACAGTATAAGCATTATGCCCGACTCTGGTCCACCTTTTTCTTCCCAGCCTGACTAGGCCCACCAACATTCTGTACTTTTTTGATCTTTTTCTTTTTATCTTTCTTCTTCCCCTTTCCAAGGGGACGACGCACTGCCCTGTTTCCTCCCACCAAATACACCAATCCCTTATTAAGGTTGTGGTTCTTCTCATAGTTCTATAGTAAACCTAACAAACTGTGGTAGTTCACTATAGGCCTATGCATCTGGAAGTGTCAAGGAAACCAAGGTAAGAAGGGGGCAGAGAATTCAGTATAGCATCCTTCCCTAGCTGTCATGCAGGGAACATCCAAGTTTGGCCAGGTGTTCAAATAACTCAGTCATGTACAATACATGATCAGTTACCGATGCCCCATCTCGCATATGGGCATTATATATGGCACAAGAAGTCCTATACCGCTCTATATCATCATGCATGCCGAAGGATTCTCATAACTTTTGCAAGATTTTCTCCAATTGGGCCTCCTCGAATTTGTGACTGAACTCGTCGTTCATAGCCGCCAGCAAATGCAACGTATAGTAGTTCTATCAGAAACCCACTTCTGATAAGTGTCCCTGACAGATGTAGGAGCAGTAGCTACGGGGACCTCAGGTGCCGGATCCGATACAACATGCATGATCCTTTCATGCTCTAAGACAATTTTGAGCCTTAGATACCAATTATCGAAGTTTGGGCCAGAAAGTTTTTCATTATCAAGTAATGAATGAAGGGACAAGTTGGCAGACATTTTTTTGAAAAGAAAATCATAAGACCAATTAGTATATGAATTTCAATTTTAATCCTAAAGACATGGATTTTAGTCTAAAGGTTTTTCCACATATTTTATTCAGATTAGTAGCCTCTACCTCTAATCCGAGGAATTACACTTAATTTTTTAGTGGGTACTAGAATCCTAAAGGTGCCACATGAGCCCGACTTTGGCCGGCTCACCCACGTGAACCTAAAGGTGGTTCAATAAACCAATTGCTTCTTCTAAGCAATTTCTAGTATTTAAAATTTTGTCCCAGGAACACTTCAATCGGCCTTTGGACTTCCTGCTAAAGAAGGTCCTGGTTAGGTCCAACCATTAACATGATTGAATTCAATACTTCTAGCTAATGAATGATCAAGCCCGACTTTGGCCGGCTCACCTGACCACCATTAAGAGAGTTGCACTGAGCCATCATATTATGAATGACAATTCCAATAGCCTGATGATCACCTGTACTTTGGTACTGTCGATGATCACCTAATTAAAGGACACATTACCATCCAACTTAATAGGAGGCTAAGACTTAGTTATCCCTATAACTTCATCTTTTTAAGGACCTAATAATTTAAATGATTTTAAAATGTGACATATGAAGAATACATGGACCATGATCAAGAATCCTCCTACTAACTTGTAGAAGGTCCATGAACATCTTGATCCATGGGCACCTAAAATCAGACAAATCTGATTAGCCTTAGGTGACATGGGTTAATTCAATTCAATAAGCTTCTCATGAGTCAATTACAGTTAGCCATATTGGCCAGGTAAGTGCGGTCAAGGAATGAGTTGCGGCATTAACCATCTTTTCTTATACCTAGCTACAAAAGAGCTAGCCATGAAAGAGGTACCCTCAAAACCATAGACCATAAGGCAGCTTGCCTAGACATCAATTCGGTTCACCTTCCTCAACCAGATTAGACTTAAAGAACTAGATTAATCACTGAGCCATAATAGATCCTTTTAGATATTTGGATCACACTTTCTAACTATTAGAAACTATAGAGAAATGAAACCTAATTCAACTTTTGATTAGTTTCTTATCTCTAATTAATCTAATTCATCTAATCTTAGGTCTAACCCAAATAAGGATCTATTCCTAGCCCATCGCATTTAACCCATGATTTATGAATCATGACTTAAGATTAGAATCATATCCTAGATCTTAAAGTATACATCTTAATTCACAATTAAGTGCATCACACTATTTGAAACATTTTCAAAATGAAATGAAACAATTTCATAAAAGTTTGAAGCTTAAAATCACTATTTCATAATTTTCTGGTCGAGTCAGCTCTTGCAGATCGAGTCAGCTCTTCCAGAACACACATTTCTGGTCAGATCGACTCTTCTGTCAGCTCTGCTGCTCGAGCCGACTCTTTAGTTAGCTCAGTTGCTCGAGTCGACTCTTCTGTTGCTCAAGCCGACTCTTCCAAAACACAGATTTCTGATCGGGTCAGCTCTGCTAAAACGAGCCAACTCTTTCAGTCAGCTCTTTTGAACGAGCCAGCTCTTACAAACAACACTTCTGAAAGAGCTAGCTCTTCCAAAACATAGTTTTTCCAAACTTCAAACATTACACATGAACTTTTCAAGGTTTTTAGATCAAATTTCTTTTAGATCTCATCTAAACATAATAATGATCTAAAAATCAAGATTAAAATAATTTTAATCCATTAAATTCCTTACTTTCTTCTTCATAAGATCATGATGCATTGGCACCCCTACACGCTATAGGAGCATCCCTTGGAATGGAAAGAGATGGTCTTTAAACTATACTTCTCTCCTATGACCAGACGGTCATGGTGAATCCATCTTAATCCGAGTACTACATAAAGAAAATCAAATCGATTTCATATGAAACATTAAACTAGATGCATGCACCAACCTGGCTCTGATACCATTGAAAGGAACCGTTCCTAGGGGGAATGCATGCATTTTAAAACTTTTCTAAGAGCATGCAGCAGCGGAAAGTGATAAAACTATTTTATCAAGGTGTTAATCTAATTAACATAACCCCTTTTAACAGGATCTATATGCATCTAGAGTAATATAATTATGAAATCATGCAACCAAAATATAAAATATGGAACTATTCATAAAATTATACAATGATGCGGTATGGACAATTATGTTATACATAAAACAAGTGCATACCTCGATGACGTTCACCGGGAAGAACTGGAAGTTACAGAAACAACTGCTACTGATTCGCAATCCCAGGGATCACATCGACCTGTAAAACAAATCTGGCTCTGCAAGTAGCATGCTTGCACTACCTCCATGGGTAGTTCACACCGTGTAGTGCAATTCC
Organism: Areca catechu; assembly: GCA_021397845.1. Classification (NCBI taxonomy): domain Eukaryota; kingdom Viridiplantae; phylum Streptophyta; class Magnoliopsida; order Arecales; family Arecaceae; genus Areca; species Areca catechu. The sequence continues at coordinate 185,077,191 of CM038042.1, forward strand.
TTCTTCTTCCTTTTGAGGTGCTAGTCCCTATGGAAGTTTTGTCGGGTGGACTCTTTCTTCTCAACTCCTTGAAGAGAGTGGGACTCCTTCAACTCCTTGAAGTGCTAGTTGCTACAATAGTGTTGGAATTGAACAAGGACTCTCCCAGTTCCCTCTATCCCAAACCTTCAATAGAAGGTATGCACTCAAAGATCCCATCCAAAACTCACTCTATTCCAAAGATCCAATCTTTCAATCTTTCAAGGATCAATCAAGATCTCTAACCAAGGAATATGACAGAGTCTCAACCTTTATCCAGATTTCTGGGTATAGAATATGAGGAGTGAACTATTCACTTTCTGTAGCCCAGCAGTTATATAATAGCAGCAGCCCTCAAAACAATTAAGAGGGATTAATGAGAGATTATTGGGGAGTTATGGGGTCTCTTGAGATTTCTAGGATCTTTGGAATTCAGCAACTACCCAGCATAAAAACTAGAAACTCTCCATTAAATTCAACAATAATTGTAGCAATTAATGAAGTAATTTCAGTTTTTGCTGGATTCCGTCATTTGAGTCGACTCGGCTCGAGTCCACTTGTTTAAGGAGAGTCGGCTCGATCAGAAGTTTGACAACACCTTGTTAAACGACTCAAGTCGACTCGTTTAAGAAGGGTCGGCTCGAATAGAAATTTTGACAACACTTTGTCAAACGAGTCCGGAATGATTTCCAATCATTCGCATGACAACTAAGTAAGAAGAAATCCTCGGTGTGTGACCCCATAGGTTCAAACACTAAACGGTAGCACGGGAACATTTCCAGTACTAGCCAAAGTTGCCATCTAGCAATGACACTCGGTATCCGGATAGGTTGAAGGTTGCTGAGCAACATGAACTTATCAAATTTGGAGTAGTATTGAACTTATTCCTTGAACCACCTAATACTCTGGATGGCAAAGGGCTAAACTATCGAATCCTAAGCAGTCCATCTGAATATGTCTCAAAGAATTCCTGCAACTCCTTATAAGGAATGCCCTGGCCAAGGTCTTACACAATTGAGGCATATAAAGCATTCAATCCAAATCATTCAGAGAGGTCAATCCTATCTTGATCATACTACCGCTACACAAGTACTTGACTGCACCCAGCAACTTTTCATCACCGGATTAGAAATTTGGGTAGTCCGGCATCAAAGCACAGTGAGTTGCTTGCAAGCTGCTATGTGATCTCAAGTCAAAGGAATAAATCAAGTCCACATTCTAATGCAAAACTCATCTTCGATAGCAAGAGAATCTCACATGAGAATCACATTCAGTGAAGTGTCAAACATAACACCCGATATCATACCAGCATCTCCATGCTACTTGGTTAAGAGGACAACCAACAAACATGATATCAACGACCTACTCTCAATACACCATCATCCCGAAATATTGTATCCTTTGATCGTAAACTAATTTATGAACTACATGATGCATCCTCTCTACATCACAAACTGGGTAGCTCAAAGGATATCATCACAGAAGAGTTTAAATTAAGAAAAATGAACATGTAATGAATAGCCAAAATATAACTTTTATTTATATCAAAATTCATATACAAATAGCATAATTGTCTACAGCCTAGATAATTGGCTTTGGGATACAATTCCCAACATATGAGTGTTTGAAACTTGGTCAAGTCCTGATTCTCTTCTTGGAGATCAGCAAGTTGGAGGTTAATCTTGCTCAGCTTGCGATCATAGTCATCGAGGCCTTATTCGACCAATCACTGAATGGCCTCGTCGGTAGACCCCTCTTGGGATGACTCAAACTTAAACACGGAATGAGGGCATTTCTTCTGCTTTGGCTCTTTCCTTCATCGTTGCTCCTTATGCTGGGGCTCGGTTAGTGAAGTATGGGGGGCTGTGATGAGGAATGGTTCATTAATAAGAGGACCTTCCTCGGGGGGACCAATGACTCGCACGACGAGATGAAGAAAACCATGATCGACAAGGGGTCCGCCAATGAGAGAATCTCCCCCATGGAGATCTATGGCTGGGACGAGTCGCAACAGTGGGGATAGATGGGATCCCTTACTATTATTGCATTACCATAGACTACTACTACTACAGACCTTGCACTGTTGTGACCAGCATCTGGACCTGTTGCATTAGGATGGTGAGCAAGTTCTACTAGATCACTGATGGTAAAGGTGGAGGAGAGAGAGGCTCCATCGCTGAAGTGGGCCATTGATCATGATGAGGAGAATGTTCAATGTGGCTGATGGAGGCATCTTGGGCTCACTTGCTCACTCCCATGACTCTAAACTCCAGGATCTTGATGCTTGCTTGCAATATCCCCCTACTTGGCATATCAATCTATTATCGACAAATCACCCTCCATTGGGCTCCGATAATGCCTGTGGGTCTACTAGCATCCTTCGATCAAACAAAGAGCTGCTCCTAGACGCTCTACCAATGAGGGCCTACAAGAATAGTCCCTTGGTTGGTGATGACCGGTAGGGCATCCTTAGATGCTCAAGTCAGTAAGAGGATGAGATGGACTATAGTAGTTAAAGCTAAGAGTGACAACAATGAAGAGATTGAGCATGAGAGTGAGGTAGGAATATATTACTTTTGCTGAGGGTCTCGTTTTATCATTTTATAGGATTACGTGGAGGATGTGGCTTCCTTAACATACTCAACAAAATCCATTGGGATATTGGGATCTTTGTCCCTGGAATCTTTTCTATTGGCATTTTTTTGTTGAAATTTTGCTCTCCACTATCTTGTTTGCTATGATCCTTGTTGGATAGTTATGATCTCTACTAGGACTACCATGATCAATCGGTCTTTGCCACTTACTCGGGCATCATAGATTCTAAGTAGTTGGGCAGCTTGCCTGTTACCAAGAGGAAGAGCCATGCCGAGAGGGAGAGCTTCAACATTATATCCTTGCGCACCCAACTAAGTTTACTCTGGAAGTTAGTCAGGCTCAAGAAAATACTCAACGAATGCATATAAAGGGTTGTCAATCGGGCATTGTTGCCTGTAGTTTTTCGATGTAGGATGCTATAAATAGTCGATAGAGTTACCAACTTACTCGTCTTCCACTCAGTCAGTTGCTGGGTAAAATTTAGTTGGTAGCTATCTCCTTCTTGCTCGAGATGTAGCCGACGGTCTGGTAGTTAGTGTAGTCGCTCCCTAGTCGATTGTCTAATGGTTGTCTCCTCCTTCATCGATGATCCGGTGGGTGTCTCAAGAACAAGAGAGTGGTTGTCACAACAATAGTAGTCATCACTCTAGTAGAGAATAAAGAAGATAAAACTTGGCAGTTTCATTCTCGAGTTAAAGTAATGAGAGATTATACCAACGTATGAAAATCTACTGCATCCATATTGACATATGTTGACCATTATTTCGAGGATATAGGAGCAAACTAGGGATCCCTAAATACATCAATATTAGACCTTATGCCAAAGTCCACTAAAATGGGTGTTAGCGTGCTGCACTAACATGGTATGGCATACATGGGCACAAAATACTCATTTATCCATGTGCATCATTGCTAATCATTTACAATAAAATATTTATCAATCATTGATTAAATAAGTCGATAGCTTTCTTGACAAGTGCTTGATTAATTACAATTTTTTATTTTGGTTATAGGAGATGAAATTTTATTTCTTTTTTATCCAATCTTTCCATTTTGTAATGTATTATTATTATCATTATTATTGTTGCCGCCAAGATCGTCGTGACCCGTAGCTGTTGTCGGTGTCGGAGTGCGCCCCTTCGCTGTCTTGCCATTCGGCGATCCTGGACCTGCAAAACAGGGGTTAGTGACCCGGGCCAGAATTTTCGGTGGGGCACTCCGACGGTCAAGTCAGTGACGATCCAGGTAAATAGATTCTCCTGGTCGAGCCCCTCTTGATGGACTCCACACTAGGAGTGTGTGAGAGTGGGATGCAAGGGTGTCGGGGGAAGAGTGGCCTGGCTAGAGGGAGTCTCTGTATGGCCTTTCCGCCCGTCCTTGCTTGGATTTTCGTGTGTTGCTGCACTCTCCCGTTGAGCTTGCACTTGTGTTTGAATGGTATATCTTATGTCTTCTTTGTATTATGGTTGTTACCTCCGAGTTTTGTAGGCTAGGTTACTGTTGGACGTCCATCTTGGAATCTCCACCGGGTTGTCAGGCGCGTGCGGCAATGTCCTGAGGAGCCTTTCTCGATCCGTGATAAGGGAAGCTATCATGTGCTTTGACATTCCCTCTGGTCGCCTCATTCCGGGATACCTGGCAATACATCGATTGGTAGGCCGCCGCCCCTGGGATTCGAATCTCCTGGTTGACTTCCTTTTTCAGGTGATTCAGGCGGTTGGTGAGGAACGTGGTGCCTCGATCAGTGGGCCTCTCCCCTTTCTGGTGTAACTGGCGGCTGCAACGGTCATTGCGGTCTGGCATGTGTCTCAGTGCAGTCCCCGGGTGGCTCGCCGGTGTCCTGGGATAGCCGTGCTTACACCTGAGCTGGGGGCTGAGCTGAAATGGCAGGGCTCGCTCCGACCTAGACGCCCTGAGCTCGCGGGGTCACCTTGATGGAGGAGGGGAGAGTGCGGGCCCGGTCCAGAGGGCTCAGCCTCAAAGAGGCTCCACGTGGCGGAGGGCTGGGCTCGACTCCGACCACGGGGCTCGATCTCCGAGGGTCTCACTCTGGAGGGCAGCATGCGGGCCCGGTCCAGAGGGCTAAGCCTCGAAGAGGCTCCACGTGGCGGAGGAGGGCTGGGCTCGACTCCGACCACTAGGCTCGATCTCCGAGGATCTCGCTCTGGAGGGCAGAGTGCGGGCCTAGTCCAGAGGGCTCAGTGATGTAGGGAAAGGACTAAAGATGCTAGTATGGATGCTTATGATGCAAAGGAATTTTTATAGTTGATGAGTTTTAAATGTTTTTATAAGTTTTTGATTCCCGATCACAAACAAAGACTATAAATAGGAGAAACTGAATAATAGAAGCCTACACTAGCAAATCAAGTCCCTAAATAGTGAAAAAGAGAAGAGGATTCCGGGATTAAGAAACCCCGGTAGGACTAAGCTCGATATGCAATACCTACTTAGGAGATAGGGACAAACCTCACATGTCTGAAGTGCCCAATGCAGAGATCGCTCGACTCGGCGGATGCGGCCTGGACGCCCAAGCAGTCGAACCCGCGGATGCACCGATTTTCAATCGGGTGGTCGCGATGGCAAAGCAGACCGTCTCTGGTGCCCGCGATACCAAGGGGACCTGTAGGCAAGCAAAGGAGGGATTAGTGAAATGGAGAGAAGTATCGAAATGGAACTAAGAGAGGGTCGAGAAAGGGCTTCGAGCTGGATGTCCGGCTGGATTCCGAAGTCGAAGAAGGGGATAACTTGGAGCCTCACATCCCACGACGTCCCGGAGGACGAAGGAATGTGGCCTCACACCACTCGACGTCCCGGAGGACGAAGGACTTGGGATGCCCTGGGACGATGGAAAGGTGGCCTCACACCACTCAACATCCCTGGGGACGAAGGAAACTTCACTCAAACCTAGTCTAGGAGACAATGGTTGGAGGAGAAACAAAACTCAAGCTCTTTCATATAATCATTCAATACCCTTTACAATGAAGGGGTTGGGTCCTTTAAATAGGCACCCAAGGCCCATTTGAAATCAAAACAATTCAAACCTTTGAACCCAAATTACAGCCCAAAAAGATGGCGCCCACAAGGATGGGGAAAGCTCTTCATGGCCGTCCAAATGAAGGAGGGGATTGGCGTGGCATGTGGGAGGGCTTGGAGAGGGAAATTGGCCTCTTGACTTCCTTCTTTGCATGTTCACTTTGGGAAGGAAACGGGGAGCAAGGCTTGCTTGAAGGGATGTGCCTCCTTTGGTTCTTCAACACCCATTTAGAGTGACTCATGGCCGCCCAAGGTGGAGGAAGCTTTGGGCGTTGCAAAGTTGAAGGCTTGGAATGGGGAATGTGTCCCTTGACTTTCCTCTCTTGTATGAATACTTTGGGAAGAAGACTTGGGGATGGCTTGCTTTGTGGCTTGGTCTCTACATGAATCTTCAATGCCCCATTAATGATGGATCATGGCATGATGTGGGGGAGGGAAGAGGGGATGATGTCTCCTCCTTCCATGGTCACCCAAATGGAAATGGTATGGGGGGGTGTGTGGCAAGCATGAGGGGTGCCTCCTTGCTTCCTTCCTTGGATGCCCAAGTGTCAACTGATGTGGCATCACATAGGTGGCTGAGGTGGCGCCTAGGTTAGCATCTCTCCAAGTGTAAGAGGTGGGTTGGCCCACAAGAAACTTGACTTGGTCTTGAAAGCCAGGTTGACTTCAATTGGGCTTGGGCCCAATCCAAACTCAGACTCAAACCAAAAATAAATACAGGACCCATGACTTAAACTTGACCCAAATTGGTCAAGGTACAAACTTAGACTAGGTGCATGACTCAAAATTATAAAATTACTTTGGCTTATAGCCTTATTACATGACTCAAAGAAGTGGAACCCTAATCTAAGATCCACAGAGTGTTGAGGAGCCTCTGTCAGATCTTGGTGCTCACACCAGTTCTCCCGGGGTGGGAGGAACTCGACCCTGTCGAGTAAGGGTTAGTCTAGCTTTGATACTTCTCCAGGATATCGGGGTCGATGCGCTGCAAGTCCTCCCGGGTGATCCACGAGTCATCGGACTCGGGTTGGCCTTGCCATCGGACCAAGTAACGTCGATAGCCTTTGCCCCGTGTAGTGATAGCTTGGTCATCCAGGACATGCTCGATCCGCTCTCCTCTCTCAGGTAAAACTGGAGGTGGACATTCAGATTCGGGTTCACTCTCAAGAGGAAGGTAAGGTCCAAATGGCTCGCTGGGTATGTTTGCGGGTTCCCTATACTCGACTAAGTCAGAGATATTGAATGTCGAGCTAATTCCATAATCCAGAGGTAATTCTAGCACATAGGCATTAGGGCCCATTCTTCTAATCACTTTAAAGGGACCAGCCCCACGAGCATGAAGCTTCTTAACGGTTCCCGGTGGAAACCGTTCAAGCCTGAGCCTAATCATTACAAAATCCCCTATTGCAAACTCTTAGTTCGTTTCCGGGAATTAACCAAATTATTTTAAAAAATTTATTTAATGCATAATCCTAACATGATGCAAAATGCAGACTCAACTATGCATTCCTATTGAGAAAAAATTTATTGGACTCTCTAGGGCCTAAACCTAATAGATTATGGACTCTCTAGGTTTGACCCTGGTCTGGTATGTATAAGAAAAATTATCAAGGATCCCTAACAAATGCCATAAAGTGTACCAGAAGTAAATGGCAAAAGGGATGGGTTCTAAGAAGTCATGCAGCCTAGTAATTTCAACAAAATGCATCCCCATGGCTCTAGAAATGTGAGAAGGCTCAGGGAAGGGTAGGAAATAGGAATCGAAGTCTTGGGACAATCTATGGGAAACGTAAGACAGACCTTGGTTAGTCAAGATGATTTTAAAATTAGGACATTGATTGATGGGTGCAAGTTCTAGAGCAGGCTGGGTGTTCCTCAGTGATGGGGAACTAATATGCATGCAATTTTTTTTGTATGTTTTAAATATTGAGTTAGGTGATTAATTCCCAAATTTCAGATCAAAATTATTTGTAGGGAATTTTGTATGAATTTTTGAAGATCAGCATGCAGATTAGGACCTAGAAAAGTAGCAAAGAAGGACCGCCGGGGCTGAGAAGCCTCGGTTAGGGCAAGTTCTCCTACAATAAAACTACTGGAGGTAGAGGGGTGTACCTGACAATGTCTGTGAAGATCGCAGCGAAGGGGTCTCTCGTTCCTTGACGGATGCGGCCTGGAAAACCGAGCCAAAGACCCGCGGATACTCGGCTTTCTGCTCGGTGATCTGATTGAGGCTTGGCTGGAGTCGTTGGATTCGTAGGAACTCAGGGACCTACAAACGACCTGTCAGGGGTTAGAAAGCTCACAAAGGAACAAGAAAACAAAGTAAAAACAGCAAGGGAAGGCTTCTTTTGGAGTGGGCGTCCAGGGATCTGGAGGGTTTGTTGGCAGCAGGAAGATGATTGCAAACACCGGGAAGAAGAACTCTCACAAACCCCTTTATGCACACAGCAGGGTATCACACCACTCAATAGAAGAACTCAAGGTTGTCATTCATCAAAAATTCCCCTCATACAAGAGGCTAGGGTCCCTTAAATAGACCCTTAACCTTGGGCTCCAAGTAAGGGTACATAAGTCTTTACATAAGAATCCTTTTTCCTCTCAAACCCTAGCTAGAAAATAAGGAAATATTAGGTAGAAAAATCCCTAAAAATTCTCTTGACTTGGTCAACACTCCAAGGATGCCTAGTGGGGCGTGTTGGGCTTCTAGGAGCAGCAAGGGGCCAGCCCAAAGGGGCCCGGGTGCATGGGTTTGGGCCTCTGGAAGCTGGGGTGTCCTGGTAGCCAGGTAGCAGGAATATTCCCTGGTATCTTGCTTCTTAGGGGCTTGGGCTTGGCACCTGGGCTTGATTTCTTTGGGCTAAGATGTAGATGGACCTCTAAAATCATGGACACCTTGGTATATGAATATATTTTGGCATCTAGAAGGGAATCTGGGCATCTGGAGGGCATCTGCAAGAAATCAGGGTTTTCTGAATTTTTCTCCTGGGGTCTTCAAATCTTCAAGCTGGGTTGGACTTGGGCTATACTTCCATGTCTTCAATCTAGTTGGACTTGGTCTTCACTTGTATGATATAGTCTTGAGTCTTCAGTATGCTTGGACAGGACTCAAAAAAAATAAAATTAGCTCAACATGAGCTGACTAGCAATGGACTGAACTAGCTCAACATGAGCTGACTAGTACAGAAGTGAAATAACAACTAAAAATACTCAAATAACAACTAAAATGGACTCAGATGAGCTAAGCCCTTATTACAGATGGACTCATAAATTATTGATCAATTTACAGAGGGTTGAGAAGCCTCTGCCTTATTCTGGTGCCTTTGGTGTCCGCACCAATTCTCCCGGGGTGGGAGGAACTCGACCCTGTCGAGTGAAGATCAGACTTGCTCACATATCTCTCGAGAAGGTCTAGGTTGAGGCATTGCAAGTCCTCTCGAGAAATCTACGAATCGTCCGACTCTGGCTGGCCTTGCCATCGGATCAGGAAGCATTGATAGTCACGGCCCCGGGTCGTGATGGCTTGATCATCCAGGATACGCTCGATCCGTTCTCCTCTCTCAGGCCAATTTGTTAGTGGACACTCTGGGTTAGGGTCACTCACAATGAAAAGGAATAGGTCCAAAGGCCTTACTAGGTATCGCTGCCGGTTCCCTATACTCAACCAGGTCTGTAATATTGAAGGTAGAACTAATGCCCAAATCCGAAGGCAAGTCTAACACCTAGGCATTTGACCCAATCCTTCTCTATCACTTTAAAAGGTCCGGCTCTGCGAGCATGAAGCTTCTTTTAGGCCTAAGCCTAACCAAGATAGAATCCACTACATCAAATTCTTTGACCCTTCTTCGAGAATTAGCCAGTTGTTTTAAGATTAGTGCGGGTGGTGAACATGCTAGGCACATGCAGACTCCTAACAAATGATGCAAAGGACTCATACTGACACCTAACAGACTCGACTATGCATTCCTATCGAAGGAAATTTTATTGAACTCTTTAGATCTAAACCTAATAGATTATAGGTTCTCTATGTTTGATCCTAGCTTGACATGCACATGAAAATTTACAGTGAACTCCTAGCAAATTCCAAAGAGTATGCCAAAAGTAAGATGCAAACCTAACATGCGTGATGAATGCATGCAGTATGCTAATCTCAGCTAAATGCAATCTAATGATCCTAGAAATGCTGGAGGTGTCAGGAAAGGGCAGAAAATAGGAAGTGGGTTCAGAATTAGTTTGGTAAGGTAAACAAAAAGGTTCATGGTTAGTTGGATAAAGTAGGATAAAAGACGGGGTGTCAGGAACTAATCCTATACTAATGAGGTTAACCTTACGAGGTTGAGCTATATCTACAGGGTTTGCATAATGGAAGGATGGGTCGCTAATTTCAGGGAAGAGGTCCTTAATGGGAACTATAGGAGGGGACTCATCTTGAAGGTATTGATTCAAAGAGATAAGGTCCTTAATAAATTCTTCTGGTTCTTGTATTTTAGGACTAGACTCTATAATTTGGCTCTCCTCTATGGTTTCCTCAGGTAAGGCTCTAGTAGCAGTACCTAGGTTCTCTTCCTCTATTTGTTCTTCCATTATAGCTTTAGGTTGGATATGGTCAAGGTCAACTAGCTCTGGGTTGGTTTCTACCTGGGTATCTACTGGGTCAGCTAATTCTAGGTCTACTAAAGGTGTCTCCTCTTCTCCCTCATACTCATCCACTAGGCTCACATCAGCTTCATACACTTCCGCGTTAATGTAAGCCTTGAAAATCTCAGGAATGGTTGGAGAAGGTCGGCTAGCAGGAAATTGGTTAGGTTCTGGTATCTGATTATGGGTACTACTCCTAGTAGGTTCAGGTTGTATAAGAGGTAGTGGCTCACTATTGGGTTCATATTTAGGGATACTAATCCTATGGGGTTCAAGTTGACTAGAAGAAGCATGACTAGTACTAGGTTGATACTTAGGGGTTATGGGTTCTCTAGGCTCATAGGACAAGGGTGCAGATCTATGGGTCATGGGATTATAGGATCTGGGGTCATAGGGTTTTGGGTCAGCTCTATGATCAGGTTCTAAGGATGGATCATGGTATGGGGTCCTCCTAAGGTTGGGCTTCCTATATGGGTCAGGATATTGGGTTCTCCTAGGGTTGGACTCCCTATATGGGTCAGAATATTGGGTTCTCCTAGGGTTGGGCTCCCTATATGGGTCAGAGTATTGGGTTCTCCTAGGGTTGGGCTCCCTATATGGGTCAGAGTATTGGGTTCTCCTAGGATTGGACTCCCTATATGGGTCAGAGTATTGGGTTCTCCTGGGTTCAGTATCATAATAATGGTCACGATAAGGGGTTCTTCTAGGTTCAGTATCATAATAAGGGTCATGGTAAGGGGTTCTTCTAGGTTCAGTATTATTGTATGGGTCAGGCTGAGGGGCTCTCCTAGGTTCAATCTCTCGGTATGGATCAGGGTTTGGGGTCCTCCTAGGTTGAGGATTGTAGTACGGGTCAGAATAAGGGGATCTCCTAGGTTCGACCTCATGGTATAGATCAGGGTTTGGGGTTCTCCTAGGTTGAGGGGACTCAGGATCTGGCTCAGATTGTGACCCATGGGTTCTTGCTATGGTCCCTACACGGCCTCCTAACTGGTCAAACCTTTTGGCAAGATGGTCAATTCTATTGTTGGTTTGGGTACCAGACTGAGTTAACTGGGTAGTCATCTGGGCCATTTGATTAGCTAGGGCTTTTATTTGGGCTTGTAAGTTTTCCATGGGTTCAGACATTTGTGAAGGAGGTGGGTGATATGAAACTCCTGATCTAGTACTCATACAAGACTCGATCAGACCGACTATAGCTGACTAGACCTAGAGTCCAAACTAGATGCTCAATCAGGGTGGCAAACTAGCCTATAGTAACCCTGTACTCAGCCAGGCAGGTGTAAGGGGAGTGTTAGGTCCCTGATTGCCAATCTTAGACACCAATCAGAGATTGGCCAGGTAGGCGGACCAGCACACAAGCCCTTCGGGATTGAATCCCTAAACCACCGTTCTAGACACTGAGCACAAGGCACATACAGGTTAACTTGACACAATGATCTAACACTAGCCCGGACCCGACCAGTTGGTGTCCCTAGCCCACTAGGGCAAATTAAGTCTAATTAATTTTAGGTTAAGGCTTGGGACTGAATGCAAGGGATGTGGTTTTGGGCTAAGGAGAGGTGATCAAATCCTCCCCCCATCTGATATAGCAAGAGTGCCCTTAAAAGTAAATTATGCAATGATGGCAGGCAGATGAGGATGCAAATTAGGGTTTAGATATTTTTTTTTGGTATTTTTGGAAAATATGTATTTTTTTTTTTGGTATTTTTTTAAATAGAAGAAAACTTGCAAATCATGGCCTAATATACTGGAAATATACTAAAATTAAGAAATATGTAAAAACTCCCAAACAAAACCCTAAAACTTCCAAACTTGTCTTGCTAAAAAAAATAGAGCCGAAAATTTGCAGGCCCTATTTCGGCTTGCAAAAAATTCACAGGCCATAATAAAATCTGAAAAAATTTCTAAAATTACTATGAATTATGATAAATCCAGGAGAATAAATTTTAGAATTTTTTGAGTTTTTAACAGGGAGAAATAATTAAAATAACAGAGTATATATGGATTGAAAAAATTGTAGAAAACAAGCCCTAATCTAAGCTCTGATACCAAATGATGGGGAACTAATATGCATGCAATTTTTTTTGTATGTTTTAAATATTGAGTTAGGTGATTAATTCCCAAATTTCAGATCAAAATTATTTGTAGGGAATTTTGTATGAATTTTTGAAGATCAGCATGCAGATTAGGACCTAGAAAAGTAGCAAAGAAGGACCGCCGGGGCTGAGAAGCCTCGGTTAGGGCAAGTTCTCCTACAATAAAACTACTGGAGGTAGAGGGGTGTACCTGACAATGTCTGTGAAGATCGCAGCGAAGGGGTCTCTCGTTCCTTGACGGATGCGGCCTGGAAAACCGAGCCAAAGACCCGCGGATACCCGGCTTTCTGCTCGGTGATCTGATTGAGGCTTGGCTGGAGTCGTTGGATTCGTAGGAACTCAGGGACCTACAAACGACCTGTCAGGGGTTAGAAAGCTCACAAAGGAACAAGAAAACAAAGTAAAAACAGCAAGGGAAGGCTTCTTTTGGAGTGGGCGTCCAGGGATCTGGAGGGTTTGTTGGCAGCAGGAAGATGATTGCAACACCGGGAAGAAGAACTCTCACAAACCCCTTTATGCACACAGCAGGGTATCACACCACTCAATAGAAGAACTCAAGGTTGTCATTCATCAAAAATTCCCCTCATACAAGAGGCTAGGGTCCCTTAAATAGACCCTTAACCTTGGGCTCCAAGTAAGGGTACATAAGTCTTTACATAAGAATCCTTTTTCCTCTCAAACCCTAGCTAGAAAATAAGGAAATATTAGGTAGAAAAATCCCTAAAAATTCTCTTGACTTGGTCAACACTCCAAGGATGCCTAGTGGGGCGTGTTGGGCTTCTAGGAGCAGCAAGGGGCCAGCCCAAAGGGGCCCGGGTGCATGGGTTTGGGCCTCTGGAAGCTGGGGTGTCCTGGTAGCCAGGTAGCAGGAATATTCCCTGGTATCTTGCTTCTTAGGGGCTTGGGCTTGGCACCTGGGCTTGATTTCTTTGGGCTAAGATGTAGATGGACCTCTAAAATCATGGACACCTTGGTATATGAATATATTTTGGCATCTAGAAGGGAATCTGGGCATCTGGAGGGCATCTGCAAGAAATCAGGGTTTTCTGAATTTTTCTCCTGGGGTCTTCAAATCTTCAAGCTGGGTTGGACTTGGGCTATACTTCCATGTCTTCAATCTAGTTGGACTTGGTCTTCACTTGTATGATATAGTCTTGAGTCTTCAGTATGCTTGGACAGGACTCAAAAAAAATAAAATTAGCTCAACATGAGCTGACTAGCAATGGACTGAACTAGCTCAACATGAGCTGACTAGTACAGAAGTGAAATAACAACTAAAAATACTCAAATAACAACTAAAATGGACTCAGATGAGCTAAGCCCTTATTACAGATGGACTCATAAATTATTGATCAATTTACAGAGGGTTGAGAAGCCTCTGCCTTATTCTGGTGCCTTTGGTGTCCGCACCACTCAGGGATGGTAATTGATCAGGTAATTCTTCAGGAAAAACATCATCAAATTCTTTTAGAGTCTTCACTACCTCTTGGAGGTGTTCTACTTTGGTTGGTTCATGACTGTCCTTGGTGGCTAGAATCCAAATAGGGGCTCCCTCTGTAATCTCTTTCTCTAGCTCCTTGAGTTTGATCAGGTTGACCCATGTTTTCTTCTCTTTAAGGCTGCTAGATCCTTTCTTGACTGGGTCCTTTGGTTGGATTGGGTTGATTGTAATCTTTTTCCCATGGTGGAAAAAGACACATGTATTGGATCGACCATAAAGGGTGGCATCATGGTCGAAAAGCCAGGGTCGACCTAGGATGATACTACCAACACCCATGGGTAAGACGTCACACCAAATTGATTCTTCATAGGAATTCATTTTTATCTTGATTTGGCACCTAGATTTTATTGGGATTGAAGTTGAATCTATCCAGGAGACTTTGTAAGGGTTGGGGTGGGAAACTGTGGCTAGTCCTAAAGATTTGACAGTACTGAAGGAAAGGACATTGACACAGCTTCTACTATCAATAATGACCTTACATGCCTTATCTCCTAGCTTGATCAGGGTTTGTAGGATGTTAGTCCTACGCCAGTCTTCCTGCACTACGTTTTGGGTTATGATGCATCTGACTACTCCTAGAAGGTCTTCAGATACATTCAGCTCTTCCTCTCCCTCGTACTCTTCCAACAACTGATTTTTAGGATCATAAACTTTCTCCTCAGGCTCAACAATGGGTTCGGGTTCAGTTTCAGTCGGTTCATCTATAAGTAGGGCAGGGGCGGTGCACTAATTAGCAAAATGTCCAGGTTTATGACACCTATAGATGTTACCTTGGGGATCGGGTCTCCTCTGGACTTCAATAGCCTTACCCTTGTCCTCTCTACTGTATTGGGATCGATTCAGATTGGGATGACTAGGACTGAGTCGGGCTAGGCTTGGTCGACTTGGGTCAGATCGGTTCGGGCTTGGTCGACTTGGGTAAGCCTGGCTATAACCTTGGGTGGATCCGGGGATACGGCTCTGGTTCCTAAAGGGCTCAGGTCTTTTGTAGGCTGGAGCTCTCTGGAAACGCTCACAGAGCCTAGCAACTTGGTAAGCTTCTTCCAAGGTTTTGGTTGCCCTAAAGTATAGCTCTCTCTGAATGTATGGGTGTAGGCCAGCCCTAAACCTAGACAGGGTTACCTCTGGCGACTCTACAACCTTACATCGCATAATATATTCATCAAACTTGGTGATGTAGTCGGCCACACTCTTACTCCCTTGACTTAGGGTTTGCCATTGGTCCAACAGTTTCTGGGTGTAGGATGCAGGTAGGTATTTCCTTTTAAGCTTATCTTTCATTTCCCCCCAGGCTGTTATGGGTAATTGCCCTTTCTGCTCTATGTAATTTTCGACGCTATTCCAAAACAACCTAGCTTGGTGAACCAACCTAAGCTTGGCAAACTTAAACTTAGTTCTATCAAACATAGAGTACCAATCAAAATACTGTTCCATAGCTGACTCCCAATCTTTATACACCCTGGGATCTAAACTTCTATCGAAAATGGGTGCCTCAAGCTTGATGCTCCTAATGGCTTTTTCTTCACAGTCCTCCAGATTGGGTCTCCTAGGACGGGTATCAACGAAGGGATCAGGGTCTCTCCCAAATTCATCCTCATAGTAAGGGTCTTGTTGCAGGTTTCTCCTGGGATGAGGGGACTCAGGACCGGCTTCAGGTCGGGGCCTAGCAGCTTCCTCTATGGGTCCTAGTCTGGCCTCTATTTGATCAAGTTTACTAGTCAACTGGTTGCTTAATTGAGTCATGGATTGAGTTAGGGCTCTAATGTCAGCTCGAAGTTGGTCCATGGCTTCGGTAGGGGATGGAGAAGGTGGGTGAAAATAGGTTCCTGATCTAGTGCACATGTAACACACACAGAACGGTGCTACGGTTTGCTAGACCTAGGAGATCTCACCTAATGTGAGGTCAAGAAGATGAACCTGGAAGTAGTAACTTGGCACCTGGCCAGGTAAGTGTAAGGTTAGTGGAGGTTCCTCACTGCTTGCCTTAGACACCAATTTAAAATTGGCCAGGTAAGCGAACCAACCCACTTCCCTTCGGGATCTAGTCCCTGAACCACTTTCCTAGACACCAGCTACTCAAGCACACACCAACAAGTGATCTAGCTTGGCTCGGCACTTGGGTCGACCCGACTTCGTGGGTGTCCCTAGCTCACTAGAGCAGATTAAGCATCTAATCAATTTTAGTTAACGGCTAGGGTTCGATATGTCGGGTGGTGGTTTTTATTGGGCTAGGGACAGGTAATAAAATCCTGACCCTATGTTTATTTGACGTCCTTAGGATGAGTTATGCAAAATGATGCACACAAATGACTAATGAAATGACTAAAAATTTTCTTGTTTTTTTGTGTCTTTCAGATGTGTGATGCTAAACAAAATGCAGGAATTGAAATATGCCCCTAAATACAATAAATAAGCTAGATGGATGAATGAAGCAAGAAATGAGATGCACCCGATCCAGGTACTTAAAGAGCACTAGTCCTAACCTGCTCTGATACCAATAATGATGTAGGGAAAAGGACTAAAGATGCTAGTATGGATGTTTATGATGCAAAGGGGTTTTTATAGTTGATGAGTTTTAAATGTTTTTATAAGTTTTTGATTCCCGATCACAAACAAAGACTAGAAATAGGAGAAACTGAATAATAGAAGCCTACACTAGCAAATCAAGTCCCTAAATAGTGAAAAAGAGAACAGGATCCCGGGATTAAGAAATCTCGGTAGGACTAAGATCAATATGCAATACCTACTTAGGAGATAGGGACAAACCTCACATGTCTGAAGCGCCCGATGCAGAGATCGCTCGACTCGGTGGATGCGGCCTGGATGCCCGAGCAGTCGAACTCGCAGATGCGTCGATTTTCGATCGAGTGGTCGCGATGGCAAAGCAGACCGTCTTCGGTGCCCGTGATACCAAGGGGGACCTGTAGGCAAGCAAAGGAGGGATTAGTGAAATGGAGAGAAGTATCGAAATGGAACTAAGGGAGGATCGAGAAGGGGCTTCGAGCCCGGTGTCCGGCTGGATTCTGAAGTCGAAGAAGGGGATAACTTGGGGCCTCACATCCCGCGACATCCCGGAGGACGAAGGAATGTTGCCTCACACCACTCGACGTCCCGGAGGACGAAGGACTTGCGACGCCCTGGGGCGATGGAAATGTGGCCTCACACCACTCGACGTCCCTGGGAACAAAGGAAACTTCACTCAAACCTAGTCTAGGAGACAATGGTTGGAGGAGAAACAAAACTCAAGCTCTTTCATATAATCATTCAATGCCCTTTACAATGAAGGGGTTGGGTCCTTTACATAGGCACCCAAGGCTCATTTGAATTCAAAACAATTCAAACCTTTGAACCCAAATTACAACCTAAAAAGATGGCGCCCACATGGATAGGGAAAGCTCTTCATGGCCGACCAAATGAAGGAGGGGATTGGCATGGCATGTGGGAGGGCTTGGAGAGGGGAATTGGCCTCTTGACTTCCTTCTTTGCATGTTCACTTTGGGAAGGAAACGGGGAGCAAGGCTTGCTTGAAGGGATGTGCCTCCTTTGGTTTTTCAACGCCCATTTAGAGTGACTCATGGCCGGCCAAGGTGGAGGAAGCTTTGGGCGTTGCAAAGTTGAAGGCTTGGAATGGGGAATGTGTCCCTTGACTTTCCTCTCGTGTATGAATACTTTGGGAAGAAGACTTGGGAGATGGCTTGCTTTGTGACTTGTCTCTTCATGAATCTTCAACGCCCCATTGATGATGGATCATGGCATGATGTGGGGGAGGGAAGAGGGGGATGATGTCTCCTCCTTCCATGGTCGCCCAAATGAAAATGGTATGGGGGGGCGTGTGGAAAGCATGAGGGGCGCCTCCTTGCTTCCTTCCTTGGATGCCCAAGTGTCAACTGATGTAGCGCCACATAGGTGGCGCCTAGGTTGGCATCTTTCCAAGTGTAAGAGGAGGGTTGGCCCACAAGAAATTTGACTTGGTCTTGAAAGCCAGGTTAACTTCAATTAGGCTTGGGCCCAATCCAAACTCAGACTCGAACCAAAAATAAATACAGGACCCATGACCTAAACTTGACCCAAATTGGTCAAGGTACAAACTTAGACTAGGAACATGACTCAAAATTATAAAATTACTTTGGCTTATAGCCTTATTACATGACTCACAGAAGTGGAACCCTAATCTGAGATCCACAGAGGGTTGAGGAGCCTCTGTCGGATCCTGGTGCCCACACCACTCAGCCTCGAAGAGGCTCCACATGGCGGAGGAGGGCTGTGCTCGACTCTGACCATGGGGCTCGATCTCCGAGGGTCTCGCTCTGGAGGACAAAGTGCGAGCCCGGTCCAGAGGGCTCAGCCTCAAAGAGGCTCCACGTGGCGGAGGAGGGCTGGGCTTGACTCCGACCACGGGGCTCGATCTCCGGGGGTCTCGCTCTGGTGGGCAGAGTGCGGCTCCGGCCTAGGATTCCCGAGCTCGCGGGTCTGACCTAGTGGAGGACGGAGCCCGGCTTCGACAGGCGGCCCCGTTGTCTTGGAGGAGCTTAGCTCGGTGAAGGAGTCCGAACAGGAAAATTGACGTGGCGTCTGACACGGCGGCTTCCTTTGACATGGCACCTGTCAGCCATCCCATGTCAGCGATATTGCTACATCAATTATAAATTTAAAATATAAATTATATAGAAAGGTGATAATACATTCGAGAAATAATTTAAATCAATATCTTATGCATATGATATGCATAAAGGTAGAGTTTTTCTTTTTATTTGAGAAAGATGCATAAAGGTAAACTTGGAAGTGTGGAAATTATGAGTGGAGAGATATCAACCCGGCATCTATATTATAATAATAGAATGTAGGTGTAGTAAGCAAAGATATAAATTTATGTGATGAAAATTATCATTTATTTTTGAATTTATTATCAATATTATTTTCTTGTATACCACACTTATTATTAAATGAAGTATAAAAAAATAGATAAGACAAATGACAACTTGCTTATAAAATAATATAGCCAGATTTTAGATAAATTACTTAATGTCATAATTATTCACGTGGAAAGAAAATCCAATGACATCGATGAATGTAGATTTTAGCCACTAGTTTTCTCTATTATTTCATTCTTGTTCTTATATACCTTGCATATAACACAATTAATTCTTTTAGTGTCATGCAAATCAATAATGATATCTTTGAAAAATAAACTGAATTATATTTATGAATATCTTATTTATCTTTTTATTTTTATAAAAATTTAATCATCACGATATAATTTTTGCATAAAATCTGAATCTTAGAGGTACATCAAGCGGCAATCATTTGAAGTACAAATGAACCGAAGCAAAAAAAGTGCATATTTGTCGAAAACAACGATCATAACCATGTTGATCATAAGCAAATAACTAATTTGATGTTATATACAAACATAAATTCGATCTTCTAGAAATATATATATATATATATATATATATATATATATATATATATATATGAAGATGAAAGAGTACCAATAAAATATTATAAAATAACAAATTAACGTAAACTAGATATTACATATATATTAAAATATCATGCATGATATTGCATGGTCATGTATATTTTTATGTATTTATATGATGTAAAATAAAATGGAAAATATATGGCTTCATTGGCTTGACAATCTTTTTCCTATCTCAACTTAATAAAGTTATAATGCTAAACTAGCTTGGATCAGCTACATAAATTCTCTCTCCATTCTATCCTATTTGGAGCTATATTTTTTAAAAAGTGCAGTAATATCAAGCCATTCTTTATCATCATATCTCATGTGATTTTTGTCAATTTTATCATAATTCTTTTTTATATATATCAAATAATTATTTTATACTAATGCATCTTTCAACTTACATTATGCATGACTAAACTATTTTAATTATTTTTTAAAATTTATTCTTACTTAAAACTACACCTACCTTTTCCAAATGACTTTATTATATATGTGCGTATATATATATATATATATATTTATATTATCATATATTTATCTTTGTATTTTTATTTTAAATATACTTATCATATGGATAAGTTATGATTTGTCTATAATTTTTTTTTGGATTTAGTACATGATCATGTAATATCTTGATTACATTTTTTAATTCCATCTATTTTAATTATATGTATAATATTCTATTCATCTTCGTTTCCTGTGGATAATCAATTCTAATATCAAAAATGGTAATTTTCAAAACTTTTACTGCTATCAATTTTCACTCCACTTTTAATGTTTTTAAGAACTAATTTTAATCAAATATTACTACTTGAAAAATACATGCCTAGTATATTTAATAACTGTCCAACATTTTTTTTATTCTAAAAGCAAGCATCCAGGTTAGTCCAGCTGTAAAGAATAACTGCCCGACCTTTTTTTTTCCACCCAAATTATGACATCTCCGGGTGACAAAATCTCCCACCAATACGATCCTTGCCGTTCGGAGCTCCATCAACGGTCAGTAACGTTCATATCGACAGGCGTGCGACCCGTCTCACGCTGCCTACAAGAAATTCTTTTGGTTTAAGGAGTATAGTTCGTTTAAAACAGCTGGATTCCACTAAAAACAAGTCTCCTTTGTTGCAGTCCAAAACCATTATTTTATAGCTAAGCAATCAACATCTATTAACATCAAACAATAGTTTAATCTAATGCAGATGCATTTAATTTAATATGTTTCAAATCAACTGCTTCAGATGATACAGCAAACAGATATTTTCCACAATGCATCTCCAACACGTTTCAGGTCTCTTAGCGTGGCAGTTGTCTATTGGTATCGGTAAAACGTCCGCGGTTCCGAGCGAGTGAGCTATTTGACGCGGATGACAGTTGCGGTCCCACATCACCTCAACGAGACCGCTCTCCCACGAACGTGGCCCTCGCCTAAAGCGCCGTCAGATCTTCATCGGAGGGCCACCGTTAATTTAAACCATCTGTTCCATATGAATTGGGAAAAATCTCGCCCTTCCATCCCCAATATCACGCAAATAGAAACATCCCAGCCGTTCGACCATTGAACTAGCTCGCAATTTCCCGTTGGATCGCAATAAAAATAATCCATCAAATAGGAAATAAGTAAATAAACATGGGGGAAAATGGCACGCTGTAGTGAACGGCGAGGGAGCGAGCCTTGGGGGTTCCCTTCGTCGCCTCGTTGGGAACTTGCGATGGTCTGACCTCGTCGTGTGAACATCTGGACACTGTAATAACTAAATAAAAAGCCATAAATATATAAAGGGGCGAGGCGAGAGAGAGAGAGAGAGAGAGAGGGGGGGGGGGGGAGGAAGCTCAGGGAAGGTGATAGGGGGAGCGAGAGAGAGAAAGCGAGAGCGGGGCGAGAGAGAAGGGGGCGAGCGAGAGAAAGAGGGAGAGAGGAGATGGAGAGGGAGATGGCGGAAGGGGACGAGGAGAGGGAGAACGGAGGGGAGGGGGAGGCGGCGGCAGATGAGGAGGTGGGCTCCAGCCTCACCATGGAGCGGGTGGCGGCCGCTAAGCAGTTCATTGAGAACCACTACAGGAACCAGATGAAGAATATCCAGGAGCGCAAAGAAAGGTTAGCTCCATGCTTCATCCGCCCGAATCCCTCTTTTTGCTATGCTAAGATCTCTTCTTGATGATTTTTATCCCTGATCTCTGCTTCTATAGATCTTTTTCTCGATCTTTTGCCCTTGATATCTCCTCCCCACTTCTTTTACTATGTTATTTTTTCGTCATGTGTTTCTTGATCGATGGAAAACAAATGGAAATCCAGTTCTTGATGGGTCTTTCTTAAATACATGCTTGCATTTCGCTTTTGTAGAGATCTTACTTTAATTGCATAATGTCTTGGTTATGGAGCTGCAAAGATCCTTAATTTGGAGATCTTTATTGTCATTTATTAGTTTACTGTTTTGCTACCGTGATGCTTGGTAGCGTACTCGGTATCAAGGGCTAGGGTTTCATGTAACTCAAGAATCAGGACATTAAACATTTGACATATTTGCTTCGCTCGTGCATTAAAGGTTTGGAGTTCTGCACCAACATTTGGACACGTTGTCACTGTCGACTGAGCTTTATTGTGTGATGACTGTCGTGTAGCTAAGGTTTTACGTTCCAACGGACGGGGGTGTCCTGGCCGTCCTATCCTGTTTTTCTGAGAAGACGGACCAGGACGGGCTCGGGACCTTGAAACCCAACCATGCACAGACAGAAGAAGAAAGAGGAAAGAAGGAAGATAATAAAAAAATATATAGGAAAGAGGAAGAAAAATGAAAGGAAAAAAAAAAAAAAGGAAGGAAGAAGAAAAATGAAAGGAAAAAAAAAAAAAAAAAGGAAGGAAGAAGAAAAAGAAAAAAAAAGGGAAAGGAAAGGAAGGAAGGTAGAGGAAAAGAAAGAGAAGAAGAAAGAACAAAATAAAGAAAAAAGAAGAAGGGGAAAAGATAAAGAATATTTACGGGATGCATGATCGGGATTGTTATTGAAATGGGATGGGATGGCGATGCATCCTCTTCAATGAAGAAATCGGGACATTTTTGTATCATAGGATTTGAAACCTTGCATGTAGCAAACATAATCCTTTTATGCGATACGAAAGGGTAGAAAGAAACAGTGGTGCTAGAATTTTATGATGATACATGCTGATGACCCTAGACAAGAATCATCTGTTGTTATTTAATAGTGTAGTGCCCTGGTTGTTGAGCTGGAAAGATCCTTTATTTGGGTTTCTTAATGCTACCTTGACACTTGGTGTGAAAGGCAGGGTTTGATAAGCCGAATAGTTAGGTGATCAAATATTTGATTGATTAGCTTTTCTTGCGCATTAGCAATTTAGATGTGATGACTTAGATTTTGGAGCTTGGTTGGGTGATAGCTGCTGTATGGCACACCTAATCCTTGCACGTAATAAAAGGACATAAGAAATGTGTCAATCTGCCAGAAATTATGCTTCATACCTCAATACATGACATGATAGAAGCTATGCTATCAGATGATTCTGCATTTATCCCATCTCTTTTATCCTAGAAGATACCATTTGAACAATTCCATCAAAAAAGGGGCAAGATTGTTTTTACTGGGCTATTTGGACCAGCTAGGTTATGGATACTATGCTATTTGATGAGGGCAAAATAAAAGAAATTCGGTATTCAAAGATGTTACCTTTAATTTGCACTAGAACTTTCTTACCCCCCTCTGCAAGGGTTTAGGTCCCACTAGGATGTCCCGTGGGACACCGAGATTGGATACTATCTCATGTGTTGGGACATAGCTATTCTGCCAGTATTCTAGCATCTTGATCGAAACATCTTCGGATATCTCCGTTCCATATCCCCGTTCTAAGTATTGGGACGGGCAAGATGGTGGCACGTCCTATTCTAGGAAAAAATCAGGTTCCATTCCCTTTAGTTTATTACAGCAACTGTCTTAAATGGTGCATAATATTAGCAAGAGGAGCATATGCTTGGTGTCAGAGATGATTGTGCACTTGCTACTATTTTTGTATAGGAGAGATTTTTATAACTTGAGGTCATTCAAATATTATGGAAGTACTTTATAAAATCTAGAAAAGAAAGAACAAAGAAGGGATTGACATGAAGTAATGTTTGTTTATAAGTAGATATTTATTTGTGAGAAGGGAGCAAGAGGTACTATTCATGACATGGTTAACCATTGAAAACGAGAAATTTAGTGATTTGGATTAGGAACATTTTTCACAAAAATAAATTAAAGCAGACATGCTGTGCTCAAGTGATGAAGTTGAAAAATATGTTAGAGAGCTTCACTTGTGAAGAGGCAGTGATCAGGATTTGAGGATTCACGCTTAAAAGATATGCTCTATCAATAAAGATAAAATTATTCTTTGAAAGCTAATACATCTTTGTATACAATGGCAAAGGCCCTGAGTCCAGCATGCAGCATATTGGACTCTAAAACATTTCGTTTTGTATCAATTTTTTCCGCATGAGCTGCAGGAAGCCCCGGTGCTTTGGGGTAAGTGCAATGTGGATTCCGAAGTCGGAACACTGTCCAAAGATGTCTGCGCATCCTTTGAAAAGTCTGGAGTCTTTCAAACAAAGCACATGCCCCGTGTTGAGTAGCCCGTGTAACATGCGATGTGCATGCAGGATTCTAGTTTTAATATGAAGAAAACAAATTTTCTTTCATTAAGGTCTTTCTCATGGCTTTCATTTATTTTTTAATTTTAGTTTTCTTTGAAAGTTTTTTACCTTCCTATTTTTACTAAAGCTATTTAAAGTTTATTGCTGTGGATCTCCAAGAGTGTGATATACCATGGCATGCTATACTGCGATGCTGGCTCCATATGGGGGATAGGGAGGGCTTTTGAGCACTCCTGAAAACGGGAAGGAAACTGGCTACAAACTTCTAGGTTCATTTTTTAATTCTCCAGATTATTTCGCCAGTTGGCTCTCATCGGGGATTGATTTTTCGGAATAGGTAGAATACTCTCCAAATTGAGAGGGGCACCTTCCAACGTTATTCCGAGCTGGTTGATAAAGCTGAATTTCTTTCGCATTGCACAGAACACAAAAAAGATCGTATGAATGAAAGTGGGAAGTTTGGAAAGAAACCAAAAAAATGGGTCATGGTTTGGCCTTTTTGAGGACGAACAGATGAGCACAACAGTGTTGCATGTTGGATTTGTCTATTTTTGGATGGACATTGATGTTATAGTAATATTGTTGGGTGGTGTGGCTGTGTTAATTTAGAAAGAATCGGAATATCCTGTTATGCTTCTGAGGGGAATTTAGTAGTAATTGATCTTCACTTACAAATAGAGGAAGAACTAGCAAGAACATGAATATTCAAAAAAGTGGTTTAATTGTGCACTCTCTTAAATTACTTTTTTTGATGCTTGTGTATAAAGAGGAGTGATGCTTCTTTTGATCTTCTTCTGCTATGGGTTCTTTTTTCCTTTGGAATTTCCAAAATCCTGTTATGTCCATGTCAAAACCCACCCAAAATATGTTCTTGATTGCTGTTTTTTGGTTTGGGGCCACTTAATCAAAGGTAAGAAATTCCAAAACATTTTAAATTTTGCTTTTTGACATTCTTAGATCTTATATGGTTTGACAATTGTGGATTTGTAATTAATTGGTCCACTATGTAGCTTATTTTAATAGTATATGGGCTTAAAAGTATTGATGGTATTGTAGTAGAAATCTCATTCCTGTCTTTTGGTGTCTTTATATTTTCATATATATATATAAATGAAATACACACACACACACACACACACACACACACACACACACACACACACACACACACACAGACTTGGCTACACTCACATGGATCTCCTCTCAGATCTAGTTTGGGCAATTGGATGTGATTTACTATTTTTAAACTTCGTACATACCAAAAATCATTTGATTTAGAGATCCTGGTCTATACATCAAGTGATTGGAAACATAATTTATATATGTGTGTGGTGGTTGTGTATATATATATATATATGCATGCATGCATGCATGCATGTATGTATGTATATGTATGCATGCATGTATGTGAATAGACACATGTTTGTATGTGGTTTTTGTTCCCTATACATTTGGAGATATGCTCATGTGAACTTAGATCCCTCTTTATACTACATGAATGTGCACGTGTTCCCCATCGGATGAATGCTCATCTGAACTATGATCCCTGCCTAGCCCCCTTTCCCCCTCCTGGGGCAATGTGGTTGACAACTTTTATTTTATTTTTATTTCTATTTTTTCTCCAGGCGCTGGTTTTTAGAGAAAAAGTTAGCCTCTTCACAAGTGCCAAAGGAGGAGCAAATCAATTTACTGAAAGATCTGGAGAGGAAAGAGACGCAGTTCATGCGACTTAAAAGGCATAAAATCTGTGTGGATGATTTTGAGCAACTCACCATTATTGGGAGAGGAGCTTTTGGAGAGGTCTGGAGTATCATGCTTTATATATGTAGCAGTGGCAGCTTTTGTTTCATTAAAATTTCTTTTTTTGATTATTGGATCTTTAAAACTAATAACATTTTTTACTGCAGCTGGTAGTATTTTCTGGTAGAGCTGGTGATGTTTGATTGTTACTATGTTGTTGACTTGCTGCTGCTACTTCGTGGTTTTTTCAAAATTTTAGTATCGTTGGAATTTTCTTGAATAAGTGAGCTTGTATTGATGTAAGATAATGCAAATCTTGAGAAAACTCTCACCTGTAAGGAATTAGGCTGCTCATTTTCATCTAGTGGCTAGATTGTTAGGAACTGTAATTGATGGGCTTTACCCATATCTCTGCTGTTATTTGTAGATAAAATTTTGAAACTCAAGTATCAAACATAATGTTTTATTAAACTGACTTATTTTGTTAGCTAGATGGAAAGTGGACTATAAGTTATTGAGCAGGCAATCCTCATAACCTGGCATTCCCTTGTTACATCACTTCAAGTTTCTCATTTTGAGATCATTGTTACTGGAGATACTTCATCTCTTGTATAGAAGGGTTGCGATACACATTAGTCTTGAAGGTGCATCTGTTAGTTCCACATGTCAGTGTACAGTTTCCAACTTGTGTTATTGATCAGGCATGATTTTGGCAACCATGAGCTACATATATGCAATATAGCTTTCTGTAGTATCAGTTTTTTTGATTGACTTGGTGAATTTCAGCTTTATTTATCTTTTTATTCTAAATTTGCGCCACTTTTGTGAATGTTCAAGACTTTGTACCTTTCTAGTCTGGCACATTTATTACTGTCTGCCCTCTCTCCTGTATTGGTAATTCAGTGTCTTGTTCAGTCTGAGGAATGTGGGGTTTCTTTGACCACAAATAAATTCCCTTCTGATGGTAAAGATTGCTGTACATGGAATAATATGATATGTATGATCTCTGGTTAATATTTACATGTCATAAAAAGTTTGGGTTTCTCAAGACCTTTAATGGATGATAATTAAAAGTATACCTGCTTCTATGTTAGGATGGTTTGCACCACCATATAATTACTGGTATTTTGGTTGGAAGTACACTGATTTACTTGAACTGCTTGCTGCATCTTTCTGTCATTCGATATCTGCTGTTCTTATAATGTTTGATGATCATATTCTTGATACAATGTGCTAGGAGTAGAACTAGCAATAGTATACTGGTGGCTGTAACAGTTGACATGACATAAAGCGAAGATCATGCTTGTTCCCAAAAATGTGATACGTAGCGCGGTGGTTCTGAATTTGCAAACTGATATATGGGTGTAAGAATGCATACTTGACTGGATACTAGAAAATTCTGTAAATGGCTGCATGTGTATATTCTCATTAGGATTAAAATATTAGCATTCCTTGCATTAAAACAAGGGCTTAGATGCCAAAGCTTCAGCATAGCAGAATTCATTTACAAAATTCTACAGTGATATGATACTGGTATATAGTTCTCCTTACCTCTGAGGGAGG
This sequence comes from Areca catechu, assembly GCA_021397845.1. Classification (NCBI taxonomy): domain Eukaryota; kingdom Viridiplantae; phylum Streptophyta; class Magnoliopsida; order Arecales; family Arecaceae; genus Areca; species Areca catechu. The sequence continues at coordinate 185,104,482 of CM038042.1, forward strand.
GGGGGAAAATCTTACGGAGATTTAAACATTGATAAGGGCTTTACAACTTGGATATCATTAGCAGAGAAGTCTGTGTGTTGGCATGCACATAGTTTAAGCATATGAATGATCTGCTACATATTATGACAAAACCATCCAAGCAGGCAGGAGGATGACATGAACAGTCTGAAATATACACTGCATAGTATTTTGCGGTGCAGAAAGACAATAAACTCCTGCATATAAATCTTGATGTTCATTATGTGGTTGTTTTGGAACTATTTTGAAATTATAGGCCCTCCATTATTTTTAAATTTTCTTAAAAGATTTTTCTGTCAAATTTGTATCTTGTTTTGTTGTTGGTAATATGTTGGGAGATGCTTGGAAGTTTTGAGAGATTTTGGGAATTCATGTCGAGGGCTCTTGAACCTTAAGAGCTGCTGTTTTGGTGGAGTTAGGTTCTTGGAAAAGAAGAGAGATGAAAGAGGAGAGAGAGGAAAGAGGTGAAGCTTTATTCCCCTTGTTGTTTGGCTGACAATCTAGGAATAAAGGAGAATACCTTTTTAGACAAAGAAATAATAGATGAATAAAGTGGAGGATTTATTGTAGAGAATGCTTATGGTGCGTGTGCATCTTGGGGAGAGCGATTACTCATTTTAGGATGCCATATATTTTGCTTGTGGTTTTCCTGAGTTGTTGATATGCAGAATTCATGGATGCCATCTTGATATTTAACGGCCTTTTGTGTTTCTGTAATGTAATTTTCTTTCCCTTAAAAGAGAAAAAGAGCTGATGAGCAGTACTGGTATGGAAAACCCTTGCTCATATTGAACAAAAAACTTTTAGAATTATTGTAATAGAAAAATAATTATGCTAAAGGATAATTTTTGGTCAGAAACTTAAAGAAGGGAGCACAGTTTATCATTAACTAATTGATTATGAGAATTTATATTGATCATTTGTATTTAAAGGAGGTATAAAAATGTCAAATTCATTTGCATCTGTATTCAGTGATTATGTTTTATAACCAAGGATCCTCATGGAGCAGAAATCCTGATGGGGAACATAGGTTATGCAATTGATCATCATAAAGAAGGAAGCGATTTCAGATTAATATGAGTAAGATATTAGATTTTAGGATGCTTTCATTCCCGAAAACGAGTTAAGGAACATGCAAGTTAACCTATGATGATCAAAGTTACAATTCTCACAAAGTTTAACGCTCAAAGAAGATAAAGAAAACAGGATCACTAGGATTAAGAAATCCTAAGTAGAACATGCTCGATCTACCCTTCAACAAAATAGATCTAGAGGAAGGGAAGGGTTTGGAATACCTGGCAACGATTATCCTTTTTCTTGAAAGCAGTGGGATCACATAATCTCTTGAAGGATGTGCCTGGATGAAGAGGTTAGGTTTTCCTGAACTCCTGGCTCCGGACTGGTGGTTCGGTTGTTAAAGAGGACCTCCTTTGCAGGGCGTAGTACCTGAGGGATCCTGCAACACCAAGGGAAAGCGATCCTTTAATTACGGAAAACAAAGATGTGTAGCAGAAGACACAAGAAGATGGGAGAGAAGATGGAGAAGGCTTGAAGATATGAAGCCATGGCTTGATGGAGATCCTGGAGTGCTTGGGGACGCCTGGACTCCTGGCTGGAAGGAAGAAGCCTACGTTGCCTTGGACTGGAGGAGAACCTGGTGGCCTAGGGTTTGGTGGAGGGATGGTTGGCGGCCTAGGGTTTGGATGGAAGGAAGAGGGCAGCTAGGGTTTAGATGGAAGGATGGGGTGGCCTAGGGTTTTGATAGTGGCCGCCTAGTGAGGATGACGCCTGGGGTTGGGAGGGGCGGCTAGGACTAGGGTGTGAAGATGGAAGATAGTAGTTGGTTGGTTTGGGCCTCTCACCCTCTCCCTCATGGAGTGTCAATGCTCACAAGCATGGAAATAAAAGAAGAAAACTCAAGTTTCTCATTCATTCAATTCATCATTCATTCTTTTACAAGAGGGAGGAGGGGTATTTATAGACCACCCAGTCCTTTCCCCCTGTCAAAGTTGGAGTACAAAGTTTGAGTGGGATTAGGAGGCTTGATTCCTTGCTGGATTGGGAGGCTTGACTCCTTGTTGGACTTGGGGCGCCAATTCCAGGTGGGTTTTGGGCGCCAATTCCAGGTGGGCTTGGGCGCCAATTCTAGGTGGGCTTGGGGCGCCAATTCTAGGTGGGTTATGGGCGCCAATTCCAGATGGGCTTGGGCGCCAATTCTAGGTGGGCTTGGGGCGGCAACTTCAGGTGGGCTTGGGCGCCAATTCCAAGTGGGCTTGGGGCGCATGAAGTCTTCATTCTCTGTTTCAGTGGGATCTGGTGACTCTCCTGGTTCGGTGACTCTCCTCTTGAACTTGACTTGAATGAAAGAAATCAAACTTACAGGACTCAAATGAACAAATGGACTCAATTAACTTAATGGACTCAATTAATTCACTTTATTACAAGACTCAATTTTTATTACAGGACTCGAGTGACTCTGAACTCAACTGAAAAAAATGTGACAGACTTTCCAACACATTGATCAGAGATCCAAATGGAGCCCTGCAATCTGTCTGATCCTGGTGCCCTCACCAATTCTTCCGAGGTGGAAAGAACTCGATCCTGTCGAGTAAAGGTCGATTTGGCTCTGGTACTTCTGTAATTGGTCCGGATCAATGTGCTGTAGATCCTTTCGGGTGATCAACGAGTCCTCAAATTCCGGTCGACCTTGCCAACGAATCAGGTATCGCTGGTAACCTTTGTTCCAGGTAGTAATAGCCTGGTCATCCAGAATACACTCAATCCTTTCTCTCTCAGGCCAATTTGTTGGTGGACACTTTGGATGGGCTCACTCTCAATAATGGGATCAGGTCCAAATGGCTCACTGGGTATCATTGCTGGCTCCCTATACTAAACTAGGTCTGAGATGTTGAATGCTGAGCTAATGCCTAATTCGGGTGGTAACTCGAGCATATAAGCATTAGGTCCAACTTTCTTAATCACTTTAAAGGGTCCCGCTCCATAGGCATGTAATTTTTTCATGGTTCTCGGGGAAAACCGCTCAGGTCCAAAGCCTAATCATCACAAAATCTCCCTCAGCAAATTCGTTAGTTCGTTTTCGGGAATTAGCCAGTCGTTTATAAGTATCATTGCTCAATTTAATCTTACTGCTAATTTTCTCATGCAGATCTCTAACATGCTGGGCAAACGACTCATACCAACACCTAAGGATCGACTATGCATTCCTATCGAAAGAAATTTATTAAGTCTTCAACTACAACTTTGTGCTTGACCTTTGGTTGGTGCTTGACCCTTAGTTGGTGGGTGACATGCAGATGAATATTTTACATGGACTCCTAATAAATGCCACAAGATCTTTCAGAAATAGGTAGCAAACCTAACATGCTCAAAGGACTGATGCAACCTGCTAACCTCAACAAAGTGTAATCGAGTGGTCCTAGAAGCATTGGAAGCCTTAGGATAGAGTAGGAAATAAGAAGAGGATTCGTCGAATGGTCTTTGATTAATGGGGATGATCTTAAGGTTTGGACATGGATTTATATCTACAGGCAACAAAAGGTCACCTTATGGAAGGATGAGTCGACAATTTCAGAAAAGGGGTCTTTAACAGGAACTAAAGAAATGAATTCCTTCTGAGGGTATTGAATCGAAGAAACCATGTCCTTACTAATTTCTTTTTGTTCTTGAATTTCAGGACCAGGTTCTATAATTTGATCCTCTTCTGGTATTTTCTCAGGTAAAGTCATCATGGTAATAGCGTTACACTCCTCATAGTTCTCTTCTTCTAATTGAAGAAACCATGTCCTTACTAATTTCTTTTTGTTCTTGAATTTCAAGACCAGGCTCTATAATTTGATCCTCTTCTGGTATTTTCTCAGGTAAAGTCATCATGGTAATAGCGTTACACTCCTCATAGTTCTCTTCTTCTAATTGTCCTTCTAATACAGCTTCAGTCTGAGTATTTTTCTGGTCAACTAATTCTGGATCTGCCATACATATTCCCTCTTCAATGTCATCCTTGTGAACAGATGGGATAGTAGGGATGGGTCGGCTAAGGAAAACTTGACTAATACATGGCTTATATCCAGGGGTACTAATCCTATTGGGTTCGGGTCGATGGATTATGGGTTCCCTCTGCTCATAGGACATGGGTAGGTACTTCTCCCTAAGCTTAAGTTTCATCGCTCTTTAGGTAGCTATGGGTATGTCTCCTCTTTGTCTACTTGTATGTTCAACATTCTCCCAGTATAGTCTAGCCTGGCGAACTAACCTGAGCCTAGCAAACTTAAACTTTCTTTCTTCTGTCATCTCATCCCATTCAAAGTATTCGTCTATATCTGCCTCCCAATCAATGTAAAACCTTAGGATCTAGACTACCATCGAATGTAGGTGCTTCTAACTTGATGTTCCAATGGCTCTCTCATCTTGGTCAATGAAATCATGATTGGGTCTCCTCTGATTAAGCTTTAAGATTGGGTCATGGCGTCGGGCTCTCCTAGGGTTGGGAGGTGCGGGCAGAGGTGTCTCAAGTTCAGGTTCAGTATGGGCCTCATGGGTTCTCGCTAGGTTTTCTACCTGTGTCTCCATCTGATCAAACTTATTCATTTGGGCGTTCAATTGGGCAAACTGTTCAGTCATGGTCCTCGGTAAGGTTTCAAAATTAGACTCCATGATCAGACTGAGTTGGGGTTGAGATTGCTAGTATTGGACTCCTGATCTAGTGGTCATGCAACAAGCACACAAATCGTTCTAGGGGTTTCCTGGACGTAGCAGCTCAAGTAGAATGAGTCAGCTCAACTTACAATCAATTCAACAATTATCCTTTCCACTGGCCGGGTAAGAGGTGGGGTTGTGGGAGGTTCTCCCTGCTCTCGCAGGGTCTTAATTAAAAACCACAAGTCCGCTTAGGGTGTTTGCCTCTGGATCCCTTTTCTAGACACCAGTTTCAAGAAATAACTGAAGGATTGAGTGCACTAGCTTTTTCACAATACCACGAACTGAACTTGTTGGTGTCCCTAGTTCAATTAGGTTGCTATTCGATTTTAATTAGGCTTGGGTTCGATGCAGGGTGGTTGTTTTGGGCCTAGGAAAGGTGAGGAAATCCTTCCCTTATCTGACAGAGTGAAATTGTCCTTAAGTTGGTTCAATTGTGCATGCACACACATAAAATATGCAGAAAATAAATTTTTCTTTCTGTTTTTTATGCATTTGGCAGATTTAACAAAGACTAGTAACAATTAATTAAAGGCAAAGAAAACTAAGTTTTGGAAGGTTTTAGTGCAAACAAAATTCAGCCCTGAAGTAGTTGTGCAGAAATTTCAGCAATACCGACTTTAGATTTTCATGCAGATTTTTTTTTTTTTATTTCAGATCTGAAATTAAAGAAAAATTGCAGAATTAAAGAAGATTGCTTGGATGAATAATGGATGCAAAGAGAAGTGATAAACAAAAAGGTTTTGTTGAGAAACAAGCCCTAGGTTTAGACTACCATGCAGAATTTCAGCATGCAGAAATTTTTTAACTATTTTGCATGAACATGTCCTAAACCATGCTCTGATACCAAAATTGATGGGGAACATAGGGTATGCAATTGATCATCATAAAGAAGGAAGCAATTTCAGATTAATATGAGTATGATATCAGATTTTAGGATGCTTCCATTCTTGAAAACGAGTTAAGGAACATGCAAGTTAACCTATGATGATCAAAGTTACAATTCCCACAAAGTTTAAACCTCAAAGAAGATAAAGAAAACAGGATCACTAGGATTAAGAAACCCTAACTAGAACATGCTCGATTTACCCTTCAACAAAATAGATCTAGAGGAAGGGAAGGGTTTGGAATACCCGGCAACGATTATTCTTTTTTCTTGAAAGCAGCGGGATCACACAATCTCTCGAAGGATGTGCCTGGATGAAGAGTCTAGGCTTTCCTGAACCCCTGGCTCTTGACTGGTGGTTCGGTTGTCAAAGAGGACCTCCTTTGCAGGGCGTAGTACCTGAGGGATCCTGCAACACCAATGGAAAGCGATCCTTCAATTAGGGAAAGCAAAGATGTGTACCCAAAGACACGAGAAGATGGGAAAGAAGATGGAGAAGGCTTGAAGATGAAGCCATGGCTTGATGGAGATCCTGGAGTGCTTGGGGACGCCTGGACTCCTGGCTGGAAGGAAGAAGCCTGCGTTGCCTTGGACTGGAGGAGAACCTGGTGGCCTAGGGTTTGGTGGAGGGATGGTTGGCGGCCTAGGTTTTGGATGGAAGGAAGAGGGCGGCTAGGGTTTAGATGGAAGGATGGGGTGGCCTAGGGTTTTGATGGTGGCGTCTTGTTGAGGATGAAGATGCCTGGGGTTGGGAGGGGCGGCTAGGACTAGGGTTTGAAGATGGAAGATAGTAGTTGGTTGGTTTGGGCCTCTCACCCTCTCCCTCACGGAGTGTCAATGCTCACAAGCATGGAAATAAAAGAAGAAAACTCAAGTTTCTCATTCATTTCAATTCATCGTTCATTTTTTTACAAGAGGGAGGAGGGGTATTTATAGTCATAGATCACCCAGTCTTTTCCCTGTCAAGGTTGGAGTACAAAGTTTGAGTGGGATTAGGAGGCTTGATTCCTTGTTAGACTGGAAGGCATGACTCCTTGTTGGACTGGGAGGCTTGACTCCTTGTTGGACTTGGGGTGCCAATTCCTGGTGGGCACGGGCGACAATTCCAGGCAAGCTTGGGCGGCAATTCCAGGCAAGCTTGGGCGGCAATTCCAAGCAAGCTTGGGCGGCAATTCCAGGTGGGCTTGGGTGCCAATTCCAGGTGAGCTTGGGGCGGCAATTCCAGGTGGGCTTGGGTGCCAATTCTAGGTGAGCTTGGGGCGGCAACTCCAGGTGGTTTTGGGCGCCAATTTCAGGTGGGCTTGGGGCGCATAAAGTCTTCATTCCCTGCTTCAGTGGGGTCTGATGACTTTCCTGGTCTGGTAACTCTCCTCCTGGACTTGACTTGAATGAAAGAAATCAAACATATAGGACTCAAATGAACAAATGGACTCAATGGACTCAATTGATTTAATGGACTCAATTAACTCACTTTATTACAGGATTCAATTTTTATTACAGGACTCAAGTGATTCTAGACTCAACTGAAAAAAAGGTGATAGACTTCCCAACACATTAATCAGAGATTCAAATGGAGCCCTGCAATCTTTGTCTGATCCTGGTGCCCTCACCAAATCCTCACTTGTTCGTATCTGAGAGCATTTGACAATTGATAGAGGGTCCTGGTATCAACTAGACAGAAATGGTAAAAGGATATAAAAGAATGAGTACATTACATAGAATTTACAACTTGTGTGAATGGAGATCCAGTTGAGTGAAAACTGTTTGGGATGATTGGGATATCCTTTGACTAGGATGGCATGGATGATCATCTGAGGTTCAGAAAAGAAAAGGGGATTATTATAGGTTTACAGTGAAAGCACTTTGGTTTGGAACAAAAGTGATGACATAGTTCAATCAATAAAGCTGTTTCTAATAGATAAGCTCGATATTTATGCATCAAGAAAATTTGATATTGATTTCATGATGGAAATCCTAACACATGGAAGGTTCTTATCGTAGCTGTTCTCTCACTAAAAATTGTGGTTGCCTTAATGTTTTATTGGCTATATAATGGCCTTGGCATAGCATACCAATATTTGGCTTAAAAAATTAAAGAAGCTAATTATTTGAATTATTTCATTGCTGTTTATATCATAAGCTATTTGTGGTGATAATGGCATAAGATATCTTGTTACTTATAACGTTGAAATACTATAGGTAGGCATGTTTTATACTCAGAAAAAAAAATGTTTTCTATTCAGATTATAATAGTATATATGTTTTAGAGATTATTAGTATTTAAAATAATATCAAATTGGAGGTGTCCTGCACTACTGTCTGTTTTTTAAGAAAAAAGCTGGAACACCGAGTTGTATGCTGATATGAAGGTTGACAATGGCAATTCTGATTCCAGACATGGTTCACTCTGATATGTGTTTTGGTTAACTTTAAGATGAATGATGGAACTTACAGGAACAAGTGGTATCTGTGATTGTCAATACTCATGAATATGCTACAGTATCATCATTTCATAAATTTTATAACAATATGATAACTGCGTGTGTCAGAAGAATTATTATTTGCTGAAATGCACTAGAGCATATGATGTCATGATTTATTGAAACAGGATGTGACTTTGATTTATTAAGTTTGAGCACCATTGCATGATGCTTTAATGTAGTTGCACATCGAACTTTTTATTTAAGTGTGCAAATTGTAATGTTAATCTATTTCCCATATTCTTACAAATTGTCATATTACAAATATATAGGTCAAACTGTGCCGGGAGAAGTCCTCTGGCAATATTTATGCAATGAAAAAGCTGAAGAAGTCTGAAATGGTCAGCAGGGGTCAGGTAAGGTTAATAACTTAAATTTTGTCATTGAAATTTTGTAGGTAGACCTTTCATCTTCTCAGCTGTTTATTTACCTTCCCCCAAATTGTGACATATGAATATCTGGATGATGCTTATCGTAGCCTTTATGGATGTCTTATAGGTCTAATTTCTGATACATTGTTATTGTATTTACTACTTAACAGTTCTTTAACTTGGCTGTATTGTAAATGAAAGTTTTAAGGTATGCTCCATAAATCTTGTCTTTACTCTTTCTGATGATTCATAATGGAAATACGATCTTTCCTTATACCCTGTTTTCAGATTGCCTCATAGTTTTTAAAAGCTCCTTTAACACTTTGTGATCCCTCATGACTAATAAAGGTTACTTGGGTCAGCTGATTACTGTATCCACGAGATACATCCCATGTGGTTGGGATCTCTTAGGTGGAGAAAGGATATGAAGGGAAAAGTGTGGGGAATTGCCACAATCCTTTTTTTCCCCCAATTCTTATTTGTTTGGGATATTTCATTTTATCTAAAAATATGACCTATGGTATCCAAATAATCTGTAGCATTGTGGGATCTATGCTCTCCAACAACATATCCATTTTTTGAACTTTTCAGCTTACCATTTCTATGGGATATATCACTTGGATACATTAGCTTGCAGTCCAAACATGCCTTATTTGTTGAGCAGACATTCTAATGCTATGTTTTTGTGTAAATCAATTCATGGATATGAATTAACTGACTCATACCATTTGATTTCAAGTGGCATTGTCACAAGCTTCTCTATGATATTTTTGGCTAGAACATGTTATTTCTTGTATTGTGGTTGCTAATTAAAAACTCCAGTTGATAAGTTTGTGCTTGCATTCACTTTTTTTGGCACTTTAATTCATCAATATTTGTATTGTAGTCACATTTTGCATATTTGTCTCTTAGGTGGAGCATGTTAGAGCTGAGAGGAACCTGCTTGCTGAGGTTGCGAGCCATTGCATTGTGAAGCTCTACTATTCATTTCAAGATGCTGAATACCTCTACCTAATCATGGAATATCTTCCGGGAGGGGATATGATGACTTTGCTCATCAGAGAAGATACTTTAACTGAAAATGTGGCTAGATTTTACATCGCACAAAGTGTGTTGGCCATAGAATCCATTCATAAACATAACTATATTCACAGGTCAGTAGTATCATACTATATTACGTTGATGTACTGTATCATTTTGTAGGTCTATGGTATAAATATTTTGATTTAGTATTAATTATCAATTCCCCATTTTAGAGGTCTATGGTGTAAATATTTCGAATCAAGTATTAATTATCAATTCAATCCTCATTTATCCTTCTCTGTATGCAGGGATATTAAGCCTGACAATCTTCTCTTGGATAAAAATGGTCACATGAAGCTGACAGACTTTGGCTTATGCAAGCCAATTGACTGCTCAACACTATCAACTTTGAATGAGGATGAACCAATGAGTGATGAAAATCTTAAGGAGTCAATGGATATTGATGGGAGCTTTTCAGATACAAATACAGGTAGCAGGTGGAAAAGCTCCCATGAACAACTTCAGCATTGGCAGATGAACAGGAGGAAACTGGTATATTCTTTACTGAGCTTTTACCTCCTGCATTGGTGTAATATTACACAGCACATTTTTCTTGATCTGCTGCCTTTATATCATCCATTTAACTATGTTTTTCCTTACTGAGGTGTAAATCTAAGGCAAGAGGTTGTTGAATTGTATTTTTAGGCATTTTCCACAGTTGGAACACCAGACTATATTGCTCCAGAAGTATTACTGAAGAAAGGATATGGAATGGAATGTGATTGGTATGTAACTTCTCTCGATATTATAATTACCTTCTTCTAATCATTGCCTCTAAATAATCCCCCTTAATGAGTAGCTACCCCTATCTTGCTTTGCATCCCTCTTGCTCTTTTAGAGAGAAACAATGACACCAACCAAAATTGGGAGTATATTTGTCAAATTACGCAAAACTTTAGAAGGGAAAATATTGTAACAGATGGAATCACAACCATCCATTAAACATTGCTTCATCTTAGGTGCATCATGTTCTCAATGCCCAATACTGGTTTGACTTTTGAAGTTTGTGGTAGTCTTTGCTCGACTTTGTTCAGATAGTAAAGTTCTGATTGATGCTTTTTAGGTTAAAATGTTAAAAAATAATTTTGCTTTTCTTGTAACTAAGGGCAAATGATATTGAGACTTTTGGTAACTATGCTTTTAGTCTTCCACAGTTTACACAATGGCTTGGTGGTTATCTCATGTCCTTGTGAATGAATCAAATGCTGTATAGCATGCTTATAGAAAAAGAAATTGGTCTCCTATACAATGATCTTCGACTGTTCTTGCTTTTATTCATGTAATAAATATATGTGTTAAAGATTTATTACTTTATGTTCATAGAAAACCAAACATGCCCAAGCTTATAGAAGGTGCGCGTAGTAGGTATATGTTCTCTATGACAATTCACCAGGTTATAAATTTGGGATGTCTATTTAAGTTTTTGCCTTGTACTTTAATATATTCTAGGCAGATCTCCTGAGCATCATTATTTGTATGCCTAAGTTGTGCACTATAGTGCACCTAAGCATACTGGAATTGGATATTCCCTATAATGTTTTCCAAAACTTTGTCCAAAAAATTAACAAAATACTTTGTACAAAGGACAAAAAGAGTTGTGATAAGTCTTGGGGACAGTAATTTTATTTCGGGTGCAGCTATTTTGTTATTTATCAGTTTCTATATGAGATTTAATGAGGATAATATGTTGTGAAAATAGATATAAAAGGTATAGAATAGAAATCACCTTCTTGATAAGAGTATAAGGAAGGGAACAATAATTTAAACTTAAAGGACAGATGCCCATGCTTCCCCTCTCCCATGCCCAGGAATGGAACCTACTTCAAGTTAAAACGTTTCTGATAGACAAGCATAATGAAACCCAAACATCTTCCACTCTGGATAGCTCTATGAAGATACTTCTGTCAATCTCTTTCCAGTTTTCTCCCAAATTAGCATGTGGTACTACTGCTTGAAATGCATTTCACATTGTCAGTTAAAGAGGCATAGACATCTTTTGGCAAAAGCACATTAAGATGTGCAACCCTAAGATGTTAAATATCTCTTAGGAAGGCAGTGTAGGCTTGGTAAATTAATAGATGCATCGTCCACATTATGCAGCATATTTCTTGTCCATAAGATTCCATCAGCTAAATAGTCTTTAAGTTTCTACCTCAAATATCATTGCAAGCTAAGTATTTGAAATTCTTGTCTCATAACTATTCTCCTTCCAAGGATGGTAAACTATGGTGCAAACTGTTCCTTGTTTCAAAACTTGGTGATTGAACCTTCCCTATCAACATCAAAACTATCAAGTTATGCGATGACATATCTTTTGCTCAACATTCCCAATATGGAATTTGTTAGCATCTAGTGGATACCAGGCACTGCCACCTTCATACTTAACATTAAGCCTTGATGCTAGCTCTAGGCTTCCTTGCAGCAACAATCAATCAATTATTAAACTAGGAGCTACACAAGGAACAGTTTCTAATTTCCCCACTATGAAGTTTCAAGCTCAACTTAACCTAAAACTCAATCTTCTCAACAACTTCAGAGGCCCATGCAACCACTTTGTTTCCAAAGAACATGCTCTCTTCATTATTTGTACTTGATCATCAAATCCAATGGTCCTTGCTCCAATCTTATCAAATTGCCAAGTGTGCTTTCTCTGCATCTCTGAAATCTCAAATCCTCAGGCACTAACTCCAAAAGAAAATCAAATTCAATATCACTGCCTATTACTTAGATTCCTCTTGCACCTATTGTTCATGCATGCCCAACAGTACATGTGCCTTCCATATCAAATTAAAAGTCCGATATTGTTATTCCTTAATATGCTGCACCATATGCAGAATGTTGCCTTTGTAGAAGAAATCCAATCCGCATGAGCATTCTAGAAGAAATCCAATCTGCATAGGAGCATTCTAGTGCATCTTATAGGCTTAATTTTTAGAATTGTTTTTTAATTGTTCTTGTTTTTCTAGCCATTGTTGTTTTATTTTTTTTCTTTTTTGGAAACAATTATTTTATCTGCAGCTTCCTATAGTAACTTTGGCATGAGATAATGCACCATTCTGTATGATATTATATTTCTCATGCATTCTTATGTTGTCTCATTGCAGGTGGTCTCTAGGTGCTATAATGTATGAGATGCTTGTTGGTTATCCACCATTCTACTCCGATGACCCGATAACTACTTGTCGAAAGGTTGTCATACCAAATTTCACTGTTTTATGTGTCTATAATCCTGCATTCTTGATGGAAACTGATATTTTTTGGATTTGAAATTTTGCTCTAGAGAGATTTTCAATAATTTCGCATGTGAAATATCATGATTAGGCTATCATAAAATTTGAAATGTTAAAGGTCAGTCAGTTATACAATTTATTACATATTTGGATTAGCATCTGAGGCCACTTGTACATATCAAGCATATCCAGCTTATTTAACTCTGATTTTATGATCTTCTAAAGGCCTTTTTTTTTAATTAAAAAATGTTTTGTTGAAACCTTTTTTCAAAAGTTCCTTCCAGATTTGTTTTGGCCGTGCCCCATTTTTTGTTCTGTAAGATACACAGACTATTATCCTGTTCAAAAGGCCTCCTTGAGTCATCTTCCAACGTGCCTGTGCAATTACAGTTTATTCTCCATCATTTAATCACTTTTGTAATATATTCATTTATAACCCTATGTTACATAATTTCTACCACAAAATTTACCTGAATAGTCAGTGTTATTATTTCTATAATTGTTTGCCGATATTAGGTTCTTAGTTAATCTGTTGCAAAAACATGAGGTAGATGTTAGAACAAAGCATTAAAAATTTGGGATGTGATTAAATAAAACTAACAAAAGATTTAGTTGTAAAAAAAAAAAAATGTAAAAGAGTTATAGGAAATTGCAAACCAAAATCAGAATCTGGAAGCATTCGGGGCACTGTCCTAAGGTATATTTATATCCCTCATGCAGGAATAAGTAGAAACACCATCCTAAGTAACGATAGGGATTCCTTCACCTGCGAGCTCGAATGTGGTGGAGGTTGATGAAGAATTCTTTCAGCACCCAACAAAAGAAGGAAAAGATTTTGCAACTAGAAAAATTAAAATATAAAAATCTGGAGGAGAGGGAGGAGTGGAAAATAGCTTTTTAATGGCTTACAAGATTAGGTCCCAAGAAGGCCTTTTTTTTTTTTAATAACCATCAATTTGACCGTTTGAGTTTTTACTGGCCCATTAAAGCCTGTAATTAAGGGCCCAAGGATCAGAAAATTAAAATGCCATATTAAAGCCCAACGGTCAGAAATTAAAACCAAATAAAGGCAATAATTAGCATATTAAAAACACGTTTAATTTAAATGATAAGATTTTAAAATTTTAATTTTTCTAATTTAAAAATCCAATAATATATACCTTTTTTTTGCATATGATGTTTGAAGCTTTTGCAAAAATAAAATGATCAGCAGCATTGGCTATATTTTGTCACTTTGCAATCCTGCAAACACCTAAAATTCCTCTGCAGCTTCATTTATTACAAAGAAATATCAAATGCTAAAAAATCAATGTCTAGTCATTTTATTCATTCCTTTAGAAGGTCTATTTTAAATGATATGCTGAGTCCATTTAATTCATATTTCCTGGAGGCCTGTGCTTCAAGAAACTTTAAATGCCCCACCAATTCCAATGTTTTCATCATGGGTTGATCAATGGAGAAGTTGAGAGACCCTAAGTGCCATGAAAGTGACTGATGCCTTGTTCCTGACTGGAGTTCGACTAGAAGTGAAGTTTGCAAAATTATCAAGGGCTTTTTTATTGATGATATTAGACAGCAAACATGGTTGCTGATACGTGCTCTTCCTTATATTTGCATCTCTTGCATGGTTTGCAGCTTGGTCTTGTCCTGGAGTTGATTTTATTCAGGCATTATGAGTGTCTTTGAAATTCGTATTCCTTGTGTGCCGATGCAATGAGAATTTTAATTCAATGATTTTAATTAAATCTTTCTGAATGTTGGTCATTTATGCTGTAATGATGCATTTATGTAATATTATGAATAATGCAGTGGGTTCTGGTTTTATCTAGCATGGTAGTGTGTTAAAATTGTCTATTCAAAGATAATGCCTCCTATGGATATAATATGATGCCATCTGTTTTAAACAGAAAGGAGACCTCCTACTGTCCTAACTTACATTCTTTAATAATGATAATTAGATCGTGCACTGGAGGCAAAATTTGAAATTTCCTGAAGAGGCAAGGCTGTCGCCTGAGGCAAAGGATCTTATCTGCAGATTGTTATGTGATGTTGAACACAGGCTTGGCAGTGGGGGTGCACACCAAATAAAGGTGTTGTGTTGAATATATAGTTTTGCTAAAATTTGATTTTTGCTGGATAGCCATTTTTATCTAAAATAACCATATCTATCTTCTCTCAGGCCCATCCTTGGTTCAAAGATATTGTTTGGGATAAACTTTATGAAATGGAGGCAGCATTTAAACCCGAAATAAATGGAGAACTGGATACCCATAACTTCCTGAAGTTTGATGAAGTATGATGCTTGGAGTTCTTATTTATGCTTAGCTAAATTTTTGTTACTAGGTGATTTTGGTCCAATTCCTATGCAATTTCACTTTGCTGATGTCTTGAGTGAAACGTCACCTGAGTTTGATATATATGGCATCTCTAGAAGGGATTTCAGGGTGCTTGTACTTTCCTTTATATGCTTTGCAATATTTTCTGTCCAAAATGCATTATATGATATGAGGCATTTTTATATCGTAACATGGTTCTTTTGCCCTTAGTCCTACATCTAATAGAAATTACCTTTAAAAGTGGTCACTTAGAATTTTCTAAAAATAATTCAACATTTGATAACAATAGTCATTGCTTTCCCCTGTAAATTTTAATTTTTAATATATCTTGTTGGTAGTTGGTAGTTGGTAGTGTTCGTGACTTCATAAATTTTAGCTTCTGACTCTGTTTTCTTCTTTGTAAACAGTTGGAACCACCTACTCCAGCAAGAGCTGGTTCTGGATCAAGAAAGGTAGATGCTTCTTTGAAGTTGTATTTGTCCATGCCTACTTTTTCTTGGCTAAAAGCTTAGGAATTTTAACGTTTAATGAAATCAGTTATCTGAGATCTTAGATATGCATATGCTTATCAGATAACTGGTTTACTTATTTACTCTTTCATAAAGCTTCATGGAAACCCACATTTTTTTTGAACTTGGCAATAAAGATTAAGAAGGGAGCATGATGATGGTAAGGACCATGAATTCTGGGGCTTTGATTTATGCCATCTTGTTTAATTTATTTTAACCACTTTGTCAATGGTTGTGAATGGATTTGGGTGGCTAGTTATGATCATGATGCACTCAAATGGTTGACTTTGAGTATGAATTACTGAAGTTTAATCTTGATGTTCTGGTATGCTAGACAAGTGAAATGCAACCGCTTACATGTTGACTGCTGAGAACGTGTCTTACCCCTTGAATAATATAGATATCCCATATTTGGTCCAAATGTTTATATAGTGAAAAAATCATCCATCATATATTGCAAATGGTTTACAAATGCCCTGAGCTAATTTGTTTGTGCTGTTGCCGGATTATATTTGATTACCAGCCATGCAAGTTATATTTGATATAGTTGATATCTAATGGTATGATTTGCTAAATCAAACTTGATGGTGTTCAATGCATATGACCATTAAGCTTTTGACATGTTAATACCTTTACAAAATTATGTCTTTTCTGACGTTATGGTGTTAGGTTTGTCTTTGTGATCAAGAATGATGCTTGTGTCATATATTGGCCTATGTCAAGCCATCTAGAACCACTACATTATGATATGCATGAGGCCAATCAACAGAACTTACCTGACTATATCAAGTGTGTTTATGGAGAGAAAATGGCCTCGAGTACAATTGTTGAATAACATCAGTTTGAGCCAGTTTATCTTTCCACTAGAAATACTCTTGATACAATCTTCAAAATGAGTTTAAAGGATAAAATCTAATCCGTTTGACCTCAGGTTTAAAGCCGACAAATCCAAATCCAAGGGTTTCTACATTTTTTTAATAAAAAAAATGTCTTTCAGGTTATACGTAAATTTGAAGAACCACAAGTCATTGAGTTTTTCCTACAGAAAAGATGTATTTTTTCAGAAGAAATTATAGTTATCAAGTTTGCTCAGCATAATTCACAAAAATAGTTTTCCAGTATTTGAAATGATTAGATGATGGCATCTGATTATCTTAAATGCAATAAAAGTTTTTATTGGTTAAATTAGATTTAATAGTACTTTTGAGGGCCTATTTTTTGGATGGTAAATAGCTTACTTGGGAATCTCCATGTTCTTAGATATGTATTTCTTAGACAATATTTAAATAGAAAAATAATTTATCCATGTTCTTTTATTTATTGGCTATTATCTATGTTCTTTTGTATTACCACTTTCCAGTATGAGTTGCTATCCATATTTCCAATAATACCTTTCATTATATAAATATATGTATTATATATATTATAATTTATATTATATTATATATAATTTAATATATCATAATATATTTTATTTTACTATATTATAATATATTATATATATTATATTAGTATGATAACATATTATTATATGATAATAATTGTTCTTTTATGTTTATTATATGATATATAAATGTTTTAGATTGTATATATATATAATATAATATATATTATATTATATCATTATTATTGTATTATTTTATGATTATATTATTATATGGTTAGGGTTATTTTAGGGACAAATTAAAAAGTTTATTTTCTCGGTTGATGGGAAAATGACTTACCCACCTAGGTGGGTAAGACATTCCTCCCATTTCATGGATAATTGCTACTCATGGAAAAATAACTTACCTACCTAGAGGGCCTATATTTTTATGGGTAAATATCATAGGAAAGTTGGTTAACTTTTTTATTGACCAACTTATCCATGTTCTTGCACTTTTCAAGATGGGTAAGTTACTTTCCTTGGGTAGCATTTATGAAATGGAAGGAAAATCTTATCCACTTGGGGGGTGGCTAAATCATTTTCCCACTGGCTAGTAAGAATTTTATTCCTAAAACTCCCTCCTGATTTTCAATGCTTCCTTATTCAATGCCCAATAATTCAGTTGATTACTACCCCCAAACTTGGTCCCCATAAATATTGTTATGGAAATATGGATAAAATTTAGTAACTTGTCCGGGAAAGTAATAATATAAAAGAATATGGGTAACAAATTTCGAAACTATTTTTCCATGTATAAAAGAACATGGATAAATCATTTTCCTGTCTTAATGTTGCCTGAGAAATATTTGCCTAGAAAAATATAGATTCCTAGCTAAATTTTTTACCTGCAAAAGAATTGGCCCAAAGAAGTATAAGAACATAGGTAAGTTGGTCAATGGTAATGTTGACCATTTCCCATGATATTTATCCACCAAAGAACATCCCCTTAAAAGAAAAAAAATGCAGTTTTAGTTGTTATTTTGATTGCAGGTATTGTATTTAAGGCCCTAATATTGTTGTTTATTGATATAATTTTTTTCTTTTCTTGGTTTTGTTTATGATATTATAATATTTCATATGTTGATGCGTCTGGTGAGAGAATCCAATATGGTATCATGCACCCGGCTTGGTGGATTGAGAAACTACATCAGTAAGCTCTCAAATGCAAGCATTGCTTGTGGAACTTTTGTAAAGGTGTTATATGCCTGATTCCTCATTCGGCATATATAGGGATAATAATCATTCTACTAATGTCCTTGAATTTTAGATTTATGCTTTTGGCTGATTGAAGGTCACATTGCTTCTACTACACTGCCAAGTCTGTGATGCAGCTCACATTTGTGGTGTTTTTTGCACCTGAGAGCTCTGAAAATTATGTTACAGTCTAAAAGTTTGTTGCTTTTTGTTTGTTTGTTTGTTGTTGTTTGTAGATTTCTGAGAACATCATTTGTATATGCATGTTATGTCGTTCATTGTGCAACTTTCATTTAAATACCTTCGTATTTCCCTCCCTGATGGCCTAACATTCTTTGTTTAACATCTGGAGGCAGCTGACTCATTGATGTGAAATATTTCATGAACAGATGTTGCTAAACGCTAAAGACTTGAGCTTTGTCGGATATACTTACAAGAACTTTGAGGCTGTGAAAGGCTTTCATCATTCTTTTGGTTGGCCAATCTTTCTTTACGTTTAATGTTTCTTATATTTTTGGAAACTCCTATTCTCTGTAGAATCTTGTATGTGTTACTTTGTGGCTCCAACCCCTTTAATAGTAATGCATGCAGTCAGTTTCTTCTGGCACCTACATTTTGGCATGCTTGTCACCATGTATCTTAAATGATTGAAGGTCATTCATCATGGATCATAAGTCAACATGAAACAGCATTAAAGGCTAAAATTATTGCCTACTTTCATGCACATTTGTGCAGAGGTTTGATATATCCTTGTTTAAAAGGACTAGGAGGTGGAAAAGACAAGATAAATTAAAAATGAGATTAATAGATGACAAAATTATAATTCAAGGAACTTATATTGAGAAGAGAGAGGATAAGAAACAAGGCAATGCTTTTCTACCCAGGTTGCAGGCAACATTCTTTTTATAAGCATTTATGTCATCTCTTAGTAGGGTGGGTGAGTGAGCACATTGCCTCTGGTGATAATTTGGTTGAAAAGAATATTCCTCAAGGACCAATTCAGTAGGATTCAGAACACATGGTTAAAACCCACAATATATATGTGACACTCACATCAAATAACAAGAGAGCATGACTAATTATTCATGTAGAAAAAATATTAAATCTCAGCATCCCTTCATTTGGAGCAGAAGTGTGGTAACTCAGCGACTCCTTAACAAAGGTTTGATAGACATATCAGGTGGCTACATCTCTTGATGAAAAATATGTTCCAAATTTCTTCTTTTTTCCAACCTTCTTGCAGATTATATGGCCACCAATCTCATTATGGTTTGGTCCTCTTACAAGAATTATATAAGTGGGAAATACATGTTATGGCATGATTATCACACAATGGCTTAAGAGGTCTTCGAATTGGAGGATTTATAATTTCGTATCTTATAAATAAACTTAAACAGTAATCACTTTCTGCAAACAAAGATGCAGTAGGCACAAGTAGACATTTTTTTCACTCGAATCCACTCGCTAAAGAGCATTCAAGTTGTTGAAACCCTTTCTGCTTGTATGGTATGCCTTATTGTACAGATCTTTTTGAGTATTAAAGGATACACTTATGGTTTAATTGCAAACTTAGTAGCAGCTAGACTGTTAGTTGATGGTTTGACTTTACCAGGTCCTTGATTGATGACAAGGTCAGATTTGGTGGCTGTGTGAAAATAACAGGCTTCATGATGTCTTTCCTTATTTTTTTGAAAGTTCTCTAATTAAAGAAAGGTCTAATGCAGCAAAGTTTTAGTGCCTTCTCTTTCTTTGTTCACATTATCATGTATCGGGAAAAAAAAATCCTGTGTTTCTGATGATGGTCATCATCTGGTGTTTCTACCAGTATATTTGATGATCCTGTATTTAATGCATTTCTCTGTCCACATCATCATTTATTGGATAAAACTATGGTGGTTGTGTTGCATCATCATGTTGTGATTCTACCAGTATATTTAATAATCCTAACCAAAATGAGGAATAAAATTAAATATTTTTAATTTCAGCACTCTGAAAGTGTCCTGCTTTTTCTTCAAAAATTCTGGTTTTGGACCAAATCAAGCTGATGGGGTACGTCATGCTTATACAACAAAAATCTAAGTCATGGCTGTTATTGATTATGACTTGCTTGGCATTGTTTGGTCTTTATTGGCAGTATCACTATTTTTATTGATGGTCATTGAGTTATCCATCTCTGGTTTTTATTTTTTGGCATTCATTTGCCGTTCTTGTCATAAGAGAATATCATATATTTGTTGGTGATATAAATGAGGGTATAAATGAACATATAAGAGAACCTTTACAATCTTAAGCTCAAGAAATTCTTACCATCACAACTTCACGATCTATTGTAGCTGATCACAAAGATATTCTACATTTTGTTTAAATTACTTATCTTAGAGTAATGATAAAAAAAATTATCATTTTGTTGGGTTCTTATCATCTGCCTTTTTTTTTTTTTTTTTTAATACATATACTAATAGGAGTTTTGCAAGTTTCCTCTTCGGTCTTTTATTAAATTACATAAGAATCCTTTACAACTTAATCCTGCAGATATGAAAAGAAGTACATTGGCAAACCAGCCCCCAATTGATTCCATTTATGGTAAAGTGCCTTGCAGTTATTGTGGTTGCATCTTTCATGATTCTTTCAAGTCTTGTTTAGATCTCACTTTCTTTTGCCAGCTAATTCAGCCATGGACTCTGCAAGGGGATCAACTGGAGGTGATACTGACATTCCCATGGTTTCGTCAGGCGATGCAATGTCCCCCTAACTTTCACTGATTAATAGTTTATTGGAACTCGTGTTCTCTGTGATGTTTCTGTGGAAGTGACCTGCTTGTTTTTAGTCAGGTCTGCCCTATTCGGTTGTCTTAATCAGCTGTCTGGCAAGCATTTTGTAGAACCAAACCAGCTTTTAGTTGTACAGTAGTATATTAAGGATGTTTAGAAAAGCCCAGTGTATTGCACTGTGCTTGTTGAAATCTGTTTTGATGGCAGAAAATGCGGGCTATTGTGTGCTGGCTGCCCAGGTTGGCAAGAGCAAAACATGCCCTCTCTTGTGGCAGTTTCTTCTCTAGTTTCAATGATAATAAGTACTGTAAGCAAGCTGCAATTATGTCAATGTTGCTTGGTGTGTATTTGAAACCCTAGTAGTTTTATTTAGCGTCCTCTTGCCTTTAAGCACAGAGTGTTTAGATTATTTGATTTGCATTTACTTTGTTTGGATTGTTGTAGGTTAATGTTTCTTGTTTGGTTATAGGGATGGCAATTTTTACCGACCTGGGTACTAGATTCGATCTTAATAGGCTGATAAAATCCGACCTGTCTTATTTATAAATGGATATGGGCTATATAAAAAAATCTGACTCGGATTTGGGTTGTGTATGGATAATAATAGTATGTCCCGATCCAAACTCGAATCTGTTTATATATAAAAAAAGTTGTTTATAAAATATTTAAGTAAATTGAATATGGCATTCAATCCGATCTATATAGATTTTGGTTAAATTTGGTTAAATTAGGTTTTATGAGGTTGGGTATGTCTTATCCGATCTGATCTAAATGTGATTTTGTTTATGTGATTTTGTTTATACCTGAGCCGAGTTGAGTATGGGCCTGGAAATATTTTAGCGAGGTGGTTTTGGATGACCTGATCCAAACTTAACATATTGCTGTACCTATTTAGTTACATCCGGCATGTACTGGATTTTTTTTTTTTTTGTGGTTTATTTTGTTGGATGAAGGCATTCTTTAGGAGACCCGAAAGAAGGATCATTAAAGGATTTTGCTCAACATGAGATTATGAAATTGAGGCAATCAAAATGGTTGATGGATTTGTATGTTTTATAGTCTAGACATCTTATCTTTTCACGTAACCCAGAATCTCGGATGCAGTTGAATTATAGATCTCGTGATTTATGATGGTGAGTTGAATGCTTGGATTACATACATGCAGATTTGTGCTGGTTTATTGGGGAGATTTTGACAAAATTTTCCAACTGCATATGTTAATGCTTGAACGTGTCATTGCTTTAGACCAAGCAATTTCGTATGGTTTGTCCATGAAAATATCAAATTAACTGGACCACTTAAATTGATTATGTAATTTATTTTGGCACTGCATACGAAGCTAAGCAATTTGATGTGGGAATTCAGATGCATTATATTTAACCTACAAAGCTAGATGTCCTAATGCCTATGGTGTCGGTGTAGCAGATTGCATGTAGATAATATTTTGTTTACAAGTTATATACATAATCCAAAATAGCCTGGAAATATGAAATTGACCAGCATGGAAGACGTCAGCATGAACGTGTAATGTTTATTTAGAAGTTTTATGTTGTGATGCCAATTTATTTCAGTGTTAGATTTCAGACTTTGATGTGACAACTGCAATATATTGAAGCATTGCACCTCCTCTTTTTTTTATTTTTTTTTGTTGATTGCAGAAGCATTGCTCCCCATTATATGAATTCTTTAGGTATGCAAATATAAGCAATAACTGAACTCCAGGTTAGTGAATTGAAGTTGGTTGAATCGGGCTCGATAGGGAAAGGAGCATATCAAAAGGTAAATGCGTCCAAGCTTTATATTACATTGCTGAAGTTTTCTTTCCAATGTGGCGATCTTCTACCAATCCAAGTTATAGGAAGTGTGAGGAGAATAATGTTAATTTTAACGTACATGCGCTCTTTGGTTTTTGGGGGGGTAAATGTATTCATGTTCTCATTATAAAAGTGTGTATAAGGTACATTCAGAAGTGGGCTTGATATCGTTTGTGCTCTGAGTACAGATATTATATAATGATGTTGAATGCAGGTGCAGGCAGCACCGACTGATTGATAGGATTCAATTGCTGATCCTTGTTGTCAACTATGCCCCTTTTAGACTGTTGCTCGATTTCTTCTTCTGGTCTAACAAGTTCTCGGATTAGCCTAGTCATATGGCTCTGGGCAGGTATACCAGTTTGTGAGCTGATATGGCTAACTTTCTTCTGGGTTCGTTACTATGTGAACTTTAACTTCAACATGCATGAGTTATTTGTGAGACCAGCTGTTGCCTGTGGCTCCTACCCGCTATAACATCAACGTGAGTTATTTGTGAGATCAGCTGTTGCCTGTGGCTCCTAACCGTTCCGTCAATGGTGGCCACGTCATGGTTAGCTCTGCACCAAGTTTTGGACGAAGATGGATCAATGTACTACTAACAGGGGCATTCCTGTCCTGGCAGAGTTGTTGGAGAAATACTTATTTTGTACGGTTACAACAGAGGAATGCTCTTCGGAAATGCACTAACTGGAAGTCATTTGCCAATGTCTATCAGCTGCTGGCTTTGAGGGGTGGCAAATCCCAACTTAAACCTGGCAACCTGCTCAAGTCCATCCAAGTCAATGGGCTTCTACATGACGAGGAAGTTTTAAACGGATTCTGAGAGCAACTTAATTATATATAGAATTGAGCGCTCCAACTAGATGGTTTATCCTGAACTGAATAATTTTTAAAATTTATTGACACACTCTTAGGATGGTGAGAATTTTATCATAGGCCATGAATTAGTAATTCAGATGATTAGTAAAAATGGAAGTTTATCAATATGCGCTTAGTATAGTGATAATTTTATCATAGGCCATGGATTAGTCATTCAAATGATTAATAAAAATAAAATTTATCAATCTACTCTTAGGATAGTGATAATTTTATCATAGGCCATGAATTAGTTTTTTTTTTTTAATAAGCAAAAGGATTTTTTTTTTGGTTGGGGGAGGGGGGGGGGGGGGGGGGGGGGGGGGGGGGACATTGAAAATGTTCGATACAAGGCGACAAGAAAGGCGGCTCAGACCTTCTTCATGAACGGGTGATCAACTGGTGAGTACGTCATCCTGGTCCTAATCTAAGTATCAGGAGAAAAGTTTAGATATAAAAATTTCCTTGCCATTCCACACCCCCATGTTTAGATCCCAGAAATTAACTTGGAATTTATTCAAGTCAACCGTGGTGGTTGTTTTTTTTTTTTTTTTTTGTTGAGAATTTCAAAACTCTCGTCACCCATGCCCACGCAAGTGCACGCGGAGTGTGCACGAGCATTTCGCAATCCACGCGGCCGTTCTGCGGGCGCTTTGCACGTAGACACCTGTTGGCCCTTCTTTTTATTTATTTTATTTAATGACTTTCAATAATTAATTAAGGATAATTTAGGATTTTTTTAAAAAAAACTGAGCCTATAAATAGGCCCCTCTTTTCTTTGGTTTTTTATCCATCTCAAGTTCTCACTCCCATTCTTTATTTCACTCAAAATTCTCTAAAACTCACATTTTCTCTCTCTCATTTTTTATTATTCATTTGATTATTTGGGCTAAAGACGAGTTGGTCGGCATCCATCGAGATCGTGCCACCGATGGATGTTGGAGTACTTGGCTTCCGGGTTATATCATAAAGAAGAGTGAGAGGTCTCGTTGTTCTTCGCATGAGAAGGGGGTCAAAACTCTTTTAGGAAAGTGATTCATTTGCCTCCTAGGCCAGGATTCCTAACTTTATTTTATTCCCTTAATTCTGTTATACACACGTCAATCTTCAAAACTAATTTTATAAAGTAAAATTTAAATAGTTTTATTTATCATGTTGCTCATTAACTGTCACACTCAACTATATATATATTATTTATTTATATTAATTTTAATATATTTATACATTGATTGTTTATATACATCGACTATATATATAGTTATATTTATAAGTATTAATTAGAGTAATATTTAGTTCATTTCTTTATAACTATTCTAGTTTTGTTTAGCAATAAATTGTTTGTGTAAAAAATTAATTGAAGATTTCCTCGAACCTATATTGCAACATGTCAAATTAAATTAAAAGACGATACAAATAAATTAATCAAAGCTTTTAGGATTTAAAGATAAATAAATTAAATAAAAATCTTAACAAACTACAAGTCCAATCACTTTGATGATCATTTTAATAAAAAATTAATTTTTAAAAGAAAATAAATCAGGTGGTATTTTCAAAAATATATACAAAAAATATTTAAATTATTTAAACAAAATTTTAATAAAATTAATTTTATTTTTTAGATTTTTTCATTTGAACCTGGCTTGAACCAAATGATAATCCTTAAAGATAAGACCATTGGCCTAAAACCAGAAAAATTTGATGGATCCCATTTTAAGAGGTAGCAAAGCCAAACAAAGTTTTGGTTAACCACTTTAAATAGTTGGTCAATGATCGACTAGTTCACTATTTCTTCTAGTTCAACCATCCCTACTATCTCAGAAAATGATTATCTATATAAAGATAGAATCTTTAGTACCATTTTCGACTGACTCTATGACCTTTACTTGTCAGCTAAGAGTGTGAAGAAATTATGTGATATTCTAGAATCCAAGTATTGCGTTGATGACGTCGGAGTTGAACAGTTCAACACTACATCATTCCTTAAGTATAACATGATAGATGGCAAACTTATAAATGACTAGCTTCACCAATTCCAAGAGTATCTTAGAAAGTTTCAAACCAATGAAGATAAATTTTTAAAAGGATTTAAGGTCTCTAGCCTTCCAGATAAGATACATTCTTTCTAGAAATGGTTTTGTTAAAGGTCAACTCCAAAAGCAAGAGAGCTAATCTTAGTTCAACTTTTGAATTCAATCAGGATAGAAGACCAACATAGGTCCCAAAACCAGCATACCAAAATTGAAGGTGCCCAAGCTAACCTGGCCTTCACTAATTCCAAACAAAAACCTAGATTTCAATTAAACCAACCTAACCGCCCTAACCCAAATAAATTCAAACCTAAAAGTAAGAACTTTAAGAAAACACAAATCAATAAGGTATCCAAAGGCCTAAATATAAGATTCTATTTTATTTGTAGGAGGATAAATCATCTTACAAGAGACTATTTTCATCGAAAGAAGAAGCCTTTACACACGCCTTCTAGTTTTTCTAGACCCCAAGCTCATATAGTTAAAGGTCCAGAAGACTCCACCTTTAGATTTAGTAAGCATAAATCCTAAAGTTAATATTACTTCTTTCAACCTTGATTAGTGATTGGATTTAGAAGCTAATGTTCATGTTTATTTTGACCGCTCCTGGTTCACCATTTTTTAGGACTTAAATAGAAGATGTGTGATCTTAGAGAGAAACAAAGCCACCAGGATTATGAAAAAAAGATCGAGTCAACTTGAAGATGATATCAGGAAAAGTCCCCACCCAAATGAATATGTTATATATTCCAGACCTTAGGAAGAACCTTGTTAGTAAATTTTAACTAATTCAGAAGAGATATAAAATTATCCTTGATTACAATAAAGTTATTATTTTTAAGAATAATACCTTCATAAGAAAATGATATGTTATACCCAATCAGCTTTCCTCCGAACCAGATTGGAGCCGATGGCCCTGTGGCCGGGTCGGACCAAAGGTCCGACTGACCCATCAAAGGTTCGATCAACTTACCAGGGATCTGACCGACCCACTTGAGTTCTGACCGACCAACTAGAGATCCGACCGACCCACCAGAGGTTCAACCGACCCATTTCAGCCGGGCCCATATTGGTCCAAGGCGGGTCGTCCAAGGATGGCCCGGAGGCTCTAGATGCTCCTTCTAGCTGGTACCAGGATTCCGTTACAACAGAATCCTGATATCTCGATGCCATTACTTTGCGGATCCCATGATCTCGACGCCGTTACTCTATAGGTCCCACAATCCGGTGCCACCTGGCCACTACCAAGATTTCTCTAGGGACAGATTGGCCATTCCCAGCCTGGCCCCTAATAGATTCTGGTGAAGTTTCGCACCTATATAAGGTAAAAGTGGGACTTCGAGCGGTAAGAGAGCTTTTCCTTCCCCATGAGCTATCTCCTTTGATTCCTCCATTTTGTTGCTCTAAGGTTCCCACTAACTTAGCCATCGAAGGGTCCCCCGCTGGAACACCACCGGCCCGTGGGATATTTTTGCAGGAACCGGAAAGACGCGCACTCCAGCCAGGTCGAGAGAACCTGGTTTGGGATATTTAGCGGCAACAGATTGGTACTAGAAGAAGGGGTTGAACCTCCATCCTGGTTTTCCTTCTCCAAAAGGAGGAATCCACTGCTAAGTAAAACGATGACGAAGGGAAGAGCTCAGAATACCTCCAACAGGAGAGGCCGCTCCCAAGCGAGCTCGATAGAGCCTCTCAAGGAGAACAACGCCGCCCAGCCTACCATCACCCTGGGATAGCAGCAGTCCAGACTCTTCTGAACCGCATTGACACTCTCGCCGCCGTGGTTCAGAATCTTCAAAACGTGGCTAATGACAAACAGTAGCCGCCCACGGCATCCAGAACCAATCATCTACCTACTGTCGAAGGGAATCAACAGCAAGGAGTCCCTTGACACCACTCCCACGCGACCCCGGAGCCCCGAAGGTTATAGAGGACTCATGCCGACAGGAAAAGAGTGAGGTCCGCCTCACACTCTTCCACGGATTCGATCTCTGACAACGACCAGCGACACGATGAAGACCCGAGGAACTACACCAGCAAGCTCCAACGCATGGAGGAGCAAATTGCCAAACTCGTCAATTAGCAAAAAGGAGAAGAAGCGCTGGCGTACGACTCCCGCCCTCCATTCTTCGCCAGAATTATGTGGAAAACTATGCCCCGTCACTTCAAGATCCCCTAGTTGGATGCTTACGATAGCACCACCGACCCTCTGGACCATCTGGACATTTACAAGGCCCACATGATGGTGCAGGGCGCCTCCGACGCCCTCCACTGCATTGCTTTCCCTGCAACACTTAAGAAGGCGGCTCGGATGTAATTTTTCGCCATCCGACTGGGTACGATTCACTCCTTCTTCCAGCTGAAAAAGCTCTTTTTGTCCCATTTCAGGACCTCCAGCCGGACGCCAAGAAACATGGACTGCCTCTTCCTCGTGTAACAGAAAGAAGGAGAAACCCTCCGAGAATACATGGCCCAATTTAATTCGACGACCATGGAGATCCCGGACCTCAACGAGCATATGGCTATGTCAACTTTCAAGAAGGGACTGCAATCATCCAGGCTCACCTTCTCACTGGACAAAAAGTTCTCGACAAGCTACTCCGAACTACTAGCCTGGATGCAAAAATACGTCTTGGCAGAAGAACAAGTGGCAAGCCAATGCTAGGCTGAAGGGAGGTCGGCTCCCAAGAGGAGGAGCAATAGGGCTCCCGAAGTTCGACCTCCCAGTGATGGCACAAACTCGGCTTGACGCCGTAGCCCTAAGTCGAAGGACTTTCCCAGGAGGTTCAAGACTTACACACCTCTCTCTCTCCCAAAGAAGAAAATCCTTATGGAGATAGACAAGGAGACCTTCCTGCCTCGCCCGATGAGGAGCCCCTCTACGTCAAGGAACAAGGACAAGTACTGCAGGTTCCACCATGACCACGAGCACAACACAGAAGATTGCCTCCAGTTAAAGGATGCGATCGAAGACCTGATCAGGCGAGGATATCTATACAAGTACGTCTGACCCCAAAGGAGTCGAGCTGAAATTTCCATCGCTAGAAACCCCCCGGAGGAAACAGAGCTGCCCAACCAACGCCCGACCAACGGAAATGTTGGCATGCTCCACTATCGGTCCGATTGGAGGGATGAAGAAGGTCAGGACATCTTAAAGAGGCCCCGGAGTTCTAATGTAATTAGTTTCTCCGATGAAGACCTCCTAGAGGCCCAGGTCTCTGGGAATGATCTTGTTGTTGTGTCGACAGTAATTACCAATTATAATGTAAGAAGGATTCTCATTGATAATGGAAGCTCCACTAAAGTTTTGCTGTATGATGCCTTTGTCAGAATGAACTTGCCTAGAACCAGACTGTGAGAATCGCCAATACCGCTAACTGGGTTCGGGGATAACTCTGTCAGCATAGAAGGAAAAATAACTCTGCCCGTAGCCATCGGATCAGAATCTTATCAAAAAACCCTCCCTATCAATTTTGTGGTCATCCACATGACATCAGCTTACAATGCCATATTGGGACGATCGGCCCTTAACAAATTCTGAGCCATTGTGTCTACCTACCACTTGCTGGTAAAATTTTTGACTCAGAATGGGGTTGGAGTGATGAGAGGGGATCGTAGGATGGCCAGGCAGTATTTGACCATTCAGGACAGGCAATCGAAAGACTGTTCCATCTTGGAACAACTTGATCCCAGGACCAAAATCGACTGATACGGATAACCGGTCGAGAGGATCTTATTCGTACCCCTCCGGGAGCAGTGGCGGACCGCCGGGGGGCAAGGGGGGCCTTGGCCCCCCTAATTTTCTTAAAGTTTTTTTATAAGTTAATTTGTTTGTAAACTTTTAAATATATACAAGGATGAACCGCTGGGAGGACACGGAGGCCTCTTGGCCCCCCCTAATTTTTTTATATAAATTAAGATTTTATGTAAATATTTAAATAAATAAATAAATATATATTTATATATTTGACCTGTCTAAACTTGGGGATATTAAATATAACTTGAAAATTCTTTAAAAAAATTTAAAATGAAACAAATACTATAAATCAGCTTTCTTTACTTAAAAGTTGGATCACTACCAATTTTATTTTTTATTTTCATTAAATTTTTTCATAATTTTCTAGAAGAAGCCATAATTTTTTTTGTTACTCGACCAGCGCCCATCTTCAGAATTCGCTATGGTCGAAGCCACTGTACGTAGTCAGCACCATCCCATTCACCATACTGATAGATAAAATGATGGCCAGACTTGTCATGTGATGCGATCGACAAGAACACTCCCACGATGAGACCAGGCAGTTACGCATACATAAGGTCGGATACCACCGATGTGCTGGCCTATGATTACCATCTTGGTGGCCTTCGTCAGCCTCGTCGTACTAACGAACACTGCGTGCGGTAAAGCCGTGCACCGTCTTAGCGACCGGATCCATCGCGTAGCATAATCAGATCTTGGAGGGCACGGACGGGTGAGCGCCCATCATGCCTCAAGCTCCCACCAATACTATTGCACTCACATCCCATCGTCTTTGGCATCGTCATTCAATGGATGTCACATCTCGTTGTGCAGTGCCAACGGTACTCGGCGTGACGCTAGCACTACTGTGGCCGGTGCATGCACATCCTTTACGAGTCCTTAACGCTTATTACTCTTCCGGTTTTAACTACTACTATAGAGAAAATATTTTCAAAAATGAAGATTGTCAGACCAGATTATGTAACAAGATGGAAGATAATTTTTTTATTGATTATTTAGTCACTTATATCGATAAGAAGATAGCTAAAAATTTTATAGTAGATTTCATTATTAATGAATTTAATCTTATGAAATAAGATAGGTATAATTTAAATAATATTTATAAAAAATATTTAAATTAATTTAATTATTTATTAATATTATTTATTTTTATATTTTTTTGGGCTTCCTTAGAAAAATTGGTGTGATCCGCCCCTGTCCGGGAGGACATCCCACTAGGATCTTGCAGATCAGGATCATGCTCAGCGAAGAGGCCAAATTGGAGCTAATCAACTTTTTACATGACAATGCCGACGTCTTACCTGGTCGGCGTCAGACATGCCAGGCATCCCGTCAGAAGTCATAACCTATCGGCTTAAGATGGACCCCACCTACAAGCCTGTCCGATAGAAGAAGAGGAACTTCGCTCACAAGAGATAGAGGGCGGTTGATGAGGAGGTCAAGAAGCTCCTCGAAGCTGGCTTCATCAGAGAAGCCCACTACCCTGACTAGCTGGTGAATGTCGTGATGGTGAGGAAGGCCAACGGGAAGTAGAGGATATGCGTGGACTACACTGATCTTAATAAGGCCTGCCCGAAGGATAGCTTCCCCTAACCAAAGATCGACCAGCTGGTGGACGCCACTGCCGGTCATCAACTTCTGAGCTTCATGGACACCTTTTCTGGGTACAACCAGATCAGCATGGACCCGGAAGACGAGGAGAAGATAGCCTTCATCACTGATAAAGGGTTGTACTGCTATAGGATGATGCCTTTCGGCTTAAAGAATACTAGAGCAACTTTCCAGAGGCTGATCAACAGGATCTTCGAGGGGCAACTTGGAAGAAACATGGAGGTATATGTTGACGACATGATAGTCAAGAGCCTCCAGAGAGCTGACCATATCAAGGATCTAAAAGAGTCCTTCAATGCCCTGAGACGCCACTGGATGAAGTTTAACCCCGCCAAGTATATCTTCGGGATGACCTCGAGAAAATTTCTCGACTTTCTGGTCACCCAGCGAGGAATTGAGGTCAACCCTGATAAAATCAAGGCCATCATCAACGTGGAGCATCAAACAGCAAGAAACAAGTGCAAGAACTCACAGATCAGATAGCCCTCTCAGCTGCTTTATTTTTAGATCGGCCGAAAAATGTCTCCCTTTCTTTAAAACCATGCAACGGTCGGACTGCTTCCAATGGATCGATGAATGTCGGTCGACCTTCGAAGCACTGAAGGCGTATCTAGAGATGCCTCCCTTACTCGCTAAGCCTATGGAGGGAGAGCCCTTGTATCTGTATATGTCGGCATCGGATGAGGCAATGAGCTCCATCCTCGTCCAGATAGGAGAGAACAACCGGCAAAAGCCGGTCTACTACATTAACAAGGTACTCCACGATGCCAAAACAAGGTATCCCAAGATGCAAAGCTTGTCTACTCCCTGGTTGTGGTAGCCAAGCTGCTACGGCCCTACTTTCAGGAACATCCAATCATCATCCTGACTGATCAACCTCTCAAGGCGATCCTTAGAAGTCTCGATACCTCGGGGTGACTTGCCAAGTGGGTTGTCAAGCTTGATGAATTCGACATTTCCTTCCAGCCTCGATCAGCCATGAAGGCTCAGGTGATCACTGACTTCATAGTAGAGTGTATCTGGAGATAGAAGACACCTTTGTAAATGGTCGACACACTTGAGGATGATATTGCTGAAGAGTCAGACCTCGCCTAGACACTCCATGTGGATGAGGCATCTAATCTTGCTAGTTGCAGAGCAGGCTTGATCCTGGCCAACCTTGAGGGACAGAGCCTGGAATATGCCCTGCATTTCGCATTCCAAGTATCAAATAACTAGACAGAATATGAAGCCCTCCTCATGGGATTGAGGATAGCTGATGAGCTGGGCATCGATCGGATCAGAGCCTTCTTTGATTTCCAACTGGTGGTAAACCAGGTGAGGGACAAATTCGAGATGAGAGATCTGACCCTGGCCAAGTACTTGAGTAAGGTACAGGGCCTTATGACTTAACTCAAATCTTTCAGGATACTCCATATACCTCGAGCACAAAATTCTCGGGCGGACGCCTTGTCATGGCTGGCCACTGCTGTCGCTAACCCCTCCGACCAGATCTTCGTCGAGCACCTACAAAGCCCAAGCATTGCTGAAGAGACATCAGGAATCCATCAAGTGGAGCGAGAAGCCTCTTGGATGGACCCCATCCTTGCATTCCTCAATGAAGGAACCCTGCCAGAAGATAAGACCGAAGCCAAGCATGTGCGCTGGACTGCCTCGAAGTACATCATCCTCGGTGGAATTCTCTACAAACGGTCATTCACGCAACCACTGCTGAAGTGCCTATGACCGTCGGATGCCAATTATGCATTTAGAGAGGTGCATGAGGGCATATGCGGTGACCACCTGGGAGGTAGATCCTTAGCTTACAAGATTATCCGGCAGGGCTATTATTGGCCAACCATTCAAAAGGATGCTTCGGACTTTGTTAAAAAATGCGATGCATGCCAGAGGTATTCCAAAATTCAAAGACTACCAGCTAGTCAGCTAACCACCCCCTGGTCGTTCGTACAATGGGGAATGGACATCCTCGGGCCGTTCTCCCAAGCATCCGGACAATAGAAGTTCCTGATTGTAGCCATCAACTACTTCACCAAGTGGGTGAAAGCTGAGCCGCTGGCGCAGATCACCGAAGCCAAGGTGGAGAACTTCATCCGAAATTGCATCATCTTTCGGTTTGGTATACCGCTGGCAATCATCACCGACAATGGAAGACAGTTCGATAATCCGAAGTTTCGGGATTTCTACCAGCAGTATCATATTTCCCATCGATTAACTTCAATCGGGCACCCCCAATCCAACGGGAAGGTCGAAGTCACCAATCGGATGATTTTACATGGGTTGAAGACCCGACTGAATAACGTCAAGGGACTCTGGATGGAAGAACTTCATTCGGTGCTCTGGGCCTATCAGACTACCTCCCGGATGACAACTGGAAAAACTCTATTCAATCTCACCTACGGGAGCGAGGCAGTCATACCAATGGAAGTCTCCTTGCAGTCCCTCTGGATTGATCATTTCATCAAACCAGCCAATTCTTAGCGGAGAAGAGCCGACCTTGACTTACTCGAGGAGACTCGACTCCAGGTGGGCCTGAGGATGGTGACCTATCGTCAAAGAATGGCTAGATATTACAATTCTTGAGTCAAGGCTCAAAGCTTCCAGGTCGTAGACTTGGTTTTACGAAGCTCAAAGATATCCAAGCCAATTGAACAAGGAAAGCTCTCCCCCAACTAGGAAGGCCCCTATCGAGTAGTCGAAGTGATCCGGGTCGGAACTTATCGACTCGAGCATCTAGACAGACGGCAGGTGGCATGTCCTTGGAATGTAGATAACCTCCACAAATATTATTAATAAAGATAGCAATTTACATTATAAAGAAGTCCGATTTTGATCGACAAAGGCTCTAAGGCAGCCCACTTAAGTTCGATTCCGATCGACAAAGGATATAGTGTAGCCCACTCAAGTTCGATTCCGATCAGCAAAGGCTCTAGGGTAGCCCATTCAAGTTCGATTCCAATTGACAAAGGCTCTAGTGTAGCCCACTCAAGTCCGATTTCGATCGGCAAAGGCTGTAAGGCAGCCCACTCAAGTCCGATTCCGATCAGCAAAGGCTTTAGTGTAGCCCACTCAAGTCCGATTCCGATTGGCAAAGGCTCTAGGGCAACCCACTCAAGTCCGATTTTGATCGGCAAAGGCTCTAGGGCAGCCCACTCAAGTCCGATTCCGATCGGCAAAGGATCTAGGACATCCCACTCAAGTTCGATTCCCATCGGCAAAGGCTCTAGGGCAGCCCACTCAAGTCCAATTCTGATCGGCAAAGTCTCTAGGGCAGCCCACTCAAAGTCTATTCCCTATCGGTAAGGCTCTATGGTAGCTCACTCAAAGTCCGACCTCGCTCAGCAAGGCTTTAGAGCAGCCCGCTCAAAGTCCGATCCCTATTGGCAAGGCTCTAGGGCAGCCCACTCAAAGTTTGACCTTGCTCGGTAAGGCTTTAGGGTAGCCTACTCAAAGTCCGATCCCTGTCAGCAAGGCTCTAAGGCAGCCCACTCAAAGTCCTACCTTGCTCGGCAAGGCTTTAGGGCAGCCCACTCAAAGTCCGATCCCGATCGGCAAGGCTCTAGTGTAGCCCCTTCAGAATCCAACCTCGATCGGAAAGTACTTTATGTGATCCTTAAACACTTGAGGGATTTTCCTATAAATGACTAGTTTAAAGGTTCCTTAGAAATATTTCTAAAATAGATGAGTTCAGACTAAGCCGACCATTTCACATTCTGAAAAATAAACGTTGAAGACATATACCAAAAGAAGAAGTCATTTCATTCATTGATAAAAAGTTCTTGTACAAGAGTGGGCAGACTTTTATAATCAGCCTTAAGTCTTGCCCTGTGGGTACAAGAGGGGACTGGTTGGAGGAGCTTCAGCTTCAGCCTCCTGCGCTGCATCCGAAGTCCTGACCGATGCCTCAGTCGGCCCTGTGTCGGCAACAGCTTGGGCATTGGCCCTGATGTCAGTCAGCCCCCCTTCTTCTTCCGTCGGCTGCCTCAACTGTATGGCAGATAAGTCGAGCTCCAGAAAGGCTTCGGCTACCTTCTTCAGGCAGTCGTCGAAGCCGTACTCATAGCTAGCCGTTCCGGTCTCCTCCATCTCATCGTTGAAGCTGGCGGAAGCCTTGTATTCTGCCACAGCATCGCGGACCTGCTCCATTGCCAGCTCCTTCACCTCTCTTAGTTGGGTCAGGTACTTCATCGACACTGTCTGGTGGGCCCGTGCGCTCCTCTCGAAGTCAGCAAACTGCTCCTCCTCGCTCAGCCGATGGACCAAGGAGGTAATCTTCGCCTTCTTCTTCTTCAACTTGGCCTCTCGTTCGACCAATTGAATCTGCAAGTCTTCTACTTGCTTCTTCAAGGACTCGGCTTCGGCCAGACTGGCCGATAACCTCTCCTTCGCAGCCTTCTACGATGCCTCTGTCGTCGCTTTGGCCATCTCCGAACCCTCGGCCTTCTTGGTCGAGGCCTCTATCATGTGAACCATCTCGTCGAGGCCCTCGTCCATCAACGAGACGTCATGGAGAAGCTGCAAACAATAAACCATGTTAGTCACACACAAGGGAAGAGGAGAAGAGGAAAGAAGATGAAGGAATAATAAGTTACCTTTATCAGGTTGAGGTAGGCACCTCTTGCCACCTCGTTCAGCTTGTGCCGACTGGACTCCTCCTAGTCGGCCTCAGTGATAGTCCCTTTGAGCAGATCCCTGGCCTGCTGGGGGTTGTGAAGAGCATGCCAGTGTTGGAAGGTGTCGTAGCTGACCTCATCGACGTTTGCTCCTCCAACTGCACCTTTCTCCTTATCCGCGGGGTGAACTACCTCTATCGGCTCAGCCAATGGTGAGGCTGAGGCCGTCCCCACTTCGGTCAGCTCAGAGGAAATTTGCTCTGGTCGGGCAGCCGACTCCCCGACAGTGGGCGGAGGTCCTGACGCCTTTGCTGCCAACCGCTCCGACAAGGATACATTATCCTCGTCGGATTTCGATGCCACTATGATCGCGGGCTGTTCCTCTGCCCGCTGCTTTTTCGACTTGTCCGCGGTCGGCTCCACGGACTGGGCGACTCTCTTCTTTGCTGCCTGCTCTGCTACCCTCGCTCTATCGGGCTTCATCTTCTCTCCTATTGCAAGGGCAAAATCGAAGTAAGTAAAGAAGAAAATAAAGCCTATAGAATCAAAAAGAGACTGATGGCAACGACTTCTACCCTACCTAGGCATCCATGGTGGCTGACTTCAGCCAAGTGGAGGCTATCCTCTCGAAGCAACTCCGCCACCATTGTGATACCGTTCGCCTCCATGTCATTGAAGTCAACTTGGTCGGCCATCAGCACCGCCCTCTCTTCATTAGCCTTCAGCCTTGGTTCCCCAATGATAGGTCAAAGCCCCAAGGTCGAAGGCTGTGCACGAAGAAGAACTTAGATTTCCATCCGTGGATGGCCAACAAAAGACCTCCGAGTATCTTCCGCCCGGAACGGGGGCTAAGCACCCACCACTCTTTGCTCCTAAAGTCTTTCTTCAGAACAAAGAAGGTGGTAAAGAGGGAGGTCCTAGGCTCTGCTCCGGTTCTCTAGCACAGAACCATAAAGTAGCTGATGGCTCGAATGCTATTCGGGGTCAGCTGCGCAGGGGTAATTCTATAAAGGTTGAAGACCTCGATGAAAAAGTCATATAAGGGGAACCTAAGGCCAGCCTTCAGGTGATCCTCGTATACTAGGAGGGCTCCAGGGCTCAGTGGCCCAGTCACCCTCCCTTCCCGGCCCGGGACAGTGAGGTGTAGGGTGAAGGGAATGTTGTACCTAACCCTAAGGGCCTCTACCTGATTTCGCGTCAATTCAGACTAGACTTGATTGGGACCTAGCTCCTTCTCCCTACAGTTGGAGCTCCGGCTACCGGAGGCCATTACTATGAGGTATGAAGGGAAGGAGGACTAACCTGAGGACTGGTTTCCTAAGAGGACGGAGACGGTGGAATGTGGCACTCTCTTTCAAAGTGCGGATGCAACAAGAAACTCCACCCAGAGTCTCAACGCCTCATTTTTATAGCCCCTGGGAGAATCGGTTCTCACCGTCCCTCGAGTGTCGCGATCCAGGCGTCAGGAAGTACGACTCCCCATGCAGTGAAAGTCGATGCGATGGAAAGAAGCACATTCGAACCTCGATCCGCGTGATCGCTAGATCAGCGATGGAGGGGTTGTCCTTAGCGCGGCACCAATCGCCTAGATGTCGCCATGTCACTCAAGTCACCTCCGAAGCCTGATGACCGAGTGGGCCAGGTTGGCCACTCATCATTACGTCCCTTCTGCATTAATCGCCGCTCCCTCCTCCTCCAATACGGCGTCGACACATGTCCCGAGTGCGAGTTTCCGGAGTGGAAAACGATCAGACACAGCATGCCCAATCAGACCCGCAATCACCTCAAGGATAAATGCATTCAATGCGAGAATGATGCTCTCGCCCTTCGAAGCTACAAGCCCTCCCGAAGGCCAAGAGCAAGGGGGCAACTTCATACCCAATCAACTTTCCTCTAAACCAGATCGGAGCCGACGACCCTTCGACCGGGTTAGACCAAAGGTCCGGCTGATCCACCGAAGGCCCGACCGACTCACCAGGGATTCGACCGACCCACTTGAGGTCCGACCGATCCACCAGAGGTCCGACCGACCCACCAGAGGTCCGACCGACCCACTTCAATAAGGGCCATATCGGTCCAAGGCGAGTCGCTCCAAAGACGGCCCGGAGGCTCCAAAGGCTCCTTTCAGCTGGTACCAAGATTCTGTTACAACAGAATCCTGACATCTCGGTGCCATTACTCTACGGATCCCACGATCTCGGTGCCGTTATTCTGCAGGTCCCACGATCTGGTGCTAGCTGGCCACTACCAAGATTCCTCTAGGGGTAGATTAGCCATTCCCAGCCTGGCCCCTAACAAATTCTGGTGAAGTTCCGTACCTATATAAGGTAAAAGGGGGACTCCGAGCGGTAAAAGAGCTTTTCCTTCCCCACGAGCTATCTTCTTTGATTCCTCCATTCTGTTTCTTTAAGGCTCCCACTAACTTAGCCATTAGAGGGTCCCCCGTCGGAACACCACTGGCCTATGGGACATTTTTGCAGGAACCGGAAAGAGCGCACTTCAACCAGGTCGAGAGAACACGATCCAGGAGATTCAACGGCAATAGGACATGTTAGTAAAAGCTTATTCAAATTAAATGTAATGAACCCTTTTATTAATAAAGCTGAGAATCAAGTTTATTTTATGAATGAATTCAAACAAAATCTGTGGCATGATAGGTTGGATCATGTGCACTTAGAAAAAGTTAAATATATGATGGAGTTAAAACTAATTTCCAAATCAAACTTAGATACATCTAAGTATGAAATATGTATTGAATTTAAACAACCAAGTAAATTGTTCAAATCAGTTAAATTTTTTTTTCAATCTTAGAGTTGATACATAGTAATGTATGTGACTCCACCAAAATTATAACTCATGATGAAAATAGGTACATAATGACCTTTATATATGACTTTTTCAAATATTGCTATTATTATCTAATTAAATCTAAGGATGAAATCTTCAATAAATTTAAAATTTATAAAAGTAAAGTAGAAAATCAACAAGAAAAGAAGATTAAGACTTTTAGATCTGATAGAGAATGGAAGTATACCTTGAATAAATTTTTTCAGTTCTGTCAAGAACATAATATAATTCATCAAGTGATTGCTTATTCTCTACACAATCTAATAGTGTAGCTGAGTATAAAATTCATACCCTCATGGATATGGTAAATGATATTTTTATCAGTTCTGGCTTACTTGAGAACTTATGGGGGGAAGCTTTTCTATCTTCTTACTTCAGCCTAATAAGGATACCTATTAGAGATAGTAGTAAGACTCTTTATAAACTTTGAAAATGAAGGTGAAGGCTCAGGTAGGCAACCCAAGAGGGGGGTGAATTGGGTTTTATAAAACTTTTATGCTATTTAAAAGAGTGAACTAAAGCAAGTATGTGCTAATGCAATTCAAGTGCTTGTGTATTTCAAATAAATGCTGCAGAATAAAGAAATAAAAGCATAAAGAGAATAATCACACAAACACAAAGATTTATAGTGGTTCGGTGCCAACCAAGCACCTACATCCACTCCCCAAGAACCCCTTGGAAATTCCACTAAGTTTGGTTTTATAACTTAGGCTCACCAACAATCTTTACAACTTGTTTTGTCTTCGGGCTCACAAGTCAAACCCTAGTTGGTTTTAAGGCTCACCAACAACCCCCTTGGTTTTACGGGATAACCAAGAACCTAAACAACTTGTTTTGGCTTCGGGCTCACAAGTAAAACCCTAGTTGGTTTCAAGGCTCACCAACAACCACTTTGGTTTTCAAAGGCTTACCAAAAACTTCTTTGGTTTTCCAAGGCTCACCAAAAATCTTAAGTAAAACAAAGTAAGAGCAAGTATAAATGAATACAATAAAAGCTTTCTAAAATAAAGCAAATATCTCTTTGAAGCCCTTGATTGTTGATGAAGATCTTGTCTTCAAGTTGATGAAGCCTTTGATTGATGCTTGTAGATGTAGACTTTGAATGCTCTCTTTGAAACTTGGAAGCTTGAAGGCTTTGAATCACTCAACTCTTGAATCCTTGAAGAATATTCAAAAAACTCACCAAAGGATTACTTCCCCAATTGGTTTTTGATGTTTATATAGCCTCCCAACACTTAAATGACCATTTATAGCCGTTAGGGAGGAAAATATGACCGTTTGGAAGCAAGTTGGAGAAGTTCTACAGCCTAGAAAACTAGCGGTTACTGTTCAAGTGTCGACACTTCACCTTCAGGTGTCGACACTTCAGTTTCAAGTGTCGACACTTCATTCTCCAGGTGTCGATATTTCAGCTCCAGGTGTCGACACTTGACTGAAAGAGCCTTCTGAAGTTTTCTGTTTGTCTCAGGCCTTGAGTCGACACTTCACTCTTCAAGTGTCGATACTTGATCCTCAGGTGTCGACACTTCATTTCCAGGTATCGACACTTGCCTGTGCCATTGCTGAAACATCTTCAAATTGAAACTTTAACCTCTTCAAGTTCTTCCATATTAATTTCAAAGTCCATATACTTGATTTTTTATTAATTTAAGGACTTTTTCAACTGAAATACAAGCATTTCTTCATCCAACATGGTTGAGTACTAAGATCTGAGAATTACACTTAAAACATAATTAGTACTCATATATACTTAAACACTTTGTCAATCATCAAAATCAAGACCAGAGTCAACAATCTCCCCCTTTTTGATGATGACAAAATCTTTAAGTATATGAATAGGGTAAGCTTAAAAAGATTAACAATAAGATAAACATGTAAGCTCAAAACAATAAGCACCAAGCTCCCCATCAAAATATGATCCAAAAAGTCTTTAAAAACATTTTTCAAAATATACAAAAT
Source organism: Areca catechu (assembly GCA_021397845.1). Classification (NCBI taxonomy): domain Eukaryota; kingdom Viridiplantae; phylum Streptophyta; class Magnoliopsida; order Arecales; family Arecaceae; genus Areca; species Areca catechu. The sequence continues at coordinate 185,144,982 of CM038042.1, forward strand.
TTTCAAATTTTCAATATTTCTTCTTACTAATTCTTTCCTTTAGATAAAATATTTGCATTCTTCTTCCCTTTTGCACTTTCTTTCATTTCTCAAATGATTTTTCATGTTTATCCAATCTTCCCCTTTTCATACTTAACAATTTTCTCCCCCTTTTTGACATCATGAAAAAGGGTGAAGGCAATACAAAGTAGGAATGAAGTCGGAAAGAATAGCAAGTAGGTCATCAAAATCAATGCATGAAATCAAATAATTATGATATCAATTGAATATGATACAAATTGAACATGATACCACAGAATGTAAGCACATGCAAGAAATGATTTGATGTATATTATCCATTCGCCTTACTTGTTCATGGGATAAGGTCACAGCGGCACCCCTACACGTCATAAGAGAGCCCATTGAATGGAAAGAGAGGGTCTTTAAGCCCTACTTATCTCCTATGACCGGACGGCCATGGTGACTAACCCAATCCGAAGCGGTTACTAGGAATTCTTTTAAAAATAATTTTGTACCAATAGAATATGATACCGTTTAAATGTAACTCCCCTCAAAGAATTAAATTTGAAAACAAGAAGAAGGAGTATCAGAGCAATATAAGCAAAGCATGATATCAACAAGATATTCAAAGCATCAAATATGATAACAAATCTTTGGATGCTCCCCCTGAATGTTATTCCTCCTTTAAAAATATGCATTTATTTCAGGAATAAAACATGAAAGCTTATGCATCAAGATTTGAAAATTTTCAAGATATTCATGATTTTCAAAATACAAAGCATTTATATCACTTAAAAACTTTTAGCATGATTTCAAATTTATTTTAAGATGATTTGATATCCATACAAATGCTAGAAGTAATATGATATCAAGTCTAGCTACTAGAGCAAGGGTTTGTCAATATACATACATTCTTCTTAAATGTATCCCTTAACTACCAGTTCTATACTTGATTCAAATTAATTCTAACTTAAGCATAGATGCCAACAATGAAAGCACATAAATCGTAACATTTTACTTGAAATAATTCAGAAACTATATTAATCAAAATCAAGTGAAGATCTAATAATCACAAGTTTGACCATGAGAGCTTGAAATCCATCAACATCAAAATGGTCATAATCACAACAAATGATTATTAGTCTAAGCTTGATTCTAATCAATCAATTAAAATATTTTTCAAATCAATATGCATCTTTAAAAGTATTTTTCATGAAATACATTAATCAAAATCAAGTGAATGTCTTACAATCATAAATTTAATCATGATAGCATGAAATTCATCAACACCATAAAGTTCATGATCAAAGCCAATGATGATAAGTCCAAACTTGATTCTAATTAACTATTTAAAATAATTTTTCAAAGTAATTGATGCAATAAAAATTAATACATTTTTAATTATAGAAGGAGATGTTTAGAATTTACCAATATACAAAGTCCTTCCTTTTACCATTTAGTTCAAAATGTAGCTTGTCCACTTCTTTAAATTGTCTTGTACAACCTCTTTTCAAGAACTTCCTTTTTCATATTGGGTTGCAAGACATTCCTGCAAAACAAATTAAGTGGATATTTTTGGTATCCAAATTTTCTTGGGTCCTTTATGATTAGTAATTATGGTTCCTTTTGGAACCCAAACTTTTCTTAATCTAGAAGGATAAGCATTGAGACCATATTTATAAGAAAAATTGAAAGAAGCAGGAATATAGAAATTCTTCAAAAGTTTTTGCTTCTTTTCCTCAATCAAAATATTTTTCTCATTAAAAACTTTATCACATAAATCTTTCAAAATAACATTTTCTTTTACTAAAAATTCTTTTTCTTTAGAAAAATTATTCTTTTCATTTTTCAAAATATCAATCTTAGCATTTAAATCACCATTTTTATTTGCAAGATTGGTGTTGTCAAGAGAAAATGAATCTACATGCCTATTTAATTTCTTGTGTTCAATTTTTAGCAATCTATATTCATGCACAAGATCATTAGATGCATCATGTGATTCTTTAAAGGTAAAATCATAATTATTTTTAGCACATACCTTTTTCTCATTTGCCATGAAGCAAAGATAGGAAACTTCATCATCCGTACTTGAATCTTCGCTATCGCTCCAAGTTGCCATCATTGCCTTGAATTTCTTTTTGGCCTTGAGAGCTATTATTTTCTTTTCTGTATCAGCTTCCACTATCCTTTACCATAAGTTCAACTCATAGGTCATGAGTGAACCGATAAGCTCCTCCAAAGGTAAGGTTTCTACATCTTTAGCTTCTTGGATCGCCGTCATCTTTGGATCCCATGATTTTGGCAAGGATCTAAGAATTTTGTTCACCAAATCAGCATTAGTATAGATTTTGCCAAGACTTTTTAATTCATTAATAATAGTCATAAATCTTGAAAACATATCAGATATAGATTCACAATACATCATTTCAAAAATTTTGAAAGAATGTACAAGCAAATTAATTTGTGTTCTTTACTTGAAGAGTACCCTCATGAGTAACTTCAAGTGTGTCCCATATTTCCTTCACTGATGTACATGTAGAAACTCTATTAAATTCATTTAAGTCCAATACACAATAAAGCAAGTTCATTGCTTTAGCATTGAGTTCAATTTGTTTAATGTCATATTCATTCCAATCCTCTTCGAGCTTTGGAACGGAAATGCCATTAACCAAAATGGAAGGAATATGAGGACCACTAACAATGATTTTCCAAAGATGATAACTAATAGATTGAATATGGATGCGCATGCGAGTTTTCCAAAATGTGTAATTTATGCCATTGAAAAATGGTGGTCTAACACTAATACCTACAAGGGTTGCCATAATCTTTAACTCAAAATCGTTAGATTTTCAAACAGAGCACCTGCTCTGATACCAATTGAAGGCTCAGGTAGGCAACCCAAGAGGGGGGTGAATTGGGTTTTATAAAATTTTTGTGCTATTTAAAAGAGTGAACTAAAGCAAGTATGTGCTAATGCAATTCAAGTGCTTGTGTATTTCAAATAAATGCAGTAAAATAAAGAAATAAAAGCATAAGGAGAACAATCATACAAACACAAAGATTTATAGTGGTTTGGTGCCAACCAAGCACCTACATCCACTCCCCAAGAATCCCTTGGGAATTCCACTAAGTTTGGTTTTACAACTTAGGCTCACCAACAACCTTTACAACTTGTTTTGTCTTCGGGCTCACAAGTCAAACCCTAGTTGGTTTCAAGGCTCACCAACAACCACCCTTGGTTTTACGGGATAACCAAGAACCTAAATAACTTGTTTTGGTTTCGGGCTCACAAGTAAAATCCTAGTTGGTTTCAAGGCTCACCAACAACCACTTTGATTTTCAAAGGCTTACCAAAAACCTCTTTGATTTTCCAAGGCTCACCAAAAACCTTAAGTAAAACAAAGTAAGAGCAAGTATAAATAATACAATAAAAGCTTTCTAAAATAAAGCAAATATCTCTTTGAAGCCCTTGATTGTTGATGAAGATCTTGTATTCAAGTTGATGAAGCCTTTGATTGATGCTTGTAGATGTAGACTTTGAATGCTCTCTTTGAAACTTGGAAGCTTGAAGGCTTTGAATCACTCAACTCTTGAATCCTTGAAGAATATTCAAAAAACTCACCAAAGGATTACTTCTCCAATTGGTTTTTGATGTTTATATAGCCTCCCAACACTTAAATGATCGTTTATAGCCGTTAGGGAGGAAAATATGACCGTTTGGAAGCAAGTTGGAGAAATTCTGCAGCCCAGAAAACTAGCCGTTACTGTTCAAGTGTCGACACTTCACCTTCAGGTGTCGACACTTCAGTTTCAAGTGTCGACACTTCATTCTCCAGGTGTCGACACTTCACTTCTAAGTATCGACACTTCAGCTCCAGGTGTCGACACTTGACTGAAAGAGCTTTCTGAAGTTTTCTGTTTGTCTCAGGCTTTGAGTCGACACTTCACTCTTCAAGTGTCAACACTTGATCCTCAGGTGTCGACACTTCATTTCCAGGTGTTGACACTTGCCTGTGCCATTGCTGAAATATCTTCAAATTGAAACTTTAACCTCTTCAAGTTCTTCCATATTAATTTCAAAGTCCATATACTTGATTTTTCATTAATTTAAGAACTTTTTCAACTGAAATACAAGCATTTCTTCATCCAACATAGTTGAGTACTAAGATCTGAGAATTACACTTAAAACATAATTAGTACTCATATATACTTAAATACTTTGTCAATCATCAAAATCAAGACCAGAGTCAACAGAATGACTCTTAACCTAGATTTCCTTAAGGTGTGGGGGTGCTTAATCATGGCTAATATCCATGAATCCCAAAAAAAATTTGGACCTAAAACTATAGATGGTGTACTTATAAGCTATGCCCAAAATAGTAATACCTTTAGATTCTTAGTAATAAAATCAAAAGTTAGTAATATAGCAGATAACACAATCTTAGAAATTAAAGATACCTCTTTTTTTGAGAATATATTTTTTTATAAGTCTAGAATTCTTATTAAGATAAGTTTTAGATCTTTAGAGTCTGAATCAATAAAACATCAACCTTAACCTGAAGTTGAACCTAAATTAAAAAGAAGCAAAAGGAAAAGAGTTAAAAAAGATTTTGAAGAAGGCTTCTTAATATTTTTAGTAAAGGATGATCATTCTATGTATAATAAGAGAATGCTATCATCAGAATCATCATATTGAAAGGAAGCCATAAATAATGAAGCTTAATCAATTCCAGAAAATAAAACTTGGATTTTAATTGATTTACCTTCAGAAAAATCTTATAGGAACAAAATAATTTTTTTAAAAAAAATTAAGGTCAAATAAAATAATAAAAATATATAAAGTTAGGCTAGTAGTTAAAGGATTTAGTGAAAAGAAAGAGATAGATTATTTTGATACCTATGCTTCTTGTAGCTAAAATAATAAGTAAGAACTTTAGTAGCTTTAATCTCAATTCATAAATTAATAATCCATCAAATGAATATAAAACTATATTTTTAAATGGAGAATTAGAATAAGAAATATATATAAACAAACCTCAGGGATTTGAAATAAAAGGACAAGAACATAAGGTATGTAGACTAATTAAATTACTTTACAGTTTAAAACAAACTCCTAGACAATAACATATTAAGTTTGATAAAATTATCTTAAGAAATAATTTTAAAATAAATGAATATGATAAATATGTATATTATAAAAGATAAAATATAAAATATATAATTTTATATTTATATGTAGATGATATTTTATTATTTGGAACATCAACAAAAGTAATTCAAGAAACTAAAAGCTATCTATCAAATAAATTTTATATGAAATACTTAGAAGAAACTGATATAGTTTTAGGAATTATGCTTGAAAAAGTAGATAGTGGAATAGTAACAAGCCTAGCACATTTAATAGAAAAAATGTTTAAAAATTTGGATACCTTGATCTAATATCTTTACCTATACCTTTTGATCATAGTTCTTAAAAATTTAGAAGAATCTACTAAATAATTAGAATATTTTCAAAGAATAGGATCCCTATTATATATTTCAAATAAAATCCATTCAGATATACCTTATGCAATAGGCAGACTGAATAGGTATACTAGTAATCATAGTGAAGAACATTACAAAGCTTTAGAAAAAATCTTTAGGATATCTTAAGGGAACCTTAGATTATTCTCTAGTATACTTAGGTTATCCAGAAATACTTGAGATTTATAGTGATGCTAATTAGATAACAGATAGCTTAGATGTTAAGTCCATCACTGAAAATCTCTTTTTATTAGGAGGAGCTACAGTATTTTAGAATTCCTGTAAATAAATAATAATACTAAAAGTACATTAGAATCCGAGTTAACTACTCTTGATACTACATGTACTAAAGCACAATGACTAAAAGATCTAGTAAATGACATAAAATCTTTTTTATCAAAAATTTTATTAAATTATAATTATAGAGCTCTAATTAATCTGTTAAATCAACAGACAATTAATAAAAAGATGAACAAGCATATCCTGATCATGCATAAAATTGTTAGAAATAAAATAAAAAATATGATATCACTTCAATTTATAAGATTAAAAAATAATTTAGTTGATCTTTTGATCAAAAAATTTTCAAAGGATATGGTACCTGAGACATTAAAGGAGATGGGGCTTAAGCCCAAACATTAGTCACCATAGTGGACCCCTACTATCATGACAATTCCATGTTTAAGGTTCAAAAAAAAAAACCCTCTAAAATGATGTCTGGAAGTACCTGTTTGAAGTCTGTCTCAATCCCATTCTTATGGTATAAGTACCGGTTTGAAGTCTGTCTCCATCCCATTCTTATGGTATAATACTCTATTATGATGGTTAGGTTAAGCATAGCTTTTAATAAATCCAAGACTGGAAGTTTAGTAAGGTACGATTTCGTTGCACGTATCTTTGGAGGATCTACCTTAGTAAGAGTAGTTGTAAGGCTACGACTATAAAATTAGGATAAATTCCTAGTAACTCTCATGAAAATCATGACAAGTGCATGCATTTTATATTAAATGCAAGTTCAAACCTAGAAAGTATTTACACTAAATATAGTAAAAGTCTAAAAATTTTATTGTTTAAATTATTTACTGAATTTAAATATTTTATCATAAATTTTGAAACTTATAAAAGATTATTATCATTTTTTTATTGGGAGTTTCAAAACTCCTGTCATGCATGCTCGCACGGGCATGCATGGAGTGCGCGAGCATCGTTCCATGAGCGCTCCACACGCAGACACCCATTAGGCAATTTTTTATTTTATTTAATGGCTTTCAATGGTTAATTAAGGGTAATTTGAAATTTTTAGAATAATTTTGAGTATATAAATAGGCCTCTCTTTTTCCTGGTTTTTGATCCATCACAAGTTCTCCCCCTCTCATTTTTTCTCACTCAAAATTCTCTAAAACTCCCCCTTTCTCTCTCCCTCAATTTTCTATTATTTATTTAATTATTTGGGCTGAGAACAAATTGATTGACATTTGATTGAGATCATATCACCGATCGTGAGAGTACTTGGCTTTTGGATTGTATCTTGAAGGAAAATGAAAAGTCTAGTTGTTCTTCATACGAGAAAGAAAGCCAAATCTCCTTTAGGGTAGTGATTCATATGCCTTCCAAGCCAGGATTCCAAACTTTATTTTATTCTCTAAATTTTATTACACGCAAATCTTCAAAACAATTTTATAAAGTAAAATTTAAATAACTTTATTTGTCATATTGTTCATATTCTATCATACTTATAAGGCTGAAAGCAGATCGAATACGGATCGGATACTTGTGTATCCATATTCATATTTCTTTTATTTGATGAATACAAATCATATACAGATATAAATAAGATACTAAAAATATGGATACAAATATATATATATATATATAAGTTAAATAATTAAACTATATGATTATAAAATCAAAGATATTACTAATTTAAGGATAAATCAAGTTAATAGTATATTAACATACTTATATATATTTTTTAAAATTAATGAGTACTATATAAAATTAAATAGGATTACAGACAAAATCGGATATTTGGATACGGATCGAATAATTGGTTATCCATATCCATATTTTTTTACGAATATAGATATTAGTCGAATACTCAAATTTATATTCATATCCGGATAAATTTGGATACGAAATCGGATCCGATCATATATTATCTATATTACTTTCATCCATGCATACTCACCACTCAATATATATATATATATATGTAATTTTTCATGAGCGTTCATGAATTAGTCATTCAAATAATTAGCAAAAAGTGGAGAAGGTGGAAAGATGATTAATGATATTTTCTTTTCTATTTTTTTTTATCGTTCCAACATCTTACGAATACATTTCTTGATTAATTAATTTTAATTTTTTTATAAAGTTATAAAATTGATAGGTGAAGTGTTTTTTTTTGTTTTTTTTTTGTTAATAAGACCGAGTAATCATACAAAATATGAAGTGCCCATTGGTTTCACAAATAAAAAGTTTAGCGAGTCGGATATCATCCGTGTAAGATGGATGAAGAGGACCTGAGTTGAATATATCTCCCTCTACAAAATGGATCGGATCTGTACCGAAAATACTTCTGATCCGACCCGAATCCAATCCGGCCCAAATCAAGCACGCCTCGTCCCATGGAAAGAAGTTGGGCGTCGCCGTATGCGGTAAAGTTTGGGCGCTGATACTGATATGCGACACCCAGTCCAGCCCCAACCGTGCGTGCTTTTCTCTGGAAAATAGGAGAGGCGAGCGATGGCCGATCCCTACTGGAGATACCCTGCTGCCGAAAGCGGTAACCTCTTCTCTCTTTCTTCCTCTCCTTCCATCTTCTTCTTATACTTCTGTTACGCCCAAACCTTTGGGTTCTCTTTGTTACCTTTGGTTTGGGCCACCGGCAAGCCCTAGTCTATCTTTGAGATAAGATCCTCTCATTGCTTGGAACGTAAAGATAGACGTTGCCTTCTCGGATGGGGAGGAGGAGGCCGTGAAATTTTTAACAGGTGGTCTCTCCATCGAACCGTCAATCTGAGAGAGATGAGTTCTTAGGGTGGAGCAGCGGTACAAATTGGAACAAGGCTAAGGGGGTTAGGTTTTATTTAGTGGTATCTGTTCGATCGAATTGGTGATTAGGTCAAGTCAGAGCTGATATCTTTTTAATTCTTGATGTCGATGCCTGCAGACTAATTACCTTTAAGAAACTAAGAGGGCAGTACATTTGCATTGCATTACATTACATTACATGGCAGTGCACCATCCCGATGGATGGACTATAGTGAACTCGGGGATAGAACCTTCACGACGTGCCGTATTGCTTTTCAAATAGTTTGTTGACATCATCGCATTTAATGATACAATTTTCTGAGACCCCATATACTGTTGTTGCCTACCTCATCAGTTGGATATTAATTGATTGAGTTTGTATTTAGGCAGTGGTTATGATTTCTTTGCTTACCAGTACTATGATGCGATCTTCCCTTTTATCCAACCTCCATCGTGGTTGTAGTAGCTGTGCATATAAATCCTAATTCAATGGAAGCATGGCTCCATTGAAGCACCCATGGAAAGCATCAAAGTTAGGACCTGGAAATCTATGGGGAAGGCACTGGAAAACATGATTATGTATAGAAGAAGAGACTAGAAGACTGCTACCCAATTTCCCCGCACTTCCCTAAGATTTCAGTTTTTTTCCAAACTAGTATTTAGCAAACTGCACGTCTGTCCCCTATGCATGGAATCAAAAAGCAAAAGTGGAGAGTGTGAAAATCTTAGGAGTAGGAGGAAGAGAGTAAAGAAAAGAGGGAGGAGCAGCTCCTAAAAAGGAACGATGGAAAAACAATGGACTTGTTTTCGGGAAAGGAAAGGTACATCGTGCATGGCTAAAGTCTCTCTTATATAAAAAGTAATTTGTAGATATCAGTTTTTTCAAATGGGGGTTGAGTCTTACTTCCCAAGAGTCTCCGTTATGCTAGTAGTGATGTTTCACCTGTTTCTACAAACAGAGTACTCTTTCTTCGCACATTGGTCACGCTACTCCTATGCTTCCATTTTCATTACTCTTTCTAGGTCATTTCCCGGAGTGGAGATTACCATGGGAATTATTATGTTTGAACGGTTGATCATACTTTCTATGCTACACAACACCTGTACATGTCATGGACTTATGGGTATTCTATTTCCTGATGAAATCATTAAACTTACACTACATGGATAGGAAATGTTCACCTGCACATGCTGTAAACCATACCTTTCCCTGCTTAATACACCATCTTTGCTTGAATCAGTTGTGAGCCCAATTAAAGAAGGTAGAGAGAGAGTGGTTCATGCCATGTGCAGGCAGCTTTCACTTACACTTGCACGCTTGCACTTGCACATAGGCCTAGCACTCTTCATCTTCTAGAGGGCGCTTAATATTTAAGAATGAGCACTTCATCTCTCAATCTTTTGAAGAAGTTTTAAGGTATCAAAAGGATGTGTTTGATGTGTATGAATGTTGTATAAAGCTCAAATTCTACAACCAAGCATCTAGAGCATGAGTAGCAATATAATTTCCTTGGCCAGAATTGTGGCCTTAAAGGCTTTTGAGGCCATCGTGTGAATGCGAACTTAAAATTATGTGAGGGCTTAGACTCCATTATCTCAGAACTATTTTTTTGGTAGTTTAATCATATTGAATGACAACAGCGGTATGCCATCTATAGTTTTGGAGAGTGGGAGGCTATAGTATGTAGAGGGGCTTGGATCCATGTGTATTGAAAGGCACATGGTAATGACAACTTAGCCCTTGATAGGAATGAGTAACCAAAAAAGGAGTCATAAAGTCAATATCAGAAAGGGAGGAAGTTAATAAAGAGACTGAAGAAGGTTCTACTGAAGAAACAACCCTTTAAAGTTGACTAGATGAATGAGATTGGTTACAATTGTCTCATGCCATATGAGCATTGGAAGGTTTTAGAGAAGGATAATAAGATTTCATCTCTCATTCTGGTGGACACATCATGATGAGAAACATTTTGGTATATGAGACATGAATTATGACTACTGATGATCTTAAACTTGTCAGCATTTTTCCCTAATGTTATTCATCCGATGCTTAATCTATACTTTTTTTTTTTGTACTTTAGATTTGTTTTTTGTCTTTAGATCATAGATTACATATCAGTACCCATAGTCATGGTCCTTATAGATGAAAGTTTTCATATTTATTTTTCTTAATATTTGTGATATTTTTATGATCTTATCATCTTAGTTTTAATTAGTAAACTTTAGTTAAATGGGCAGGCTCTCTTACTAGTAATGGTTCGTTGCATGGTTGCTTTCTTTTTCGATGCTAGTTTGCGACTAACCTGTTGGGTATTATGCTTCAAGTTAGGTTTTATGTATGCAGTTTGATTTTTATCTAGAATCACATAACTGGTCTGCACTTTTATTGTGATGACACTTATACCATTCTGGAATGCATGATCCTTTTTCCCCCTATGTTCTAGCAATTTCTTACACTTAGATGTACAGCTATTATTGTTTAAAGAAGAACCAAGTGTTCTTTCTATGTACAGGAGGGGGGGGAGAGAGAGAGAGAGCAATTATGAATGTTCTAGAAAACTTCTAATGTACCAACATATTATGTTCAGCAGGATTGGCATGTCTTGTACCTTATAACTCTGTTGGTTATGTATGACACGTTCTTGTCCAGCTACTATAATCTGCTTAAGGAAATACCACTGATATATTTTTAAGCTTCTGGCTTCTCTTCATTGATTTGTTTCTCTTTATAAAACAGATCCAAGAGCTGCTTTTCCTGGTCATCTTCCATCCAATGGTTCTTCCGGGGCATCTAATTACATGTGGAGTGCTGGTGATCCAAGGGGCACATCAGATTTTCTGCGGGGTGATGTAAGAATTCACATAAAAGTGTTTCAAGAAATATTTGAAACTTGAGTTACAGTATCCTTACTGATATCCATCATATGTGGTGGCTGTATTCAGAAATTACCAATACATTCTGGAAGTTATGGTTCAGATGATATTGCTGGAATAGGAACTCATGCTACACCTGGACTTAATAGCTTGGCTGTTGGAGCTACTGTAAGAGGATATACTCCATTAGAAGACCCAGTCTTAGCAAAAAGAGATGCATTAGACATCAAGCCTGGCATTGCAGACATACCCAATCCTTTGATAAAATCTGATGGCCCATCAGCAGATCAATCTAACATTCTTTTTGTTGATGGTCTTCCTACTGACTGTACAAGGAGAGAAGTGGCTCGTATCCTTTTGGCTGTGACTTAATGGCATTGCCTTCTGACTCGATTTGTCTTTGATTCTTCTCTTGGAATCCTTAATATTGTTCCCAAAAGATCTTTTCCGCCCTTTTATTGGTTTCAAGGATATCAAAATTGTTCACAAGGAGCCTAGACGTGTAAGTGTGTATTGATCCGATCAGTTTTTTAGTATTGAAAAACTTTGAACTCTATGAAATAATTATTGACATTCAAAAATATAATTGGTTGGTTCTATATGCTTGTTATTCTTTATGCTTATTACAATCATTTGGTACTAGCTGATATTTAGTAATGATTTGGCTGTGATTAATATGCTTATTTATTTTGTGGCAACACATTTTTTGTCCAATGAGTTACAGCACAGCACTCAATTCGGTGTTGTCTTTACAGAGCGTGTTTTGCTACTAGTTCTAATGAAGGCCAGGTCCTTCAAAATGGAATTATTAAATTGTTTTTTTCCCGATACGTTAAATTCTCCTTTCTCTGTCCCCTTTCTTTCCCGCCTCTTCAACCGAATCTGATAACCTGTCATAGGAGGCACTTTTATTATGCATATTTATATTGTTTGGAAAACTAATTCGATTGCATTTATAGCCCCTGAAAATTTTGTGGTCACAACCATGGTTTCATGGCTATGCTTTGAAAAGTTTCCTCATTAACACGCATTTGGTGTCAAAATTGCAATTTTCTTATATAAATATTGTGCTGATATATTCTATCTGGGAATCATATATGTTAAAAGATGTATAATATTTTACATATAGCTACTGGTGTTCTACTTCTCACTTCTTTTCCCTCTATCATTTTGTATCTCAAGAAAAATTGAAATGAATGACCGGTACAAGATTTACCTCCTAATCTTTTTCAGCATTCCTATCTATTCAAATTTCTGTCATCAAAGTGATGATGGTCAAAGGTGGTTAATATAAATGCAATTGCTGCTGCTAGGCCAGCTCTTTCTGAAAGTTTTCGTGTTGGCTGAGATCTTGGCTTCTATCAATATTGGGCGAACCTCAATTAGAGACATTTAAAATCTACTCCTCTATTTCCTTGGGCAATACAAAGTGATAATTTCTAATGACATCATTTTTACTTCCTTAAATTGATATTTTAATTAATTGACTCAAAAATATGTGCTTTAAAATCATTGCTAATCCTGGATTTATCATCTCGGTTGTGATTTTGATATCCCAGTCCTAAATAGGTACTGAGGTCTCCAAAAATGCCGGACCTTTCCAAATATCCCCACCTTCCATTGTAGTTGAGATAAATTGAGACATAGGTTCAGCTTGGTCTTGTTTACCGACTGAGATGACAGGTTTCTCATTTTTTCAAAACCTTCCTCTTTTCATTCTCGGTGTCACTTGGTACTCTTCACAAGATGAACTTGTTTTTGTGGCCATTAGTTCTAACTGTGCTGCCAGCCTATCTTGCTGGGAAGGAATTTCTGTTTTACTATTGGATTGAGGTGATCTAGCTTTTATCCACTTTAAGGGCCTGTTTGGATGATTGGTCCTAGATCTTGTGGGAATCATGGATTGTGCCAGTACAACTAGGAAAATCAAACCGGGCTAGGTCTATATTCATAAATACTCAGGTGCCTTTGGAGTGAATTAGCAGATCTTTTTTCTCCCTATAGGATTTGGGCTGACCCACTCCAAAGACACCCAGGTATTTATGAATATAGGTCTAGCCCTGCCTGATTTTGCTGGTTATACTTGGCCCAACCATGAATCTCATAGGATTTTGGCCCCCATCATCCAATAGACCCTTAATAATATATACTTCTTGGTTATCCTTTATTGATAAATGCTGGCCATTATGCTCTGATCTCATCATAGGTCTTCATATGGGCCCAGAGGTACTTTTAGATATTATAGCAAACCTATGTTGATAAATGAGTTAACCCATGTTGTCTTTTGGGTCTTCAGGTCAGCTTGGCCATGTCAAGTGGGTTTTCAAACCCAGCAGAGGCTACAGCGAACCTCAACTGTACATGTTCAAGTTTAGGTCGCTTTTAAAAAAGGCAAACCTCGGCTATGCATGTTCTAGTTGAGGTCACTTTTAAACAAGCAAAGCCAAGCTTCTAGGTTTTTTTCCCTACCTGGCGACAATTTGTCTCATTTCTTTCATTCACTGAGCATTAAGTTTACATATTTCCTTATGCTGAGGTTATGCTTGTTTCATGTTATGGTTGACCGTTGAAGGTTGTTTTTTCTAGAAACACTGTACATAATATTGTAATTGTCTGGATGGATCAGTTCTTGAATTTGAAAAATGTTCTCTTTTATTATCTAATTGCTGTTTTTGAAACAGTTTAACTGCTTGTCTGAATCATATGTTTAGTGCCATGATTATTCTTCTTATCCCTTTTAGGTTCTGTATAAACACCAGTTTAATAATGTAGGTGGTCTAATATTTCTTAAATTGGTACATTTACAAATTGAGAAGGTTTTCATCTAGAATGCTCTGGTCTTTCTCAGATTTCATAGCTTGACTATGAGTTCTTTGAGTGGTACATCAGTCATTGCAAATGGTGCTCTTGTGAAAGCTCGGTATCGTCAGTTTGGAATGTTTGGACATTCAAGTTTGACATAAAACTATGATAATTCTATTATCCATTTCAATTCTTTTTCCAACGTAGTAACTAATAAATGTTTAAGTTCTACTGCCTACAAGTCTACTCATAGGTTGTGGAACTGCTGTCTTGCAGACTGGGGATAAGGCTCATGTCCTGTGCTTTGTGGAGTTTAACAATTCCAAATGCGCTTTGACTGCTCTAGAAGCTCTTCAAGGTGTGATTTTCATAGCATGACCTGCTGGTCTCTCATATTCTGCTATATTTGCTTGGGCACTCTAAATATTTCCACAGCATTTCCTGTTTTAGTATTTTGGAAAGCTCTCATGAATAAGACATTTTTTTTCTTCCCCCCCTGGAAACTTTGATCATTCATAAGTAACATCAGCTATAAAATGCACTAGCATGAACAATCATATCAGCTTTGTTTTTGGGTAAAGAAAAATCATATCATTGAACCGATAAGCATTTCCTGCTGCTGTATCTTTATTGCTGCAATTAGATGATTTTTATGAGCTTATCTTGGATATAACATCTTTAGTAACATAAAAGAGTGATGTTAACATATTTCCTGTATGTGAAGGTTTTAAATCCCATGGAACATGGTTGTCCCAGTTTTTCCATGTAATGGGATGTGCCTCCTACTCCATTCTAATACAGGATTCTCAAAGCATCCTGATCGAGATGCTAGGATGTTGATGAAACGGTCCTATCCTGATACATGGGATAGTATCCTGTCCTAGTATCCTATAAGACATCTTGCTGGACCTGAATTCTTGTGTAGAAATATCATGAACTGGCAACTTTATATTCCAATTCAAAACCTCCAACTGACTAATCGCTTGGTTGGTCTTCCTGCAGAATATAAATTTGATGACAAGAAACCAGATTCACCAGTCTTAAGGATCCAATTTGCAAAATTTCCTTTCCGTCCATCTTCTGTGCATGATAACCGGAGTCATGGAAGTGCACACTGACCCATTCCATGTGGCCCAAATTGGCGGGGCATCCTCAAAACTTGTTATGGATAGCTATGTTTAGAACGAGTCTTTTATCCTGTGGAGACATCTATACAGTGAGCTGTTACGCTGAGGTGGTCATCAGTCAGCTCACCAATGTAGCACCAGTGAATTCATGTATTCATTGTAATGACCACGCATGTGTTAGCATGCAGGGTGTATTACTCTTGAGAAGTGTCATCTGTGTAGACAATTTATTCATGTCGGTTAAGTTAGAGAGCACTAAGATTGTTTTCCTGAGTAGTTGCACTTTTTTTTTCCTGCTCGTACCGTTGTGGTTGTTGGGTTTAAATGGCATATGATATTGAAGTAGACTAATTTAATGCTGGAATTTTGCAAAAGGACTAGTTCATTGTTGGTTTTTTTAAGCATATTAGCCAACCCCAACTAGATTGGGATTAAGGTATATCTGATTTGTGCATGTTTTTGTGGATATTAGTTTTAAATGTCGAAAGGTGGTCAAAAAAATTTAAGATTATTTGAGATTTAATGCACTTTCTGGTCCTCTCATTGCGGTCCGGAGGATGGGGATTCTTTGTTTTTTAAGGGAAATTGTTGCATAGCCTCTTTTCTTACCCCGCTTTGTGCTGGTCATTTAGCTTCAAAAATATCGTCAAGAAGCAACAGGAAAGCCACAGGTATCTGGGCTTGTGAATTTGTGATTACCAGAAAGTTTCGATCACTGTGCCAGAATCTCTAAATGTGGAATGTCCTAATGTCTGGTGGTGAATTTTTAAATGCACCAGACTTCAATCAGTTCTGTGGGGAATGGTTAAATTTTTTTCTTCTTGTTTAGCAGGTTATTTATTGCCAGAAAATAATTTGAATGACTGCCGGGTTGTATTTTGGTCGCCAAAAATTTATTTACAAGGCATCATTAACCTATATGATGCTTAAATTCTTTACTATGCATGACTGAATTTTGATTCTTCGCCTCAATAATATCACACTGTAATCATCAGAAACCATTAGTTTCACAAATTTGTAGTAAAAAGATTGATCAGATAATAAGTCAAATTTTATCACTGGATTGCAAATTAATTCTAGGAGAATACCTGGATTCTTAAAATAGTGGCAGCAGGTGGGGAACATATATATAGGCTTAAGAGCTCAACAATCCTCTTTCAAACAAAGCCAACCGAGCCTTACTCTTTTGCAGATTATGCACAAGCTATTAGCCAAAGGTAAATTTCTGAAATATTCCTCACTTAGTTCAAAGGTGTCATACATGCCCTCTCCCGTCACCCTCATCATTTGTTACTCAGTTTCCCTCGTCCATGTAACATGATGACATGTGAGTTGCACGAAGCAGAAATTGAAATGGGAACATGTGCATGAATGGGGACCCCAAGAGGGGGGGTTGGTGCTGGGGGGCCCTGCCACAAGGCCATCAAGATGGTCGGCTCTCCTTTTGGTTTTCACGATGAGATCGTCCACATAGCACTCAATCATTCTGTGGAGCAGATCATTTAATTCGATAGACATAGCTCATGCTCCTATATTTTTAAATTCGAACGGTATAATTTTACAGCAATAGATCCCTCTTTGAATTTCTGAAGGCCATGTGCATCACATCCTCATGTGTTTTTTTTTTTTTTTTTAATCGTAACCAGATGATCCAACCATGAATGAGAGTGCCTCATGCCCAGTTGTGGAGTCAACCATCATCTCCGTTACGGAAAGAGAAAAAGAATCTTTAGAACATGCCTTATTAAGTCCCGGAAATCAATGTAGATGTGTATTTGGCCATTCTTCTCTCAAATTGGAACTATATTGGCAATCCAAGTAGGGTATTTAACTTAATCAATGAAGTCAGCGATATTTGTTGACCTCTCAGATTATTTGTCCTTCAAGCTCTGGATGGAAACGTCTTGGCAGCTGTTTTACTGACTCATGTTTTGGATCAATTACCAGGTAAGGACAGTGATTTTAGGGCCGCGTCCAAGGCAGATTAGTCTCGATACTAAAAGAGTAAAGGCTTCCTTTGTTTGAAAGAGGTTTTCCTTTTTCTCTTTATATATATATATATATATATATATATGGCCAAAGAACCTCGTTGTAGTGAATTTCGTTAAACAAATAGAAAGAAAAAAATTGCATATCCAAACTGATAAAAAGAGACTGAAATAAAACAAAAAGATAAATCATCCACTATACATATTTTATGCAAATTAACACCATAACACAAGTAGCGAGGTGAAAGGAATTTAAATGTTAATTCAATCCAGTATAAAAGAAATCTCTTTTTTTCTCTGAGAAGGATTTTACAAATTAATTTTTCATGATCAGGAAAAAAAAACAATTCCTGTTGAGACTGTTTAGAACGATTTAATCGATTATGACATCTTAAATCTTAGAAGAATATGCCATTCGAAATACATACTGACCCAGATCTACGATCACTTTCATCCAGGAAGAATTCATCACAAAAACCTGGACAACCAAAATATAACACCATAAAGAAACTAAGAATAAAACGCATCTTTGAGAGATCAAGAACCAAAGCTAATTGGAATGCCAGATGGGAGGGAGCCATTTTCGATGGTAGAAAAAGATACCAAATCAAGTCTCTGATCCTAATCCCAGAACCAGTCATCCTGGAACAATGGCTTCATGCCTAAGACCAAGAACACGTATTTCCAAGTAATAAAAGAAAAATTCAAAAACAATGGAGCTTCCAGGTTCCATCATTCACCGTCTAACTTCCTTATCCATGTCCTCCTTAATTACCTCTTCCTATCTCTTCCTCCAGCTTCAGCTTTTCTGACATCGCCCCCCCTCCTTTCTGTCCAGAGGTCGTCCGAGCCACCCTCCCCCCCGAAATGATCTCCTCCGATCGACCTCGTCGTCTGCGGTTCTTGCACCGGCTCGCTCGCGATACCACTCGACGTCGTCGCCTCTGGCTCGAGGATCTGCCGCAACCCCATCTCCGGCGACACCTCTCTCGGAACCGGACTCGGCTTTATGCGTGGACTGAGGACCTGCTGCCACCAAATCACCCGGCGGTGCAGACGATCGTTGTTGGCGATGCCAGGTCTTTGAACGCTTTCTCTTTTGATGACGATGGCCGTGCTGAGCCTGTCGAGGCCTCGCCTGAAAAGTTCTCTCCAGTACCGTTTCAGATTCTGAAAGCGGATCTCGCTGCCGCGTTCCAAGCACCCTCCCCTCCATTCTCCCCCGGTCCCGGTGACGGGAAAAAAGAGTTGACTCAGCCTGGCCAACAGGATCCGGATAAGCGCCTTGACAAACTGCACCATTTGGCGGCCGGCCCCGAGATTGATCCGCACGCGTTTCGGCATCTTGGAAACAAGTCTCGGTTGGCAGCCTCCAAGAAAGCAAGAAGGTGGTGCTTAAAAGATTCGGAGCGTTAATTGGACCTCGTGCAGGGTTTCTTTTATATATGTACTTCGCCTTCGGTCTTCTTTGTTCTTGGAAAGATCTTGCTCTATATATCTATCTGCAAGAAAAAAATAAACAAGAAAGGGCATGTCGGCATTCGAAAAAGAAGAAGAATTAAGAGGAGTTGGAGGGAGGGAAAGTGGAGAGATCACCAGGATTGCCTCCAAGTCTTCTTTCTCCGGAGCTCCGGTACGTACGGTCTGGACGGCGACTGAGGATAGAGAGAGAAAATGGCGAACGGGTTCTTTTATAGCCAAGTTCCGGTCACTTAATTTTTATAAAACTCGATTAAGCTCGGTTCCTTTCCAACCCTAGCAATATATATATATATATATATATATATATATACATATATATCGAAAGTGTGCAATTAATTAACCCTGGTCTGGGATATTATTAGCCCTGTCTTTAAAAGACGTGCTATAAAAGTTCTAAAATTAAATTTGTCATTCCTATCACCGGGCTAGCTAATGTCATGCGTCCCAATTATCTGTGATCTCAATCAAAATTAACCGCATATGACGTAGAGCAATCTCAGATCTCAATCAAGAACCTGTCACCTAAGATCCATGGCCATGTATAATCATCCATGGTTGAAACTTCGACAGTATTGGACACTACAAGAAAAACTAGATTTAGCAACCGATTTTTCGGTTGCTAATAATTAAAAATCGGTTGCTAAATTAATTTGCAATCGATTTTATAACCGAAATTAGTAGATTGTAAAAGTATATGATGCTAAAATTTATGACCGATTTTTTCGGTTGCAAAATTTAGCAACGATTTAGCAACCAAATTTGACATAACTTTTTTGAAAAAAATTTTTAAAAAAATATTGAAAAAATCTGAAAAAAAATTAGCAAAATTTAGCAACGATTTAGCAACCAAATTTGACATAACTTTTTTGAAAAAAAATTTAAAAAAAATATTGAAAAAATCTGAAAAAAAATCGGTTGCTAAATCGGTTGTTAAAAAGAAAATTCTGGAAAAAAAAAATCGGTTGCTAAAAAAAATCCACAAAAAATAAAAAAAAAATCGGTTGCTAAATCGGTTGCTTAAAAAAATCCAGAAAAAATTTTAAAAAAATCGGTTACTAAATCGATTGCTAAAAAAATCCAGAAAAAATTTAAAAAAAAATCAGTTGCTAAAAAAAAATCCAGAAAAAATAAAATAAAATCGGTTGCTAAATCGGTTGCTAAAAAAAATCCCAAAAAAATAAAAAAAATTGGTTGCTAAATCAGTTGCTAAAATTGAATAATTTAAAAAAAATTACGAAATATGAATTTTTTTCCTGAATTTACAAATTTAAGCTGAGATATATAAAGCAGATATTCATTTCAACATTAGCCACAAATCATTGAGAAGGGTTCAATCACACCCATTAGATACAATGGCAACATATAAAGCATCCATTAGACAGCTTAGGCACAAATCAGATATTCATTTCAAGGGTTCAATCACATTAAATTATCTAAAAATAATAGCTACATACACCAAATGGGTTTAACCGGAATTGAATACCAGGTACAAAATGAAGGTAAAACAACTAAAAAAATTCTATAAGTCATAACTTGAACACTGTAATTAATCGTCGGATTTAATGAAAAATAATAACATTCAGAAGCTCAGGATTGCCTCTTTTTCTACATTTAGAAGGGTCTAAGGCAGCAAATGGTTGCTTGCAAAAAGAGCAAGCCATCCAAATTTGTAACACCATTTAGATCCTTGCAAAACGATCTGATCCAGCCTACACTTTCAGCTTTTGAAGCATCACGAAGATATCAAGGCAACTCATCACAGCCTCTAGCCGTAGGTAACAAAAGAAAATCAATGAAAATTAAAATGCACAATAAAATAGCAAAAATCGAACAAAACTTTCAAACAATAAGATACAGAAGCTCAGGATTGCCTCTTTTTGTACATTGCGAAGGATCTAAGGTAGCAAATGGTTGCTTGCAAAAAAAGCAAGCCATCCAAATTTGTACTTGCAACAAGGGCATCTGAATTTTTCTTCACTTTGAAAGTTAGGTTGTTAGGTTGCTGACATGCAAAGAATACAAAATCTTCCACGCCCTTTAAAAATTCTTCGGTATATCCCTTTCGACCCGGTAAGAGTCTATTATACATCCAACTACGAAGTTGAAAGATATCCATATTCTGTACCATATCAAAACATGATGATACAAAAAAATCAAATGAGGCTGGACTAAGCATTGTTAAAGAAGATGGTTGCATCTAAAATCTGCATAAGTCCCTCTCCTTTTTTGAGATATAAATTAACATATGTAAAATAATACTATAGAAGCGACTAGGTCTTAGAACCGGTGCTACAAAAGCATTGAGATTGAGTACAGAGTAACCAACCAGCTACAATAAGTGCCAGGAAATATTATCAAGAGATTATGAAGCACCATAAGATTCATGAAGGCATCATAACCATATAAGCAAATGGTGAAATGTGTAACAATCAGCAACTTGTGGCAAATGGCCCAAACTGTGAAATTACATTATAGCATGACTCTTCATATGCAGCTAGAGTTTATAATTCCTGAGATGGATTGTCTAAGATTACTTCTTAACCTTAGTACTCTCAAAACTCTATTCCAATATATGTTGCAATACACATCAGCAGAGAAGCCTAGCTTCAATATAATCTTAAAAGAAGTCAAACGTGGTTCCTCCAACATTTTTTGCTTCATCATTCGAAGCCATAGTTGTCAAATAGTCCAGGAAACCCTAGGCATGGACCTCCTATAGCCTAGGCAATTAGGCAACCACCCAGGTGACAAAACTTTTACAACATTCAGAAAATAATATACATAGCTTCATAAATTTCAATTATCAACCAAGAATTGCATTGCCATCAATAAACTATTCATCTCAAATGACTCGAGGATACATCGCTAATGGCCAATACAAAAGTTCTTTTTTGTAATAAAACTTTCTAGTTCATCATAGTTTTATTATGTACACTAAACATGTAGACCATAACATATTTTTGTCTTGACTCATATTATATTGCAAACGTTATTAAATGGACATGTATATGGATTCAAATTCCATTGAAAACACTACAAATGATGAATTTACACCAACTACACACATATGATTAATTTAAATTGTTATTATCGAGGAATACAAAAAATGGAGCAAAGTTTCAGATCATAAAAACAGAGAAAATATATAACAACAAAGAATCCAAATCCGGTAGCAAAATAAACAATTAAATAGGTAAAAAGAGGGAATTCGATGGTGAGGGTCTCGAAATTGACCGACTAATCCAAGAAGACCTCTGCAATAGAGGATATGCCCTATTTAGGGCATTCCACTCTAGAAGGGGAAGGAAAAAAATGCATGGTAGAACAAGGGAAGGGAGCGTGAAGGAAGAGAAGCGGACATACCTTGAGGCCTCTTGGATCCTCGCCGATTGCCCGTGATCAATGTTTGACTGCCATCGGATCTAAAGCCACCGCTCGCCTTTCCAACACCCAAGATGGGGAGCGGACAGCGGAAAGATGCCCGACGAGGCTCGGAGCTAGGTTGGAGAGCTGAGAGATGGGAGAGCCAGAGGCGGCGGCCGGTGGGGCTCGGAGTTGAGGAAGGGAGAGCCGGAGGGGTAGCCGGTACCCGACGACCGATGGGGCTCGGAGATGAGGAAGGGAGAGCCGGTCGCATAGGAGATACCCGGAGCCGGCGAGGCTCGGAGCTGAGGAAGGGAGAGCCAGAGGCGGCGGCTGGCGGGGCTTGGAGCTGAGGAAGGGAGAGCTGGAGGGGTAGCCGGTACCCGACGACCGGCGGGGCTCGGAGATGAGGAAGGGAGAGCCGGTGGCGTAGGAGATACCCGGAGCCGGCGAGGCTCGGAGCGGAGGAAGAGAGAGCAGATGGGGTAGGCGATACTTGGAGCTGGCCGTCGAGGGGAGCGATGCGTCGGCCGTCGAGGGAGGCATCCGGAATCGGCGACGGAGGGAGATTTAGGGTTAGCAGGGAACCGGTGAATGGGAGAGCGAGAGAAAAAAAACGAGGGGGCTAGGGAATTTCTAAAAATCGAAGATTTTTAACCGATTTTATTAATACCCCTCCATTTCTAAAAAAAAATTTAAAAAAAACCATTTTTTTTGCAACCAAAAATATTGGTTGCAAATTACAAAAATTATAGAATTTACTTTTTTTAAAAATTAGCAACCAAACAAATCGGTTGCAAATTTCAAAATTATAAAATTTATTTTTTAAAAAAATTAGCAACCAAAAAATTCGGCTGCAAATTTCAAAATTTAAAAAATAAAATTTAAATAAGATTTTGCAATCAAAAATTGGTTGCAAAATTTTAAATAATTTTTTTATTAAAAAATTATATTTATATATTTATTTTTTTTTTTGCAACCGAAAAAATCGGTTGCAAATTTCAAAAATTATAAAATTTATTTTTTAAAAAATTATCAACCAAAAAATTTGGTTGCAAATTTCAAAATTTTAAAAATTAAATTTAAATAAAATTTTGCAACCAAAAAATTAGTTGCAAAATTTTAAATAATTTTTTTTAAAAAAATTTTAAATTTATATATTTATAATTTTTTTGCAACTGAAAAAATCGGTTGCAAATTTCAAAAATTATAAAATTTACTTTTTAAAAAAATTTAGTAACCAAAAAATTCGGTATTTTATTTTTTAAAAAAATTTGGCAACCGAAAAACTTGGTTGCAAATTTCAAAAATAAAAAAATAAATTTAAATAAAATTTTGCAACCGAAAAATCAGTTACAAAATTTTAAATATTTTTTTAAAAAATTGAAAATTTATATATTTAATATTTTTTTGCAACCAAAAAAATTGGTTGCAAATTCCAAAAATTATAAAATTTATTTTTTAAAAAATTTAGCAACCGAAAAATTCGGTTGCAAATTTCAAAAATAAATTTAAATAAAATTTGCAACCGAAATATCGGTTGCAAAATTTTATTTAAATTTAATTTTTTTATTTTTGAAATTTGCAACCAAATTTTTTGGTTGCTAAATTTTTAAATAATAATTATAAAAAAATTAAAAATAATTTCTGTTTTGGTTGCAAAATCGGTTGGAAAATAAAATTTTTGTAACTGAATTTGTAACCGATTTAAATCGGTTGCTAAATTATTCAGAAAAAATATCAGTTATAAAATCGGTCACAAATTTTTAAAAAAAATTCGGTTGCAAAATCGGTCACAAATATGACCAAAAAAATCAGTTGCAAAATCGATTGCTAAAACTGGTTTTTCTTGTAGTGGGGCATCCCACTCGCGCTTCTGATCCTGCTTCCGAGCGCAGATTGGATACCATCAAAATATCCCGGATCGGATTTCTGGTGGAGGACACTCCAACGCTCAAGTCAGTGGGTGGTCTAGGCATCAACAGAATGGAGAATTCAAGAATAGCATAGATAGAAAAAGAAGTGAGTAGAGTGGCCTGGTTTGGACCTGTTCGCCCTTAGACCTTGCTGACCCTTGGAATGTCTCCCCTTATCCTATTTATAGAGGTTGTAATAACTAAATATAATTATATTTGTTGTAACCGAATAACCAAATAACCGAAGATGGTTGTAACCGAATAACCAAATAATCGAATATGGTTGTAACCGAATAACTAAATAACCGAAGTAATTATAACCAGATAACCGAAATGGTTGTAACTGAATAACCGAAGTGGTTGGCCTTTATGGGCCTTAATGGGCCTTGGGCCTTTATCAAGACCGGATGAGAGGGGTACAACACAGCCCCCCACTCTCGAGCTGAAAAAAATATTGCTAGTGAACTGCTTCGGCTTTGACTCCATTTTCAGTGAAGGGAGTTATAAATAATAGCCTTTGCACTTTGTCAGTTGGCCAATTGGGTCTGCCTTTGATTGATAGTGATAGAGAATAGGATAAGCGGATCATATCATCACTAAGTTGCTGAGTAATATATGTTAATTAGATGCACTTTGGTGCGTCACCGGGTTTGCCGCAAGATAGACCATGTAGGTCATCCCTGAATAAAGATTGGACCATTTTGGCACTTCATCAGATTTATAGTAGTGTAGACCATATGGGTCATTTCTGAATTTTGGATAGAGAATAAGACAGGCTGATCAGGCTGACCTCGGCATTTTGTAGATCATTCTTATGTTTTTAATAGAAAATAAGATAGGCTAATCAGGTCTACCTCGACATTTTGTAGGGTAGATCGCGTAGATCATCCTTATACCTTTTGATAAAGATTAAGACAGGCGGATGAAGCCCACCTCGACACTTCGTAGGGTAGATCATGTAGATCATCCTTATGCCTTTTGATTAAGATAGGCTGATCAGGCCCAACTCGGCATTTCGTAGGGTAAATCATGTAGATCATCCTTATGCCTTTGATAATAAGATAGACTTCAGTGTGCCTTTCCTTGGACTTCAATGAGCCATGATAAGATAGGCTTTGGTGAGCCTTTCCATAGGCTTCAGTGGGCTTTGATAAGATAGGCTTTGGTGAGCCTTTCCATGGGCTTCAGTAGGCCCTGATAAGATAGGCTTTGGTGAGTCTTTCCATGGGCTTCAGTAGGCCCTGATAAGATAGGCTTTGTGAGCCATTCCATGGGCTTCAGTGGGCCCTTTCTTTGGCTTAAGCAGTTGTAATTCGGTGAAACTAACATCATGAATAGAAATTGCAGGAGTACAACTCTAGAATCCACACCCTCTGGCTCAGAAGCAAGCTTATAATTTTCATCCATAATCTTCTCCGACATCTGCACATTATGAAATAAAGGATTCTATTTAAAAAAAGTATAGAACAATGGCATACTTACAGTTTTGGACGTGGCATGACCTCTTGGCCGAGTTGTTGAGTTTCATGAGCCTTCATGGATCTTAGGGCCTTCGTGGGCCTTTGTGATCAGATCGGCCTTGATATCCCCATAGCTGAGCCGTAGATCATAGCCATGTGACCTGCCCTGGCCAAGTGGGCAGTGCGGACGACTTGGATGACCTGGAGGGACTCTTCTTGGCAGGGCCGAGAACTGCCAGCCCAGGCACCTTTGAATGATATTTTTCAACCTGTTTACTATGTTGGGAACAAAGCATTGCCCTCCCCGGACGTCATGGGAGCAGAGCTCGGGGGAACAAATCAAGGAGAAGTGAAATAGCGGAAGAAAATAGAGGAGGTCGATGGTAGGAGAGAAGAAAAGATTCGCCGGTGATCTGGCTGGATCCGGTGATCATGGTGCGAAGATCGGAGGCAGTGGTGATGGCTTCCTTGAAGCTCCCCACGGGGAGGAGACAAGGCAGAGACCGGTGGGTTTCCCTCGATCGTCGGGCTAGAGGAGAGAAGAAAAAATTCACCGGTGATCTGGCGGGATCCGGTGATCGTGGTGTGGAGATCGGAGGATTTGGCGGCCGGTGAATCAGCCAGCTGCACGTGGTTCTGATGCAAGGCTGCCGCGACCAAGGGGTGACCTCCCCGCCGTCGCAGTAGATCCTGAATGAACTGAAGCCGGTGGATCTGGCTGAGGACTGGAACTCTCTGGATTCGATCCGGCTGCTCAGGCTCCGGACCTGCTCCAGCTTCGAAAACAAACGCCTCTTAAGTTCCCTCAGCTCCCTCTTCGAGTAGGTCGAGATGTTGAACGTGACGTAGCCGGCCAAATCCCGTCGATGGCTGAGGCTGAGGTTGATACATTTTCGATTAAAGGATGAGTCGTCCGACATCGCGGCCGCGGATGCCAGCACCTCCTCTGGCTCTAGTGGGTGGAACTGGCCGGTATGGTCAGAGACATGATCTCTTTCTGTCTCCCCAGTACGGCTCATTCCGGTTGGCCAGGAGAGCAGATGCCATGCACCGCAGTGATTCTCCCCAAATCGTCTAGGACCCGACGGTCTAGCTTCGATGGGGGCCGCCGTAGCGCCAGGGACCATGGAAAAGGGCAATTATTCGATCGAAGAGAGCCGAAATCCAGGGAGCAGGGCCTCCGAGGACAGCGAAGGTGGGGAAAGGGGGAGAGAGAGAAGATGGCTAGAGGAGGAAGGGCAAGGGTTTCTAGGTAAGGAGGACGAAACCCTCTGGAGGACTGGGTGAAGGAGATGATCCGGGGTTTGCTTCTGGTGACTTGGGACGTGAACCCCGGGTTCTCACTCAGCCACCGATGTCGATGCTCGTTCTAGTCGGAGATCTTGATGCCGAGGGTGTAGTTCTTGGCCGCCACCACCACTGTAGCGGTCGTAGTGGAATTGTCCGCGGCAAGAGAGGTAGAGTTGGAGGCGGAGTCAACGGGTGGGAGCTCGTCGTCGTCGGGATTGGAGTCAGAGTTGGCGCCAGGTCCGCCAATGTTGTTGAAGCCGATTATGCCGCGGAGGACGAGGATGGTGATGAAGCCACGAGGGATAGTGATTTTAACGTCGGATCTTCCACCGTCGCAATCCGTCACCGGATCTTCCGCCTGCTAGATCCACCACCAGATCTGCCATTAGATCTAGCGGTGGGAGGATGCCACGGTCTCTCGCTTGATCCATCCAAGGCCACTTCCCTTTCTTCCCTTCTCCATGAAATTTTTGAAATTCTCCTTCCAAGAGAGGATTGATCGTGATCCCCTTCCCGGCACGCCAATCTGTTGCCGCTAAATCACCCGTGGTTGAAACTTCGACGGCATCGGGCATCCTGTTCGCGCTTTTGAATTTGCTCCCGGGTGTGGATTGGACACCTGCAAAAGATCCCAGATCGAATTTCTGGTGGGGGACATTTCGATGCTCAAGTCAGTGGGTGGTCTAGGCATAAACAGAATGGAGAATTCAAGAATAACATAAATGAAAAAGGAAGTGAGTAGAGTGGCCTGGTTTGGGACTATTGGCCCTTAGACCTTGCTTACCCTTGGAATGTTCCCTCTTACCTTGTTTATAGAAGTTGTAATAACCAAATACGGTTATTGTTGCCGCTCTCGTCGCCGCGCCCGTGCCGCGGATCCGTCGATCCCTCCTGACCGCCTGGCGAGGGAGCCTCCCTTCCCGCGGCGGACCTGCAAAAAAGGGGTTAGAAGACCCTGGCCGGGGATTCCGGCGAGGGAGCTCCGACGGTCAAGTCAGTAGACGACGAGAAGGAACAGGCTCTCCAGACGGACCCCCGAAGGGGCTCCAGACTTAGAGAGTTTACTAGTGAGAGAAATGCTCTGGGGACCAGAATCTCGGCTGGGCCTCCTAGCCGAGCTCACACCCAGTGTTCCCTTCTCGGGATTTCTTGGTTTTTACCCTCGGAGCAAGGCCTTGTGCCGGTGCTTCTTCTTCCTCCCCAGGCTCGTTCGCTTACCTTGTCGTCCCCAGATTCCTCCCTCGTTATCTCCTTTCGTCATGCGCTTGTTTCTTCCTCCTTGGAGACTTCCCTCCCCCGTCCTTTTCTCTTTTCCCTTTTCGGTGAAGGGGGCCAGGCGGCTTTCCGACCTCGTCCGCCAGGCCCAGCAGGGAAAAGGCAAAGACAGAAGGGAAAAAGGGGAGGGCGGCGCTGGCAAGGCGGCCGGTCAGGCCTCCGGCCCAGCGAGAGCACTCTCTTCCCCAAGCGTGGGCGCCATCCATCTATGGGGCCTGTTCCGTCAGGATCGCGTCTCTCGGCTGTGGGACCTATCGGGCCGATGCAAGTGATGTTCCGCGTGCCGCCGCCCTCCGTACGGAGCGCCGTCTGGGGTTCGTACGGTCCGAGGGATGGCCTCGGGGCCCGTTCCTCTCCCTGGGATCCTCTCCGTACGAGCGGTCTGACCTCGGCTGAGTTGGACCCGTCTCCGGGGGCTAACTGGTGAGGAGCGAAGGACCAGCCGACCTCGGCCTAGGTGTACCCCTCCCGGGTGGACACCTGGCGAGGTGGCAGGAGGTCGCCTGGCTTCGGCCGAGGTGGACCCATCTCCGGGTTGCCACCTGGCGAAGGGCGAAGGACCGGCCGACCTCGGCTCAGGTGGACCCCTCCTGGGTGGACACCTGGCGAGGTGGCAGGAGGCCGCCTGGCTTCGGCCGAGGTGGGCCCGTCTCCGGGCTGCCACCTGGCGAAGGGCGAAGGATTGGCCGACCTCGGCTTAGGTGGACCCCTCCTGGGTGGACACCTGGCGAGGTGGCAGGAGGTCGCCTGGCTTCGGCCGAGGTGGACCCGTCTCCGGGTGGCCACCTGGCGAAGGGCGAAGGACCGGCCGACCTCGGCTTAGGCGGACCCCTCCTGGGTGGACACCTGGCGAGGTGGCAGGAGGTCGCCTGGCTTCGGCCGAGGTGGGCCCGTCTCCGGATTGCCACCTGGCGAAGGGCGAAGGATCGGCCGACCTTGGCTCAGGCGGACCCCTCCTGGGTGGACACCTGGCGAGGTGGCAGGAGATCGCCTGACCTCGGCCGACCTCACTTAGGCGGACCCCTCCGGGTCCGGGCGCCAATGGGGTGGTAGAGGAACTCCGAGCCGAGCTCGACCTCGGCGATGGCAGTTTGCCTTAGACAGTCGTCGGGCGGTGTAGTCTTGCCGATCCTGGCCTTGAAGACGTGGCGCTGACTCGGCCGGGAAAACTCCCACGTGGCTCGATCGCATTCGGCGGTACCTGAGCCTGGCCACGTCACTGTCACGGCTGTAACAGTTATATTTGTTATAACCAAATAACCAAATAACCAAAAATGGTTGTAACCTAATAACCAAATAACCGAATGTGGTTGTAATCGAATAACGAAATAACCGAAGTGGTTGTAACCAGATAACCGAAGTGGTTGTAACCGAATAACCAAAGTGGTTGGCCTTTATTGACCTTAATGGGCTTTGGGACTTTATTAAGACCGGATGAAAGGCGTACAATAATGTCCAAGCTAGAACATGTCTTTTCATTGAAAAAAAGAAAAATTTAAAAACTCACAAAAAGATTCATCACAAGAAAGGAAAAAATGGTAACCATCGTGACTGTCTTTCCACCTTTCCGTTCTATCATCTTATTCATTTTTTTTTCTTTTTTTTTTTTTTTTGATACAAATAGACGATCACACTACTATGATATGATAATAATTATGGCCGGTTATCCAAGTGCTCGGTCATAAATGAGACAACCCAATCAACCGCACTGTTTGCTTCTTATAGACATGCCAAATCGATGCAGTCACCAGCAAGCCAAGAAACTGCCAAATATCATGAAAAAGAAGATGGGCATGACACTGCTTGGTCTTTGTCTTGAATCCATCCATTAACAACGATGAAGCTTCTTCAATATGAATCTCATGGCATGCATCTCCTGAATAGCTTAAATAATGCCCGTTGAAACTGCTCTGAGCTCAACCTCAATAACTAAAAGCTCATATAAGAAAGTACATCCAGTAACCAGCGGCCTATCCTCAGCATCACAAATGGCAAACCCTACCTCTCCACGTGACTCAGCCGTGAGACCCGAGTCTCCCACGCTTCATCCGACTCCAATTTGATCTGCTCCGAGGCTTCGCTCATGGCACCAGTCGATATCGCCTGCGGCTCCTGCGCCTGCTGCGCGCGACCCAATCTCCTGCGACATGCCGTGCGGATGATGATTGTTAACGTTGTAGAGAGGATGACAAGTACGTCTTCGGATTCTTGCTCTTTGGATAGTGGCGCGCGAAGAGCCAGACGAGGCCTCGCCTGTAAAGGTTTCTCAACCGTTCCAGACTCCCAACACGCCGGTACTCACTGATGGGTACCCGTACCAAGCACGTCCCTCCCTTCCATGTTCCTCCGGCCGGCCACGATGCTCATTCCCGCGATGAGGGCAAGAAAGGTGGAGTCTGATCAGCGTCGTGACAAGCCGCAGCATTTGGATGACAGCCCTGCAAGCGTTCCGGCATCCTGAAATCGATCGAGCCTCGGTTCGCTGCAAGAAATGCTACAAGATGTTCTCGGATCATGAAATTAAAGTTTTCGTTCACCATCACCAAGCTAGCTAGCTGCTAAAAATGAAATGATCGGTAGAGTTCATTTCCACAGTTCGTACCTCGTGCTTGGTTTCTTTTTAGGTTTGGATTCGGTCTTCTTGGTTCTTGCTAGCTCTTGTTATCTGGGAAGATCTCTTCTTGGTTCTTGCTAGCTCTTGTTATCTGGGAAGATCTCGTACCATATCTGGGAAGATCTCGCTTATTAGTACTCGAAGAAGAAGAAGAAACGGAGAGGGATTGGGATTGTCCATGCATGATGCACCTGATAGGTATTTGGACAATTTTGCCCTTCGGTCGGCGTGCCACTAATAAGTTAATTCAGAAATAAAACCAAACTCATTTGTGCTAATCTTGAAGCTACGCTGGAGTTTCTCGATCAGCCGCCTAAACTTCAATTAAGCTTAGCTAGTTTGCCACCATAATAAAAGACTATCAAACGTTTGGTCACTTCTTAATATAATCAAAATTATTCCAACTCACTCATAATTGCTGAGTCACTGTAATTCCTAATGCCTGTCATCCTCTCATGCGACCGCCCAAATCCGAACTAAATCATTGAAGATCGGACTAAATCCAAAGTGAACCGGGGAGATCAGTTGATCGGACTTCGAGTTGAACAGTTAGGTCAGAGAGAGTTAACAATGATTATGTTAGTAGTTTGAACAGGAATATATATATATATATATATATATAATATTTGAAAAAATATTTTTTTCTGGATATGTGGTAGAATAAATTTGATATGGCAAAATTTTACAAGCGCTACAGTATAAGATTAGGAATATGGTCCAGAAGATGGATAGAATTACTATCCTAAAAAAGATTTGGTCTCCTTCTCGTACGAAAATTAATTGGACCACACGCTATTGTACAACCCGAAAACCAGAACTTCAATGTCCATCGGTGGTACGATCTCAAACGGATGCCGATCAGCTCGTTTTCAATCAAAAAATTTAAAGTGCCAAAAGATTAGAAAGATTTTAAAAATTGGAATGGAGGAATATCAGAGAATGAGAGAGGGAGAGCTTGAGATGTTGAATGCCTTGAGAAAATTTTCAAAATGCCCTCAAACTAGCTATTATGATCGTTACAAGATTAAATATGAAATTAATTAAATAATTAAAATGAAAAAATGGAAAAATAGTTAAAAAAGTAGAATGCACGAAATCGAACGGGAACGCGCCATCCTCGCACGCCATTGCATGCGCTGAGGGGGGTGGAATTTTTTTTTATTTTTTTGACAACGACAACATATCCCCACAAAAAATAAAACAAAATTGTTTTAAAAAAGTTCAATATTATTAAATTCAGTAAATAATACAAAACTTTTGGACTTTCACTGTTCTTAGTATAAGTATCTTTTAGGTTTGAACTTGCATTTAGTATAAAATATATACAGTATGAAGTTAAGTTGATCATAATACGGGGTAGCGCTATCTAAGCCATGCGCTTGTCTTGATTTTCATGAGAGTTACTAGGAATTCGCCATGATCCTATAGTCATGGTCTCAAGACTATTCTCATTAAGATAGATCTTCCAAAGATACATGCAACAGAATCGTACCTCACTGAACTCACAATCTTGGATCTATTAAGAGCTATGCTCAACCTAACCATCATAATAGAGCACCACACCGTAGAGATCGGGTGGAGACAGACTTCCAAAAATAGTGCTCCCAAACATCACCTCAGAGATCGTTTCCTTTTGAACCTTAACATGGGATTGCCATGATAGAAGGGGTCTACTCTGGTGACTAATATATGGGCTTAAGTCCTATCATCTTCGATATCTCAAATACCACAGCCTTTGAAAGGCCTTTGGTCAAAAGATCTGCTAGATTATATTTTAATCTTATAAATTGCAGTGATACCATATCTTTCATTTTATTTTTTACAGTTTTATATCCAATCAGGATATGATTATTTATCTTTTTATTAGTTGTTTATTGATTTAACAGATCAATTAGAGCTCTACAATCATAATTTATAAAAATTTTGAAGATTTTTTGGTGAAAAAACTTCTATATCATTTATTAAATCTTTTAGCCATTATGCTTCAGTACAAGCAATGTCAAGAGCAGTTAGCTCAGATTCTAATGTGCTTCTAGTGATTATTATTTATTTACAAGAGTTTCAAGATACTGTAGCTCCTCCTAACAAGAAGAAATATTCGTGGTGGACTTAACATCTAATTTATCTATTATCCAATTGACATCACTAAATCCCTCAAGTACTTCTGGATAATTAGAGTATACTAGAGAATAATATAAGGTTTCCTTAAGATACCTAAAGATTCTTTCTAAGGCTTTCCAATATTTTTTACTAGGATTGCTAGTATACTTACTTAGTCTGTCTACTGCATAAGCTATATCTAGACGGGTTCTATTCGAAATATATAATAGAGATCCTATTTTTTGAGAATATCTTAATTGATCAATAGATTTTTTTAAATTTTTAATTAAGTGAGAGCTATGATCATAGGGGGTAGAGATAGAATTTAAATCAAAATATTCAAACTTTTTAAGAATCTTCTCTGTTGAGTGTGCTATACTTATTACCATTCTACTATCTATTCTTTCAAGCTTCATTCCTAGAATTACATCAGCTTCTCCTAAGTCTTTCATATAAAAATTATTTGATAAGTAGCTTTTAGTTTCTTGGATTATTTTCATTGATATTCCAAATAGTAATATATCATCTACATATAGGCATAGTATTATATAATCAATATCCTGTTTTTCATAATATATACATTTATCATATTCATTTATTTTAAAGTTATTATTTAAGATAATTTTATCAAACTTAATGTGCCATTGTCTAGGAGTTTATTTTAAACCATAAAGAGTTTGATTAGTCTATGTACTTTATGTTCTTATCCTTTTACTTTAAATCATTGAGGTTGGTTTATATAGATTTTTTCTTCTAGTTCTCTATTTAAGAATACCATTTTTATATCTATTTGATAAATTATTAATTTATGAATTAAGGCTAAGACTATCAAAGTTCTTAGGATAGTTATTCTTGCTATAGGGGTATAGGTATCA
This sequence comes from Areca catechu, assembly GCA_021397845.1. NCBI lineage: Eukaryota > Viridiplantae > Streptophyta > Magnoliopsida > Arecales > Arecaceae > Areca > Areca catechu. The sequence continues at coordinate 185,178,704 of CM038042.1, forward strand.
AAGTAATCTATATTTTTTTTGGTTAAATCCTTTTACTACTAACCTAGCTCTATACATTTCTATTATTCTATCTGATCTTAATTTTCTTTTAAAAATCTATTTTATTTTTATAAGTTTGTTTCTAGGAAGTAAATTAGTTAACATCCAAGTTTTATTTTTTAAGATTGATTGAATTTTGCTATCTATGACTTCCTTCCAATATGATGATTTTGATGATAACATCGCCTCATCATATGTAGAAGGTTCACCTTCTACTAAGAATGTGAAGAAGTCTTCACCAAAATCTTTTTCAACTCTTTTTCTTTTGCTTCTTCTTATTCAGGTTCAATTTCTAGTTCTGATTTTGTGCTCTAGAGGAATATGGTTTGCATTTTAGGGATCTAGAGATTCTAGTCTTAAAAGAAAATATATCCTCAAAGAAAAAAGCATCTCTAGCTTCTAAGATTTAGTTGTTTGTTATATTACTATTTTATGATTTTATAACTAAGAATCTATAGGTACTACTATTTTGGGCATAGCCTATAAATATAGCATCTATAGTCTTGGATCCTAGTTTTCTCTTTTTGGATTCAGTGATATTAACCTTAGCTAGGCACCCCCATACTTTGAGAAAATCTAGGTTATGAGTCTTTCCTTTCCAAAGTTCATAAGAAGTTTTGCCACTATCTTTAATAGGTATTCTATTTAGGATGAAGCAAGAAGATAGAAGAGCTTCCCCCACAAGTTCTCGGGTAAGCTAGAACTGATGAGATGCACTTTTCATATCCATGAGGGTACGATTTTTATGCTTAGCTATACCATTAGATTGCGGAGAGTAAGGAGCAATCACTTGATAAATTATATCATATTCTTGATAGAACTGGGAGAATTCATTCGAGATATACTCCCCTCCTCTATTAAATCTAAGAATTTTAATATTTATTTCTTGTTGATTTTCTACTTTGCTCTTATAAATTTTAAACTTATCTAGAAAAATCATCTATAAAGGTTACTATGTACCTATTGCTACCACGGGTTGCAGTCTTGGTGGAGTCACATACATCACCATGTATTAACTCCAAAAAAAAGGAATTTCTTTTAACTGATTTGAATAGTTTTCTTAATTGCTTAGATTTAGCACATATTTCGCATTTAGATGAATCTAGATTTGATTTAGAAATTAGTTTTAATTCCATCATGTGTTTAACCTTTTCTAAGTGTACATGACCCAACCTGTCATGCCACAAATTTTATTTATACTCATTCACAAAATGAATTTAATTTTCAGCTTTATCAATAAAAGGATTTATTACATTTAGTTTGAATAAGCCTTCACTTATATATCATTTTTTCTGTGAAGGCATTATTCTTAGTTATTACAACTTTATTACAATCAAAGATAATTTTGCATCCCCTCTGAACCAGCTAAGATCCACTAACAAGGTTCATCCTAAGATTTGGAATCTATAACACATCCGTCAGGATGAAAACTTTTTCTGAGGTCATCTCTAGGTTGACTCGACCTTGTTCCATGATCCTGGCAACTGTGTTGTTCCCTAAAGTCACACCTCCACTTGAATCCTGAAAAGTAGTGGACCAGGAGCGATTAAAATAAATATGAACATTAGCTCCTGAATCCAACCACAATCAATGTTGGAAGAAGTAATATTAATTTTAGGGTTTAAGCTTACTGACCTAAAGGTGCATTATTCTGGACCTTCAACTACATGAGCTTGGAGTCCAGAGGAAGCAGAAGGTTTACGAAGAGGCTCCTTCCGATGAAAGCAGTCTCTTACAAGATGATTTGTCCTCCCGCATGTGAAGCAAAATCTTTTACTTGGACTTTGGGCAGGCTTGCTGGATCTAATATTATGGGCCTTAAACGTTTTATCCTTGGGTATGAACTTATTTGGGTTAGAACGGTAGTATTGGTTTGATCAGTATTGGTAGTTCGGTTAAAATTTAGACCTTGATTTTGGTTTAGTATAGTTATTCATTTAGTATTGTTGAGTTAGGTTAGCTTGGACACTAGGAATTCTAGTTTATTGGATTTTGGACCTATGTTGGCCTTTTATCTTGATTGAGTTTAGAAGTTGAGCTGGGGTTAGCTCTCCTTACTTTTGGAGCTGACTTTTGACAAAGCCATTCCAAGAAGGAGGTATTTTATTTAGAAGGCTGGAATATTAAACCTTCGGAGAATTTGTCTCCATTGGCTTGGATTTTTTTAAGATACTCTTGGAATTGATAAAGTTGGTCATTAATAGGTATGTTTTTTACCATATTAAATCTAAGGAATGATGCAATGTTGAATCGTTCAACCCTAGCATCATCAAGGTCATATTCAGACTCTAGGATATTCTATAATTCCTTCATACTCTTAACCGATAGATAAATGTCATAGAGTGAGTCAGACGGGATACTAAGGATTCTATCTTTACATAAATAATCCTCTTCTGGGGTCGTTGGTGTGGTTGAACTAGAGGAACAGGTAAACTGGTCAATCATTGACCGAAGTCTTAAGGTGGTTAGCCAAAATTTTATTTGGCTTTGCCACCTTCTAAAATGAGATCCATCAAATTTTTTGGATTTAAGGCTAATGATGTCATCCTTAAGGGTTGCCATTGGATCCAAGTCAAGTTCAGAGAGGAAGATTTGGAACATAAAAATATTTTTGTTAAGGATTTATTCAAATAATCTAAGTATTTTTTGGATATATATTTCTAAAAATATCTCCTAATTTTTTTAAAAAAATTAAAATTTTATTAAAATGATCACTAATGTAATCGGACCTGTGGTTTGTCAAGATTTTTAATTAAGTTATTTGTCTCTAAATCTTAAAAACTTTGATTAATTTGTTGTATAGTTTTTTTAAAAATTAATTTGTATGTTGTAGTATATATTCAGGAGAATTTTCAATTAGTTTTGCATAATAAAAAAGAAATAGATATTATGCTATAAATGACAAAAAGAATATAATTATATTATTATATATATAAAATAAACAAGTCAAATAAACTATAATTAAGTATAAATAATATGTACTATAAACTAATCCAAATCTCCTTTAGACTTTTAGTAGTTAGAGCAGGAATATATATATATATATGTATTAGTATATATATATTTGAAATGTTTGAATTTTTTTTCGTGGTGTATGGCAGAATAAATTTGGTATAATAAAATTTTAAAAGTGCTACAGTATAAGGTTAGGAATCTGGTCTGAAGACGGATAGAACCACTACCTTAAAAGAAATTTGGTTCCCTTCTCGTGCAAAGACTAATTGGACCATATGCTCTCCTTCTAAGGTACAATCTGGAAGCCAGAACTCCAACACCTGTCGGTGGCACAATCTCGATCAGAAATCAAACAGCTCGTCTTCAGTCTAAAAATTTAAAGTAGAAAAAGATTGGAGAGAGATATTTTAAAAATTTGAATGGAGGAATATTAGAAGAGAGGGAGAGTTTGAGATGTTGGATGTCTTGAAGGACAAGGATAAAGACCTATTTATAGGCTCAAAATTTTAGAGAAAATCTTTAAAATACTTTCAAACTAACTGTTATGTTTGTTACAAGATTAAATATAAAATTAATTAAATAATTAAAAATAAAAATAGTTAAAAAAATAAAATATACGAAATCGAACTGGCTGGCACAATCCTCCTGCACTCGTTGCTTGTGTGGAGGGAGGTGGAGTCTTTTTTTTTTTTTTGCAATGACAACAGATTAAGCTTGAACTTGGATGGAGAATCTCCTCTAGCACATCATTCGGCCTAAAAATGAAAAAAAAAGTTTACTCATCTAAGTTTGTCCGAGTGGGGTCCTCCTTTGTTTGAGTTCACTGGATTTTGAAGGAACACAGAATATTTAAAAGCATTGCAAAATGTGGATTTTTTTTAATTAATATTTTTTAATTAAATATTTATCAAAAGAATGCTTTTATTTTTTATAAGGAAAAGGGATAGGGGGATTGTTGCCGATCTCACCGTGGTGGCCTGTAGCTCTTGAGCTGGCATCGGTCTCGGACTCTCTCACCTTGAGATCTCCAAGCTCCCGGACCTGCAAAACAAAGTCAGAGATCCTGGTCAGGGGTTCCGGCGGGGGCACTCCGACGCCCCGACGGTCAAGTTAGAGAGCGGCGAGATGGAACAGATTCCCTAAGGCGGGTTCTCGAAGGATTCCCGTGCCTAGAAGAGATGTAAACGAAAGAAATATAGGGAAGAGAGGAGTTGAAGCCTAGCTTCCTGTGCTGGGTTCACCGAGCTCATGCCTGAGGACTTCTTGAGGCCTCCCAGGATCGTTCTCTTGGTGTTTTCTCCCTTTTTCGACTTACCTTTCCGCCCGTTTTTACCATCATTTTTATACCATCGAACTGCCTTCAGCTCGCCTTCCTTTCAGGGGTCTCCCTGAGACCTCTAGACCTTCTCCTCCCCCTTCTTCTTCGGGTCCGGGAGCTAAGTGGCCGGACCGTCTCGTTCGTAGTGTGTTACGAAAAGGGGAAGACTGGTGAGGCTTTGGGCCGAGCGCGGGAGCTCTCCTTTCGAGGCATTGACGGTGGACTTCTAGCCGTTTCAGGCTCCTGTCCGCAAGAATTCCGTTCCTCGGTTGCGGGGCCTCGTCTGACTGGTGTAAACGAGATTTCGCATGTCACTGCAGGCCGTACTGGCACCCCCTACGGGGCGCGGTGCGCGCCGACTCTAGTGGTGACCTTGCAACCCGTGCCTCCACTTCCCCGAGGCTTTGCAGAGTAGGGCTGACCTCGACCGAGGTGGACCCGTCAGGGGGCGCCACCTGGTGGAGTGGCAGAGAGAGGCTCGATTTCGACCGGGGTGAACCCGTCTTCGAGTGCCACTTAGCGAAGGAGCAAGAGGGCCCGGCTCGACCTCGATCGAGGTGGACCCGTCTTGGGGTGCCACCTGGCAAGGAAGCGAGGGGCCGCCAGCTTCGATCGAGGTGGACCCCTCCTGGGTGGACACCTGGCGGAGCGGCAGAGAGGGGCTCGACTTCGGCCGAGATGGACCCGTCTTCGGGTGCCAGCTGGCGAAGGAGCAGGAGGGCCCGACTCGACCTCGGCCACGGTGGACCCGTCTTGGGGTGCCACCTGGCAAGGGAGCAAGGGGCCGCCATCTTCGACCGAGATGGACCCCTCCTAGGTGGACACCTGGCGGAGCGGCAGAGAGGGGCTCGATTTCGGTCGAGGTGGACCCGTCTTCAGCAGCCACCTGGCGAAGGAGCAGGAGGGCCCGGCTCGACCTCGGCCGAGGTGGACCCGTCTTGGGGTGCCACCTGGTGTGGGAGCGAGGGGCCGCCAGCTTCGGTCGAGGTGGACCCCTCCTGGGTGGACACCTGGCGGAGCGGCAGAGAGATGCTTGACTTCGACCGAGGTGGACCCGTCTTCGGGTGCCACATGGCGGAGGAGTAGGAGGGCCCGGCTCGACCTCGGTCGAGGTGGACCCGTATTGGGATGCCACCTGGCGAGGGAGCGAGGGGCCGCCAACTTCGATCGAGGTGGACCCCTCCTGGGTGGACACCTGGTGGAGCGGCAGAGAGGTGCTCGACTTCGACCGAGGTGGACCCATCTTCGGGTGCCACCTAGCGGAGGAGCAGGAGGGCCCGGCTCGACCTTGGCAGAGGTGGACCCATCTTGGGGTGCCACCTGGCGAGGGAGCGAGGGGCCGCCAGCTTCGGCCGAGGTGGACCCCTCTTGGGTGGACACCTGGCGGGGCGGCAGAGAGGTGCCCGACTTTGGCCTAGGTGGACCCGTCTTCGAGAGCCACCTGGTGAAGGAGCAGGAGGGCCCGGCTCGACCTCGACCGAGGTGGACCCGTCTTGGGGTGCCACGTGGTGAGGGAGCGAGGGGCCGCCAGCTTCGGTCGAGGTGGACCCCTCTTGGGTGGACACCTGGCGGGGCAGCAGAGAGGGGCTCGACTTCGATCGAGGTGGACCCGTCTTCGGGAGCCACTTGGCGAAGGAGCAGGAGGGCCCCAGCTCGACCTCGGCCGAGGTGGACCCATCTTGGGGTGCCACCTGGAGAGGGAGCCAGGGGCCGCCAGCTTCGGTCGAGGTGGAACCCTCCTGGGTAGACACCTGGCGGAGCGGCAGAGAGGGGCTCGACTTCGGCTGAGGTGGACCCATCTTCGAGTGCCACCTGGCGAAGGAGCAGGAGGGCCCGGCTCGACCTCAGCCGAGGTGGACCCATCTTGGGGTGCTACCTAGCGAGGGAGCGAGGGGCCGCCAGCTTTGGCCGAGGTGGATCCCTCCTGGGTGGACACCTGGCGGAGCGGCAGAGAGGGGCTCGACTTCGGTCGAGGTGGACCCGTCTTCGGGTGCCACCTGGCGAAGGAGAAGGAGGGCCCAGCTCGACCTCGGTCGAGATGGACCCGTCTTGGGGTGCCACCTAGAGAGGGAGCGAGGGGGGCCGCCGGCTTCGACCGAGGTGGGCCATTCCTGGGTGGACACTTGGCGGAGCGGCAGAGAGGTGCTCGAGTTCGACCGAGGTGGACCCATCTTGGGGTGCCACCTGGCGAAGGAGCAAGTGCACTTCTTCCCGAACGGGGGATCTTTTGAAAGAAAAATCCACGTGGTACTGATCGTGTCCAGCTAGATTTGACACGCGCCCCTCATCAGCGATTTAGCCATATCAGTTGCCCCCCATCCCCACATTCCGTCGAGGCGTCGTGGCTCGGGACGTGGGGATTTATGCGGAGATGACGTGGAGAAGGCGAAAATCTCGCGCCATAATTGCCATGATCCCTGCCGCCGCTTCTGTTGCGCCCGAGACCCTATGAGAGGCTGCCACGTGTGCACGTCCGACAGGCCATTATTATGCCATTTGAAAAATGAGGCAGTTTCCATCGGACCGAAGTGTCGATGTTGGGCGTGCCTCCACGCGGCAGCTATCTGGTGGCTCAGAACGGAAAGAGGCGTATGGCTGCTGTCGATTGAGTTTGGAAAGGAGGGGGACTTTCTGGATACGAAGTCTCTCCACTTTCTCGCACTCTGCCGGCGATTGCAGTGGTTTTCCTTCATCTTCCCGGGATTGCCATTCCTCTGGTACAAAATATTTCGGTGAGTATCCGCGACCTCCTTCTCCTCTTCCTCCATCTCTTAGCCCTTGTGCCAGTTTTTCCGCTTCTTCTTCCTTAATGGCGCGTCGCCGCTATGTCTCCTCCAACCCGGATGAGGCCGGTCTTCCCGATTAAGGACTCCACCGCCTTCTTCCTCAGAGGGGGAAGAGATCCCAGACGAGGTCCATAGGCGGCTCCAGCCTGAGGCTGTGACCATAGGTGTCCCTAGGGGTCCTAGGTCTCCCCCCTTAGTTTCCGCTCGTCCCATTTCTTCTCTTCCTCCTCCGGTGACCTCTCCCTCCGGCCCCTCCGGTCATGCCTCAACGATGACCGAGGATGCCTCAACGATGACCGAGGATGCCTCCGGTCTATGGAATCCCGGATTCGACTCATCTTTCCCTTCCATGGCATGAAGATCGAGTGACCTCGAGTGGCCCCCGGAGAATCGCCTTCTACGAGGACTTCCTCCTTGGGGGTCTTCGATTTCCCCTTCACCCCTTTTTCCTCTCTTTTCTTAGCCATTACCGTCTGGTCTTAGCCTAGTTGGCTCTTAATGCCATCCGGGTCATCTTTGCCTTCATCGTCTTCTGCCACTTCCATGGGTTCGTCGCCCATTTCTCCCTATTCAGGGATCTCTTCATCCTGAAGCGCTACTCCACCGATGATGGCTGGTGGTACATCTCATCCCGGCCTAGGTGCCTCAAGTTCGACCTCCCTTTGTCGATCAAGGGCTGGAAGAATCGCTTCTTTTTTTCCTTGGTCGAAGATGTTGACTGGGCCTGGAGCGAGCCAGACCGGTCTTCGAACCGGAACTCTCAGGTCGAGCAAGCGGACCAAGAGGTCTTTTCACAGCTGCTGAGTGATGCAGTCCTAGCTCTCGATGTTCTGCTCTCAGAGCAGAACTCTTCGAGGCAGGGATCAGTCTCATCTGGGAGCTGGGTGAGGCTCGGATCTCCCTCCTTTGATTTCATTTTCTGCTCCATATTTTCCTTCTTTTAAACTGGCTTGACTGACATCTTTTTTCCTCAGGTATGAAGTTCTCCATGGAGAACCTGATGGAGGGCATCACGGAGAGGGATGCTACCGAAGGGACTGAACCCCCAGCAAAGAGGGCTCGCACTGAGGCGAGCCGGGTGCCTGCGCCCACCTCCATCACTGGCCCTGGGGCGGCGGCTCCTGCCTCCAGGCCACCTCGGGCCCAGGCGCCCGATGTCCCTGTCGGCGACCTCGACAGGGCCGGGGAAGAGAGGGGGCCGGAACCTCCTCGAGCGGTGCCTGCTCTAGCCGTTGTGCCGGCCGCTTCTGCGGTGGCCACTAGGGTGGTGGCAGCTCCACCGACGGCCACACTGCTCGACGAAGGGACGGCCGCCTTGCCTGCTGCCGACGCGCCCATTCTGCCCCCGAGTCTCACCAACCGATGCTCCGTGATCCGTGACCAAGGCCTCGCGGAGAAAGTCATGGAGTTCGCCAGCACCTCCCGGGACCGCCGTCTGAGGGGTGGCCGGGACTACAATGAGGCGCTGCTCGAGATCCTCCCGTAGCTATTTACGGTATGTTCCGAGCTTCGACTACTTAAAGTTCCAGTTGGATCGTTCTAACTTCATGTTTATTTCGATGCAGATCGGGATGGACGTGCTATTGTTGAGGAACTTCCTCGCCGGCTACGCCAAGAAGGATGCCGAGAAGGAGGAGAAGCTCGGCAAGCTCGCAGCTGATGTCAAGGACCTCATGGAGAAAGGGGTTGAGCTACGAGAAAATAATCAGGCTCTCCGAGCCGACCTGGTCCACGCCTGGGGGCACGTCAAGGAGCTCGAGACCTCTCTGTCGGAGGAGAGGATCTCGAACCAGCGCCGCAACAAGGAGGACACGGCGGAGATGACCCGCCTCAGGGCTCAGTCCCAGTCACTGGAGCGCCGGGTAGAAGAAATCCTCAAGGAGCTGAGCGTAGCCAAGGAGAAGAGCTCCTACGTCAACGGGCTGCTGGAGGCATCCAAGAGGGAGGCGCAGGAGGCCGTGCCGAAGTTCCGGGCCTTTGAGGAGTACGTCGTTAAGGTGCGGGAGGCTATCGTGGACTCCTTCTTGAAGGGATTCCAGGTATGCCGGGAGAAGGTTAGCTCCTTCTACCCGAGCTCGACCTCAGTGGGGTCGTACTAGGCGGCATGAGGCAGGAGCCCACCGAAGGAGCATCGGCGGTGGCCAGTGACGAGGTGGCGGCTCCCGAGCAGCCTCCAGTCAGCGACACCGATGGAGAGAGTGCCCCCCAGCCCGAGGAGGATGCGGCTGTGCCGAAGTAGCTCCGCGACTTTTTTATTTTACTTTTCTATTTTTGTGTTTTCTTTCTTTGGGATCTCCCAGCCTGTCGGGGCCCCTCTTGTGTAAAGAACTTTCATTCGTAATGAAATTATCTTTTCATTAAATCGTTCCTTCTGTCTCTCTCTTTCTTTTTCTTTTTTTTTTCTTTTGTGCATCTTCCGGACTGAACCCCGGTGCTAGCTACTAGGACTAAGTCCCGTAGTGCGTTCCGAGCTGAACTCCGGAATTGCGTGGGTGAACTTAGTTCTGCCCCACCTTCCAAACCAAAGTCCGGAAATTCCGGACTGAACCTCGAGGCCACAGGATGGGTCTGAGCCTTGCACGGCTTGCCGAGCTTTTCTTCGGGATCGCGTGGGCGAATTTGGTTCTGCCCCGCCTTCCAGACCGAAGTCCGGGACTTCCGGACTGAACCCCGGGATCGCAGGCTGGATCTGAGCCTTACGCGGCTTATCGAGCTGTTCTCCGAGATTGCATGGGCGAATTTGGTTCTACCCCGCCTTCCAGACCGAAGTCCGAGACTTCCGGACTGAACCCTGGGGTCGCAGGCTGGATCTGAGCCTTGCGCGGCTTGCCGAGCTGTTATCCGGGATTTCGTGAGAGGGACATCGCGCTTTCGTGGGTCTTCTGCCGTGTGCATGCTCGCGGAACTTAGAGCTAGGTGGCCCTCACCCTACAAGACGAGAGCAAGCATTTGATGAAAAAGATTTCATTGCCAAAGTTCAAGGAGCCTTACACTATTGGTAATACATCCTCAAGTTTGAGGCATTCCAGGTCCGAGAGAACCGGGATCTGCCTAGCTCCTCTAGTTAGTACACCCCGTGAGGAAGTGCCTCCGCCACCCTATAAGGGCCTTCCCAGTTTGGGGAGAGCTTTCCACACTCCCGTGGCTGGGATGCTTCAGCACGGCGGAGCACCAAATCTTCCTGGTGGAAGGACTTCGATCGCACTCTGGAGTTGTAGTATCTCGCCACTCGCTGCCGGTAGGCAGCCATCAGAACTCGAGCCCTGTCCCTTGTTTCTTCAAGGAGGTCCAGGTTTAGCAGCATCCTGGTAGGGTTCTCCGTCTCGTCGTACTGCTCCACACGCAGGGTCGGTAGGCTGAGCTCAACTGGGATAACCGCTTCTGCTCCGAAGACAAGGTTGAACGGGGTCTCATCCGTAGCCATCCTTGGGGTAGTGTGGTAAGCCCAAAGGATGCTCGGGAGCTCTTCCGCCCACCTACCCTTGGCCAGGTCCAGTCTTGTCCGGAGGCCTTGCAAGATGGTCTTATTTGTTACTTCGGCTTCTCCGTTTATCTGAGGATGCGCCACCGAAGTGAAACGATGGTGGATGCCGATGTCGCTGCAAAACTCCTCGAACTCCCGATAATCGAATTGACATCCGTTGTCGGTGATAATAGTGTGCAATAGGCCAAAGCGGCAAATAATTGACTTCCAGAGGAACTTGGTGATGTTTGCCTCCGTGATCCGGGCCAAGGGTTCGGCCTCGACCCACTTCGTGAAGTAGTCGATGGCGATGATCAAGAATTTTCGTTGCCCGGACATCGAGGGAAAAGGTCCTAGGAGATCCATGCCCCATTGAGCGAACGGCCATGGGGCGGAGAGCTGGGAGACTGGAGCAGTGGGCTGACGTTGCACCACGGCGTGCCGCTGACACCGGTCGCACCTCTTCACGAAGTCAACTGCATCTTCTTTCATTGTCTCTCAGAAGTAATCTTGACAGAGGGCCTTGTACACCATGTCCTGCCCCCCACGTGTTTCCCACAGATGCCCTCGTGGATCTCTTGGAGCGCGAGTGCGACCTCTGCGGGTCTCAGACACTTGAGGAGAGTAGGACCTCCAATATAGTAACCCATCCATTAAGACGAACCATGCGGCCTTCCACTTAATGAGGCCAGCCACCACGTGGTCCTCCGGCAGGGTGCCATTAGTGATGTACTCGATGTACTTATCCATCCAGCTGGGCTCTTGGTTGACTTGCTGGACCTCGATGGGTGTCTCGTAGCTCGGGGCCTTGAGGTGCTCGATGTAAGCACGGCCCAACGATGAGTCCGGCAGGGTTGCAAGGCGGGAGAGTGCGTCCGCGCGAGCATTTTCCCCGCGAGGTATATGGGAGACGCTGAAACGCTAAAATCCTGCCGCGCTCGTTCTCACGAGCTCCATGTACTTCGCCATTTAGGGATCCCACGCCCCGTACTCCCCCGAGATCTACCCGACTACTAGCTGCGAGTCGGTGAAGACCTTGAGGTTGGCCACGCCCAATTCGCGGGACACTCTAAGCCTTGCAAGGAGCGCTTCATACTCCGCTTGATTATTAGTAACGGCGAACTGGAAACGGAGCGCACATTCGGTGACAACTCCTTCACCGTTGGTGAGGATGAGTCCAGCTCCACTCCCGTTGGAGTTCAAGGCTCCATCTACATGAAGGATCCAAACGTCTTCCTCTGGTCCTGGCTCTGGCTACCGGTCTTGAAGGCTCTCTTCCGCCCCCTCGTCCAGGCCTGCACACTCAACCAAGAAATCAGCGAGTACCTGTGCCTTCATGGCCGACCTCGGCCTGTAGGTGATGTCGAACTCGCTGAGCTTGAGCACCCACTTCGCCAGGCGCTCAGATGTGTCAGGTCGGCTGAGCACCGCTTTCAGCGGCTGATCCGTCAGGACAGCAATGGGGTGCACTTGAAAATAAGGTCTGAGATGCTGAGCGGACACGATTAGTGCAAAAATTAGTTTCTCAGACCGGGAATACCTGAGCTCTGCATCGTGGAGGAGTTTGCTTGTGTAATACACCGGCCTTTGCATTCCCTTGTCGTCAGTCCGAACCAGGACCGAACTTACGGCCTCTGGGGTGACCGCTAGGTATAGGAGGAGCTCCTCTCCTTCTTCGGGCCTGGAAAGCAGCGATGGGGATGCCAGTGTTCTCTTTAGCTCGTCGAACGCCTCCTGGCACTCCTCCATCCAGGTAAAGTTGTTCATCTTCCTCAGTGCCTTAAAAAAGGGCCAGCAGCAGTCAACGGACCTCGAGATAAATCGACTCAGGACGGCTATCTGGTCGGTGAGTCCTGCACTTGCTTCTTGGAGGTGGGTTGCTCCATGTCCAGGATAGCCTGGACCTTCTCCGGGTTGGCTTCTATCCCCCTTTGGGTTACCATGAACCCTAGGAACTTCCCGGCTGACATGCCGAAGGCATATTTCGCCGGGTTCAATTTCATATGGTGAAGCCGGAGGTTACCAAAGGTCTCCGCCAGGTAGCCGACGTGGTCCGAAAGGGGCTTGCTCATTACCAGCATATCGTCCACGTACACCTGCATGTTGCGGCCAATCTGGTCTTTGAAGACTTTGTTGACCAACCGTTGGTACGTGGCCCCAGTGTTCTTGAGGCCGAATGGCATCATCTTGTAATAGTAGGTTCCACGGTCAGTGACGAAAGTAGTGTGCTCCTCGTCCTCCGGGTGCATTCGGATCTGGTTGTACCCAGAGAAGGCATCCATGAAAGAGAGGAGGTGATGCCCTGAAGTGGTGTCCACGAGCTGGTCGATCTTTGGAAGAGGGAAACTATCCTTTGGGCAAGCTCGGTTGAGGTCGGTGTAGTCCATACAGATCCTCCACTTGCCATTGCTCTTCTTCACCATGACCACGTTCGCCAGCCAACTGGGATACTGTACCTCCCGTACAAAGCCGGCGACGAGGAGCTTCTCCACTTCTTCATTGATGGCCTTCTGCCTCTCCGTAGTAAAACTCCTTTTCTTCTAGCGGACAGGGCGGCACCTTGGATCAATATTCAACCGGTGGGTGATGACTTTCGAGGGGATACCTGGCATGTCAGCAGCGGACCAGGCGAACACATCAGCGTTCGCCCGGAGGAAGTCTAGCAAACAGGCCCGCTCTTCTTCCGGGAGCTGGGCTCCTATCTGCACCATCTTCTGAGGGTCCGAACCGGGAGGGTACGTCAACAGGCACTCCACGGGCCCTCCCCTAGGGTCTTTGGTGGGGACACCTTCTCAGAAATTCAGAATTCTCTTTGGATCTCATAGGAAGATCCGGGCCTTGAATCATCTGGCACCATTTTGTTGCACCCGGCATCTATTTTGGAACCCTTTTTTTTGTGGATCTTAAAGCAAGCCTTATAAAGGAGAGATTTAATGAAGAAACTAAGATACAAAGGTGGGATTTTTTTCCGCTTTTTAAAGCATGAGGGAGCCAAGCTTGCTGCCGATGCCTGCAGCCCCAGCTTTTAGCCTGCAGCAGCCCCAGCTTTTAGCCTGCAGCAGCCCCAGCTTTTAGCCTGCAGCAGCCCCAGCTTTTAGCCTGCAGCAGCCCCCCTTCCATCAAATCACCTGCAGCCCCAGCTTTTAGCCTGCAGCAGCCCCCTTCCATCAAATTAGCCTGCAGCAGCCCCAGCTTTTGTCAAATCACCTGCAGCAGCCCCAGCTTTTGTCAAATCACCTGCAGCAGCCCCAGCTTTTGTATTTTCTATTTTGATCTTCATGATTTGTATTGGATCCCCTCTTAAGTCTATAAAATGAGGGGAGGTCCTCTTGTATGAAAAGAAGAAAAAAAAAAAAATTTTGAAATGAAATGCAGCTACTTCTCTTCTCCAAAGCCTTCATTATTCCAGTAATGTTGAGAGGTGTGAGGCCTTGAGTCTTCCTTCGTTGCAATCGCAATGTCGCAGAGCGTGAGGTTCTACTTCCTTCGTTGTCTTTGACAACGTCGCCAGGCGCGAGGCCCTGTTTATCTCCTTCGATACTGCCCGAATTTCAGAAAACCTCCTTGCATCCCTCCTCTATCTTTTCTTGATTGTTATTTTGATACTTCACCCCGAACTAATCCGCCTTCGTGTTTTGTAGGGTTCTCTCCGGTACCGAGCTTCCGAGACGATCTTGCCACTACCAAGAGCTTGGAATTTCTGATTGATTCGGTGTATTGGTTATTGACCGTCCAAGCCGCATCTTCCGAGGACGTGTGAACAATCGTGTGTTGCAAATACTGTCGAAGGACCCTTTTCCTCCCCCCCCCCCCTCTTCCATACTCTAGATCTGCAATATTGAATGTGTGCAAGTCCTAAGATCGAGGGTTTCTTAATCCTTGAGTCCTGGGTTAAACCTCACTTTGTTTTGTTGGTTTCAGCATGAGGGGTTGCGCGGTTTGACCCTATGATCTTTAAATCGCTTTCTTAATACATGCTTAATGAACACCTAGCTTGTTTACATCCTAAAGAGTGATTTTCTTGCATGACTAGCATTAGGGTTCCCCATCATATTTGGTATCAGAGCAGGTTAGATTAGGACTTGTTTTCAGTCTCTACACATCAAGATTTCTGTTTTCCTATATATCTGCCTGTAATTTACTTAAATCTCTATATAAAAGTAGTTAGTTTATCTTGCTTATATTTTTTTTCTTGTAGCATTTTTAGTTATCTATCTTTGTCTAAAATTTCGTCTTTATAAAAAAAATTAAAAAAAAAAATTAAAATTCCTGAAAGTCGTTGCTGTCCTGTTTACTGTTTACTATTTTCATATATGTCTGCCTGTAATCCACTTAAATTTCTGTATAAAAGTAGTTAGTTTATCTTGTTTATATTTTTTCCTTGTAGAATTTTCAGTAATATATCTTCATTTAAAATTTTGCCTTCAGAAAAAAATTACAAAAAAAGTTAAAATGTCTGAAAGTTGCTGCTGTCTGCATGCTGTTTGCTGACCCTTCCGTTTTAGTTATGTTCCAAGACATGTTTAGAATAGCATAGGTTTTATTTGTCTAAATCCTTTCATCTGGTATGTTATTGATGTGTTGAGTATCTACTGTGATTTTTCTGGAATTCTTAGAATTTTTTGCATAACACTTTTTTCCCCACCTCTAACTGAAACACACTGGCTTTTCTGCACCATTAGACTAGGGTTCATTGCATGTGTCATTCCATCTCATGATAAATCTATTTAATGGCGGCAATATCATAACATAAGGGGAGGACTTCATTACCTCTCCTTAGCCCACAACAACCACCCTCATTTTCGAACCCAAGCCTTTAAGTTTAAAATCAATTAGCAACGTACTGCTTTGCTCTAGAGAGCCATAGGGACACCAACACGGTCGAGTCAAGACTTCGAGTCTACTTCTTGTGTCAGTCTATCTTGTGTGTGCCTCTATTCTTGGTGTCTAGGTTGGTGAATCTAGGGCTTGTGAGTTGGTCCGCCGTACCTGGCCAATCCCCGATTGGTGTCTAAGGTTGGCAGAAAGGGACCTTTCACTCCCCTACATCTACCTGGCCAAGGATAAGGGTTACTACAAGGTAGCCTGTTGCATTGAGTTGGGCCCCAGTTGAGATTCTAGGTCTAGTTACCCTTAGTCGGATTTCTGCTTGTGTGCTTGATTCATGTCTACTAGGGCAGGGACATCATACCAACCTGAGACACCTATGGATAATCCTCAAGAGGCTTTACTAAGGACTATGTCAGAGCATTTTGCCCAAATGTCAGCCCAGTTATCTGCCCAATTGACCAGTCACTTGGATAACCGGTTGAACCAGTTGGAGGCTAGATTGGATACCATAGAGGGAGCCCAGCAGCAGCGTTCTGACACCCCAGCTTCGATGACACACCCTAGGAGGGCTAGGAATTTTGACCCTTTCGAAGAACCTACCCCTAGGAGAGAGAGAGCTTTTGACCCATTTGAGGAACCATATCCTAGGAGGGCCCAGCAACCTGATCTATGCCGAGATCATTCCCCTAGAAGACCCCGTCGGGAGTTTGTTGATCTGGAAGATAGGGCTTTTAAGAGCATTAGACTTGAAGCCCCCACATTTGATGGCACCCTAGACACCAAGGTATACCTGGACTGGGAAAAGGAAATGGACCAGTATTTCGAGTGGTACGAGATGACGGAGGGTAGGAAATTTAAGTTTGCCAAGCTTAGGTTAATTCGCCAAGCCCGGATGTATTGGGATACTGTTGAGAGACTAATGAGGCAAAGAGAACAGGAACCCATAGCCACCTGGGGAGAGTTAAAAGCCAAGCTTAGGGAAAAGTACATACCCGTGTCTTACCACCAACGCCTTTTGGATCAGTGGCATAGGTTGATTCAAGGAAACAAGAGTGCCACAGAGTATATTGCCCAGTTTGATGAGTTGGCCATGAGGTGTGGGATGAACGAATCTGAGGCTGTGATTTTGTCTAGATTTAGGTCTGGTTTGAGAGAGGAGTTGAAGAGAGAGCTTTACCTGAGGGAGGTAAAAGATCTAGAGCAGGCCTACCAAGTAGCTAGGGATTTTGAGCAGTTTCATAGGACTCCCGCCTATCGAAAGATCGAACCCACTAGGAGTCTATACCCTAGACCAGCCCAGTCTAATCCAGGCCATCCAAACCTGAGTCGACCTGACCAAAATCGGACTGACCCTAGTCGACCCGGGTCTAGTAGACCCAGCCTTGTTAGACCCATTCCCAGCCGACCTCAAGACAATAAGGGTAAATCTGTAGAGGTCCCCAGAAAATCTGGCGTTTGCTTTAGATGTCACCAGTCCGGCCATTACGCCAGTGAATGTCCCACTAGATCCCTCCATATAGGTGATTTAGAGGGAGAAGAGAACCCCGAGACTGTTCATGAGTTGGAAGAAGAGGTGTATGAGGAAGGACTGACTTTAGCAGAGGAGTACGAAGGAGATGAGGAAACCTGTGATCCCACTACCTTGTGTGGAGTTGTTAGACGCATCCTTGCCCAATCTAAGGAACAAGAAGACTGGCGTAGGACCAACATCCTACACACTTTCATTAAGGTTGGAGAGAAAGTTTGCAAGGTTATCTTAGATAGTGGTAGTTGTATCAATGCCATTTCCGCCAGCACCGTCAAGACTTTAGGGCTAACACCAGTCCCCCATCCTAGCCCTTACAAAGTATCCTGGATAGATTCTACCTCCATTCCCATCAAGCTCCAGTGTCAAGTCCTCATCCAGTTGCAGTCGTATCAGGAAAAAGTGTGGTGTGATGTGCTGCCAATGGGGGTTAGCAGCATCATCTTAGGAAGACCCTGGCTTTTTGACCATGATGCCACCCTGTTCGGTAAGACCAATTCCTGTTCCTTCAACCACTTAGGAAAGAAGATAGTGATCCATCCCGTTCCCCCTAAGGATGAGGTTAAGAAGGGAGCTAGCTCTTTGAAGAAGAAAACTCCTGGATTGAATTTAATTAACGCCAAAGAGCTACAGAAGGAGATTATAGAAGGTTCCCCTATTTGGATCTTGACTGCTAGAAAGATTAGGGAATCTACAGTAAAAGAACCCCCTCTAGAAGTTTTGGAAGTTTTGGAAGAATTTAAGGATGTATTTCAAGATGATCTGCCCAACCAACTTCCACCCCTTAGGGACATCCAGCACGCCATTGACCTTGTCCCAGGATCCACCTTGCCTAACTTGCCCCATTATCGGATGAACCCCACAGAACACTTAGAGCTCCAAAAGCAAGTTAGTGAGTTGCTGAATAAAGGTTTTATCAAGGAGAGTTTGAGTCCTTGTGCCGTCCCAGCCCTTTTGACACCCAAAAAGGATGGCACATGGCGAATGTGCATCGACAGTCGAGCTATCAACAAGATCACCATCAAGTACCGGTTTCCCATACCCCGTCTAGACGACCTCTTAGACATGATGGCTGGAGCCACCATTTTCTCCAAGATTGACCTTAAGAGTGGCTACCATCAAGTTAGAATCCGACCCGGGGATGAATGGAAGACATCATTCAAACTAAGGATGGTTTGTACGAGTGGGTAGTCATGCCTTTTGGGTTATCCAATGCACCCAGCACTTTCATGAGAATCATGACCCAGGTCCTTAGGATGTTCATCAGTAAGTTTGTGGTAGTCTATTTTGACGACATCCTGATTTACAGCAAGAATGAGAAGGACCACCTGGACCACCTTAGGTTAGTGTGTTCGGCTCTTAGGAAAGACAGCTTCTTTGCAAATCCTAAGAAGTGTGAGTTTCTGACCCGTAGGGTTGTCTTCCTAGGATTTGTCGTGACCCCACAAGGAGTAGCCGCTGATCCCGAGAAGATCAAGTCAATAGTTGAGTGGCCTATACCAACCTCTATTACTGAAGTTCGTAGTTTCCACGGACTAGCCACCTTTTATAGACGATTCATTAGGGGTTTCAGCACTGTTGTCTCACCCATCACTGATTGCATTAGGAAGGGAGCCTTCCAGTGGACCAAGGCGGCTGACAAAGCCTTCTTAGAGCTGAAAGAGAAAATGACCCAGGCCCCCATCCTAAGATTGCCCGATTTTTCCAAAGTGTTTGAGGTAGCATGTGATGCCTCAGGGGTAGGAATAGGAGGAGTCCTAAGCCAAGAGAACCACCCAGTAGCCTTTTTTAGTGAGAAGCTCAATGAGGCTAAGCTTAGGTATTCTACCTATGACAAGGAATTTTATGCCTTAGTGCAAGCACTAAGATATTGGAGGCATTACCTTTTACCAAATGAATTTGTGTTGTACTCTGATCACGAGGCCTTAAGGTATCTGAGTTCCCAAAAGAAGTTGAACCCTAGACATGCTAAGTGGGTAGAGTATATCCAGGCGTATACCTTTGTTTTGAAACATCGAGCAGGAACTGCCAATAAGGTTGCCGACGCCCTGAGCCGCCGATCTTTACTTCTGAGCACTGTTAGAACTGAGGTTGTAGGGTTTGACCAGATTAAAGAGCAGTACGATACCTGTCCTGATTTCGGAAAGATTCATCAAGTCTTGAGTATCGGACCATCTAAGGAACACAGTCAGTACACCTTGTTAGATGGTTATCTGTTTAAGGAGAATAGGCTATGCATCCCAAGAACGTCTGTAAGGGAATTTTTGGTCTGGGAGACACACGCAGGAGGTTTAGCTGGCCATTTCGGGAAGAACAAAACCATCCTAGCTGTAGAGGAACATTTCTTTTGGCCAAGTCTGAAAAGGGATGTCACCCAAATTGTGGCCAGGTGTCGAACGTGCGCTGTTGCAAAACAGCAAAAGCAGAACACTGGTTTGTACACCCCTTTGCCCGTCCCTAGTTGCCCTTGGCAGGATTTGAGTATGGATTTTGTGTTAGGATTACCTAGAACCCAAAGGAAGCATGACTCCATTTTTGTTGTGGTTGATAGGTTTTCCAAAATGGCCCACTTCTTGCCCTGTAACCAATCATACGATGCTTCTAAGGTAGCCAAGCTATTTTTAGATGAGGTCGTTAGGATTCATGGCCTACCGAAAACCATCACTTCTGATCGAGATATTAGGTTCACCAGTTACTTTTGGAAGACCCTTTGGCACATGTTAGGGACCAAGTTGAAATTCTCCACTGCTTATCATCCCCAAACTGATGGTCAAACTGAAGTTGTGAATCGAAGCCTAGGAAACTTGCTTAGGTGTCTTGTAGGCGAAAACATTAAAAACTGGGACTTACTGTTACCAAAAGCCGAGTTTGCCTATAATAGCTCTGTGAATAGAACTACTGGTAAAAGCCCATTTGAGATTGTCCTTGGGTACCAACCCAATAAGCCCATTGATCTGATTCCCCTGCCTTTGCATGGTAGAGCATCCGAGTCAGCTGAGTCTTTTGCACAGCATATTAGAAATCTGCATCAGGAAATCACTCAAAAGATTAAAACAAGTAATGATGCTTATAAAAGACATGCTAATTTAAGAAGGCGATTCAAGGAATTTTCTATTGGGGATTATGTCATGATAAGACTCAGACCAGAACGGTTTCCCTCGGGAACCGTAAAGAAGCTGCATTCCCGTAGTGCTGGACCTTTCAAAATTATTGAGAAAGTTGGACCCAACGCCTATGTGCTTGAGTTACCCCCTGATCTAGGCATTAGTTCTACTTTCAATATTTCAGATTTAATTGAGTATAGGGAACCGGCAGTAATACCTAGTGAGGCATTCGGGATTGATCCTTTGATTGAGAGAGAACCTCCCCAAGAGTGTCCACTAAATTGGCCTGAGCGAAGAGAGAAGATCGAGCGAATCTTGGACGATCAAGCTATCAGTACTCGACGAAATGGATATCAACGCTACTTGGTAAGATGGCAAGGTCGCCCCGAATCAGAGGACTCATGGGTTACCAGGGAGGACCTACAACGTATCGATCCGGATCTTTTGGAGGAGTATCAAAGCCGAACAAACCTCTACTCAACGGAGTCGAGTTCTTCCCACCCCAGGAGGATTGGTGGGGACACCTTCTCAGAAATTCAGAATTCTCTTTGGATCTCATAGGAAGATCCGGGCCTTGAATCATCTGGCACCATTTTGTTGCACCCGGCATCTATTTTGGAACCCTTTTTTTTGTGGATCTTAAAGCAAGCCTTATAAAGGAGAGATTTAATGAAGAAACTAAGATACAAAGGTGGGATTTTTTTCCGCTTTTTAAAGCATGAGGGAGCCAAGCTTGCTGCCGATGCCTGCAGCCCCAGCTTTTAGCCTGCAGCAGCCCCAGCTTTTAGCCTGCAGCAGCCCCAGCTTTTAGCCTGCAGCAGCCCCAGCTTTTAGCCTGCAGCAGCCCCAGCTTTTAGCCTGCAGCAGCCCCAGCTTTTAGCCTGCAGCAGCCCCAGCTTTTAGCCTGCAGCAGCCCCCTTCCATCAAATCACCTGCAGCAGCCCCCCTTCCATCAAATCACCTGCAGCCCCAGCTTTTAGCCTGCAGCAGCCCCCTTCCATCAAATTAGCCTGCAGCAGCCCCAGCTTTTGTCAAATCACCTGCAGCAGCCCCAGCTTTTGTCAAATCACCTGCAGCAGCCCCAGCTTTTGTCAAATCACCTGCAGCAGCCCCAGCTTTTGTATTTTCTATTTTGATCTTCATGATTTGTATTGGATCCCCTCTTAAGTCTATAAAATGAGGGGAGGTCCTCTTGTATGAAAAGAAGAAAAAAAAAAAATTTTGAAATGAAATGCAGCTACTTCTCTTCTCCAAAGCCTTCATTATTCCAGTAATGTTGAGAGGTGTGAGGCCTTGAGTCTTCCTTCGTTGCAATCGCAATGTCGCAGAGCGTGAGGTTCTACTTCCTTCGTTGTCTTTGACAACGTCGCCAGGCGCGAGGCCCTGTTTATCTCCTTCGATACTGCCCGAATTTCAGAAAACCTCCTTGCATCCCTCCTCTATCTTTTCTTGATTGTTATTTTGATACTTCACCCCGAACTAATCCGCCTTCGTGTTTTGTAGGGTTCTCTCCGGTACCGAGCTTCCGAGACGATCTTGCCACTACCAAGAGCTTGGAATTTCTGATTGATTCGGTGTATTGGTTATTGACCGTCCAAGCCGCATCTTCCGAGGACGTGTGAACAATCGTGTGTTGCAAATACTGTCGAAGGACCCTTTTCCTCCCCCCCCCCCTCTTCCATACTCTAGATCTGCAATATTGAATGTGTGCAAGTCCTAAGATCGAGGGTTTCTTAATCCTTGAGTCCTGGGTTAAACCTCACTTTGTTTTGTTGGTTTCAGCATGAGGGGTTGCGCGGTTTGACCCTATGATCTTTAAATCGCTTTCTTAATACATGCTTAATGAACACCTAGCTTGTTTACATCCTAAAGAGTGATTTTCTTGCATGACTAGCATTAGGGTTCCCCATCAGTCTTGCTCTCTTAGGTCGAGGTCGTCGACATCGAAGCCGAGCTCAGTGCTCCGGGCACCCGGGATTGTCTGCAAGCAATGCTGGACGGGCTGGGCCATCCCTCTCATTACTCCCGTCCCAGAGGCGGTAGGGAACTGCACCAGCAATCTCTTAGTGGAAATGACAGCGTCCAACTGGTTGAGCCCTGGACGGTCGAGGATGGCATTATAAGGTGATGGAAGCTTGACGACGGTAAACGTCATCATGACCGTACTCTGCCGAGGTGGGGATCCGGCAGTGACAGGGAGAGTGATCTCTCCCTCGTCCCCCATCGAATCTCCGGTAGAGCCAACGAGAGGGGTGTGCACCAGCTTTAATTGATCATGAGACAGATTCATTCGGGAGAAAGCATCGTAAAAAAGCATGTCAGTAGAGCTCCCACTATCCACCATAATGCGATGTACAGGATGTTTCATGATGGTCATCTCGACCACCACTGCATCATTGTTTATATTTTCATTTTTATTCCCCTTTTCAAAGGGAAGTACATTCTCTGGGTCTCCCACCTCTCGGGCTCTCTTCGTCGTATAACCGATCCCCAAGGAGATCATGCCCACCGGCTTCTCCGTTGGGCGGTTGTCAATTACGGGGACTGGGGGAAGGGCTGCGAGCGGCTGTCCCTCCACCGGGGCTTCGTTCCTTACAAATTTCCTGAGGTAGCCCCTCTTGATCAGCTCCTCAACCTCCCGCTTCAGATTGCGGCACTCCTCCGTGTCATGGTCGTGCTCGCGATAAAATTGACAATATTTTGTCTTGTCACGGATGTTCCTTGGGTTCTAAGGAGGAGGTCGTCGGAGGTAGTGCTCACCCTCAATCTCCATGAGGATTTTCGTTCTGGGAGTGAGGAGAGGGGTAAACGTTCTCTCCGGGGCAGCACCATTCTTCGGCTTCGGGCCTGGACAAAAATCTGCAGGTGGTCCAAGCCTCCGGGTCCCGGGGACATCCCTTGGGGCAGGCTTCTTTGAAGGCTTCCCGTCCAGCTCTCGTCTGGTGCGATCGGCCTCCTCTGCTCGGATGTACTTGTGAACATGGAGGAGGAGCTCAAAGTACGTCTTGGGGAGATTTTTATCCAGGAAATACATCAGATGGGAGGTCTTGAGCCCGCGCTTCAACGCCAGCATGGCGACAGGCTCATCCAAACTATAGATTTTCAGGGCGGCGATCTTAAAGCAGGTAATGTAGTCCCGCAGCAGCTCCTGGTCCTGCTGGCGGATAGAGAAGAGGCTATCCACCTCTCTTGGCACCTTCCGGCAAGCATCGAAGTGTGCCACAAACTTTCCTTCTAGTTGATGGAAGGAGCTGATAGATTCCGGCTCGAGGCGGGTGAACCAAACTCGAGCAGCCTTCCGGAGGGTGGCTGGGAAGGCAATGCATAGAAGAGCGTCCGTCGCTCCCTGGACCCTCATGAGAGCCTTATAGCTCTCTAAATGGTCCAAGGGATCGATGGTCCCATCACAGGGATCTACCTGAGGCATGCAGAACCGACCCGGGATCGGTTCCTCTTGGATTCCCCGGGAGAAGGGTGGTTAGGCATTGTAGCCCGCTGGATCTGTTAGGGAGCTCTGCATGTCGGCAAAGCGACGGGCGAACTCCGCCAACTTGCGCTCGTGCTCCTCCAAGCGCCTCTCGGCCTGGCGCCTGATGGCCTCATCGGTGGAATCTTCCACCGAGGCCACTGGAGAAGGGGGTGCCAATTGGTCTCGGCGAGGGGCCTTGCCCCGCTGGCGCCTGTTGCACCGCACTTCTTCGGCATCGTTGGCCGGGGATCGACTCTCGTGATCCGTTGAACCGGAGTAGTTCCTCTTTGCAGGAGTCTGGTGGCTCCCACGGGGGTTGGAAACTACCCACGGATGAGAGGGCCTGCCTTGGATGGAGCGCAGGCTTCCGCGGGGGCTCGTGGCTCGAGCCGCGGGGATCCATGGCTGAGGCAGAGTGGCCAGGGAGCGCTGCTGGTGCTGCAGTTGCCGCACAGCAGTGGTCAAAGTTTGCAACTGCTGGATGACAGCTACGAAAGGACCGTCCACCGGGGATGGCTGAGAAGGAGGAGGTGGACCAGGAAGTTCCCTCTCCGGGCTACGCGACCCTTGAGGAGAAGGAACTTCCCCCGCTCGACTGGCGGATGCTTCGCGTCCACGCATCACCACCATGGTCGAAGCACGCTTTCGCCCACGGTCAAATTAGAGAGCGACGAGATGTAACAGATCCCCTAAGGCGGGTTCCCGAAGGATTCCCGTGCCTAGAGAAGATGTAAACGAAAGAAGTATAGGGAAGAGGGGAGTTGAAGCCCGGCTTCCTTCGCCGGGTTCACCAAGCTCACGCCTGAGAACTTCTTAAGGCCTCCCAGGATCGTTCTCTTGGTGTTTTCTCCCTTTTTCGACTTACCTTTCCGCCCGTTTTTACCATCCCTTTTATACCATCGAACTGCCTTCAGCTCGCCTTCCTTTCAGGGGGCTCCCTGAGACCTCTAGACCTTCTCCCCCCCTTCTTCTTCGGGTCTGGGAGCTAAGTGGCCGGACCGCCTCATCCGTAGTGTCACGAAAAGGGGAAAGACTGGTGAGGCTTTGGACCGAGCACGAGAGCTCTCCTTTCGAGATGTTGATGGTGGGCTTCCAGCCATTTCAGGCTCCTGTCCGCAAGGATTCCATTCCTCGGTTGCGAGGCCCCGTCTGAATGGTGTAAATGAGGTTTCGCATGTCACTGCAGGCTGTACTAGCGCCCCCTACGGGGCGCGGTGCGCGCCGGCTCTAGTGGCGACCTTGCAACCCGTGCCTCCACTTCACCGAGGCTTTGCAGAGTAGGGCTGACCTCGGTCGAGGTGGACCCGTCAGGGGGCGCCACCTGGCGGAGTGGCAGAGAGAGGCTCGACTTCGGCCGAGGTGGACCCGTCTTCGGGTGCCACCTGGCGAAGGAGCAGGAGGGCCCGGCTCTACCTCGGTCGAGGTGGACTCGTCTTGGGGTGCCACCTAGCGAGGGAGTGAGGGGCCGCCAGCTTCGGCCAAGGTGGACCCCTCCTAGGTGGACACCTGGTGGAGCAGCAGAGAGGGGCTTGAATTCGGCCGAGGTGGACCTGTCTTCGGGTGCCAGCTGGCGAAGGAGCGGAGGGCCCGACTCGACCTCGGCCACGGTAGACTCATCTTGGGGTGTCACCTGGCAAGGGAGCGAGAGGCCGCCAGCTTCAGTCGAGGTGGACTCCTCCTGGATGGACACCTTGCGGAGCGGTAGAGAGGGGCTCAACTTCGGCCGAGGTGGACCTGTCTTCGGCAGCCACCTGGTGAAGGAACAGGAGGGCCCGGCTCGACCTCGGCCAAGGTGGACCCGTCTTGGGGTGCCACCTGGCGTGGGAGCGAGGGGCCGCCAGCTTCGGCCTAGGTGGACCCTTTCTGGGTGGACACCTGGCGGAGCGACAGAGAGATGCTCGACTTCGGCCGAGGTGGACCCGTCTTCGGGTGCCACCTGGCAGAGGAGTAGGAGGGCCCGGCTCGACCTCGGCTGAGGTAAACCCGTCTTGGGGTGCCACCTAGCGAGGGAGCGAGGGGCCGCTAGTTTCGGTCAAGGTGGACCCCTTCTGGGTGGACACCTAGCGGAGCGGCAGAGAGGTGCTCGACTTCGACCGAGGTGGACCCGTCTTCGGGTGCCACCTAGCGGTGGAGCAGGAGGGCCCGGCTCGACCTTGGCAGAGGTGGACCCATCTTGGGGTGCCACCTGGCGAGGGAGCGAGGGGCCGCCAGCTTCGGTCGAGGTGGACCCTCTTGGGTGGTCACCTGGCGGAGCGGCAGAGAGGTGCTCGACTTCGACCGAGGTGGACTCGTCTTCAAGAGCCACCTGGTGAAGGAGCAGGAGGGCCCGGCTCGACCTCGACCGAGGTGGACCCGTCTTGGGGTGCCACCTGGTGAGGGAGCGAGGGGCCGCCAGCTTCGACCGAGGTGGACCCCTCCTGGGTGGACACCTGGCGGGATGGCAGAGAGGGGCTCACTTCGGTCGAGGTGGACCCGTCTTCAGGAGCCACCTGGCGAAAGAGCAGGAGGGCCCGGCTCGACCTCGACCGAGGTGGACCCGTCTTGGGGTGCCACTTGGCGAGGGAGCGAGGGGCCGCCAGCTTCGGTCGAGGTGGACCCCTCCTGGGTGGACACCTGGCGGAGCGGCAAGAGGGGCTCGACTTCGACCGAGGTGGACCCATCTTCGGGTGCCACCTGGCGAAGGAGCAAGAGGGCCCGGCTCGACCTCGACCGAGGTGGACCCGTCTTGGGGTGCCACCTGGCGAGGGAGCGAGGGTCCGACAGCTTCGGCCGAGGGGACCCCTCCTGGGTGGACACCTGGCGGAGCGGCAGAGAGGGGCTCAACTTCGGACGAGGCGGACCCGTCTTCGGGTTCCACCTGGCGAGGGAGCGAGGGGGGCCGCCGGCTTCGGCCGAGGTGGACCCCTCCTGGATGGACACTTTGCGGAGCGACAGAGAGGTGCTCGACTTCGATCGAGGTGGACCCATCTTGGGGTGCCACCTAGCGAAGGAGCAGGTGCACTTCTTCCCAAATGGGGGATCTTTTGAAAGAAAAATCCATGTGGTACTGACCGTGTCCAGCTGGACCTGACACGCACCCCACGTCAGCGATGTAGCCATATCAGGGATAAATCCTAGTGTAGCTATCCCCACAGGCCTTCATCCCTTCAGGTAATGTTCGATACGAGGCGCTTAGATTCGTGCAGCCTCTTCCCATCTAATGGTAAGTACGTCAACCTGACACCACTAAGACGCCGGCCAGTAGATCGAGAACAAAGGGAGAGACCCTGATCTCTTACTCATGCCAACTGTCGAGAGTTTCAGAAAAATTCTGGATTTAATCGAGTCACCCGCGGGATCATGCCTCGTACCGCCAACCTATTGGTAGCGAGGCAAGGCCTCTACAAAAAAGAATGCCTTTCAAAGTATATTTATTAAAATAGTTATTTTTAACACATGGAATGTATGAAAATAAAAAAGGGAAGGGAAGGGGGAATACGTGGAGAAAATGCAGGTTGTTATCGCTAAGGTAATAGCCCGATTGATAGAGACCTTGTCTCACTACCAACAGGTCACAGGTTGAGGCATGATCTCGTGGGTGACTCAATTAAATCCAGAAATTTTTCTGGAGCCTGCGACAGTTGATGTGAGTGAGAGGTCAGGATCTCCTCCTTTGTCCCCGTTCTACTAGCCGGCGTCTTAGTGGTGCCAGGTTGACGTACTAAGTGTCTTGAATCAAACATTACTTGGTATGATGGGGGCCTGCGGGGATAGCTATACCGGGATTTATCCCCCCATCCCTTTTTGTTATCAAAAAAAAAAAAAAAATGCAGGTTGTACCTGAATTTCTTATTGAGAAATCACAGGTACAACATGTGTTTTCTCAAAATATTTTTTTGTTTTCAAAAAAAATAATAAACAAAAAATTAATAAAAATTATAAAAATATATACAAATATATACAGATATAAAAATTTTAAAAAATAAAAAAATTATAATAACATGATATTTATAATAATATAATATATATTTTATATTTTAATATATATGTTAATATATTATAATATATTAAAGTATATATTATATATTATAATATATTATATTTGTTGATGTGTGCATACCGGTCATTGTGGTAGTGGCATCGCATCGAGTATCATCGGTATAGCACGATGGGATGGGACGTTCATTGAGCAACAAGACCAGAGGTGACAGGTCGCGAGGGCAGCAATGTCCGTGCGAGTCCAGATACCCACCTGCTCATGCCCCTCAAGACCTGATAATGCCCGTGACGACCGCAATGGGTTCACCGCCAACACGGTGCATAGCTCCATTGCATGCAGCATCCATCGATGCGGCAAGGTTGATGGATGCTATTGGGATAGTAACCACCACTCGTGGTATCCAATCTTACGTACGTGCAACTAGCTGGTCATACCATAGAGGCATTCCTGATGGTCACGATATACAATAGGTCCGACTGCCATGAAGGTCCGCGACTCCACCATACGCGATGCCTGTCTGATCTGCGTGCATCAATAAATATACTAAATTATAATTTATAATTTAATATATTATAATATATTTATTATATTTAAAATATAAAATATTTATTATATTATAAATATATATATATATATTATTATGATATCAAGTTATTATTTTTTATTTTTAAAATTCTTTATTAATTTTATATATTGTTATTAATTTTTTGTTTATTATTTTTTTGAAAAAAAATATATCTTGAGAAATTGCATGTTGTACATGTGATTTTTTAATAAGAAATAACAGATTGTACATGCAATTTCTCTACATATTCCCTCTCCCTTTTTTAAAAAAAATTTCATACATTCCGGGTATAAAAGAATATATACTTTTTTTTTTTTTTGGTAAACGAAGGGTGAGGGGAGGGGAGAACCTCCGGTATAGCTTTCCACTCGGATCCCAACTCGTTAGACTTTTGTTCGATTCGGGTCATAATTTTTTGCGTATCCTTCTCATCGACTTGATCAGTATGTCAACCTAACTTCACTAGGAGACCAAAATTTTGGCCGCTTAGCCTTTCACTCACGTGTCCCAGAATTAATTTGAAATTTAATCGAGTCATTCATGAAATCATTTTTCAAATTCGTGATCAGTGAAGATATGCCGGAGAATTGAGTTATTACGTACTGAATATATATTTTTGTAATTATAATTTGAACGCCATCTTTTTAATAAATATTTAATAAAAAATATTATTTTGAAAAAAACCTTAAAATGTGCAGGAGTGTGAGAGCCGAAGTATCACCTGGATGCAAGCCACCCTGACGGCACTCAGGACGCACGGTCTCCTCAAGTCATCATGGCTATTGACTCCTCGCTTTCCTTGCAGAGACTTTTTGATGCGAGAAAAAAATAAAGAGATGTGTCACGGAAGAGTTACTAAAAGCCCGCACCGAGGTTGGACCTCGAGCGTTCTCCTTCCCGTTCTCTCCACCTTCAGCAACAGAGTAAGAAAAAGAAGGTAATTAGAGAGGTTGTGAAGAACAGGGAAGGTAATTAGAGAGGTTCTGAAGAACAGGGAAGGTGATACGAAAAAAAAAAAAGTGTCACTTCGGCGGTTGGCAGAGCTCTGACTTCGATTCCGTACAATTTTTTTTTTTTTTCTATTTTTTTCGAGCATCTTCTTTGCTTCATCATCCGTCATGGCTGCTACCGAAAAAATTGGAGAGGAATCCAGCAGCAAGGCTCCGGAGGCCGATAAGAGAAACAGGAGTTGATCGAATGTGGTTCAAAAAGTTCCGCGGGAGGCAACATGGACTTCTCACCGGATTACGGAGGCAGAGATTAAAGAGTTGCAGGGCTTTTTCACCAAAGTTGTGGAGCTCGAGGATGCCGAGGTGGAGAAGTCTCGGAGCCGATGGGAGAACAGGTCTCTTTTGTCCAGAGCTTGGGACGAAGGGTGTCGGCTGGTTGGATGGCCAGAGATTTCGAATTAAAGCTTAAACTGGAGGAGGAACCGGAGGATTTTTCCTTGGCTGAAGACCAATTGTTGGTGCGATTTAAGGATGAATGGTGTGTTCGAGAGCGTGGACGAGTGGACCATGGTTTGTCGGCGGTCAGCTCTTGGCTGTGGAACCGTGGCAACCAGACTTCGCTCCCAGTCGGACTCCGATCCGGAGAACGGTGGTGTGGCTTCGGCTTCCAGAGCTACCGGTGGAGTTCTGGACCGCCAATGCTTTGATGAAGATTACTGCAGAGGCCGGTAAGCCCCTGCTGGTGGACGACTTCACTGAGAATCTGAAAAAATTTGACTACGCAAGGGTGAAGATGGATCTGGATTCTAGCAAGCCTCTTCTACCGGGGGTGCTGCTCCGAGGGAGGAAGGGCCTTTTATGGCAGCAATTCCAGTACGCAAATTTATCAGAGCTATGCTTCCGGTGTAGAAGGATGGGCCACGGGGAGATTCAATGTGGCTCTGATGGTGTCTTGTCTAGCGCGGACGGTGAGAGAGGATGGGCGTTCTCGGCCTGTGTTGTGATGGCGGAGGAGGAAGGCTTTCAGGCTTCGCAGAGTCCCCTGGTGTAGGAGGATGGGTGTGTTGCTGGGAAGGAGCGGCCCAAGGTTGGGCCATGGATGGTTACTACCCGCGTCCGGCCGTCGCGGGCTACCAGGGCTCCGGTCCGGGGCAAGAAGGTGCAGCAGAAGTCTGGAGATCGCTGCCCTGTATCGTCGGACCCGGGTTCTTCCTTTACTCTGCTGGGCTCCCACAGATGGCCTCCTCCCCGCCGAATTCGTCACCGGACTCGGAGGGTTAGTAGAACTGTCCAAAGTTGCACGGAGAAGGTCCCCGGGTAGCGCAGGGGATGTTCTTTCGATGGAGGATGCGGATGTCGGTAAGAGCTTCTCTGTCCTTGGTTCTCTGGGGGATCACATGGAGGGGGAGGGATTGATGAAAATGGTCCAAAGGATGTTCCGATGGCTGATCCTGCAGCGGGGTCCTTGAAGCATGCCAGGAGTCCATCGAAGATTGATCCTCCCTGTTCTACCGGTTCGGCTATAGGTGTTCCGGCTGCTCTGCTTCATGATTGTATGTCGCCCTCCTCCTCGATGTCTGATCCTCTGTCTCCAATCTCCTCCAAGGTTAGTCCTTCTCTGTGCCGAGGTGAGGTTCGTGTGGATGGGGCTTCGGCTTTTCTTTCCCCTGCTGGCTCCCCTGGTGTGGGTGTATTTGTGGTTGGGCAGGTGGGACTTCTGGGCGAAAGCCTTGTTGGTGGTGTGGCTGGAGGGGTTCTGGTCCCTACCCCTGCTATGATTTGTTATGGGAAGGGGGTTCCCAGGCGAGAGGGGTCGTCGGTTGATGACCGTGTGGCGTTGGTTGAGCTGAAGGCTGTTCAGGGGTCTGTTGCTTTCCTTCTCGGTGGGGAGGTTCCTGGTGACGGGGGAAGGGAGCTTCCTTATTCTAGAGACAGTGGGTCTCCTATGCTAGTTTTGTGTGTTGGGAAGGCTGATCCTGTATATGGGGAAGGGGGATTCCAGAGCCACCTACTGGTGCAGGGAAGGATGGACTGAAAATTCCAATCATGATGCTGTTGCTAAGCTACTGAGAGGTACTTTGTTTGAAGGGGAGTTGGAGGGCTCCAAGCTCTCGATGGATGAAGTCTAGTCTGTTTGCTTTCTTTCATTTTCTTATTAATGAAGATTATGGTGTGGAATATTAGAGGGGCGGGTAAGCCCTCATTTTATGCTACTTTTCGTCGATTTAGACAGGTGTATAGCTCTGACATGTTTGTTTTGTTAGAAACCAGACTTTCTGGGTTGGCATTGGAAAGGTTCCAGCGCAGATTTCAGGGGGATTGGAATTGGTTTGTTATTGAATCTCAGGGGCTCTTAGGTGGCATAATTGTTGTGTGGCATAACGAGGTGGCGAGGGTGGACACATTTAACCATTGTTCACAACAGGTGTCAATTGTCATTTCGGAGGATGGGAGGCCCACGTGGTTGTTGTCTGCTGTGTATGTTAGTACTAATTACAGAGAGAGAAGATTTGTTTGGCAGGAGATTTCAACATTGGTTGATCAGGGGATACCTACGGTTGTGGCAGGGGATTTTAATTGTATTTTGTCTGTGGAGGATAAGAGAGGGGGTCGGCCTTTTTTGGAGAATATTGCTTCCAGGGAGTTTGCCAATTATGTTGATGGTAATGGTCTGGTGGATGTGGGTTTCATAGGACCCAAGTTTACTTGGTGCAATAACAGGTTAGGGACAGCTAGAGTCTAGGAACGCATTGATAGGGTATTTTCTTCTCCAGATTAGCTACTTCTGCATCCTGACCATCAGGTTCGATATCTTTCGAGAATTGCATCTGACTACTGTCCTCTCCTTCTTACTACTTCTATATTGACCCCTGGCTGTGCTCCTTTTAGATTTGAAAAGTTTTAGCTGGCTTATCCAGGTTCTTGGGACATTGTTAGGGAGATTTGGAGGTTACCTGTTCGGGGGGAGGCTCAGTATCGGGTTTCCCACAGGCTCACTCTCCTGAAGCGTCGACTTCTCAAATGGAATAAGGTGGTAGTTGGAAATTTAGCCTCTTCCTTGTCTTCTGTGGAGTCTTCTATTTTGCTCTCCAGGAGGAGGAGAGGGAAGGGGGGCTGGGTGATGGTGATTTGTCAGCTCTTCGCCAATTCTTAACTGAGCATCACTCCCTGTTGAGTCAGCAAGAAACTATATGGAGACAGAAATCCAGAGTGCAGTGGTTGAAGGAAGGGGATAGGAATTCCAGGTTCTTTCACCAGGCCACTATTGTTCACAAGCATAGGAACCAAATTTGGGCTCTCCGATTTGCTAAGGGGATCTGGTTGGAGGATGCTGATGAGGTTAGGCGTGAGATCTTTTCTTTCTTCTCTTCCAGATGGGCGGGTCCCCAGGAGGATTTCCCTTCTGTTCACCCCCCTCTTCCGGTCGCCATGGTTTCGAAGGAGGAGAATGGCTATCTGTGTTGCCCCATTCTGCTGAGGAGATCCGGGCGGTGCTTTGGTCTATGAATGAGGATAAAGCTCCAAGGCCTGATAGATTTCCTCCGTTATTCTTCAAGAGATATTGGTGTATCATTTGGAGAGAGGTGGTGGCTGCTGTGCAAGAGTTATTTGCTTTTGGCCATATGCCTGATCACTGGAAGCGGACCTTTATTATGTTAGTACCAAAGCATCTTGATGCTTCTGAGCCGAGTCATTTTAGGCCTATCAGTTTATGCAACACCCTTTACAAATTATGTGCTAAATGCTTGGCTAACAGAATGAAGCCTATCCTCCCCAGACTTATTTCTCCTGAGCAAGGAGCTTTTGTTGGGGGAAGGTGCATTTCAGACAATATTCTTATTACACAGGAATTCATGCATGATCTAAGGAGAGCCCCTGCTAGGCGAGCTTTGATGGCTATCAAAATAGACATGGAGAGGGCCTATGATCGGATGCGCTGGAGCTTCCTGGAGCAGGCTTTGGGTGATTTTGGCTTTCATCATGTTTGGATTAATCGGATTATGGTGTGCATTACTGATCCCTCTTATGCCATTCTTATCAATGGGACCCCTTCGGATTTTTTCTATTCTACTGTTGGTCTTTGTCAAGGTTGCCCTCTCTCTTCTTTCTTGTTTATCTTATGTGCCGATGCTCTCTCACGAGCTTTACGGGTGGCGGTGCGGGAGTCAGCGATCCAGCCGTATTGCCCGGCTCCTGGTGCTCCCCCAATCTCGCATTTGCTTTTCGCAAATGATTGTCTTTTATTGGGTCAGGCCTCTCTGGCATCGGTGATGGGTTTTAGGTCTATCGTGGAGCGTTATTATATATACTCGGGCCAGAGGGTAAATTTGTTTAAATCGGAGATCCGTTTCAGTCCAAAAACTCCTATCATGCTGCGGCGTTCCATTCAGGAGACTTTAGGTTCAGAATGGGTGTCTACTGTATTTGGGAGTTCCTATTTCGGGGGGAGGTTGCGGAGCTCGGACTATCGGAGGGTGGTCTCTACGGTTCGGGAGAGGGTGGAGGGCTAGCAGAGTCGACTTCTCTCTTCCATGGGTCGGTTGACCCTGATTAGGTCAATTCTCACCTCCCTTCCGGTGTTCTTGCTCTTCAATGTTGTTATTCCGGGTCTATCATCTGGAAGGTAGAGTAAAATATCCTTTTTTTTTTTGGTCTTCTTCGGCTTCTCGGCGAGGTGTTCACTTGTTGGGATGGAGTGTGGTTTGCCAACCTACTATGGATGGTGGTCTGGGTATCCTTTCCTTAGGAGCTGTGAGGGAAGCCTACATTGGGAGACATGTTTCTAGATTTTTGCTGGGACCGGAGACCATGTGGACTTCTATGATGAGTTTTCGATATGGTTCCCTGACCACGGTGTTGGATGCGAAGGGTTCTGTGCCTCGACAGGGTTCTGTCATTTGGAGAGAGATGTCTTGGATTGCTCCTGCGATTATTCCACATTTGAGATGGATCATTGAGGATGGTTCTTTGATTAGCTTTATGGATGATCCGTGGATCTCTGAATTTCCTTTAGCCCGCTGGCCTACCTTCGTTGCGATGGATGGTCCGGTTATCAAGTTGGTTGCTGATCTTATATCCCCTGATGGATCCTACTGGAGTTATGCTTTGGTTGTTCGGACCTTTGGGTTTATCTTAGGAGAGCGGATTCTTTCTATTGTTTTACCGATGCATCCCTGTACGAATATTCGGGTATGGAGGTCTTTGGTGCTGAGTAGAGCTCCTATGTCTGATCTTTATCGTATATTCCGGGAGGAGCCTCCGCAGAGTTGTCAAATTGGGTGGATCTGGTCTCTTCATGTACATCCCAGAGTGGTCCTTTCTTGTGGAAAGTTGCCTGGCATCATCTCCCGACCAGGGTTCTCCTTCAGGCTAGAAGCATAAATCTTCCTATTTTCTGCCCAGCATGTGAGGTTCATACTAAGACTATGGACCATGTGTTATTCACTTGCCCTAGGGCTCGATATATTTAGTCGTATGTAGGGATGGATTTCACGAGTCCTCGGTCTGGGGATTTGATGGATGCCTTTTTGGATGTGCTCAGATCTTCCCGTCTCCCCTTCAGTTCCAGCCTTCCTGCTTATCTGGCTTACCACATCTGGCTTTCTCGGAACGTCCTTGTCTTCGACTCGTCTAGGTTTTCTACTAGAGTGTTGATTAAGTGAGCTTGGACTCACATGGAGGAGTTCCGCACTATGACCTTGACATCCACGGAGATCTGGGGTTCCAGCATTGCTCCTAGAGTGCCCCGAAGGATTTTTATTTCCTGGAAGCCCCCCTCCGTCATATGTCAAGGTCAATTTTGACGAGAGTATCAAAGGACCTGATGGTGGTGCGGCGTTTGTGATTCGAAATTTGAGTCTTGATATCATAGCAACTGGGGGCTGTCATCTGGTTGAGTCTTCTGCTATTCAGACTGAGCTTACGACTGCTTGGACTAGGGTTTAGTATGCATGTCACTATCTTAGAACTGAGCATTTAATTATCGAGGGGACTCTGGTACTGTGATATCATGGGGCGGTGAATTATGCTTATGCTCACCCCTTGATTTGGGATATCAATTGCGGGGATGTTTCGTTGTGGTCAGGCACATCTACAATGAGACCAATTCGACTATGGATTGGATGGCCTCCTCCTCCGTTGCTGCTCATTCGAGACTGACTTTGTAAACCAGATTGGCTGATTCACCGATGGGTTTCCAGGATTGTATTTTTTCTGACTTCTTTGAATGTATTTATTTCAAGATTGTTGAGTGAAGCACCAGCCTTATCAAAATTTAAAAAAAAAAAAAAAAAAACTAATTTTTTTAAATTTTTGGTAAAGGTGAAGAGCCTATCTTTGGAACCATTCAGTTGGAACTTATGACGATTAGAAATGAATAAAAGATAAGATCTTTCTTATCTGCGGATAGGAAGAGATTGCATAAATCCAACATCCTGCATAAATCCAACATCTCGCAACGCAAAAAATTTCAAGAGTAGCTAATTTTATCAAAAAAAAAAAAACAAAAACAATCTTCGGCCACGAGTTGCAATGAACCATTCTCGTTGGCCCCGTAGCACTTTTCTCCTAAATGAATGCAACCGGCGGGGCTAGAAATGGCCTGGGTTAACCGGATTTCTTTTCTTCCCTTGCGTTCTTCTCCGTTTTTCTCCTTACCCGTAGTTAATTCCACATGGGATACAAATCCTGGCTCATCCGTGAGAATGCCAACCATGAATTTTGAATTGCAAAATACTTTAACCGAAAAAAAAAAAAGAAAAGAAACTGAACGAGAATTTATCGCATTGAGGTGCACCGTCAAACAGCCGACGCAACCAGTCCCAACGCCTGAATCTGGTAGATTTAAAAATTCTAAACAATACCTAGGGCACGGAAGGGCACTTTTCTGTCACCGCAGTTCAGGTATCTCTTCCAAAAATACCTGCAATGTTTTTGACAGAAATATCTAATATCCAATGCCTCAAACTGGAAGTTCCATTATTGTAAAAGATAAGGATATTATTCTACATCTTTACAACAAACACCAAACAAGGAGTTCGACCCTTATGTACAGCCAGTGTTGAAATTTTGAGCCACCTGAAATCACGAAACAGTTTGGAAATACTTTAAATGGAATGTCAGCATGCAAGTTATCTGTAACAATATCAACCAGAGGTAGAGTTTACTGCCTCAAAAGTGAACATCCAACAGCCTAGAGGTGGTGATCTAGTGCTCCAACTGAATGCATGATATTTGGTTTAAAGACATCCATGCGACAATCCTCTTACGTAGCAGACTTCAGCTTCTCCACCACAGCCAAAAGAGAAGAATTTCCTTCACAAGCTTCCTTTAGCAGCTCAAACCTCCTAGCAGTTTCAGTCCTATACTGTGGCTCTTGTAACGAGCTTAGTCCATGACGAATGAAACTCAATAGCATACCCTGTAAGAAGATTAAGACAAATGATATCATAAGTGATGATTTAAAATTTTATGTTTACTGAACTTCATTCCAGCAGATTTTTTACAAGCCTCCTGGTAATTGCTTTATGAAGGTTCCTTACCTCATGATGCTGCTTTTGTGAACAACTGCGGAGAAGAGATTTTGCCAGCTTATTCCTTAGTATTAGCTTATCCGAAGCATTAGTTTTGAAAATGAAACATGCAAGATGATGCAGAGCTATTGTGAAACTAACAGATCTTCTAGCAGCAGCTCTATCAAGGCCTCCAGAAATCCATGACTTGACATATGCCTCCAAAATCCCTTCATGATCCTGCATAACATTTATTAGAGGTCAGTTCACATATATTCTTTCTTCTTTAATCAACTAAAAGTCGATAGTTTTCATCTTGATCTGACCTGTTAGATAATTAGCTATCATTTTTTCCACTGAGCATAATCTATAACGGGGCACCATCTCTTATTGTTCATGATGCACTATAGTTAATGAAACAAATCAACCAGAAGTTGCTTCCAAGTGTAAGAAGATTGAATAATAACATATTTTGCAGACTGCAGCATTCGAGTTTCTTAATAGCATCCAGCATTTTAGCTGTACATCAAGCTCAATGCTGGATCTTTGAACTGTAGCTGCATTGTTGAATGTTTGAAAAGAATTGTATATGGCAGTGCAAGCTTATTAATCCACAAGCTAAGAATCTAGGCTTACCCAAAGTTAGTTCATGCCTTCGATCATGGCTTTATATGGTGCATCCATTCACAATATCACAAGTTATTTGCATCTACTTACATCAAGTACTATGTTCTATTTCAAATATATTACTTTATTTTCTGTGGAAATCAGGCATTTTTTGCAGAAAACCAAATTTGCTATATATGCTAAAAAGCTCAGCATATGATAGGATATGTAAGGTAGCAGCGTGAATTGACCCAGACAACAGGGAGCCATAATATTTCTAAATTACATATTCCACATTAATTAACCATATAAATAAAGCACAACATGAGAAAATTAATAGTTTCAAGCAGTACCTCAACAGGTTCGAGGTAACCCTCGGCTTCAGCAATACATTTCTCTAAAGGAGGCAAGAGTTCAAGGACATGAGCATTAGATAGCACATCCCATGCAGCAAGTCTGACAGCGGCTTCAACAGTACGGTGCAGATAAAGTGCTACTTGCCGGCCATATATAACATCACCATATGATATGGCTGCAAACTGCTCGATGAGATTCTCAAGAAAAGTGCTGTAGCTCTCATGAACTTCTGTTTGGAAATTAAGTAATTTTAGGTTACAACTCTCTTGACCTTTTGGCAAGGTAGCTGATGAAACTTGGATTGTTTCATACTGGCCAGGCAGGGCTTTAATATTTTCATGTCTTAACTGATTGAGATGTTGCCCGTACAGTTCTTGCAAAGTTTCGAAAACATCCCTGCTCTTGTCTTCAAGAACATCCATATTGGCATGCAAAGCCATTGAAAGTGCATGGAATTTCCAAACCAAGGTTGCACCAGATATTGGAGAGCTTTGAGAATCTGAGGATAGGAAAGAGGATGCTGCTTCCAGACCTAAAAGGAAAAAGAGTCCACTTTTGGCTACATCAAGAACATCAGTCGATGAAGGGGCCGTCATGTTTATCTCACCAATGCTGCATATTGCACTAAGAAACCAATGCCCAGGAAGCGGCAGTCTCTGGTGTGCCCACTCTACAAACAACGAATTACAATATGGATGCTTGACAGTTTTTTCTGCTTGCTCTACTTCCTCATGTATTGTTTCTAGAACATCACCTTTTCTAGATATGTCTTGGCTATGATTATTTCTATCCATTTTCTCAGATGACTTCTTCTTAAAACCTAACCATCTGCTCCTGAAATGAGAATTTAAAATCCTGCTGAAAAACAAATAGTCCCCTTCACCATATTGCCAATCAAATGATTTGAGGCCCTTATTATTATGAACATAATGATGAATACAGAAGCTAAGATACTTGAGAACTGGAGCTTGGAGCAAAATATCCAATGCCTTCTCCACAGCAACTCGGTCTCCAGGTCCTGCAACCAAACACACTCCAAGGAGAGAACTGATTCTCCGCAGAATCAATAAATCAGCAGGTTTGTCAAGTACAAGTTCCATGCCTCCAACAAGAACAGCATTATTTTCCAGCAAAGCTGGGAGGATTTTAAGCAAGTCCAAGATCAGCTGCGCATCTGCTTGTGCTAGCAAAACATTCATGGACCAAAACCCTCCAGCAGAGGAACCCCAGCCAAATCCAATCCCAGGAGCAGGTCCTCCTCTACCGAACATCTCAACAGACTGCACAACAGGCCATTCCGAGGAGACCAAGGTCATGAAAGCCATTAGTACTCTTGTCAAGTCATTCTGAGCCCACTTAAAAATACCTTCCTGTAAAATCTTATCAGCTATTCCAGAATTAGATCCTTGAGGGGCCTGAGTACAATTTGTGATTTTAGCTCTCTGGACAGATCTATCAACCGAAGAAGCCAGTCTAACCAATCCTTGAAGACAACTTACTGAAGCCAATGATGCTTCAACATTATTTTCCTGTCTTAAATAACAAAGACCCTCTGCTAGTGAACCACCTTCAGTAGGAAATGTTTCAAGTCCTGTGTTGTTTGAATCCAAGAAGTCCAGAAATCCATTTTTAATAATTTCAAGACCAACTTTAGGAACAAAGTGGGGCAACCATGGCAAATGATTAGAGGTCCCACTCATATCATTTGCATCATCTGGAGCAATCCTGTCAAATATGCTACAGAGCATGTGCAAAATTGCTGAAATCACCCAAAGCATACAACTTGCGGATGCATCTTGCACATGGTTCCTACTCTTGTAGCCTCCAATAAGTGAAGATACATATGGAATGTTTTCTATACACAACCAACTCAAACCTAAGTCAACCATTGGAACTACATGACTCCAGGACCAATAGTCCATGCTATCATCAGAAAAATCCATTGCTTGCTTTTCAAGCTGCTCCTTTAAATGAAGGATAGGTAGCCTTCGAGCTAGGGCATCTAAGACAAGGTATGCTTCTCTTGTAATGGAAGTGAATTCACCAAGAACATTGTTTTCAATTAGCTTGTCAAATGTAGGAGGACTAAGCCATAAACACATGGCAGGAAAAAAATCTGCAAAGTATCTTATGCAAAACCCGTAGTGAATACAGACCTTCCAAAAGCGTAATTGTTCAGTCATCAAGGCAGAAGTGAGTTTACAATGTTCCCTTCCAAACTTTATCCAATACTCAAGGGTAAATGCATTTTTATACCAGTGCCACATTGCCAGCTGAAAAACTCCATGTTTCACAAAATCTAAGCAGATTTGCTTGCTAGATTGAGACAAGACCTGTATTAAAGAAAAGCAACATACAATAAATTAAGAATTGATGTCAAAACTTCATTTGTTACAAATACAGAGAAGCAAGAAAATCCTGCAATAATAAGACTATTTCTGCAGCTTGTTAAACAGATTGTATTATAAAGCAAACTTTGATTTTAAGAACTGACATTAAGAGAATCTCAGAACTAATGACATATGCATGTATAATGTTTCACTTGATTCATACATCTTCATCAGCTCATGTAAGTAAAAAGTGACTGTTGTCATTTGTTTTAGACTGTTGTTATTTGTTTTAGATACAATCATTAGAAAGTCACTTAGTTTGAACAGATGATAACTGCAGTGCTCATTTAGTCATTACAACAGAGCATCAGGGAAAGTTAATAAACAACACAGAGGCATGATTATGCACCAGTCATCTCAAATATAAATGAAATACAGGAATTAGTGCAGCTCAAAGGCTAATATGAGGGATAGTCAACAATTATTGAAAGAAAAACACCATTACTGATCAAACTTTCTGTACCAAGCAGTCTAAGAGCTCCAGTAAGGAATTCTGTGAACTAATAAGTGGCATCAAAAAAGTTACATATTAAGTTAGAGACGCAACAAACTTGGCTGAAATGACCAGCTATGAAATTGA
Organism: Areca catechu; assembly: GCA_021397845.1. NCBI lineage: Eukaryota > Viridiplantae > Streptophyta > Magnoliopsida > Arecales > Arecaceae > Areca > Areca catechu. Next base: position 185,219,131 of record CM038042.1, read on the forward strand.
ATTAGAAATGAAACCATAATAATTCTTTGACTTGACTATAATCAAGTCTAGTTCCTACTCATATTCTGTCATGCATTACAAATGCACCTCTTATTGTGGATTGCGGTGGCATAATATTGGTTGCAACTGTATGTATCGGGTTAATTCTCTGATTAGATATTGCATTTGCTCTAACACTTGCCTCTCAAGTTGACGATGTTACAACTAGAAATCATCATTCCAGGTCCTCAAAAACTCACAGAGCTGTGGCCATGGATATTCTCATCCACAGTCAATCTCCACTTTTGGATAAATGATATCACAAGATGACAGCTTTGAGAGTCTTGCCACTAATGTGCATATAAAACTTCAGCATAAACAGCAGGCATGGTTTTCAGCATATTCTGTATCATGCAATCGCCACTCCTGTGACCAGCACTAGACCAGGTGCTGAAGCTACATATGGCATCAGATTTGTTTCCATCCAGACATAAATGCCCAAACGAATTAGTGAAAGTTCTTGGAAGAAGGCATGCTTTGTCTGCTACAAGTAATACCAAGGACACGAAAGAGCCCTACCCTTGGTGAGTGGTTTAGTTGGATTCTACTCAAAGCAAGTACAATAAAAAGCTAACTCCTTCAAAACAACCAAACTATGGCACTAAGCCACATCATAGATGCAACCATTTTTGGAAAACCATCCAATATAAATTACCCCATTTACCAAAAAAAATCAATTACTTTTAACAGGAAAGGGGAAAATATAACAACTAATGTACAGAACTTGTCTTAAAAATAATACTTGGCTTAAAAATAATGTCCAAACAAAAAGTTCCCCATGGATTTAAATTTAACATCAATTTTCAGAACCACAGCCTTCAACCAAAAACAACACTTGTCTGGACAATTAGTATTAAGTATTTGCCTTAAAAGAAGTCCTAACAGAAAACCTCCAAAATCACAAGAAGAAGATGAGGGAATAGGCTCTAACAAAAAATTGAGCATCATATCAGAAATTTGTAACTCGATAGCTTCTTTGGTCCTTCACCAACCAGTGCTAAAACTCCAGAAACTTCAAATGTCAAGATAGGAATAACACTTGATAGTTGATACTATCAGAACTGCCCAGAAAATATCATATAGGTGAAGCAGAAACACAAATCTACTCCTATTAATTATTATTGTTGAAAGTCTATTTGTAAAATAAATAAATAAATAAATCTGGGGAAAATTGACAAGAGGACATTGGAACATCAATTTGGAAGACATGAAGCAACCAGGAGTTCATTTTGGTCATTGGATCCCCATGTTTTTGAAATGCTCCAAATTGCACTTAAGCATCCAAATTTTTGAAATGCTCCAAATTGCACCTAAGCATCCAAATGTGGATCAATACCAGCTCGAATTGACTTGCCATTTCCCTAAAGGATATAAGTGACAACTCTAAGTTGGATATTATCTTTTTCGTGCAAGAGGTCCTAAGAGAATATTTGATAGAGATTTTTAAAACAACTGCCTGATTATAGTATTGATTTGGGGGTATGTATATTTTGTGGTACTTGTGCCAAGCATTGTCCAACAAACTGCTAATTAATGGCTAAAGAATATGAATTTTCAATAATGTTGCTTTATCATTGCCATGTTTAAACCACACTGATAGAAAAAGATCTGCTAGTTATGGTCTTACCTCAAAACATGTTTTAATTTGTTCATCCATAGCTGTTACTATAAAGCCTTGTGCATGATACTTGCTATTTGTGTATTTTTTTTCCTTATTACAAAATACGTGTGGATGGAAATCACCAAAGCTGAAGCTACACTGTTAAGGGATGAGTTAAGCTTGGATGCAATGTGTCAGCGACGAGCTACTAAACCGATCTAGGTCTGCATGCCAGCCACGTGGAAATTGCCTCAATATCAATATATACCTTTTATAAGAAGTGAAAAAATAGGATTTACAAAGTGTTAAGCCCCACATTCACAGCAGCATGCTAATGCAGATTACACATTATGTATGTAAATGTGAGAATGGTATTGAATTGATTGGAACAGATAAAAATACACAGATAATTGGAATTCTATGTTAATATGTAATCAAGATCTATAATCCATACACTTCAACTTCACAGAAAACATATATTTCTGGTAAGCTGCTTAGAAATACATTCTATTACTCATGCTAGGTGAATTCGGTTTTGTAGCCATTAGTACAATTGCAACAGTATGACAGACGTTCAATCTGGAACATACACCAACGAGTAAAAATGAAGGGCAACTACTGCATATGCACTAGCATGAATCCAGAGGTCCAAAAGCCACAGATGGAGATCAGCACAAGGGCATATGCGTATCAGTGCATCACTCACCATGATGCTTGAAAATTTTATATATGACACATTATTTATAATTCAAAGCAGAACCTGACATTTATAACAACAAATGCTATTTCACAGATCATACATAAAATAGGGCCAAGCTAACCTTTAGAAGAATAATTGCTTTTATATGAGATGGATGAATTTCCACCATGCTTTGCTTGGTGAACATATCAATAATGGTCTGAACAAGCCTTGGGCATCTTATAATAGCATCAACACATGTTGGGGAATGCCTGGCTAAAGCAACAAGTATTGAGACAAGGCATTCTTGTAAAGTTGGAAGAGGGTCCATCTGGATCAAAAGAATAATATTCAAGCAAACAATCAAATTAATAAGTACAGGTTTTTCAAATATCAAGAGAAAAAAAAAGAGAAATATAAGAGAAGTTTAACCATGCAATTTTAGTGGACCTTTGTGAAGTACATGTCATGCATCTAAAACACGGTTAAATAGTACCAGCTAAATTTCATCCCAAATTGGGACATGCTGAAACTAAGATGAAGATGTTTTGGTAACAGAACCACTAAAACCAACTACCTAGCTGATGAGTTGGCTATGAATGGCCAAACCATTTGGACTGTGAAAAACATTCAGGCTGACTTTAAAAAATGGAGTCTCAAATGGTAACAATCTAAATAATGGTTGTCCAAAAACAACCCAGATGGCATGATTAACTTTTTAAGCATGTACACAACCAGAATATACCAGTTCCCTAATAGGAAAGGACCTAAGAACAACCCAAACAATCACAAGACATGCAATGAAAACATACCAAGACATGGAAAACAGTTTTTCCAATGAAGGTGCCGATAAGTTAGTTGGTCCAAATCCAAATGACTTCAATGAAACATCTAAATCTTTGTCAGAATACATTAGATATAAATCAAGTAGATAAAGGGATACTTGAACTAGCAGAATAATGCCTTCATGATAACATATATAGATAGTTAAACTGCAACGTACAAAACAGAAACCAAAAAAAGACCATAAGCATGCCAACCTCTATAAGATAGCAAATTCTTGGAAGTATTCCCATCCTAATGAGACCAGCAGCAATATCTTGTCCAGCCACAACAATGTCATCTTGGATGGTATGTCTCCCCTCACTCTCATCATCCTCATTCTTGTCAGCATAAGGAATTATATTTGAAGGTTTTGTATTGTACTTCCAGTATCCACCATGAAGAAAACCACCATCAACCTCAGGTCTCATCCGAAATACAGGAGCCGTGCAAATATTTTTTTCATGAGTAGCTGATTTCTGGAAACAGAAGGCATAAGTCAAATTAAAAAGAAACATTAGTAAAACGTATACCTTCAGATAAGATAAGTTCTACCTCTTTGATATTGAAGAAATTCTCATTTATCTCACAGCTCAATATTGACTGCATCACCTTGGCACAAGCCAAAACCACAGAGTCATGGTTATCATCCAAAGCAATCCTGTAGGTGTGCTTAAAAATTAAGCATTGTGAACACATATAGACATATATAATTATTTAATTAATGCTAGAAAGGTTACAAATGTCTTCATGAAACGTAACATTGTTCCAGAATATGTATTTTAGAGCAACTCTGAGCACTTACAATAACCGCATTTCTAGGATAATAACATCCTCTAGCTTTATAAACTATGCAATCAGAGAGAGATTTTTAAGTAAAAGCTTGAAGCTGCGGGCGTGACAGAATGAAATAAACAAAAAGCCACAAGTACTTTGAGGTAAGATTGCTGTGAAACACACAACAATAGAGAAAGGAAAATCATATATATATATATATATATTTTGTTTACATAAATACCAATACCATAAAAGAACTACAGATCTTAACTCTCATCACATATCATGGGAGAAGGAAAAGAAAAGACAAATCTCCTCATCCATGTCGGTTCTATCATTTTTCTCATTTATCAAAATGTACTGCCCAAAACCACAATAACAATGATGACGACAATGATAACAACAAACACCAACCACAACAATAAAAGTCCTATATCTCTAGAAATAATAGGAGTTCTTAACAAGCTAATAAACCACAAGTAAGATGCCATTAAGAATTCCTGCTGTACAATTAAATCTGCATTACTCCACCATTTGCAAAAAAGACAAGGGGGAGAAAAACTTGCCTTCTATACTCAGCTAGCACCTAAACTCCTCTCTTCAAGTTCATATGATACTTGCTGAAGCAATCCTTTTAGAAACCCTTTGCCATGCTATTCTGATTACTGTCTTTAAAATCTTTTCTAATCTTTTATATAATTGGTGATTCTACCCCTTTAGATTCTGCATATTTGTGTTAAACTTATAATCCAAACATGATTGATCTTGCATTGGCCACACAAATTATGATGGCCTCAAATGGTGTTTGGTTCATGTCCTCCTTGCAATACAAGTTTATACAAAAGGAAAAAACATATTGATGTATCAAAAATGAGAAGTCCATGGAGAATAGCATTAGGTGGCATACATATATATAACAAAACAATGAATGGGTAAAAAATGCCTCAAAGACTAGCAACTGATGAAACACATGTAACTAGAGAATGAGGTCACTTTCATCATGCTCACCGACAGCACCTAGGTGCTTGGTTATGGTAGGCAGCACAGTCATTGCTTAATGTTTGGTTGGACTAAGCAACCACTAGATGTCCAACTAGTAGTTACATATGCACTTCATTTTTCAGGAATTCTGGATTGCCAACACTTATGGACACTTGATCATGACATTACAAGGTATTCATGTATACATATGAATGTCTCCATGTGTACATGTGCATATGCATCATATTATATACTGAAGTATACTAACATTTAACAACATAGAATAATGTATACTTTTCTTCTTCCTCTTAACCTATCACTCTTTAAAATATCAACTCTGGCAATTTATTTTTCTTCTTGCCCATTTCTGCTTTTCCTCCTGCATTCCTCTCTCCTTCTACCTAGCTTTATTCAATCAAAGCAAAGCTGCCGCTCCTCTCCCTTTCCCTGTTTGTTTATAATTTGTTCAATTCTCCTAATGCTTCCATATGACCTTCATCCTATGGATTTTTCTTTAAAGTATTTCATTTTATTCTTTTATTTTCTTCACCTTTTCTTCCTCATTATACATCCTCCTCTCTTCTTCCTTTTACCTCATCTTCCTCTACTTTCCTCTTGTTCCAAATATTTTTGCTTAGAGTATACTCAGATCTATATGTTTCATTTTGTAAATCTAGATGCCATACTTAAAGTTCAAATTTGATGCCATTACCAATTCAACTAGAAAATATAGAAAATCCTTTACATAAACTTTAATTCTTAATTGGATATCCTTCAGTGCAGCTGATTTGTGATATTCTTCAGTTTCATTCCATGTTCATGATATGTAATTGTTAATTGAAAGTACAGACTGTACTAGCTAATTCTTTTTCTGAGATAATAATGTTAATTTATTTTCTAGACTAAGTAAAATATGCATGGTAGTCAAAGTGTTCTAGATGATGATGTGCTAATACAACACAGTTCGTTTCTCTTTTCATTATGTGTGTATTGTCACTTTAGGGTGATAATATTTTCATATATACACACAATTTTGCTAGCAAGCACCGCTACCTAAACTAATAGGGAGTGCCAAGAAGCTCGAGAGTTCATCTGCAAAGGGACCACCTTGACATACTTGGCTATGCTTGAAGGTTATAATAAGGTATATGATTGGTTAAGACTAGAAAGACATTAAGAAGTCCCATCAGCCTAGGGACAGCCTAGACAACTTTGTGGTTATGCTTGCAGTTTGTGATGACATATATTACTGGTTAACACTCAAAAGAAACCGAGAAGGAAATCTGCGAAAAAGCTAAAATCGGCTGCTGGGGGACAGCTTGTCATAGGTAAAATATAAAAGGAGTTGCTGAAGGAATTTATTTAGAACCGAAATTAGAAGGGATTGAAAAATACCAGCAAAAGGATGAAAAATACGACTAACATATTTAAACAACTAAAGTAGAGATGACTTATAAACGGGTGCAGAAGAGTTGACCATAAACCTTAACCATAAAAAAGCAACAAAAAAAAAAATCTTATTGACACCATCCAAAAAAAAAAATCAATCCATTTTCATAGCCTGTCTTATTCTCAACAAGCCTCATGGTGAAACCTTAAAAGACTGCAACCTGAAGTAGAACAGCTGAACAAGCCATTGTCAGTAACATGAAAAATTGTTTGACATTTACCTTAGCGACAAAGCCAGTTGAGGTTCAGGACCAAGGGCAAAAGCCCAAACAGCTTGCCAATCAACCAATTTGTCAACAGGATTCATGTCCATACCATATCCAGAATCCTTCCTTCGCAAGTTTTGTAAAGCCTTGTTAAGAACAGAAGCAAGCAGCTGCAAAGCAAGTACACGTTGTCCAGGTACCTGAAATTTAAACACAGGCTTGAGAAAAACATGAACATCTGAGGACATATATATAAGAAGAATATACTACAGCACTGCTGACACCCCATGTTTTAATAGATGTAGAATATGTATCATCAAAAAGGAAAAATTAGTCAATTTAAATAATAAGATAAGATTCTGCTAATTAAAAAAATAAATAGAACCTAGACTAACTCCAGTATTACATTAGAGCTATAAGATGCAGAAAATGATGGTAATTTGTCAACAAATGACAAGCTAAAGCATGTTTTTTTAATTAATAGTGAAACAAAGCGAAATTCATTCAACCTGAACCAAGTTGCAGCTTTTATGCGGATAATGAAATACACCTTTATTGGCATATTTTCAAGAAAACAAAGAACGTATGAGGTACATGATGAGATGGCTTTTGCATATAAATAGGAAAAATAGATATGCACATGTAATGATTAATCTTCATTAATTACTGTCCAACAAAAGATGCAGCCCCCGTGGGGTTATGATTCTTTAAAGACAAGCTTTGGTTTTGAGCCATGAAATGTCAAGGAAGTCCAATAAGCTGCTTTGGAAAGAATGCCAATCACATGTTACAGAAAGCACCATCCATATTTGGTTTTCACCTTCAAATCCTCTGCCCCACCCAACTTTTAATTAAAAACAAAGCTATATCCCTTCATCCATCTTTTTCCAGGCAAAGAATTTCCCTCGATCATCATCATCACATACTCACTGATCAACTCATCTTCAATGATGGAAATTCCTATAGTTTGTGAAGACTTCAGCTATGGTCTAACATTATCACGGATAGAATAAATAGTACATCAAGATCTTGCCCAAGAACTATAATACTCAAAGCCATATGGAAATTTGTTATAAAACCAGACAAAAAATACAGTCAGAAAGGTGTCTAGTCCAAACAGCTTGAACCAGCTGTTCCAGGCACTGTAATCAGGTAATATCAAAATAACTTATTGATATCAGAAATCAATGTTTTTATCACAACAGCTTATACTGAATACTGACTTGGAGCTAGAACATAAGGTTGGCAAGTTCGCATGTGATTTGTCAAGGTATATGTGTTAGTTATTTCTAGCAACACAACCCCTCCTTTATTTTATTTTATTTTATTGAACATCTGCAACATCCTTCATGTTCTACTTTAGGTCCAGCTAAAATCTAACCAATATTTGTAACTCGGTGTAGTACTTCTGTATAACACCCAAAAAATTTAGGTTTGCTTCCCATTCTCTTAAAAAATAGAATGAAAGAAAAAAAAGAGAAGAAGAAAAAGAAAAACTTATGTCCAAGTCACCCTATTCCACTAAACGATCCAAATATTCATCATAAAAAGAATAGTTAATATGGTCATGAAGAGGAACAGACTGAAAAGGGGACCAACAATGACAAAACCTGGTGCAAATGTCCTTTCTGCTTTAAGCTCAAATAAGATGTCTCTCATTGATTATCCTGGTTCATGTCAGAGTTGCTAATCAATCCCTCATAAGTCAAAACCATGGACTTTAAAAGAAAAACTACCATCCCATTTATGGAATGCATGCTAGCATGTTCATATGGTAAACAGTCAACAATGCATGTTTACATCTCATCCACGGGGAAGGACAATTTAGGCAGCAAGATGCAGGTAAAACATACATGGCTTGTATTGCATAAGTGTAAAACTGACCATGCTCCGAATAAGTGCTACTGCTTCGTTAATTGTATATCCCACAGCAGCAGGATCACCCTCAGTTCGAAGGAAGTCACGTTCAGCTACATTCTCAACATTGTACTGACCTACACAGGAAACAACCACCATTACATGGAAAAATTAATGATATCAAGTGATACAAAACTCAAGTATCCATGAGCTGTAGAAAAGAAAATGTCAGGACATGCTTAACCAACCAGAGTATCATCTCATTGCCATTGCTGAGAGAAACAGATCCATGATACAAATCATAATGGATGGTGCCAAATGACACTTCTTGCTGAATTCAATCTATGATGATTTCTTGCTAAATGACTGCACGGGATCATATTGAAGGCAACCAAGATCATCAAACATTCCAAAGGAGATGAAAAAAAGCAGCAGGAATGTGAAAAGGAAAACAGTAACCAACTCATGGTAGCAGTTCCACACTAGAGGAAATGGACATCAAACAAGGATGAAACTAGAGCAGTGGCCAGTGGGACAAATGGAATATGAGCTGGACCAAGGGACAAAACCATCCACTAAGAAGAACAGACATTCTGGGCATCTTCAGACAAATTTTCTCCCACTGTTACAAGTCCTCAAAAAAAAAAAAACCTGTGCAGCATATTGCTGGCCATACATTCTGTCTGATGTGATATGCACATATAATTTATGAAAGAGAGATCATCATAACTCTGCCAACATAATCTATGAAAATGGCCCAAGCAAACAAAGGTGCAATTTTTCAAAAGAGTGATATGGGAACCGAATACCAATAAATTATAAGCATATGCAGTGAAGAAATAAATGCTACAGTGGCATGAAGGATCAATAACAACAAGAAAATGTACTACAATGTCTTATACCCTGTTGTTGCCCTTGGCTGCCTTTAAAAACATGGTGGACGTATCATGTTCCAAGGTAAAAAGCGACAAAGTCCAAAAAAACCCAAAAATGCACCCACTCAGAGAAAAGAGGTATGTTAGTATAAACTACAAAGCTATAAAAAGACTGACCACCAAAAATCCCATCAAATGGCAATGCCCACAGCTTCAATCAGCACCATTTCGTAACATCTCATTAAGAATAGACAAAGTAAAGTATTATCAATACAAGGTAAAGTGTCTGTTTCTCTAAACGCTAATGCATAGATACCTCAGTTTATATATATATATATATAAGATATATTTTCTAGATAACAAAATCCCCGCAAGGAAATGTAAAGTGAATTACAAAATATTCAATTGAGTACAAAAATGAGATAAAGGAAGCTTTTGACGTTATATAAATACAAAGCTTACCATTAGATCGTTTTTGGGTAGAATCAATTCCCAGAACATTTCCTTCCAAGGAAAACCTCAAACCCCCAACTTTCTCAACTCTCTCGCTCCAAACCTTCCATGACATGTTGTTATGTTCACAGAATGGGAGCCAATTCCCAGGTGGAACAGCTGATGTTGAACTCTTCCCAACTCCAACTGGCCTAGCACTTCCCAAATCATGCCATCCCTCTTCCCGTTTCAAGTCAGCACCTTTCCTTCTCGCTAACTTGTTTTGCCCACGCTTCTTTAGCATCTCTATCAGGGAAGGATCCATCTTCCCCGTTATCTCCGCTTGCGCCTCTGCGATCTCATCCGATGACATCTGCCTCAGCCGAGCAAGATTCTCCGCATCAATGTCATCCATGAGAGACACAGACCCCGGACCACTACGTACTGATGTTTCAAACTCGACATCCATGGGAACAGGTTTTTGCTTGGCTCTTGCGGCGGTTTCATCCATGAGAGACGGCGATCCCTGATTGCTGGGCTTTTGCTCGACTCCGGTCGTGAGCTCAGTTTTGGATCTCCTGCGCAACAACTCTTTGGGAGGTGAAGTGGTTGAAGGTAAAGATTCTTTCTTTGCTTCTTCCTTATTAGCAGCATTCGCCTCTCCTGCTTTTCTTGCAGTGCCGTTCGCTTCCTTTTTCTTTGATTGGGGCATAGCAACGTTATGCTCCCGCATGGGTTCTTTCCGCTTGCTCAAGTCCAAGCCCTTCTTCTCCTTCCTCTCGATAGGGTTCGCGAGGGATGCTACCGGGTCATAATCCGTCTCATCCTTGTCCTCCTCCATATCGTCCTCGTCGGCAGCGTCCGGCAGGGAGCTCACCGGGGCCCAGTGCTGGGAGATTCAAGAGAAGGACTGGTTAGTGAGGCGATGACAAGAAAAAATTGGGACAAACAAAAGGGTTTTTTTTGGGAGTTTTGTGGGGAGGGGGGGGGGGGGTTAGGGATTTGTACCGGGCCCTGAGAGCGGTGGCGGGCGACGGGGAAAGGGAGGACAGTGGGTTGGGGGAAGGAGACCGGCTTCTGCCGGGGTTTATGGTCATCGGACGAGGAAAAACCCTTCTCGACGATCCTGCCGACGAGGCACCGCGCGTGGTGGAGCTCTTCGACTCTCTGCTTCAGAGAGACGGCCGTGCCCCTGATCTCCACTACTTTCTTCTTCTTGTTACCTTTCCCCGTCGCTTCCATCGACATCTTTTCTTCCTTTCGGTTCTCTTCGCCTTTTTTAAAATTTTTTTCTTTTTTTCCGAAGAAGAAATCGTGTCTTGTGCTCTCAAGATTGTGGCATCGGCATGGCAAAGCGTGCGGCAGCGCGAGGACTAAAGGGAGAGGGAAAAACGGCCGCGCGGCCCCCTTGAGGCTTCTCGAACGCAGCGCGGTCTTCTTTCTCCCTGCTAGAGAGAGTCGGCGTTGTGCCTTGGTGAGAACGCCGCCTTTCTGGCTGATGAGACTGAAGGCCCTCCTTTTGTGCGGCGCGGCCGGGGGAAGGTTAAACAGTATTCGGATAGGAATAGCTATTTATGATCCGATCCATAAATTCAATTTATATTTGATTTATTATAAATAAATTTAAATTTAAAATAAATAAATTGGGATCGTAAATAAATTAATTTATTTAATATATTTAATAAATAAATCAGGTTTATATTTTTTAGGTCTAACATGTTTAACCCATATCATATATAAGTCGAATTGAGACGAGTTAGATAAACAAGTTATCATTTATTAAACATGTTGGATTGGATTAGATCAGATAAATAGGTTATTGAACTATTAAACAAGTTAAACAGGTCGGATCGGATCGGGTTAGTAAGTTATCCATTTAATAAATAGATTAAATAAGTCGAATTGAGTTACTTGTTTATTAAATGGATCGGATTCAGGTTTTAAATTATAACTCATTTAATAAACATGTCAGATTTAGATTGAAATATATATGCCCAACCCGTATATGACCCGATCCGACCCAATTGCCACCCCTATGTTTGGACCCATAAGTCGGTCTTCGAGCATGCCAAGAAGATCCCCCCTCCCCCCGCATCTTGGATGGTCCACCGCCATGATTTAGCTCCTCAAGAAATTGGGCCAGGAGGGTTTGGGCAAATGCAGAAAGATAAATGCTATCCTAAAGCTTCCTAAGCCATATGCTTTTTTCTTTTTTGAGTATTGCTAACTAGTGCCCTGGAGAAGAATCAACAAAATCCTTATCTAAAACATAAAAAATAAATCTAGCTTTTCATGATATTAAATATTATTATTCTTAAATTTTAAAGATAAATACATCCTTGAATGAAAATAATTAACAAAATATTTATATAATAATTATATATTATAATAATTAATATATATTATATCATATTATATTATATTATATTATATATTAATATATAATATATTATTATACTAATATAAAAGGGTTTAGGATATATTTATACTAATATTATTATATTGATATTATATATTAATAATATTTTTAATATTTATTAATTATCTCTATTTAAGGGTATATTTCTTTTTAGAATTAAAGAATAAAAATATTTAATATCACATAGGTCTAGACTTTATTTTTGATATTTTTAAATATAGATTCTACTAATTTTCAAGAATATTAAATGTTACTTAACAAGTGCCCTAAGTAGTATGCAAGATTATGATATCTGTCATGGCATAATTAAATTTTTTTTTCATGTATTTAGCAATTGCTCTTTTGTGAAGGACTATTAGCAATTTGTTAATAGTTATTTTAATTTTTCAATTACATTTTTCATGTTGGACGGTGTATTAAGCTTTATGAAACCCCCTTCTATTTAGTATTGACTCGAAGAGTTTATTATCGTTGTGATTTGGAATATCTGGAATAGGCATAATGAACGGATTTTTAACAGTACTTATATTTTTCTAGCTCATATTTGTAGGAAAGTACTTATGTATTCTTCAAATTTTTTTTGTCCCCCACTAAGGTTCTATGGTAATTATGTATCTTCTAATTATTTATCCTCTTATTTAGTTTCTTAGCTACCACCTCTCTTAGGGATGATAAAAGTTAACTTTGATGGCTCTATGACATCTTATGCTGCAACTGCTGTCTATTTTATTAGAGATCAATATACTTCTTTTATACAAACTAGAGGTAAATTACTTACTCAAGCTTTAGTATCATTTGTTGAATTGATTGCTATCTGGTTAGGCGTATGTGTAGTCATCTCTGACTTGAATGCTACTCCTATTTTATTAGAAAAGGATTCAGCTATAGTTGTCTCATGGTTAAATGTTGTTAATATTTCTCATAAATCAAATAATTCTTTCATGCAGGATATAGCTATCTAGAAATTCTCTTTCATTCTAATTTATTTCACATAAATATCGAGAGACGAATCAAGTGATAGATTACTTAGCTAGTTTGGCACTCTCTGGATCCTTTAAATAGAATAATAATGGCCAAATTATTTTTTCTTGCAGATACCTTCTAAATGCAAATCAGCAGGCTATTCCTTCTACTCGATATTAATATGTGTTTGCAGGCTTCATTTATATCTCCTTCAGGTGCCTTTTATTAATGAAGACCATAAAATTCTTCAGACTACAAATTGTTCATTGGGATATATGTGATAATCGAAGGATCGCTAATGACTGTGCCATTTTGGGCCATCTCAACTTTCTACTTAGCAAATGGAAATCATATCATGCTACATTATGCTCCAGATTTCTTATTATGCTGCATTACGGTCCACGGTTGGATGGTAGTTGTTCCATTTATTTTTGTGTCTATCAGCAATATTTGATCATTACCTTCCACAACTTTCAACACATTGGCATTAAGTTGCCTTTTTCTATCAATATGAATACATGGCATCTGCAAATACTGGGAGTTACTTCTTCATACTTGGACAATCAAGTGATTGGTTTTAAGTGCTCTACTCATTACTGTTTTATTGGTTTAATAGATTATCTAGATTGGAGGACTATTCTTGATTGAGTATTTATATGCCAATGTTATTTCCTTCATTACATCAAAGAATTTGGAAAGTTTGAATTACATCAGCATTCTATGTTCATATACTGCTCTCACTATCAGAGATGCCTTTTTCTTCTCAACTGCCAAGCTACTTCTTTGTAGTTTTTCTTACTTAACATTGTAACATTCACATCGATGACAAAAGGAAAAAAAAAAAAAAACTAGAAAAAGGAAAATTTTGTGATAAAAAAATTAAAAGGAGTTTGTGAAAAAAAATACAAAAAAAAAAATAAATAAAGGAGGAAAATGTAGGAGTAGAAAATGTTTTCACTCATTAATTATATTGTTTATATATGTAGGTTACCTCTCCTATTCATTTCAGCTTTGGTGAAGCTAGGCCCAGCATCTTACTACTTTTATGCACCCTACTGTTGATGGTTCATATTAATCCAACATGGCTATTATTATGGTTTCTATATTACTTTATCTTTCTTTACAACAATTTAAGGAATTATACATCTACTGCAAAATATACATATATTTCTGTTCAACAATCTATGGTGGTCTCTCAGTGGAGAATGTTTTCTTCGACTCTTGTATTTCCTGTGGACCGTTCCTAATTTCATTGGATTTCTATGGTGGCTTTCTCATATGCTGCCTCATGGAAATCTGCATTCCTTGTTATGATGCCTCATGGAATTTTGTATTCCATGTTATTTTGGAACTTATTATCATTTAATCAACTGCAGGTGTTCTCCTCGTGAAAATCTATATTTCCTCATGGAAATCTTTATATATACTCTTTGTATATGTTTGGTTATGCTGCTTGCTTGCTTATGCTGCCTCATGTTGGGCCGGAGTTCGTCTTATTTTCAGGTCTATATTAATTTGTTTTGATACCAAGGTTGCATATAGAAATCAGAGCCACATTTGTTATCTGAAATTTATGTTTGGGAGGCATTTTGTAGGGTCTTTTTTATGTTATTCTCTTTTGTATATGTTTACTATTTGGACTCTATGTTCAGGTTTATTTTTTTGCCCTTTGTATGTGTTTTGGACTCTTAAGTTCAGGTTTATTCTTTTGCCCTTTGTTTGGGATATTTGTACAGTTCTTTTGCACCCTTCCTTCATATGTCCTGATTAATATAGTCATGGCTACTGCATTTTTAATTTTAAAAAAAAAAAAAAAACGGTGCCCTAAGCAAAAACCCTCTTTTTGTAATTTTATTTTTTCTATAAAGGAGACATCCTTATATTAAAGCAAGAAAGAAAATGGATATTTGGTATGGAATAATTTATCTAAGACCAAGAATGATGTGGATGAAAGCGATGAAATCATTATGTTTGATCACGCCAAGATGATCTTGCATATCAATGAATCTAAATTGTCCCCACTTTTCAAATTACCATCCAATCTAATGATAGGATATCTATTCTTGAGATGAGAAATCCTAGATCACCCCCGGATAGTAATCTTAAATTGAAATTCAAGGATAAACATATCTTAGTCTAGCAAAAAAAAAAAAAGTAAATCAATATATCATTGATATATTATATCAATATATATATGACATTATATTACTATTATATATTATATTTATAATATACATTGTATTATAATATATTATTATCATATTATGAGTCGATAATAATTTTAAATTAGAGTGGAAATATTTTATTATATTTTATATCTATATAATAAAAGTATTTAATATATTACTTCTATTTTCCTTAATTTTTTAATGAAAATAAATATTTATATTAATAAATATATTATAAATATAAATAAAAATATTATTTTTTAATAATAATTAATATATTTTTATATGATCAATAATTTACATGGCTGATAAATATATTTTATAGAATATATTAACTATTAATATATTATTATAATATATTTTATATGATTAATGAATATATTTTTATGGAATATATTAGGGATGGTTTTAATATTGCATGGCTAGTTATATTGGATTTGTATGGAATACTAAATAGATTACTCATGGATATTCATAATTTTTGACCACTGCACCAAGAACTACCAAATACAATGATCCTATATCACCGGGATCAGATCATCACAGGATTTAAATCCCTGGTAATTGAAGATCATGATAGTGATCCTATTTAAGTCACCAAACATCACCATAGTATCAATTACAAACTAGCTACAAGCCTACATGAAGAAGATTAAGTTAAAAAATCAAGAGACCATAGACCCTGAAACCATTGTATCTATGATTGCATTAAGCTGCAATATAATTGGAATACAATACAAGAGTAATATAGACTAAAGTATGAGTAACCAAGAATCCTAAACGTAGAGAACTCTATAGATATAATGAGATTGTTATTGGAGTAGAAACCTTTGAACTTGTATATATGTAAAGTGCTGCAGAAATATAACTCCATATAGTGCTGTAGAGAAGGGAGATAAAATATAATCCGACTTATTGTGTTCGAGATGATACGATGGACATAAAGCATCCTCGTCATCATTTCACCTAACTTGTGTCCCGTATGAACCAATGACCTGATTCGTAGATTTCTAACACAAAATAACAATAAAAAAAAGAAAAAGAAAAAAAGAAGCAATGACTATGCCTGATTCCAAAGTCACCAATCAACTTGAACTTTTAGAAGATGGACCATATTTGAGTTTCTTAAAAAATTCATAGCGTGATGCCTGAAAAGAAATGAAAGAAAGAATGTGCCTTGACTCTTCCAAAGTTCATCAATTGTAATTAAATCTTAAGAATTTAAAAAGTCATAATTAAGGCTACTAAAGTTAAGTTATTACATCATTATGGTCAAATTATGATCAAGGTTGTTATCTAGCCTCTAGCGCAGCTAATGGATGGATAGATTTAAAAGACTAAATTGCTCTTATTCAATAACATCAAGAAGAGCTATTGAAGACTAAATTGAGCACGGTTGCCAATCCACAAGGGGTGCTGGAATTCAACTTTTGACCTCTCTCTTAGCTCGTGTTCCCGAGGAGAAAAAAGAGGAGGTGCAAGTGGCGGAAGGGCCACTGCTCTTTCGAGCGTAATAACAAATGGAAGTTCTCGCCTTTTACCTCCTTTGGCCTCTCTTCTTTCATCAAACCCTTCATGGCATTAGCTGAGCTCTCTATTCTTCATGTTTGAGAGCCCAAACACTCGATTGACTCTACATGTTGGACATTGACTTCATGATCAAAGGGCCGTTGGGCTAAAGAGGGTGAGAGCATGGTCAACACTAATGGAGAGTGGAAGGGTGGATGAGAAGGAGAGGGAGTACAGGAGGTTGTTGGCATGGTGGAGGACTAGATCTCTTTTTGTCATTGTAACTCCATACAACTCCATGACGGTGGTTGAAGGTTTATCAGGTTAGTCTCTCGTAGTCCAATCAAAGGAGAGGAATACTTTAGAAATAACACTATTTGATGGACAATCAATAATTTATACTAAACACTATTTGATGTATTTGGATAATCAGGTCATATATTGCTATAATAAATTAATTTGATAATGTTAGTTGCAACTTTTTAAAATTTTGGTGTGCAATTGTTATTTGAGAAAACTTGAAGGGTCAAAATGCTATACCCTTCGATGCCTAGCATGATCGGAGTGCAATGATTGGTGGTCATATCATTGAAAATATTATTTTTTAGTCACTATGCCCAATCATTTATCTTGTCCTTCAATGTATGAGATTGAATATTATTATCACTTGGGCCTCTTCCTCTCAACACATCAAATACGCCAAAACATCCATTTATCAGATAATAAGTAATTTTTTTTTGGTTAAACAGATAATTTATATTATATTCATGAAAAAATACAGTCCAAACTATCAGCATATAAAATATGTCTAAACTGTATGACATATCCTCAAGAGAGGTACAAATGAACCCTCCCGAGTGATGTGCAACAAAGGAGGCTGCCCAGTCCGCCACGGAATTGGCTTCCCTATAGACATGGCGGATGATAAGCCCGGAGCAGTGACGGAGCATTATCGCTATATCCCGTAAAATGGGGAGGGTAGGAGTGTTCCTGATAGCCTTCTGGATCCATGAAATGACTGTGAAGGAATCGCCTTCGATGACTAGGCGATCCAAGTTAAGAATCTTCGTGGCATACTTGATAGCCACCCAAGCACCATATAGCTCCGCTAGGGGAACAGTCTATTCCATTAGCTTGGAACCCCCCATAGCTATGAAGCTAGCAGCCGAAGATCTGATGACAAAAGCAGCTCCAGCCATCCGGCCTTTGACACTCCCATCAAAGCTGATAGTAACATAATCCTGAGGAGGGGGCTCCTAAGAGACCAGGATCCGGTGAGGCACTCGAGCAGCTGAACCGGAGCCCCAGATGTCAGGCAAAGTCACCATCGAACCATGATACTCCTCAGCCTGAGCCCTAGCTCTTTCCAGAATAAAGGTAGGAGAGCAAGTCTCAGATCTAAAGATCATAGCATTCCGGGAGATCCAGCAGTGATAAGCTAGATAAGCAAGCAGGCTCCAGGAAACTGTGGCAGTGGGAGACTGCAGAGAGCGACTGAAAGTACCCAACACATCATCTCCCGAGTACAAAAGAGCACTATAACCAGCCAGAGTCCACACCAGTCTTGTCCTTAAACAAAGAAATAAAGTATGGCCCAAGGATTCCTTTGGGTCATCACAAAACGGGCAGGAGGGAGGTATATGAACTCTCCTCGAGCTCCGAAGAGACCTCGTGGGCAGGCGATGCCGCATAACCTTCCATAGAAAGAGACAGACCCTCGGGTGCACCGGAAGAGCCCAAATCCAGTCTACATGATCAGTTCCTTGCTGAGAAGGATGATAGATGGTGTAGAGGTTCGACAAAGGGGCAGAGGTGGAAGAGGAGGGACCCCAACTGATATCTTAGCAGGGAGATAGAGGTAAAGCTATGGAGAGGATCCTATCCTTCATATGCTGCCCAAAATATCGAGAGATCAGCATAGAGTTCCAGGTCTGCATCCCAGAGAGGATAAGGTCACTAACCATCCAGGAATTGGGTAGATCCGGGGAAACAAATGTAGGTCATCTATGAAGGAAAATTTCAGATATCCAGACATCAACCCAAACTCTGATAAATTTTCCATCCCCAACAATCCATCTGAGATAGTGAAAGACCACCAGAGTTCTTCTCCTGATCTCCTTCCAAATAGGCGACCCCCGAAAAGAGGGCACAAAGTCACCCCCCTCCAAGAAACTAGTGTAATATATAGCTCTCATAAAGAAAGCCCACAAGCTGGTCGGATTGAGGAACAAATTAGTAGTATGACGAGCCAACAAAGCCTCCCTCCTACTGAGAAGCGAATAGATACCAAAGCCACCCTCCCGGACTGGCTGGCACACTGACTGCCAGCCCACTAGGTTTATGCCCCTGATCGCCGCATTGGACCTCCACAAAAAAGCTCGAAGAATATGCTCCATCTTCTCCACCATAGCCTTAGAAATAATGACATTAGCTAAAAGGTAGATAGGAAGAGAGGTCAATACCGACCTGATCAAAGTCAGTTTGCCCATTGCCGATAACACCCTTCCCTGCCATCCCTCGACCCGCTCTTGAATAGCCTACACCAAGATCCGAGACTCATCTCTACGAAGGCGCCCGCCCAAGATGGGAACACCAAGATAGTGGATAGGCACGTCCTTGTCCTGAATCCCCAGAATGGAGATGATCACAGAGCATGTGCGGGTAGGTATCTTAGGAGAGAAATGGACCTTCAACTTTTTGAGATTGATCGACTGACCATAAGCTATGCAGTAATCCATAATAACCCTTTGGAATCCCCGAGCCGTTGCCTCCGAAGCCCTGCTGAGAAGTAAACAGTCATCGGCAAAGAGAAGATGGGAGATAGGGAGTACTGTCGGGGTCGCGAAGAAAGGATGGATAGCTGAATCCCTGACCGCATCCCGAAGACCCCTCGAGAGGGCGTCAACAGTAATAATAAAAAGATAGGGAGATAACGGACAACTCTGTCGAAGGCCCACTATCGAATGAAAGAATTCCGAAGGTGAGCCATTAAGAAGGATAGAGAAAGATGGGCACGTAATGCAATCCATGATCCTGGAAATCCATAATGGGTGGAAACCAAAATCATACAAAGATGACTGAAGAAAGGTCCACCACACCCGATCATAAGCTCTTTCCATGTCCAGCTTGATTGCCATTAGAGGGGCTCTGGGTGTAGCCCTCCACAAATCATGCATAAATTCCTGGGCCAATAGGGCATTATCCGAAATTCCCCGACCCCCAATAAAAGCCCCTTGCGCAGGGGAGATGATACCCGGGAGGATAGGCTTCATTCTCATAGCCATCAGCTTGGCACATATCTTGTATAGAGTGGTACATAAGCTAATGGGTCTGAAGTGAGAAGGATGAGTAGTCCGAGGATGCTTGGGGATAATGGTGACAAAGGTTTGCTTCCACCTGTCCGGCATCAGCCCCGTCAAGAAGAAAAGTTGTACAGCTGAAACCACTTCCCTTCTAATAATATCCCAGTATCTTCTGAAGAACAGAGAAGGGAATCCGTTCGGACCTGGAGCCTTATCCTCAGCCAAAGAGCAGAGCACCATTCGCACTTCCTCCTCAGACACCGAAGCAAGAAAACCAGCATTCTGATCCTGCGATACAATTCTGTCCGGAACAAAAGTCTGGTAGTAAGGAGGATCACCCTCATTCGACCTCCATCTGGACCTGAAAAAAGAAATCACCTCTTGTAATATATCCTCTTCACTATCAATCCAACCCCCATCGTCAGTCTTGAGAGCATGAATATGGTTTCGGTGTCTCCTGATTATAGTGACATGATGGAAGAAGTGAGAGTTCCTATCTCCCTGAGCCAACCACTGCACCCTGGATTTCTGTCTCCAGAGAGTTTCCTGTTGGGCCAAGAGAGAGTTGTAGGAAGCCAACCCAGAGCGCAGAGAGGAGAGATCTTCATCATTGAGCCCCCATGACTATCCTCCTTACACTGGAGGTCATGAATGACATTTTCCATCTCGGCCAAACGAACAAAGATATTACCCACTTCCACTTTGTTCAATTTCCTCGGCTGGCGCTTGAGAAGCCCCAATCTGTGAGTGATGCGATACTGAGCATTTCCTCTGATTGGCATTCTCCAGACCTCCCTGACCACTTCCAAAGAATTAGGGTAGGAAAGCCAAATTCTTTCAAACCCAAAAGGCACATGAATAGGGGGAAGAGGGTGGTGGTCAACAGAAGAGGACAGTGATCCGAGGCGACCCTATCCAAATGCCGAACTGAGAACTTGGGGTGCATCTGAAGCCAACTCGTGGTAGAAACTGCTCTGTCCAGCCTTTTCCAAACTCGAGTCCTCCCTGATCTATTATTGCACCAGGTGTATCTATTCCTTAGAAATCCCAAATCGATCAATCTGTTGGAGTCCAAAAAGTAACTGAACTCCCTGGTTGTCGTATTTTGGGAAAAGGGGACCCCTCATCACTTCTCCTCCACTTTGGTGATGCAGTTAAAATCCCCAACAACAAGTATTGGGAATTCTTGGTTGATAACCTGAGACACCTCATTCCAGAGATGTCTTCTCTCCTTGTAACAGGTACTAGCATATACAGTAGAAAGGATCCAAGACGGCCCATTGTCTTCTGTGATGACCATGATTGCATTCTACTCAGACCTTGGAACACATCAATCCGGGCAACACTTGTATCCCAAGCTACCACAATTTTCCCAGATAATCCCCTGGAGTCAATAGCATAGTGATTCCAAGCACTGGGAAGGCAATGCCGGATCCTTTGTAAAGACGGACCAGATAGGTGGGTTTCCAAAATAATACAAATATCAGGATGATGAAGAAGATTTAACATGCAAAAAGTAGAGGCAAAGAAATATTTCCCTGCCCCTCTAACATTCCATGATAATATCTTCATACAAGAAAAATCTAACCCCTGGACGACCCCTCCCCTGGGGAGTCCCCACAATTTCCCTCTTCACCACCAGGCATAGGGCCATCCTTTTCCACCAGAGGGACCACAGCCTCCTGAAACAGGGCCACCTTCAGCTGCCCCACAATATCATCATGAACCGGGGTTCTCCAGTCCATCCCAATGCACACCGAAATAGTCCACATAGCAGGCGGCCCACCCTCCTGGACCATCCTTTCAGATGCAATCAGAGATGACAACCCCCCCTTCTTAAGCTTCTTCTCACCCAACCTCGCCTCCTGCCCAGACAGGGCCACCAATTCCTGAGACTTCCCCTTAGAACCCCCAACCCCAGCACCTCCCTTCTTCCCCTCTTCTCCATCAAAAGACCGACCCTTTTCAACCTCCCGTGTGACACCCACATAACCTACCCTGAGACATCCTCATGGATAGCGTTCCCCTTGGAACTGCCACCCCCAACAACCCCCTCCCCCGTAGCAGAGACCGTCAATCCTTTACCCTTCTGTTCCTCCGCTCCCCTACCTCCCTCCCTAGAACCCATCATAGAGGACCCCATCACACCCACCTCCACTCCCTGACACCCTGCACCCCTCTTATCCACCTCCGCCCAACCCAAAACCACCTTCTTACCCCTAGTCACCCCCCTGGAGCACCCACCAGCAACCTCCCCTGAACCCCCATCCCCCCTTACAGTAGATTGTCCAACCTTAGCAGGTAAAGAAGTAGAAATAGGAACTTGAACCCCCTTTAGCCCTTCCATACAAGGAATAGAGGTACCGACCTTTACCGCCGGGGGCGACGTCGACACCGTCAGTCTCCCCTTCTGGCCCGCCGGAGTAGAGAGGGCAGCCTTGATCCTGATAGATTTGGATATCATCTTCACTGGGCCAGCAGGGCTAGAAGGCTGAGCAGCCGGTGGGCTATGGCCCCGTTTCAGAGCACCCGAGCCCAGGTCCACCATCACCGCATCCACTGGGCCAGACTCAGCAAAGCCCACTTCCATACTATCTCCCAGCCCAACCAAAGGCCCAAAAACAGAGTCCCGTGGAACAGGCCCAGGGTTATCATCATCCGGGTATAGCTCCGGCGACCGGCGGCGTGCTACCTTGCATGGCTTCTGCCACCCATCATAATCTGGTGGAAAACTTGGAGACGACGTTCCCATTGTGGGAGAAGTCCTGGAGGGAGAAGAGAAGGGAAGATCCGAAGAGGATTTGTCAGCAGCCCTTCCCCCCCAGCTTCTTTCCGGTCCTTATCAAGGGATCGAACCAACCGAGGCAGCCTAGATCTGGCTGTAAGAAGCCACGACCCAAATTTGGGGGGACCGCTGCCCTGCACCTCCACATTCATGGCAGAGGCCACCCCCTAGATGCCGTCCAACCCTCCTTCCCCCCTCTCCCTTTGTTTTCTCTCCCCCACCGCCTCCGGAATAGTTGTAGAACAACCCTCTTCCTCATGGTCGATGATTCCACAATTGAAACAGAGAGAGGGCAAGTTCTCATAAACAAAATGTTGCCAGTAGATTTTTGATTTACCTCGTATGAAAACTCCAGGCTTTACTGGTTGAGCTGCATCCACCTCTACCCTCACTCGCGTGTAGCCAGCCTTCTTAAGATGATCTGTAAACCCATCAACAGAGATGGGTTTTCCAGCTTCCCTCGCCACCGCCATCATAGATGAAGGCTTCCAAAACTCCAGAGGCAGCCCAGGTAGTCTAAGCTAGACTACCACCTTCTGAATACTCCTTTGCTCCGGGACAAAGTCAGGCTCCCAATCCTCCATAGCCAGTAGCTGGCCGCTGGCGAACCATGGTCCACCGGAGCGGACCGAGGAGCAGTCCCTCGCAGACTTAAGACGGACCACCGGATGGTCTTCCGCCAGAGGGATGACCTCAGGATCATAGGTCAACCCTGCCTTGGTGCGGATCTCCCTTGCCACCGCCTCCGAAGACACCCGTCGGCCCAGACTCCAAACCACCACGGCCAGACCAGCCCACTCCTTTCTTGCCTCCTTGAGCTCCTTCTCCGACAGCTCCAACACCTTGGTAAAGTAGGCCTGAAGCAGCTCCAGGTCTTCAAACGGCAGCCTGAGAGAGGACTAAAATGACCCCCATCCCGAGCCCTGAACCACCTTAGCCCACGATCGATCACCCTCACATGAGCTCCTCCCCTCCCTCCCCTCCTTCCCACTCGAATTGCCCGGATCCGCCATGGATATCCGAGGTAACTTCAACAGCAAGGAACCCCCAAACCCTAAACTCCGATGGAAAACCTCCAAGCTCGCTTTCCAAGTCACTTAAGGGCTACCGCAGAGCGAACTAAGTAATTTTTTTAAAAAAAAAATACATCTCGCAATATCGACACTTGAGATCAATGCCATGTTATCATATTTGCTCAAAGAACCATTTTCAATTATTGTTGTAGTATTAATTTTATGCGCTATATAATATATGGTTCTTTTAAAATTTTAGGATTCACTATGAAAATGTTTCGCGATGGATTTTGATTATCATTTCCTTTAGCAACGAGGTATAAAATTTTATTTCCATGATGGTAACAACGGAGTTTTTGTTCAATTGTCTTGAGCTAGCTATAGGCATAACCTTTCCATAATAAAGAAGAAGAAAAGTCAATTTTCCGTAATCCTCGACCAATCTAAATTTGAATTTTGCACCGTCCCTCCTTGCTTTTGTGGTAGGGCCTATGTATTGCAAATTAGTTTTTTTCGCTAAATATATATCCCATTGCATGATGGATTGCTTGCTG
The DNA here is from genome assembly GCA_021397845.1 of Areca catechu. NCBI lineage: Eukaryota > Viridiplantae > Streptophyta > Magnoliopsida > Arecales > Arecaceae > Areca > Areca catechu. The sequence goes on from CM038042.1 coordinate 185,243,561, forward strand.
ATATATAGAAACCTAAGATATTAAATGGTACTTAAGCCCCCAAAACACATTAAAAACATGAAAGTCGTCGTTCTCCTTCGCCGCATGGAAATGTAAATTTCTATTATAAGTGAAAGAAAATTCTTCGCTATCATCATAATTTGCAAATTCACAAATTTTTTTTTACATGTATAAAATTATCATTGGAGATGGATCTTGGTGCAGTGATAAATTTGCTTCATGATCACTTGAAAATTGAAAAGAGTAAAATATTGGAGTAAGTTTGCATTCATCTAATTATTTTTCTATCTTGGAATAGTGGAGCCTCCTAATGAACTGCCCATTTCATGGTAAATATTATATTTTATATCATATACACTACATTATCTTGTATGTAGCTAATCACAGCCGTCCACTTCTATGAATTCTATTCATTAAGAATTTGTACGGTGTATGGTATAATTTTTTGTTGAAGAATTCTTTGTACACGGGGGGGGGGGGGTGTAGAGAAACTACACTGTCAAATATGGTCGGATAATATAATTTTTATTTTTCAACACGTATTTTAAATATATAATTTTATTTTTTTATAAAAAAATTTTGAATGAAAAATATATTTTTTTAATAAAAAAATTAAGACATTTTATAGCTTGGATTTTGATATCTCATCATAAATTATGAATAGGATGTCATAATCTTATTCACGTAATATCATAAGATTAAAAAATATTTTTATTATTAAAATAATTTTAAAAATTTTTCAACAATAAAAATATTTTTTAATCTAGAAAATATTTTTCAATTTCATGATACATTGTGAATATGATTATAATATTTTATTCATAACTTAATGATGAAGGATCGTAATTTTATTCACGGTGTTGCGGTTCTACCTCCTGGACCGGGCTCGGTGGATGCGCTGGAGAGCTCCTCTACCGATCAACCTGCAAGAAGTCCCTAGGTGCCGGAAGGGTTCCGGCGGGGACACTCCGATGCTTAAGTTAGAGAAGGGTTGGCGCAACAGAATGGAAAGAACTCGGAAAGAGAATCCACGATAGTGAAGAAGAACGTTACCCTTTTACGGAGGTCCCCGGGTGCCTTTTATAGGCATGGAGCACTGCCAAATTCTATTGGGGAACAGGCTGGAAAAGCCCGAATATGCCCCCAGGAGAATAGGCGTGGCGGCGAGGTCGTGGCTGGTGGTGTGGCAGGGGCGTCAGAGTAGTGGCCTGGCAACAAGAATCGTGACCATGCACTGGAGTCCGTTACAACAGAATGTCAGAACTTGTCGGGAAGAAAAAGCTCTTGGAAACTTCAAGCGACCCCCTCAGCAACGGGTCGGCCTGGCCTCCCGGAAGCCGACCATGGTGTTCAGCCGGACCTCAAGAAGCCGACTGTGGCAGTCAGCAGGGCCTCCCGGAAGCCGACCGTGGCAGTCGAAGAGGCCAACGCACGGATGGTGAGGCGCCCGCCAGCTCTTAAAGCCCCCAGATCAGCTCTTGAAGCCCCCGAATCAGTTCTTTGGGAAAGGAGGTCGCGGGGTCCTCTCTTAGAATCGGGGAGTAGGATCCCGCGCGGGAATCAGTCGACCGGATGCCCAGGGCCGGTCCGACCCGAGACTAGCCGAATGGGCGCAACACACGGGATGTTATAATCCAATCATAAAATATCATGAATTTTTTATATCTTTTTATTATTCATGTTGGGATATCCTGGTTTAGCTACGAACCAGGCTCCGGTTCGACTTATCGAAGCCCCGGTTCTCCGGACTACAGACTTCGGACTAAGCGAAGGCCAACTGCAAGCAACTCAAGGCTTCACACCGAACTACAACATCCGAAGGCCAGTCCTTCGGGTAGCACCTTCGGCTCTGGTCGAAGTCTAAACTACTCATCAACTTCCAAAGACACGAACTTCGGTTCCCGCCGTAGACATGATCTCCGACCTCGGGAAAATATCAAGGCGCGCAATTTCTGCAGCCACGCCTCCGATCGACACTCAAGGGGAAACCCGAAGCTTGAACCACAATCTGTTCCAAAAAGGAAGCTATAACCAATGGTTACAATCGACACTCATCATGCCATGATCATGGCGTGCAATTCCTGCAGCCACGCCTCCGATCTGGCCGGAACCGCTCATTGACAATCCACGATCGCCAATCATGGGAGAGATTGGCTCCCCATGATCTCCGGGAAAAGAGCGGGCCACAGACCGGAGGCTATCTTTTAAATATGGGTAAGAAGGATGCTCGAGAGGTACGCGTGAATAATCTCGCACATATACACTTTCAATCTCCAAGAACTCTTTTTCTCTTCCACTCTTGACATCTTCCTCATTATGTGGCTGGAATCCGCCACCGACTTAGGCATCGGAGTGTCCTCCGCCGGAACAACTCCGGCAAGGGACCTGTTTTGCAGGGGAACCAGGAAGCGGTCCTGCGATGCAGCAGCTCCGACCGGCCGATCCAGGGACTCCACGCCAGGAAGGAGGGGCGTATTACTAACATTTGTTAAGCTCCCTCCCAAACAAGGGGAAGAAACAAAGAATTTCTTGATGGCAAGAGGAAAAGCTCAAAATGCTTCTACAAGCCGAAGTCGTGCTCCGTCTTAGGGGGGTGCATCCTTAGAGGAAAATGATGTTCCACCTCCCACGGTTGTTGTGGGAGCATAGCAGTTCGAAGCTCTTATGAACCAGGTCGCCAACCTGACAGCCATGGTTCAAGAGTTCCAAGATAGAGCCTTTCCGGTGGCAAACCCACCAGCTGTTTCTAGACATAGCTCTTGATCCCGAAGAAGGAAAGCACCACGGGAGGATTCAGCGCATCCCTCCCCCCGTTCTTGGCCCTCTCCCGAAGGCTGAACTTCGAGACTGCCTAGGTATGCCGATTCCCCACAAAAAGGAAAAAGGCCTAGGCAAACTTCCTCCTCCTCCTCCAAAGACTCCACTCCGGTGGAGAGAGCGCCCAAGCAGACTCCCGATTATGACGGGAGGTTCAGAGCCATCGAATTAGAGATGGCAAGGGCGCGAAAATAGAGAATGCGAGATCAGAGAGATCCCGAGGACCTAATTGTGGACGATCTATGCCCACCCTACACCGACCGCATCATGGCTGAGGGCATTCCTCGGCACTTCAGGGTTCCCTGGATGGAACCCTACAATGGCACCTCCGACCCCTTCGACCATTTGGACAGCTTCAAAGCCCATATGATGATTCAAGGAGCTTCAGACGGAATGTACTGTCTGGCATTCCTGGCTACCTTGAAAAAGCCCGCTCGGATGTGGTACTCGAGCCTGCACCCAGGTACCATCGATTCCTTTTCCGAGTTAGAAAAATTATTTGTCTTGCATTTCATGACCTGTCGCAAGACTCCTCGGAATACGGACACACTCTTCCTCCTTCACCAGAATGAAGGAGAGAGCCTGAGAGATTACATCTCCAGGTTCAATGCGGCCACGCTTGAGATTCCCGATCTCAACGAGCACGTGGCCATGTCAGCACTGAAGAAAGGGCTTCGAACCTTCAGGCTTACTTTTTTCCTGGAAAAGAAGTTTCCTAAAAGCTACGCTGAGCTCCTATCAAGGGCTCAGAAATACATCGATGCTGAAGAGCAGGCGGCGAATCGACGTTTGATTGAAGGGAAACCCCCTTCAAAGAAGAAGAATAACAGGGGGCAAGGCCCCCAAACTTCCAATAACAACGACGGCAGATATGTAGACCGTCGGAGAAGCCCTTCCAAGCCCAGAGCATTGGGAGGAAAATTCGACTCATACACCCCCCTCAACCTCCCTCGAGAAAAGATCCTCATGGAGATAGAAAAAGAAAACTATCTCCAACGGCCCCGTCCCATGAAGCCTCATCTTCCATAAGGAACAGGAACAAATTTTGCCGATTCCACCGGGACCACGGCCACAACATAGAAGAATGCATCCAGCTGAGGGATGCGATCGAGGATCTCATCAAGAGAGGATACCTGGGGTGGTACATCGGTCGCCAGGGACCCCGGTCGAAAGCAACTGTTCCCCAGCCACCTCCCGAAAAGGTCGAATTGCCAAATCAAAGACCCACCAACGAAGGTGTAGGGATGATACACCAGCCCGCCAACTGGAGAAGGGATGAAGATGAAGCTTCAAAGCGACTGAAAGATAACAACTCCATCCTCTTCTTCGACGATGACCTTGCGGGAGTCCGGCTCCCGCACGACGAACCTCTTGTAATTTTGGCCGTAGTGGCCAATTATGATGTACAGAGAGTTCTTATTAATAATGGAAGTTCGACTGATATCTTGATGTACGATGCATTCTCCAAAATGTGTTTGCCTAGACATCAACTACAAAGATCCCCCATACCACTCTCCGGTTTCGGGGATAACCAAGTTTATGCCGAAGGGGAGATAGTGTTGCCTGTAACCCTCGGCTCCAAGTCTCGACAAATGACATTACCGATCAACTTCACGGTGGTCCAGATCCCCTCTGCATACAACATTATTCTAGGGAGGCCCGCCTTGAACAGGTTCCAGACCGTGATCTCCTTGCACTACCTCTTGGTACGCTTCCCCACCAGGAATGGTATTGGAGAAGTTAGAGGGAACCAGAGGACGGCACGGTGATGTCTAATGATTGAAGATAGGCATTTCAAAGATTCGACTACTCCGGATCAGCTGGATCCAAGTGATTCCACCACAAACCTTGGTGAACCCATGGAGAGGACCATCCCGATACTTTTGAAAGAGGAAGATCCCTCCAGAGTTGTGCAAATCGGGAGCGCCCTTGATGAGGAAACCAGAACGAAGCTGATCCATTTCCTCAGGGACAACGCCGATGTCTTTGTCTGGTCGGCTTCAGACATGCCCGGGATTCCTGCCGAAGTGATTACTCATCGGCTGGAAGTAACCCCTGTGTACAAGCCGGTGTGACAGAAGAAGAGGAGCTTCGTCCCCAAAAGATAGCAATTTGTTGATAAAGGGGTTGGCAAGCTCCTCAAGGCAGGGTTCATCAGAGAGGCCCGCTACCCCGAGTGGCTGGCCAATGTTGTAATGGTAAAGAAAGCTAGCGACAAGTGAAGGATCTGCATCGACTATACAGACCTCAACAAGGCTTGCCCAAAATATAGCTTCCCTCTTCCAAAGATTGATCAACTGGTCGACGCTACCGCCGGCCACCAGTTGCTGAGCTTTATGATGCCTTCTCCGGCTACAACCAGATCAGAATGGATCCGCAAGATGAGGAGAAGACGGTATTCATCACTGACAAAGATCTCTACTGCTACAAGATGATGCCGTTCGGTCTCAAGAACGCTGGAGCAACATTTCAAAGACTCATCAATAAGGTGTTTGAAAAGCAACTGTGAAGAAATATGGAGGCCTATATTGACGATATGATCATTAAGAGTCTCCACCGGAGAGACCACATCCACGACTTGGAAGAGTCATTCAATACTCTCCGGTGCTACCAAATGAAGTTAAACCCGGCGAAGTGCGCATTCGGGGTCACGTCGGGTAAATTCCTGGACTTCCTTGTCACCAAACGAGGGATTGAGGCCAACCCCGAGAAGATCCAGGCCTTGAAGGATATACGACATCCCTCCTGTAAAAAGGAAGCCCAACAGTTGGCAGGGAGGATTGCCTCTCTAAGCAGATTTATCTCTCAGTCCGTCAAGAAATGTCTTCCGTTCTTCAAGGTACTTCGGCAATCAAAGGGCTTCGAATGGTCCGAAAACTGTCGCGTTGCCTTTGAGGAATTGAAGAAGTATTTGGAGACCTCGCCCTTACTCTCCAAGCCAAAAGAAGGCGAGGTCCTCTACCTTTACCTCTCTGCTTCCGACGAAGCAGTGAGTTCGGTCCTTGTCCGGAAGGAAGAAGATGGGTCCCACAAGCCGATCTACTACATCAGCAAGATCCTGCATGACGCAGAAACACGATATGCAAGGATGCAGAAGCCGATCTACTCTTTAGTGATTGTGGCAAAGCGATTATGGCTATATTTCCAGGCCCACGCTATCGTGGTGCTGACTGATCAACCTCTCAAGGCCGTTCTCCAATCTCCGGACACTTCTGGAAGGATAGCCAAGTGGGCTGTGAAGCTAAGTTTACCGCAACTACAGCCATATTTCCAGGCCCACGCTATCGTGGTGCTGACTGATCAACCTCTCAAGGCCGTTCTCCGATCTCCGGACACTTCTGGAAGGATAGCCAAGTGGGCTGTGAAGCTAAGTGAATTTGATATTAGCTTCCAGCCCCAAGCGGCTATGAAGGCCCAGGTGCTCTCCGATTTTCTGGTCGAGTGCACCTGAAGTCCGAAGATGAAGCCTCTTCGGATGAAGAAGAAACCTCGAAGGAGATGAAGTCTGTTTGGGTGCTTCATGTGGACGGAGCTTCCAATGCTATTGGCTGCGTGGTTGGACTCATGTTGGCCGAACCTGATGGCCAGATTATAGAGTATGCACTCCGTTTCTCCTTCCACGCCTCCAATAATCAAGCTGAATATGAGGCCCTACTCGCCGGACTTCGGATCGCCAAAGATCTAGAAGTCCGGCAACTCCGAACCTTCTTCGATTCTCAACTGGTTGTGAATCAAGTCAATGGAGAGTACGCAGCCAAAGATCCAACCATGGTGCAATACCTGGAGAAGGTTCAGGCTTTATCCTCCCAACTGGAACATTTTAAAATTATTCATGTTCCCCGATCGGAGAACTCCCGGGCGGATACATTATCTCGACTGGCAACTACAGCACCGGAGTCTCTCGGGCGCACCTTTGTTGAACATCTTGAAACTCCAAGTATTGCCGAAGAGGCTACAGAGGTGCGCCATATTGATACTGAGCCAAGCTGGATGGATCCCATCGTCAGATTCCTGAATAAAGGAGAACTGCCCGAAGATAAGGCAGAGGCCAAGAAGATCCGCTGGATGGCATCTCAGTACGTCATCTTAAACGGAACCCTCTACAATAGATTGTTCTCCCAACCACTGCTGAAATGCCTCGGACCCACCGATGCAGATTATGCATTGAGAGAGATCCACGAGGGCATATGCGAGGATCACTTGGGAGGCAGATCTCTAGCATACAAGATTATTCGACAAGGGTATTACTGGCCCTCCATCCAGAAGGACTCAACTGATTTCGTGCGGAAGTACGACCAATGCCAGAGGTATGCCAATGTGCAGAGATAACCTGTGAGTCACCTAACTCAGTTGGCAGCCCCGTGGCCCTTTGTCCAGTGAGGGATGGACATTCTTGGCCCGTTCCCACCAGCATCAGGGCAAAGGAAGTTTCTCCTAGTGGCCATCGACTATTTCACGAAATGGGTGGAAGCCGAACCATTGGCCCAAATTACAGAGGGCAAGGTGGAAAGTTTTGTGAAAAATTCCATCATCTTCAGGTTCGGTATCCCACACGTCATCATCACGGACAACGGGAGACAATTCGACAATTCGAAGTTCAAGGACTTCTGTGCTCGGTACCATATCCAGCATCGACTAACATCCGTTACTCATCCACAGTCCAACGGAGAAGCCGAAGTCACCAACCATACCATCCTCCAAGGTCTAAAGACAAGGTTGAACGTCGCCAAAGGGCTTTAGATCGAAGAACTGACATATGTTCTTTGGGCATATCGAACTATCCCAAGAACAGCCACCGGTGAATCTCCGTTCAACCTGGCCTACGGTACCGAAGCCGTGCCACCTATCGAAGTCTCCCTACAGTCCCTAAGAATTGACAACTATGAAGAGCCTGAGAATTCCGATCGCAAAAGATTGATCTGGATTTGCTATCAAGCACCAGGCTACAGGCCCAGATAAGAATGGCGGCATACTAGCAAAAGGTCGCCAAGTACTACAACGCAAGGGTGAAGGAGCAACTTTCCACACGGGGGACATGGTATTGCGAAGAGCAGAGGTGTCCAGGCCAACGGAACATGATAAACTCTCCCCAAACTGGGAAGGCCCATATCAAGTCGAAGAAGTCATTCGACCAGGGACATATCGACTCAAGATCCTGGAGGGAAAGACCCTATCCCGGCCATGGAATGTACAAAACCTTCGCAAATACTATTAATGAAAAAGTTCCAAAAAACTCCTGTGCAAAGCTCCTCAGCCCTACTCAACTCAGAATGGCTAGTTGCATCGACTGAACGACAACAGCCCAAATGACCCGATCTGAAAAATCGGTCAACTGCGCAAAGGAGAGTATGATCCACTCACCTTATCGGTATGCCCGACTAGCGCAATGGATGGCCTAACCAGGCCAAAAAAAGATCAAAGGCGCAGGGATGGTTTTCGTAACCTACCCTACGGTGAATCCGAATACGCGCCGAGGTGGGCCTGAACAGCCTACCTTAATCACGACAGAAAGTATACAGGGATGGTGTAAACACCCTACCCTACGGAAAATCCGAACACGTGCCTAAAAAAACCACTGTTGTCCTCTCTGTCAACAACAAACACTCCCAGAACGGTCCAACGGACACTACTTCTTCCCTACAAACCGCAAGTGGTTTATGGAGTTTACATTATGGACAAATCATGATGCAACATATCGCAGAAAATACACGGAAAGAGATAAAAGAAAAGATCTTTCATTTCTTTCAATTTTTTTTTTACAAAATGAAAAGGAAAGAAGGAGAAAAGAAAGAAAGAAACTCTCCTAAAAAGAGAGTAAGAAAAGAAAAGAAACTCTCCTAAAGAGAGATACAAAAAAAAAAAAAAAGCAGCAGCAGCAACAGCAAGGTTGGAAAATTTGCATTAACTCCCCGACGGGTTTTTCCCGTACCGTCGGGGAGAGACCAGATGGGACGACGAAGGGCCCCCGGGGTTCCCGTCCGAACTCGAGTCCGACTCCTTATCGGAGTCAGAATCGAATTCGTGGCCGAGGAAGGGAACGGAGGGTTTGATATTATCCAAGCCGTTCAAGCTATAAAACTTGGAGGCTTTCCTCCGGCACTCCCAAAACCCCTGGTGGAAGGAGTCCAGGGCCACCTCGGTGAGCTCATCCTTGAATGATGCAGAAGTTTTGAAGTTTGCAACGGCATCTGCCGCCTCCTTCTTCGCCTCCTCCATCGCCGTGGTCGCCACCGTGACTTGGGCCCGGGCCTCCCTCAACTGAGCCTCTAGAAGGCGGACCTTCTTCTCGAGACGGTCCACCAGAGGCTCGTCCTCTTCGCCTACAGGCCCAGATGACTCCGGACTTCGCTTCCTCTTGGGGTCAATAGCCCTCCTCTTCGCTGCATGACGACGGAGCTCAGAAGTGCTGAACCTCATGGCTAATAGAAGAAAGACACCAACAAAAATGATGGCCTTCGACAGCAGGGGGCAGGGTCCTATTTATAGAAACCCTACGCCCACGATCTACTGCGGGGAGGCACGTCCCATGTCCTTCCCGGCCGTATGAGAAGGCACCACGTGTCCGGGTGACACTTCAAGAACCAGAAAGTCTCTCGGAAGCCATCCCCAGGACCGCAACCGCCATCGCTTCGAATCCGGAGAAATCCACGTCATGCACGGCATCATTAATGATCTCTTTTAGGAAAAAGAGGCCCGGCGGCTCATAAGGCGCAAGAGATTATGACTGTACAAATTTCGACGTGCCACGTGGATAATGGTGATCCTGATCAAATCCCCCTGATTATTGATTGGCGGGGAGATGACTCCTGTCCGGTCCAACGGACAAGCTAAACATCCGAAGGAAGGCAACGCAACAGAGCTTTGGTCCGTTCAAGGGTTCGTCCTTACCGACTGAACGGCCTTCGGCCACGACTATTCAACCAAGCAAAAAAGAGAACGGTAAAACCAGCTCTTATCGATTGGACGGCCTTCGAAGGCTATCGTTCGACTAGGCAAAAAGAGAAACGATAGAACCGTTTCAGGCTACACATGAGGCACAACAATGCATATACAAAGAAAGGAGAATTCAATCCAAAATCTGGGAAAATTGCAGTACAAAGTTCATTGGCAATACAAGTAAGAAAGGAAGAAAATACATTCAGGGTGATCCAGGTCACTCAACATCAGCAGGAGAAGGCTCCACACCACAGGACTGGAGCAACCTATCAACTTGTTCGGAGAGGATCTCATCAATCTGGGCCGGGACGGGAGAACCTTCAGCCTGGACTCCTCCAGCCTGAGTCGCCTCCTGGGCCGAGATCAAAGCTGGGATCACCTCCGGATTTTCGATTGGGGTAGCAGCCTCCTCCACCGGACCTGGCGACTCCTCAACCTCCCCTGCGCTTTGGCCTCCTCCACTTCTTCTCCTTCCTCTCCAATTATGTTGTAAGAGGGGATCTTCGAAAGGTCGAGGTGAGGGAGGGTCTCCTTTACCTTGGAAAGCCCGTCATTGAAGCCGTGCTGGTAGGCATACAATGATGCTTCATCAATCACTGTTTGAAATTGCGAAGACATCTTGAAGTCAGCCACGTCATTGTCTATTTGCTTCCTCAAAGCTTCGGACTCCCTCTTGGCGGCTTCGGCCTCCCTCTTGGCAGCTTCGAATTCCAGGATCGCCTCTTCGGCCCTCTTAGAAGCCTCCTCCGCCACCTTGGATAGGTTCTCCATCCTCTCCTGATTCTCCTGGCAGTCCGCTCCAGGACTCAACTTGCTTCCTGCTCCTGTTCCACCCTGCCTCTTGTCCCGCTATCCTTGAGTGGGCGTTCTTCAGTTCGCCCTTCAGGTCACGAACTTCATCAGTTGCCCAGACAAGACGGTCCTCCATGGATTATTTCAGCTCCTCGGCTACTTCCCTGGCAGCCCTAGAGTCTGAAGCTCTTCCTTGAGGTCATAGATGAGGCTGTCCACGTTCCCCAGGCCTTCCTCCATGAAGGTGAAGTCATAGACCAACTACATCAAAAAAGAAGAATCGAGGGTCAAATAACTCTCAAGGCAAAGGAGGCGGTGATAGTCATACCTGTTGCAGGGTGGCGAAGCCGGAATCAGACACCTTGAGAAAGCTCCGGTTCCGGAGAATTGCCAGGTTGCGGGGCTGTATCGTACCCTTCAACGCCTGTCTGGCTTCCTCCGGAACCAGCAACTCTCCCATAGGCGGGAGCTCCGAAGGGTTCGTCGAACGACCTCCGACTAAAGAAGCTCCGTAGACGGACTCTCCTTCGACTTGCCGTGCTTTACCCCTATCGGTAGCAAATGGGCAAACCGGCAGCACATCCACTCCTTGAGGCGGGCCCCCCATTGTGTCGACTGGGAGGCGACCGCCGCTGGAGTCTCGACTGGACAGGGCCTCGCTGGAACCCCTTCCGTGGCCGCTGCATTTTCCCCCGAGGTGCCTTGGGAAGACTAAGTGCTTTGGTCCCCTTCGGGACCATCTCTCCGAGCTTTCTTCTGAGCTGCAGACCTGGTGGAAGGGCCTGTGCCACCCTCATCTCCGAAGTCTGCGAAGCCAGCTCAAATTGCGCTTCATCCCACCACCTGCAGGCAAAGGGGATCACCTCAGTTAAATGAACTACAACAAATCTAAAGAAGAAGAGCAGAAATTTTCACTGCTATACCTAATGAGGGGAATTTACTGATTCCTGCTCGATGGAGATTCCTCTCCTCCAACAACTCCCGGATAGGAGCAACTTCCGAGTTGGTTAAAAGATTATAATCCAACTGATCGGCCGCTAAGAGTTTCTTTCCGTCATTGGCGATCAGGCGAGGCTTCTTCCACTCAGTGTCGAAGCCCCATGGGTCGAAGGACAACACAAATACAAAGACAGGTTTCCACCCGTGGATGGTGCTGGGCATATCCTTAATCACCCTGCTGCCCGATCTGGGACCGATCACCCACCATCCGTTGCTGTGGAAGTCCCTCTTGAGGATGAAAAGGGCCGAGAACAAGTTGGTCCTAGGCTCTACGTTGGCGATGCTGCAAATGACCAGGAACCCGCAGATGTTCCTGATGCTGTTTAGGGTCAACTACGCTGGCACCACTTGGTACAAGCGAAAAATCTTAATAAAGTAGGGGTGCAGGAGAAACCGAAGACCAGCCTTCAGGTGATCTTCGTATACAGCTAGGCACCCAGGGGGAGCTTTGTTCGCCCGCTCCTCGGGTGCGGGGAGGACAAAGGGAAATTCCTCAGGAATGCGGTAGCGTTCCTAAAAAAGGGTTGCCTTGCTTTGAGAAACCGAGCTGGGGACCGACTCCGGACCTACTGTATATCTGGCCCCCGAGGGCCCAACCTGCTTCCCCTGACTCTTTGGTCTCTTCCATGACAAAGGAATGAAGCAAAGGGGCGGAAAGAGGATTCTACCTGAAGAATAACTGGTACTCTAGAACGGTTTGGGCGAGAATGAGATGAGGTTGAAGAAGCTTCCTTGCCCAGACCTTCACCCTTCCCCAAAAGAAAAGTAAGGGTCTCTGGACCCCCACAGAGGGTTAATTTGACTCAAGGTTACCCTGGGAGGTAACCCACTTACGACTGATCGCCAGGATAAGATCTATCCTTCATCCAACGGCGGAGAGCAGCCACCACAACTATCCAAATCCCAGCCAAAAGATTGCCTCAACCACTGTGCAACGGGACGAGAAGAGATAGCGTCAGGGCCACCTACTTTTCCCCAATCCGAGAATGGCACCTGTCCACCATCTGATTCTCAGATCGTGATGGGCAGCCCAATAGAGGTCCCGTAATCATTTACTGCGCCGTCTCTCAGGAAGAAAGCGACAAGGCCATAATACTCTTACTTCTCGAGGCAGATCTTCGCTTCGACAACTGAGAGTAAGGGGCAACTATTGGGATATCCTGGTTCAGCTATGAACCAGGCTCCGGTTCGACTTATCGAAGCCCCGGTTCTCCGGACTACGGACTTCGGACTAAGCGAAGGCCACTGCAAGCAACTCAAGGCTTCACACCGAACTACAACATCCGAAGGCCAGTCCTTCGAGTAGCACCTTCGGCCCTGGCCAAAGTCTGAACTACTCATCGACTTCCGAAGACACGAACTTCGGTGCCGTAGACATGATCTCCGGCATCAGGGAAATATCAAGCCTTCGGCCCACGCAAGGGGAAACCCGAAGCTTGAACCACAATCTATTCCAAAAAGGAAACTGTAACCAACGGTTACAATCGACACTCATCATGCCATGATCATGGCGCGCAATTCCTGCAGCCACGCCTCCGATCTGGTCGGAACCGCTCATTGACAACCCATGATCGCCAATCATGGAAGAGATTGGCTCCCCATGATCTTCGGGAAAAGAGCGGGCCACAGACCGGAGGCCATTTTTTAAATATGGATAAGAAGGATGGCTCGAAAGGTACGCGTGAATAATCTCGCACATATACACTTTCAATCTCTAAGAACTCTTTTCTCTTCTACTTTCGACATCTTTTCCATTATGTGGCTGGAATCCGCCACTGATTTAGGCATCGGAGTGTCCTCCGCCGGAACAACTTCGACAAGGACCTGTTTTGCAGGGAAACCAGGGAGCGGTCCTGTGATGTAGCCGCTCTGACTTGCCGATCTAGAAACTCCGCGCCAACAATTCAAAATTTTTAATCAAAAAATAAAATTCATATGACCCGATATGTATTTTTTTTCCGCCGCTAATGATCTAGAAAGATTTTCTCGTTTTGATTTCTTCGAATCTGCAATCGCACCACCCCCGGGGTGATAGCGATGCTGGCTATTCACGCTACCAGTCGTGATCCAACCCGCTAAAACGATGTTGGCCGAGCATAGCCATTTCCCGTGTGAACAGTATCAAGACAATTGTCCGGAAGACTGGTAGCGACCGCTGGAAGTATTCCGCGTTCTTCGATGCGTCACCCCCCGGGATTCCGTCGAAAGCCGAGGCCCCTTTCTGGAAATCCGCACGCCAGACTGTGCGTGCGTTCGGACCTGGGCCCGACTGCCCTGGAAAAAAATTCCTCTTGATAGGTAAGCTCGTGCCCCACCATCTTTTTTCGTTCCCCAACCCGACCCAAGAATCTTCTTAACCTCCACAATCACAATCCACACCTCCCCATTTCCCTCTCGTCCCGTCCCGCACACTCCGCCCTCTCACCTTCTACAACGAGGAGAAGAAGAGTAGGAAGACAAGAGAGGCCGCCGTCGCCGCCATGAAAAGGGCCGTGCTCAAGCCAAACCTCAGGCTTTCCGTCCCCGCCCACGAGGCCACTATTGGAAAATTCTTGTACTCACCAAATCCCTGTTTTCTTTCCAACTTTTTCTTTTTCCTTTTTTGTTTCTTTATTTATTTATTTATTTATTTTTGTTACCCGGATGTTTGCTATGGGGATGTAGGACTCAGAGTGGAACGTTCAAGGATGGAGATCTTCTCGTGAACAAGGACGGTCTTCGGATCGTTTCCCAGAACGAAGAAGAGGAGGTACGATCGATGTCTTTTCATCGTTTCCTTGATAATATTCTGATCTATTGTCATTTTCTGAAATCTTTTTTCGACAAGAATAACCAGACGGTTAACAAACAAATTATCGAGAGCCGTTTGGATGCTATATGTCTATATCTAGCTAATTCAGGCTTACCATACATTCGTTTCAGTGCATCCAGGAGCGATTCTTTAGTTATCTCAGGCAACCAGTTAAATAGGGTGGGAAGTTCATAGTGTCATATCCAAGAATCTAGGTGTTTCCCCTTTTCAAATCTTGTTCCCTTGTCAAACATTGTATCTGGCAATTTTTTGAGAATAAGAACAAGTATTTCTGGTTTTATTAGGCGATGCACTCTTTTTCCACTAAAAAACCGCAATCTTGTAATTTTCATTGATGTTGAACATGCTTGATCCCTAATCTGGTTGGATTAGCGAGCCAGATGGTGGCAAAATCCATGATCAAAGCTTGACATGCTCTTAAAGCTGGCAGAGGTGTATGAGCCGCTATTGAAAGGCGAGATTGATGCTCGGTAAGGGTGGTATCATCAGTAGACATGCAAAAGAGCAGAGAGATCTACTTTTGATTTGTATGTGAGGTGGCAGTGGGATTGAAGTCTTGAAAGTATCTTTAGGTTTCTTGTTAGGATTGGATTCTTCTGAGACCGGGTTCTTTCGGGAGTGAAAACATCAAGGGGTGGCAATGGGATTGTCACCTCCCACTGATCTGCTCTCCTGTCGTTTTATTTCGTTAGAAGTTTGTTTCTTGAACCTTTTAACCAATCCTTTTCTTAAACATGGGAAAAAGAACCTGTTTACCAGGCTTCTGTTCTTAGGATACTTAGGAGAGATTATCTCTGCCATTAGATGGCAAAATATGTCACTTCCTTTTTAGCGTGAAGGAAGGAGAAGAGAATTAAAGATGCAAAATAAATGCTTCTATGTGAGTGGCTTGGATAGTTGTAGTAATGCTTGGAGGATCAGGTCAGATACAGATATTTGGGTGTCAAATCCATCAGCCAAAACTACAAATCATGTAATTTCAGTTTACCGCTAGTATTCTTTGCATTTTACCTTGTTGTTTTCTTTGCTCCAGTCCAGGAAAAAGAAAAATGGAAGATTTAAAGGCCTTTTGCACTTATCTATGGACTAGTAAACTTGCCAAACGAATATATTATTTTACTCTTGATTTCTTTCTTTTTATGCTCTCTCTCTCCCCCCTCTCTCTCTCATCCCCTCTAGTATTCTTGTGCAAAATCTGACCTTTAAGCCAGATCCAGATAATATTATAACAAAATCACTTGAAATAATCACAAGTGGTGGAATAATGAATGAACTTTTATCATTTGGAAAGCAAAGAAGAATTTAGTGTTGAAGTAAAATCTTTTGATAATGATTATCAAAAGTAGAACATGTGAAAACCCAAGATTTTAAGGAATAAGGATTAGTTGGCTACTACTATAGACTCTAGCAATTTGTCAGTTGGAAAATGTTTACCAGGGCAAGTACATGCCTGATTGAATTTTTCTTTATGAACAAAGCACTTAGAGAATGTAAGGCCTTCCTTTTTGCTAGAGAACTTGAGTGAGGTTATCAGTCTGATTAATAAGTTCTTTGTAATTGATATAAAAATTGAAGTAGAAAACATGGCGTATTTTATTTCATTCTATGCTAGCCTGTATGATGGATTAACCCTGAATTTAAAAAGTAAGAAGTCCCTGGACATCAATATTGTTACAACTAAGCCATTTACCTTGGAATAGAGGATAAAATTCAATTGTAGATAACCTTCGAATGATATTTATTGGCAAATCAATGGAGAGACACTGTGTAATGATACCTCAAGGTCCAAATTAATAATTCAAGAGAAATTTAATTGTTAGGACCATATAAGCCATGACATATGAAAATAACTTTTGGGTGTGAAAATCAGTTATGCTGCTTCTATGGCTTTTCTGTTTAAATCCACCCTAAGTATTATTTGTGTACATCAAATGCTTCAAAAGATGATAAAGTTCTCTCTGGCCAACAAAACTTCTGCATGCAACCATGTTTTTCTGTCTCATAAAATTTGTACGATTGTTTTATTATCACCCATTCTCTATAAATCTTAAACTCTCATGCACTGATTATTTTGAGGTTTTCTTATTGTTATGTTGGTTTTTTCAATTTGTGCTCAGCCACCTCTTATAAAGCCATCAGACAATCAATTGACTTTAGCTGATATGGATATGGTTAAAGTAATTGGAAAGGGTAGTGGGGGAATCGTGCAATTGGTTCGCCACAAATGGACTGGCCAATTTTTTGCTCTCAAGGTAATGTATCTTTAACTTTGCTTATAAGCGGTTGTTTTGTTTCTTCTCACTCTTATCTCAACTTTTTTTTTTTTGTTTGAAAATCTTCAAGTGTAATGAGTTGATTTTCACTCATTCCTTCTAGCATTGCCAAAATAGTGGTTGCACTTTTTTAAGTTAAAACCTTTGAAAGGACAGTTTAGTTATTACATGCAAAAATCTTCTAATATTGCATTTTTTTACTGAGAAATAATTGTAAATATTAATATTTTCTTTATGAAATTCTTCTAAGGAGTGACCAAGTATTAGCTATGCTAATCTATATATTGTTAGCAGTTTTTTTTTTTTTTGTGTTGTTGTTAGGGAATCCCACTACCTCCTCTTTCTTTGTCCATATTTCCCACTCCTGCCCCTTCTTCCTCATCACTGTAGCTAAACCAAAACCACCAGCCCCTCTTCCCTTCTCAATGGAGCACACCCAAGCCCTAGCGGCCCAAGGGGTACTTAAGATAGCCCATTTTGTCAAACAACCAGCAAATAAGAATAAAAAAAATTGGTTTACAAGAATTCTTCATATGATTGGATCCCATAATCTCACTTCCCCCCATTTCATTGCCCTGCTCTCTTCTCTTCTGTATTCCAACTTCTATCTGTCTTTCCATCTCTCTCTTCCCCTCCTCTTTTCGTGCAATTGCTGGACCTCTCCCAGTGTCTGTCTGTCCTCGAATCTAGGCAGCTTGAGGTAGGTCTCTCTCTCTCTCACTCTCTCTCACACACACACACACACACGCGCGCGCGCGCGCGCACAGAGATAGACATGCACCCACCCCAATCTCCATCCAATTGGGTCAGGCATAATCCAGCTCATTACATCCTTTTCTCCTTGTTTTTAGGAACATGGGCTTTTATAGTTTCTTTTTGGTATTCCTGTTTTGAAGTTTCAATGATACTAAATCTATAGACACCTAGATTCAGTCTTAGGTGTTGACCAAATATGACATAGTTACAAGCGGAAGGTAATTGGAGAGTAGAGCAGTCCACAGCAAAGAGTAGCTGAGCACCAGGATGAATGATTAGGACTCCCGTTGGGATGTGGCGGGACAGCAGGGTGTCCCATTCCATGGAGAAATCAAGACAATCCTATCCCACGAGATTTAAAACCTTGGTTACAATTGCCTTTAATTCCACATATATAGTTAGAAGGTGCTCTTTACACAACTACTTTTTTCTAAAATTACATAATTTAGCAAGTGCTCATGAACACTTCTAGAATCAATATTTAGTTCAGTATGAATCCTTATTGCTGTGATATTTAAAATGGTCCATGAACAAATTCATATCATTTCCTAGACAGTGTGGCCATACCTCTGTTGTGGTTAAAGGGCAAAGGTATGAAACAAATGGTGTCGAGGGAATGTTTAATTTGTCGAACTTGCAAAAGGTTGCTTAACCAACCGGAGTAAAGTAAACTATGTAGTGATTTACACTTGCAGGGGTAAAATATAGTATCTACCCCCCTTCCCCCAATTTAATTAGCTTATAATTTCTTGTAAACCAATTTACCAAATCATGGATAATTCCTTGGAAAATGTCATGTGATGGGCATGCACACTCATTTAATCTTTGAGTTTAACTGTGCACGTTTTGTATTATTTAAAAGTATTATTAGTTCCAAATTCAAACCTAATGTCCTTGATTATTAGATCATTTGACTGCTAGATGCTTCCAGACAGATTTTAGTGGAATTCAGTTATTTTTCCCCAACCTCCTGCTGAAAAACAAAGCCTTCCAAGACTGCAGACTTTTGAATCCTCTTGCTCCTTCCAGAGTGTGTGAGATGCCTTCTGAGTGGATCAACCAATACCTTGCAGGGACTTAATTTACCAGACAGTTATCGGAAGAAGCATGAACTGGGCACGGTGATAAACTTGTATAGATCCTGTTCCTTCCAGGTGGATTGAAAAAACACTAATTCAGAAGGCCTAATAGCCATGTCTACCTTGGGATGGGGTACCTACTACCTACTAATAATAACAATGAGAACCCACAATTGTTATTGCTTCCTTGACCAAATCCAACCGCATCCACCATGCCCAAAAAATGTAACTGTTTTTAAGCTTTATTTTGTCCTTGGAAGTCTTTTTGTTACACCCAGTGAATGTGTAAATTTAGATGTATCTTTTCTTAGATTGGTGATTAATTATTAGAAAACAATATGATTAAATATGTTACATGATATTTTACTTTAGAAAGAAAGTTAGGGGATGTCAATGTGATGATGTTATTATCTAAGTTTTCAAGTAAAAACAAACAAACTAAGTGGACTTGTTACTCAAAGAGCATGGATGATATCTCCCTCTCTCTACATGCATATGGTTTACACATATGCATGCATGTATTTATGTGTGCATTATAGAAGTATACATGTATCTGCATTCTATTACCAGCATAATTTCATCCACAAAACCCTAAGTTCTAGCTTAATGGGGAGGTGTTAGGGTTCTTTTCTACCACCCAAATATTAGGTTCATTGTTAGATTAATCCTCCATGGATTTTTATGTGCCATGTTGTGCCAAGTAGTTGTAAGACTACTCCTCATCACCTCTTTTACTTATATGCATCCCCTTCTTTGATCCATGTTGCATATGACTGAATGATTTACATATACATTTTAAAACCTCATTTTGTATCAAAATAACTCTCGACCTTCCTCTGAATTTTATCCTTTCATGCTGAATGCTAGACATCTGCTTTATCATTTTCATCTGTGCCCCATATTATCTTTGTTTAATCGATAAGTTTATCTTATCACTTAATGAAATACTCCATCACGTACTTTATAGGGTCAACTGAAACCTTGCCACAAAAAGCATGCTGAATAAAGATTAGTATGAAATGTTGCTGGCACCACATTAGTTGCAATATGTGAAAATGCAACTCATGTC
The DNA here is from genome assembly GCA_021397845.1 of Areca catechu. NCBI lineage: Eukaryota > Viridiplantae > Streptophyta > Magnoliopsida > Arecales > Arecaceae > Areca > Areca catechu. The sequence goes on from CM038042.1 coordinate 185,263,094, forward strand.
CATAGGCAGTGATGAAAGAATATGATGGAAGATGAATAATTTTCCTTGTGCCACTACCTCACTTGTCATATCTGAAACTTTTTAAAATTGAATTGACGCCTCTTTGATTGAAAATAAGTGACTTAAAGTTAGTGTTCGAATTTATTTGGATTTTTGAGAGTTGCCTAAACTTGTTTGCTTCATTCATGATCTGTTGTCAAAATGTTATGAAGCTTATGAAGATGATACACTGAGGGATGACTGAAAATCAATGTTTTGGAAATGTTTTACCTTACAGAATGTTCAATTGCTTGGCTTGTTCAGAATCTGTTAGTAGGCAGGCATTTGTAGCAGAGAGGAGTTACAGAACTACAGCTAGATATCTGTTCAAGTTCACATGCATTTTTTGAGAACAAAGATGGACAAGTTTGTGTGCATTTAATTGCTGCTTATGTACTTGTCACCTCTCAGGCAATATATTAGCGTGTCCTATTGTCTCTGCAATTAATGACCCATTAACATGGCATCTGTTTCAAAAGTTTTTCATATGATATTGTACATGCAGGTTATACAATTGAATATTGAAGAGAGTATACGCAGACAGATTGCTCAGGAATTAAAGATAAACCTGTCAACTCAGTGTCCATATATTGTTGTATGCTACCAGTCTTTCTACGACAATGGTGTTATATCTATAGTACTGGAGTACATGGATGGTGGTTCTCTGGCTGATTTTCTAAAGAAAGTCAAAACCATACCGGAGCCATATCTTGCTGCAATCTGTAAGCAGGCTAGTATTGAATGGCAGAAGAGTTCCATCATCTCATGCAATGACTAGCATCAGTAATTCAGTTTCTAGTGTTCTCATTCCAATTAAAAGCATGTCTTTTTCTGTTTGTGTAGGTGCTTATAGGTTTGATGCATCTGCACCATGAAAAACATATTATCCATCGAGACTTTAAACCATCAAACATACTTATAAATCATAGAGGAGAGGTCAAGATATCTGATTTTGGTGTCAGTGCTATCATAAAGAGTTCTTCTGGTCTGCGAGATACGTTTACTGGCACCTGCAACTATATGTCTGTGAGTATTAGCTTCTGGTAACTGCTAGTGCTTGTTGTTTGACATGAATTTTTTAATGCAACTCTGAGTTTCTTTTATATTTAATTTTAGAAGCAAACATCTCTGAAGCTTTAAAATTAATGGTCATAGAGTTTTTTTTGTCCCTGATAGCCAGAACGAATTAGTGGTGGAAGGCATGGATATCTAAGTGATATTTGGAGCTTGGGTCTAGCCATGCTTGAGTGTGCAACAGGCCAGTTTCCCTATCCTCCTCGTGACAGTTTTTATGAGCTTCTTGAAGCAGTTGTTGAGCAGCCACCACCTCATGCACCTCCTGACCAGTTTTCTGAGGAGTTTTGCTCATTTATTTCTGCATGGTAAATATGCTTCATCATATCATACTTTGATCAGCACCCACTGAAAAGGATTCCTGAATGTTTGTTCAAAATGTTATTTGATCTTTAATATTCAGATTTTCTTTGAGGCAAGAACTGTACATGTGCTGTCTTGTTGGAACAAGGAGCTTCATTTATTTGATTTTTTGTTACTTAAACATTTAAGAATTATAGTCATGTTAGGCTAACTTTGTCTAGGCAAGTGATGTAGATATTTCTAGTGACACTACCAAATGCATGGCTCTCCATTCGTAATAGTTAGAGGTGGTGATGTAAGAGAAGAAAATATCTTTGGATACTTTCTGAATAGACTAAAGCCAATGAAAACAGCAATTTATTTATCTGGTTATTTAAACAACTCATGACACTCTCATTATTGAACTAAGATTAATTTGATGAATAGTGGTTTTTTATACATCAAAATATATATTGGAAATGTATGTCTGACATGAAAGACACTTATACATGATGCACAAGCATTTTTTGTGAGTCCGCGTTGAATGGACAAAAGAGAACGTGTGTCCGCTTAATAAACATTACCACACTACAAACCCTGCACCCAAGGTTTTATGGTCCTGTGTTGTTCCGATGAAGGAACCATGGTGCTACCAGGTGCAGGACACCAGAACAAGTCTAATCAATACGTACTGAGACTGTATCGGTCTGTACCAACCGTACCAGCTGCATACTGAGAGTCAATATGTATTGTTTTCTTCTGTTTCTGTTTTCTTACATGTTTTGGTCTGTCCCAGCCATACCAGTACCATACCATTTTGGTTCAAAACCAGTATGGGATCCAGTAATGGTAACGGTGCTTAAACCTTGCCTGTACCATCATTCCTTGAAATGCCTTCATATAATCTCCACTTGAGGTCTGGCTACTAGCCATATCCAGATAATCTGGTGCAAGAACCAGCTTCTGATGTATGCTATGTTTTGGAGTTTGTATATTCTACATTTTCCTTGACAGTGATGTGTTGGCTGCATCTGTCCATCCATCTTGTGAAAATTATCCAAATATTTAATCATTATGTGATTTCAGAATAAAAACAACAAATACTTCCAATGACAAGGGAAAAGTACTCAATGAGGATTGTTGAAAGATTGTGGTTGTGATCAAATTTGTCTTGTTGTGTTATTTGAATGCCTGCTGAATGCATGAAAATATGTAGAAATATCTGAAGAGATTGCCTTGGAAGCTAAAAAGACAAACTAATTTCACTGTTCTACTAGAGTCTTTTGAATGAATATGTTGCCTATTGATCTAATCCAAAATTTTTGAAATAAAAATTCTCAAACTTCTATTTAGTTTTAAATATTTTTGTATAATGAACTTTGAATCTTTTACAAGATTAGGAAAATAGAATCTCTTGAGGCCTGTTAGAGGAGACCCTGTGGGATCTGGCAGGATCGGCCGGAGAGAGAGCGCAGGGGAGCTTGAGGGGGCAGCAGGAGAGAGGACAGAGTGCATGGGGGGTCCCAGGGCCTGATCCCTGTGCTTTTTTTATTTTTTTAAAAGATTTTTCCCTCCCATCCTTCCCTTTTCTCTTTCTTGGATCCCACAGGGTCCAAACAGGCCCTTAAGTGTCACAAGTAGACAGCCATTTTGGCCTTATGTTAAATATATATACCTATTTGATATGTAATGTACTAGTGACATTCTTGGCTGGCTTTGTGATCAACTTGTCAGTGTATAGTAACAGTTTAGTTGTTCATGATTTAGATATCTTGGGGAAAATTATCTACATATATCCAATTTATTAATCTGCTTCAGTTTATTACTTAATTGTTTCAAGCTATTAGTAGGGACTTAACTGACTAACCAGTCATGATCGCCTAGCTAGTATTGGATACAAGGACCACCAGGGGTGTGATCTGCTGCACCTATGGAATGTCCTATGTTTTTCCCTTTTTTTTTCTTTTTTTTTTTTGGTTACGATTATACCGTGTGCCAATTTGTAAGGTGAGTTACATGTCTTCTTTGGTTCGTGTCATAAAAACTACATGATACTTTTCTGATTATAGTTATACATGATTTGCCAACATTAGTATAGGAAGTTAATAATTTGATGCTTTTAAAGCTGTGTGATTTTGAGGTAGCAATTGGAGAGAATAGAGTTGGAGGCTTCATGAAAGCTAGTGATAAGAGGCAGTACCTCAAAAAGCGGATGGATAAATGGCTAGGACCAACTGTATCTTATCGGGAATTTGGAAAAATACTGTTAAAGGAAAGGAGGTTTGTGATGTTGGCACCCTATATTCTGGGGGAAGTTGTCCTATCTTCATTTATCCTTGAGGACATGATTGAAGAATTGCAGTTGGACAATCAGCTTCCACATGGCAAAGATTTAGAAAACATAAGTTTGATTATATATGAAAAATAAAGAGCTCTCGCAATGAGTTTATGTTATTACCTTCTTAGGTTGGTCTTCTTGACCTGCAATGGTGACTTCAATGGGTGCAAGGCTTCTTTATATGGTCTCTTTTGTATATCTTTTCTAGGTGCAATTCTTGTAACGTGTCATGACATGGTTAAGATGTATTGGGATCGTGTATGCATACTTGTGACTCTTGACACATGGTATGGGTGCTGAAGGCAACTGATGAGAGTTCTTATATTTTTATATATATAAGAATTTTATCTATAGGAGTGCTGTATCTGATATATTTATTTATCCAATTCCAACATATATACTGGCAATCAACCGTCGAGGTACAATATTGATTTTGTAATGTTTTGAGCTCATTATCATATATTATGAAGCCTCTGGAAATCCAGAGGAATGTGCTAATGGAACAAAGGTGCTGTTTCGCATAAAGTTGTCTAAGCTCCCTCAGAGCGGGGGAAAAATGAACAAAAAGAAGAGGAAGGAAAATTATTTCAGAGTGTTCATAGACACTAGTCATTCTTTTACATATTTTTTGCGTGATGACTTCTGTGATGTCCTTGTACCTCTATGTCTGTCTTCCTTTTTAATCTTTTATCTAGTCATTTTTTAGTCCTTTTTCTTTAACACAAACATTTTGATATTGATCACAGTGTACAAAAAAAGGCTGAAGATAGAAAATCCGCTCAAGTGCTTTTGGTAAGATTTAACTCTGCCACCATGATTTACCTACTTCATTCCCTTTTCTTGTAAAGAAGCCAGGAGCTGACTCTGGGAATAATTTTTTTTTTCTTTTCCTTGCATTGTGGGTTTTTCTGGTCCAGGAACACCCCTTCCTGTGCATGTATGATGACCTGCATATCGATCTTGCATCTTACTTCACCAGTGCTGGATCTCCGCTTGCCACCTTTTGAATGTGCGGTATTGGACATTTGTTGCATGTAGAGTTCCTTTTTCCATGCTATGTATTCCACTTTACCACGATTTGATGTCTAGGTATTACGAAGTGTTTCCAATAAAAGAACAAATTGGAAGGGCTCTTCAAAGAAATTTTGATGCCATGTCAATCACATGTCGTGGGCGTGATATATAGGTGGTTCAATTGGGTTTGCACTAGTTAATTATGGTGTATCCTGCATGCAACTTGTGCGCGTGATGGAGCATTATCAAAGTTAAGTCAAAGCCAAATATGGAAACTCTGCTTCTCTTAATGTGAAAAGTCACGTACGACTCTGGTGGATTTGCTAATTTATTTTTTTGCTAAGACGGTGAAAATGAGAGTGATTCTAAAGTTGTGTGGTTCGTGTACTGGATTGTAATTAGGAAGCATCCCATGTTCTGTGCTCCAAAATGAAGAGAGAATAAAATTCCATAAATCTCTCTCTTGTATCTAGTTGATCGGAACCAGAAGAATTTGAAAATCGATGCTGGCGGAGTCATTGGGTCCAAAGAGGTGCTGTATGTTGAACATTTGTCTTGGTTGACCAGTCAACTTAATTATTTATCCTTCCTCTTCAAAAACGAAAAGAATCTGTTTTAGCATGTACAAACTTCTAAATCTCGAGATTTTTTATGAACCGGCTGCGTAGTTTAATAAGAAGTTGTCACTGCAAATATTTTTACTGCAGCAGTAAATATAGCTCCGGTGTTTGGTTCGACTATATTTATCCAAAACAGATCTTTATTTCAAGTTATTGTCACTGACCCGAGTGATTTCTTTGCACCACCTTTGGGGTCCTGCAAAATAGATCCATTCATCGGTGGAAATATTTCAATGCTTAAATAGTAAGGATTCAGATAACATATATAGAATCTTAGAAAAGATAAATAGGAATGGGTGTACTTTAACTAGCTTTTTTTACTTACCTTCTATAAGTCTCTTTTATCGGTATTTATAGGTATTTGCTTTAACAGAATTTAGAAAGAATTTCTTGCAGTTAGTTTTGACATTATTCCGTTGAGAACTAACCTGAATTTGTTATAACGGTTGGTTGTTATTCTGGTAGAATAACTATCTCTTTTCTTGCCATCTTCATTCTTCTTGAATCAACTGGTACATTTGGTCTCATTCTTCTCACCTTAAGTCGGTCGGTCAATAGTTGGTCAGTCAATAGTCAGTCATACTCATTGATTAGCCAACTTTGTCATCAGCCAGCTTCATCATACTCCTTGTTGATTCATCGAGACCAAGTAGCTGAGTCATTGTCACAGTATTGCTCCCCACTCTTCATCTCAAAATGTTGTCAATGAAGTACTTTGGCTTTTATTCTTTTTTAGATGAAGGGAGTAGTGTCATGTCTTCGTCCTCGACATTGGTTAATAAATAAGTAATAGCCGATGAACAAATTTCGGTTGATTAATTGAACTTTTAAAAGCTTCAATTATCTTTTGACGATCAATTAGTCTTCACAGCATTGCCAGGTGTATTGAATGGATTCAACTATCTTTTGGCTAATAAATAAACTATTTTGATAATGTCGGACATACCGATTGAGTTAATAGATTAGACCAACTCTTTACTTGTCGGACATACTGATTGAATCAGTGAATTAGATCAACTCTTTACTTGTCAACATATCGATTGAGTCAATGGATCAGACCAACTTCTTACTTGTCGAATATACCTATTGAACCAGTGGGTCAGACCAACTTCTTACTTGTCGGATATAATGACTGAGTTAGTGGGTAAGACCAACTCTTTACTTGTCGGATATATCGATTCAGTCAATGGGTTAGACCAACTCCTTACTTGTCGAATATACCGATTGAGTTAGCAGGTCAGACCAACTCTTTACTTGTCGGATATATCGATTTGGTCAGTGGGTTAGACCAACTCCTTGTCAGATATACCGATTGAGTCAGAAGATTTGACCAACTCTTCATTTGAATATTTTTCTTCTTTTTCCTTCATTGGTCAGCGAAGTTTGGTCGTCGATCCATCTGTTGGCTATCCATCCTATATTTCTTATAGGCTGGGTTGGTCGGACTTTACGAGTTGGTTGGCTTTTATGAGTTGGTTAGCCTTTATGAGTCGATCACCTTTATGAGTTGATCGGATAAATGAGCTCTGAAGATGAGTCGATCGAACACCATATTATCAACTTGTCAATCTTTAGGTTTGCTACATAGCCTTTGGTTGATCAGTCTGATTGGCCCATCACAACACTTGCCCCCCACTCCCAATTTCAAAAACTATTATTGCCTTGAAAAATGAGATAATCATAGTTGGTCCGCCAGGCTATTGAAAAGTACAAGAGATCAGATGCTTTTGATGATGAGATGACCGAGGCAGGGATAGTGAGTTATCAAACGAGTTTTAAAGATTGTCTAGATAAAGTTGCCAAGCTTTATATCATGGCTGCAGAGGAAGAAGAAGATTGATGTGGCATGATCGCTAATGTGGAGTCTGCGTCGGACCCATTTGGCAGCCATGCTAGTAGAAGATGCCACATGGATGCGGCGACCAAATGAACATCCAAGGTCGAGCTCCCGGTCAAGGTCAGCTCCTATTTGAGGTCGAGGTCCCGGCCGAGGTCGTGCTCCCCGCCATCTGAGGTCAAGCTTCCACCCGAGGTCAGCTCCCATTCGAGGTCGAGCTCTCGATCAAGGTCGTGCTTCCACCATCCAAGGTCAAGCCCCCGGTCGAGATCAGCTCCCATTCGAGATCGAGCTCCCAGCCGAGGTCGAGCTCCCGCCATCCAAGGTCTAGCCACCAATCAAGGTCAGCTCCCATCTGAGGTTGAGCTCCCAGCCGAGATTGTGCTCCCACCATCCAAGGTCGAGCTCTCGATCGAGGTCAGCTCCCATCTGAGGTCGAGCTCCTGGCCGAGATCGTGCTCCCGCCATTCGAGGTCGAGCCCTCAATCGAGGTCAGCTCCCATCTGAGATCGAGCTCCCGGTTGAGGTCGTGCTCCCACCATCCGGGGTTGAGCTCCTATTTTCCAAGATAGGGTTTTTGTCCGGAACCAAGAGGCATCATCAACCGCTAGAGGATCGACCAAGAGCGAGGGAGAGAAGACCAAAAGGAATTCAAACTATGGTGCGGAGGCTCCAAGCTACCTACGATCCCTGAAAGATGGCATGTGTTCCGTCGGAGGGTCCAGGCTCTGCAACATGCCGCCTATACACTCTGCGCGATGCGTGCTCCACCAGACTCCAGGTCTTGTAGCACGCTGCCTGCGCCCCCTGCCGTACAACCGGGACTCCAGTTCTTGCGGTGCGACATCTATGCCTTCTCTAAGAGAAGTATTCCTTTAAGGCACCAGGCCCTGTAATGCACCGATGGTCCCTCCTGGAATAGAAACGCTTTACCATGGCTCGGGGCTCAATGACATGGCGCCTGCGCCTCCCATGAAAAACTGCTCCACTTGAGGGACAAGATCTGAATTACATCAGCAAAAAACCCCAATAGAAAGATCTCCTTTCAAGGACCGGTCAAGGGGGAAGGAAGCTACTGGTAGAGAAAAGCCCCATCGAAAGAGGGTACCGGGAAAGCGATGTCCCGAAGAGGCCCTAGACCCGGTCTAGGCCAATCATCCCATATAAAATGGAAGAAGGGACCTCCGGCGAAGAGAGAGGTGACTGGTAAGGCAAAAGAGAGCAAAAGGGCAAGGAACTGAAAGAGAGAATCTCCTTGCACTTTAACCTCTAACTCATTCTATCTATGAAATCTTTTTTTTCTCCTTTACGTGGAGGTATTCTAATCCTCCATTACAAAAGTTCTATTCTCCTTGATCATTCCAACTGACTTGATCGTTGGAGTGTCCCCATCAGAATCCTTGACCCGGGTCTTCTCTTTTTTATAAGATAGGCTGACCAAGGTGCTGACCGGAAAGAGGATCGAGCATCCAGAGGGAGCCCGACGCACCCACGACATATCAGAGCTACGGGCCATGATGATCTAGGCGACAATAGATTGGCATGCCAAGATGGGGGCATGGGTGGAGCCGTTGACTGTAGAAAGTCCCACAATAAGTCCCCCACTGCCAAAAGAGTATCCGTGGGCAACCACGACCCCATGGTGATGACGCGCGCACGGGAAGCTTCCGTTAGCCATGCAGGGGACCCTCCTCACCGCGGCGACCAGCAGAGCTTGAAGGGGGAGCTCCCCTCTCCACCACCACCACCTCCAGTGGATCCCCATATCGTCTCACTCACCCAGCAGGTCCAGGTCTTGGCTGCAGCAGTGCATCAGCTTCATCAGCGATACCAGTCCCTAGCAACACAGCAGCAGTCGAGGACACTGGCGGCCCACGTCGTCGATCCCCATACCAGCCTATGGTTTTTCCGGGAGGGACCGTCATATGTAGCCTCTCACCCGCGGGAAGACCAACAGGTGGTCGGGAAGGAACAGCAGGATGGCTCGACCGGCTAGGAGAGCCGCTCCCCGGCCTCGAACCGTGGTGCACTCTCGCACTGACGATGCTGGCATGGTTGGGAACTAAGACGAGAGTTCCTTCACTTCGCCCCTCCTTCATCCTTGATGGCCATCCACCGTCAAGCAAAAAGGCACCTCGAGGAGCAAGAGCGCAAGCTGGCTAACCTGTCTTGCCGATTTGTAGAGATTTAGGACTCCCCTAGTGAGCCTGCGGGTTAAGACACCCGTCCCCCTTCTTTCATAGAATCCAAGAGGAACCAATTTCTAATCAATTTTTCTCGCCACAGGTTGATCCCTACGATGGGACAACCAACTCCTTGGACCACATTGAAAGCTATAAGGCCCTCATGAGGGTCCAGGGGGCTACTGACATCCTCCTTTGCATCGCCTTTCCAGCTACACTTCGCAAGGCTGCTCGAGGTTGGTTCTCCCGACTCAAGTCGGGGAGCATTGACTTCTTCGAACAGCTAGAAAGAAGGTTCGTGGCACACTTCGATGCATGCAAGAAGGTACCGTATGAGGCCGACAGCCTCTTCTCTTTTTGCCAGTAGGATCAAGAGCCCCTCTAGGATTACGTGTCTCGGTTTAAAGGTACCATCCTAGAGATCTACCATCTTGATGAGCCAATCACCATGCTGGTGCTAAAGAGAGGACTCAGGACCTCCCGCTTCATCTACTCCCTCGATAAGAAGCCTCCAAAGGCTTACTCGAAGCTCCTCCTCTAGACCCACAAGTATATCCATGCAGGGGAGGCCGACCATACTAGGAGGGAGTTGGATGGGAGGCCACTGAAGAGGTAGGTCATGGGGGAAGCATCTGGCCCCTCGACCTTTAAGAATGTGCTGGCCCCTCGACCGGGTCCCAAGCCCAGAGTCGACCCTACCAAGAAAGAGAAGTTCACTCCTCTCCTTGCCTTGAGAGCAAAGATCCTCATGAAGGTCTAGGACGAGTGCTTCCTGCATCGTTCTCCCCCACTGAGGTCGTCTGCTGGACGCGACAAGTCTCGCTACTATCACTTTCATCAGGACCACGGCCATGATACCGAGGAATGCTGCCATCTAAAAAGGGAGATAGAAGACCTGATCAAGCGCGGCTACCTTTGAAAGTATGTGGAGGGAGGATCTACCCTAGCAGCCCAGAGCAAGGAGGCCTGGCCACTCGCCATCGACAACTGGCCCACTGAGAAGCCAGTATGAATGATCTCCTGGGGGACAGGGAGAAGCTCGAAAAGAGCTAGGGGGAGAGAAGCGAGTAATGATATACTCCCTTGCAAGGAAGAAGGGCTGGCCAGGGTAGACAGCCTAAATAATGATGCTGTCATCATTGAAATGACGATAGCTAAGTACCCTGTAAAACAAATCATAGTTGATAGTGGAAGCTCTACTGATATCCTTTTTTACAATGCTTTCGCAAGGATGAACTTGTCCACTGATCAAATAAAGATGGTGTTCACACCCTTGGTTGGTTTCACCAGGGATCCAGTCAGGGTTGAAGGAAGAATTATACTCCTGATAATCGTCGAAATGCCATCTCGACAGAGCATCGTGTTGATAACATTCACCGTTGTAAGACTTTTCTTGCCTTATAATGCGATCCTGGGGCATCCTGGACTCAATCTACTCGATGCCACCATCTCTACCAGGCGACTTCTCATCTAGTTCCCAACTCCTTGGGGGACCGGAGAGATGAGAGGGTCACGGTAGCCAGTCCAGCATTACCTACAGACGGTCCTGGGAGTGCGAGAGGCTAGGCAGAACTAGCCATTGACCAATCAAGCATGATGGAACTAGAGCCGAAGGGCAGACTGGTCGAGCCCCTGCCATCTTTTTTCTGGGAGAGGACCCCTTGAAGACTTGCAGGTGGGAGCCCTACTGTCCGAGGAGGAGAGATCCCGTCTGCTCAGCTTCCTGTGGGCCAACATGGATGTCTTTGCCTGGACTGTAGCAGATATGCCTGAGATCCCTCCATAGGTAATCACTCATAAGCTGAATGTCGACCCCAACAACTGCCCAGTTCGACAGAAGAAGAGGAGGTTTGTCCCGGAGAGGTAGAAGATGATCGATAAGGAGGTCGAAAAGCTCCTCGTAATAGGCTTTATCCGTGAGGTGCGATACCCTGACTGGCTGATTAATATAGTAATGGTTAAGAAAGCCTCTGAAAAGTGGAGAATCTGCATGGACTACACCGACCTCAATCGGGCCTGTCCAAAGGATAGCTTCCCACTTTCCAAGATTGATTAGCTAGTGGATGCAACCTCAGGCCACAAGCTCCTCAGCTTCATGGATGCATTCTTCGGGTACAACCAAATTTGCATGCACCCAGAAGACAAGGAGCATACGGCGTTCATGACCGACAGAGGCATGTACTGTTATAAGATGATGCTATTTGACCTCAAGAACAAAAGGGCCACGTACCAGTACCTGGTCAGCAAGGTTTTCAAAGACCAGATAGACCGTAACATGCAGGTTTTTGTGGATGACATGCTCGTCATGAGTGGCCAGGAGTCGAATCATATCACCGACATGGTGGAGGCCTTTGATAACTTTCGCCTCTACCAGATGAAGTTGAACCCTGCCAAATACGCATTTGGCATCATGGTGGAAAAATTTCTGGGATTCATGGTCACCCAGCAAGGGATAGAAGCCAACCTTGAGAAGATGCAGGCAATCATTGACATGAGACACCCGTATCTAAGAAGGAGGTTCAGTGCTTGACCGGATGCATAGCGGCATTGAGCCATTTTATCTCGCGTGCTACCGAGCGCTGCTAGCCATTCTTCAAGGTGCTGCACAAGATGCACGACTTCACCTGGATGGAGGAGTGTCGGGAGGCCTTCGAGGGATTGAAGAAGCTCCTCGCCTCTTCACCGCTGCTATCCAGGCCGGAGCCCAGAGAAGAGCTCCTCCTGTAACTAGCGATCTCACCAGAGATGATCAGCTCAGTGCTGGTCTGCACCGACAAGGACGACTCCTAGCAGCCAGTCTACTATACCAGCAATGATACAGAACGGAAGCTCTGATACCAAAAATGATGCAGAACAAATAAAGGGATGCGATGCGGAAGTAAATTAAGATTAACTAATTTTTTTGTTATTTTTATATGTTTGTAGAAGTTGGCTTCAAATCAAAGAAAAGTTAACCTAACATTGAAATATACTAATATGATAATCGAAAGCACAATTTTAAGGGAACTAAATTATCAGAGTAGTTCAGAAGCAACGGATCACTGGGGGTTGAGAAACTCCCAAACCTAGGGTTTCGCTCCGAACTTTCAACAGAACAGAAATAAAGAGAAGAGATGGTTTACCTAACCAGACAATGATCTTCACAGATTTTGGTGGAAGAACTCTCCCGAGCAGATTGTTGGATCCTCGGATTCAGATATCTTCGCAATGGATCCTCCAATACTGGTCCTTTGGCGGGTTGGCTTCTCCTGAACTCAAGATCTGGAAAAGAAGAAAAACAATTGATGGAATCAGAGAGTCAAGGGAAAAATTTACCAGGTTGATGAACTTGAAGATTGAAATTGCTGAAACTGGATTCTCCTGGAAGCTGATGTAATTTTTCTTGGAACTTGCTCTGGATCTGAAGTAGCCGGACTGGATCTGGATGAAGGTGGACGGCCTGGACTTGTAGAGAGAGAGAGGCCGTGGGAGATGGAAGGAGCTAGGGTTTGATGGATTGAAAATAATGAAGGGCGGCTAGGGTTTTGGATTTTTAAGTGGCTAACCTAGGGTTTTGGATAAAGATGGAGATCTCTCACCTCCTCAAGGCTCCAATGGAACCCGGATTACCCCCTCACGGAGCTCAACACTTAGAATAGTGCGGAAGAAGAGAAACCTAGGTTACTCAACACAAGAGAATAGCAAAAATAATTTTTTCTTCATTCATTGATTGATTTCAACTTACAAGAGGGATGTAATTTATAATGCTTTACAAGGAGAAGGGTTTCATATTTTCCCATGTGGGACTAAAGGAGGGGATCTCCAAATTAGGGCAAATCCCTTACATATGGTTGGCCAAAATACCAAAAATTAGGATTTGGGTTATAAATGGCAGGTAGATGGTGCCACCTTGCTTGAAATTTTTCAAGAAAATTTTCTTCCTTTCCTGGATGAACTCTTTTGGACTCCTCCTTTTCTTCCTCCCTAAGTCAAGGCTCTTCCATCTTTGTTTTAGGTGTTTTTGGCAGGTAATGGGCGCCCCTTGATATTCTCTTCCAAGAAAAACTTCTTCCCTTCTTTGCTTGGAATCACTTGGGAAAGTCTTGGCCGCCCCCTTGATTTGTGCTCTTCTCTTTATCTGGTGCATGAAAGAAGGAAGCTGCCATCTATGGAGTGGGGACCAAAGGCTGCTGGATGTGGATATGGCGCCCCCTGGACTGGGAGTGTGGCTGGGAGTGTGGTGTCCACTTGCCTGGTCTTGGGAGAAAATGTAACATCCCTGGTTGAAACCCTAGTCTACTACTGAGTCAACATGACTCAACAAATAAAATGCAGGTAATGTAGACTCAAGCTAAATTGAGTTGATCTAGTCAACTCTTATTACAAACCAAAACCCTAATTCTTCGGGCAAGGTTAATCAGAGATCCAGATGGAGCTCTGAAGTCTTCTTCTGAGTCTGGTGCCCGCACCAATTCTCCCAGGGTGGGAGGAACTCGACCCTGTCGAGTATGGATCAAGCTGGCTCTGGTATCTCTCCAAGAGGTCTGGGTCCAATTCTTGTAATTCTTCTCGGGAGATCCAAGAGTCATCAGAATCTGGCCTTCCTTGCCAGCGGACCAGGTACCTTTGGTATCCTCGATTACGAGTAGAGATAACCTGATCATCCAGGATCTTTTCAATCTGCTCTTTCCTCACAGGCCAGTTTGTTGGTGGACACACAGGGTCGGGATCACTCTCAATGATAAGGTTAGGCTCAAAAGGCTCACTAGGAATCACAGCTGGCTCCCTGTAATCTACTAAGTCTGTAATGTTGAAAGTAGAGCTAATGCCTAGTTCTGGAGGCAACTCGAGCACATAGGCATTGGATCCTACTCTCTTTACCACTCTAAATGGTCCAGCTCCCCTAGCATGTAACTTTCTAACGGTTCCAGGAGGAAACCGTTCAGGCCTTAACCTAATCATCACATAGTCTCCCTCAACAAAAGATTTGACTCGCCTTTGAGTATCAGCCAACTTCTTATAAGTTTCATTACTTAAATTTATTTTGGCATGAATTTTTTTATGCAAGTCTTTTACATGCTGTGCAAAATTCTCAGCAGACTCGAAGACTCGAGTGTGGACAGGTAAAGGGACTAGGTCAAGAGGTGTGTGAGGTTTGTACCCATGTACAATTTCAAATGGACTCTTACCCGTAGACCTATTGACCGAGTCATTGTACACAAATTCTACCCTTGGTAGGTATAAATCCCAATTTCTGGTGTTTTCACCAACAAGACATCTCAGCAGATTTCCTAGGCTACGGTTCACTACTTCAGTTTGGCCATCAGTTTGGGGATGATAGGCAGTTGAAAACTTAAGTTTTGTCCCTAACTTATGCCAAAGGGTCTTCCAAAAGTAACTGGTGAACCGGACATCCCTATCTGAAACGATTGTCTTAGGTAGGCCATGGAGTCTAACTATCTCATTGAAGAAAAGTGTGGCTACCTTAGACGCATCAAAGGTTTGGGAACAAGGCAAGAAGTGGGCCATTTTAGAGAATCGGTCGACTACGACACAGATAGAATCATGTCTCCTCTGGGTCTTAGGTAAACCTAACACAAAATCCATACTCACATCTTGCCAAGGACGATCTGGGACAGGGAGTGGGGTATAAAGGCCAGTGTTTTGTTTTCGCTGTTTGGCAACAGCGCAGGTTCGACATCTAGCTACAATATTAGCTACATCCCTTTTCAAGCTAGGCCAGAAAAAGTGGTCTTCAATAGCTAGAATGGTCTTGTCTTTTCCAAAATGGCCGGCTAAACCTCCAGCATGGATTTCCCAAATCAAAAATTCCCTAAGAGAAGTTCTAGGGATGCAAAGCCTATCTTTGAAGAACAAAAAACCATCTACAAGGGTATAATCCTGGTGATTACTAGATGGTCCTTGAACTAGATCCTGATACACAGTTGTGAAATCCGGACAAGACTCATATTCCTCTTTGATTTGTTCAAACCCTATGACCTCAGTTCTAACAGAAGTTTATAACAGAGATCGGCGACTAAGGGCATCAGCTACCTTATTCTCAACTCCAGCCTTATGTTTCAGGACAAAAGTATAGGACTGGATATATTCTACCCACTTAGCATGCCTAGGGTTAAGCTTCTTTTGGGAGTTCAGAAATCTAAGAGCCTCATGGTCCGAAAATAGTACAAATTCCTGCGGTAGCAAATAATGTCTCCAGTAACGCAAAGCTTGCACCACCGCATAAAATTCCTTATCATAGGTAGAATACCTAAGCTTAGCATCATTAAGTTTTTCACTAAAGAATGCTATGGGATGATTCTCTTGGCTTAGGACTCCACCTATTCCTACACCTGAAGCATCACAGGCAACCTCAAATACTTTAGAAAAATCGGGTAATCTCAGAATGGATGCCTGGGTCATTTTATCCTTAAGATCTAGGAAGGCTTTATGGGCTGACTTAGTCCAATGAAATTCTCCCTTCCTAATACAATCAGTGATAGGAGTAGCTAAAGTACTAAACCCCTTGATGAATCGCCTATAGAAGGTAGCCAAGCCGTGGAAACTTCTAACTTCATGCATATTGGTTGGCTCTGGCCAGTCTACTATGGACCTAATCTTCTCAGGATCGGCCGCCACGCCGTCAGGGGTTACTACAAAACCAAGAAAGATAACTCTACTAGTCATGAATTCACACTTCTTAAGATTACCGTAGAGTCTATCATTCCTCAAAACTTGGCAGACTGCTCTAAGGTGGCCTAGGTGATCTGCTGGGGTCTTACTATAGATCAGGATGTCATCAAAATAGACCACCACAAATTTTCCTATGAAAGCTCTAAGTACCTGGGTCATAATTCTCATGAAAGCACTAGGGGCATTGGACAACCCAAAAGGCATAACAACCCATTCATAAAGACCATCCTTAGTTTTGAAAGCAGTTTTTCATTCATCCCCGGGTCTAATCCTAACCTGATGATAGCCGCTTTTGAGATCAATCTTAGAAAAAACTATTGCACCAGCCATCATATCAAGCATGTCATCTAGTCTAGGGATGGGAAACCTATATTTGATTATAATTTTATTGATGGCACGACTGTCAACACACATCCTCCACGTGCCATCTTTCTTTGGGGTCAGTAAGGCTGGGACTGCACAAGGGCTAAGACTTTCTCTAATAAACCCCTTCCTCAATAATTCTCCAACCTGCTTTTGCAGTTCTTCATGTTCAGATGGATTCATCCTGTAATGGGGCAAGTTGGGCAAAGTCGCTCTTGGGATTAGATCTATGGCATGCTGGATATCCCTAAGAGGTGGAAGGTGGTCTGGCAAATCCTCGGGAAAGACATCCTCAAATTCTTTTAACACATGTTTAACTTCTTGAGGAGGCTCTGAGGGTTCCGAAGTTCTAAGTTCCTTAGCAGACAACATCCAGATGGGTGAACCACTATGAATTTCTTGTTCTAGATCCTTAGCACTGATTAGGTTCACTCCAGTTTTCATCTCCTTAACCTTACCGGCTCCTTTAGTTACCTTGTCCTTAGGGGGAACTGAATGGATCGTAATCTTCTTCCCATTGAAACTAAAGACACAGGTATTGGATTTTCCTAAGAGGGTGGCATCATGATCATACAACCAAGGTCTTCCGAGAATTATACTGCTCACCCCCATGGGTAAGACATCGCACCAAATCTTTTCGTGATAAGATTGCATTTGGATTTGGACTTGACATCTAGACTGGATGGATATGGAGGTAGAATCTATCCAAGAAACCTTATAGGGGTTGGGATGGGGAACTGGGATTAAGCCTAACATCTTGACAGTGCTAGTAGAGATGGCATTTACACAGCTCCCACTATCTATGATGATCTTACAAACCTTATCCCCTAATTTAAGAAAAGTCTGTAGGATGTTAGTCCTACGCCAATCCTCTTGAACTAGATTCTGGGATAGGATGCATCTTACAACTCCTAATTGGTCAGATTCATTGGGTTCCTCCTCTCCTTCATACTCCTCAACCAAATTCATTCCGGCCTCATAAACTTCTTCTTCAAATTCCTCACTGGGCTCGGAATTATCATTCTCTCCCTCTTCTATGTAAAGGGATCTACGTGGGCACTGGCTAGCAACATGACCTACCTTATGACACTTGAAACAGGCTATGGCAGTACACTGACTGGAAATGTGACCTGGTTTCTGACACTTAAAACAGGTGATATTTGAACTAGGGGTTCTCTGGGTGTCAGGTGCCTTACTTTGTCCATGGGCCTAGGGGTAGAAGTATCCTGAAAAGGTTTACTAGGGATAACTTGGCTAGGTCCATTCCTTGGGATTGGGGCACTAACCCTAGAAGGTATAGGTCCTCTCTGAAATTTCTCAGTGTTCAGTGCAATCTGGTAGGCTTGGTCTAGATCAGTAACCTCTCTCAGAAATAGTTCTCTCTTGATATCTTCCCTCAGTCCAGCCCTAAATCTAGACAAAGTGACTTCGTGGGCTTCATTCACATCACATCTCATTAGGTATTCATCAAAAGTAGCTATGTAGTCTGAGACAGATCGGTTTCCTTGTTTCAGGTTTTGCCATTGGTCTAACAGGTTTTGCTGGTATGAAATGGGTAGGTATTTATCTCTCAGTTTTTCTTTCATACCCTGCCAAGTGGTTATGGGCTCAACATTCCGTCTCCTAGTGGTTAGCTCAATGTTCCCCCAGTATAACCTAGCTTGACGCACTAATTTCATCTTGGCAAACTTGTATTTCCTCTCCTCAGACATAGCATACCACTCAAAGTATTGGTCCATCTCACCCTCCCAATCAGAATACACCTTAGGGTTCAGACTACCATCAAAAGTGGGTGCATCTAATTTGATGTTCCTGATGAACCTATCATCTCTATCTTCAGGCTCTGGGTCAGGCCTCCTATGATTAGGTTCAGGATCTCTATATAAAGGCCTTCTAGGCTCCTGATGTGGGTGAGGTTGAGGCACATTAAAATCGGGGTCAGGAGTCCAATTCCGATGTCTAGGTTCTTCAAGTACTTGGACTCGGTCCCTAAGTTGGGTAAGATCCTCATGAATTTGTGCGCTAAACTGGGCCACAGTGTTTGTCATATCCTGATTCATTTTAGCCATACTTTCAGTAAGAGTTCTGATCATGGCTTCTAAATCAGGTTGGGTTTGACCACGTTGATATGGCACTCCATTTCTGGTAGACATGATGATTCAAGCAAGCACACAAAATGAGACTAGACTAAATCGACTACTGGATCACTAGACCTAGAGTCCAAACTAGATGCCCAATCAGAGTGGCAAGCTAGCCTATAGTAACTCAGGACTCAGCCAGGCAGGTGTAAGGGGAGTGTTAGGTCCCTGATTGCCAATCCTAGACACCAATCAGTGATTGGCCAGGTAGGCGGACCAGCACACAAGCCCTTTGGGAATGGATCCCTGAACCACCGTTCTAGACACTGAGTGCTAAGCACACACAGAATAACTCGGCAAACTGACTCAACACTAGCCTAGACCCGACCAATTGGTGTCCCTAGCCCACTAGGGCAAATTAGGTCTAACTGATTTTAAAATAGGTCTAGGTTCGAATGATTGGATGGTGGTTTTGGGCTAAGGAGAGGTAATCAACTCCTCCCCTTATCTTAGATGCTCAATTGCTCTTAAGTAAATTATGAGATGATCACTCCAAAAAGAATTGAATTGCAGAACACAAAAAACAGAGTTGTTGTATTTTAATGCTCAGAATTTTTACCGAACCAATAAATCACAGAAAAATTATGGAAAATAGGTTCGATTATACTGGTTTCAACGAAGCAAAAATCATGCAATTCGGAGTTTTATGCAGGAAAAAATAATTCAGACAACAGGACAATTACGGGCTGCAACTAGATTGTCTTCCCCGTTTATAATCCCTGCTAAGAAGTTATAACCCAATGGATCCCCTACACGCCCTAGGAACACCCCGTGGAATGGGAGGAGGAGGCTTGCACCTCGCTTAGTTCCTAGGACCGGACGTCCTGGGGAGTCTACTTCGAGCAGACAAAATAAAAAGAGAAAATAATCAAAACAAGCAAGCAAGCAAATCAGAAACCCTAGACTGGGCTCTGATACCAAAAATGATGCAGAACGGAAGCTCTGATACCAAAAATGATGCAGAACAAATAAAGGGATGCGATGCGGAAGTAAATTAAGATTAACTATTTTTTTTGTTGTTTTTATATGTTTGTAGAAGTTGGCTTCAAATCAAAGAAAAGTTAACCTAACATTGAAAGATACTAATATGATAATCGAAAGCACAATTTTAAGGGAACTAAATTATCAGAGTAGTTCAGAAGCAACGGATCGCTGGGGGTTGAGAAACTCCCAGACCTAGGGTTTCGCTCCGAACTTTCAACAGAACAGAAATAAAGAGAAGAGATGTTTTACCTAACCAGACAATGATCTTCACAGATTTTGGTGAAAGAACTCTCCCGAGCAGATTGTTGGATCCTCAGATTCAGATATCTTCGCAATGGATCCTCCAATACTGGTCCTTTGGTGGGTTGGCTTCTCCTGAACTCAAGATCTAGAAGAGAAGAAAAATAATTGATGGAATCAGAGAGTCAAGGGAAAAATTTACCAGGTTGATGAACTTGAAGATTGAAATTGCTGAAACTGGATTCTCCTGGAAGCTGATGTGATTTTCCTTGGAACTTGCTCTGGATCTGAAGTAGCCGGACTGGATCTGGATGAAGGTGGATGACCTGGACTTGTAGAGAGAGAGAGGCCGTGGGAGATGGAAGGAGCTAGGGTTTGATGGATTGAAAATAATGAAGGGCGGCTAGGGTTTTGGATTTTTAAGTGGCTAACCTAGGGTTTTGGAAAAAGATGGAGATCTCTCACCTCCTCAAGGCTCCAATGGAACCCGGATTACCCCCTCACGGAGCTCAACACTTAGAATAGTGCGGAAGAAGAGAAACCTAGGTTACTCAACACAAGAGAATAGCAAAAATAATTTTTTTCTTCATTCATTGATTGATTTCAACTTACAAGAGGGATGTAATTTATAATGCTTTACAAGGGAGAAGGGTTTCATATTTTCCCATGTGGGACTAAAGGAGGGGATCTCCAAATTAGGGCAAATCCCTTATATATGGTTGGCCAAAATACCAAAAATTAGGATTTGGGTTATAAATGGCAGGTAGATGGCGCCACCTTGCTTGGAATTTTTCAAGAAAATTTTCTTCCTTTCCTGGATGAACTCTTTTGGACTCCTCCTTTTCTTCCTCCCTAAGTCAAGGCTCTTCCATCTTTGTTTTAGGTGTTTTTGGCAGGTAATGGGCGCCCCTTGATATTCTCTTCCAAGAAAAACTTCTTCCCTTCTTTGCTTGGAATCACTTGGGAAAGTCTTGGCCGCCCCCTTGATTTGTGCTCTTCTCTTTATCTGGTGCATGAAAGAAGGAAGTTGCCATCTGTGGAGTGGGGACCAAAGGCTGCTGGATGTGGATATGGTGCCCCCTGGACTGGGAGTGTGGCTGGGAGTGTGGTGTCCACTTGCCTGGTCTTGGGAGAAAATGTAACATCTCTGGTTGAAACCCTAGTTCACTACTGAGTCAACATGACTCAACAAAATAAAATGCAGGTAATGTAGACTCAAGCTAAATTGAGTTGATCTAGTCAACTCTTATTACAAACCAAAAACCCTAATTCTTCGGGCAAGGTTAATCAGAGATCCAGATGGAGCTCTGAAGTCTTCTTCTGAGTCTGGTGCCCGCACCAAGCAAGCTACTCCATGATGCAGAAACCAAGTATACTCAATCTGAAAAGATTATTTTTATACTCATCGTGTTTGCGTAGCATCTCAGGCCCTACTTCTAAGCACATCTGATCACGGTCCTTACCGACCAGCCCCTGAGAGCTATTCTAAGCCATCCTGATACATCAGGATGCCTGGCCAAGTGGGAGGTGAAGCTCAATGAGTTTGACATCACCTACAGTCCAAGGCCAGTGTAAAAAGCCCAGGTCTTTGCTGATTTCCTGGTAGAATATACCTGGGTGGCTGAGGATCTAGAGGAGACGTACAAGTGAGCCAAGCCTGAGCAAGACTCAGCCCCCAAAGTGATGACATGGATTTTTCATGTTGACGGCGCATCCAATGCCAGAGGGAGTGGAGCCAGGCTCATCCTCGCCAACTCCGATGGAGTCATCATCGAGTATGCACTACGTTTCCTCTTCAAGGCGACCAACAATCAGGCCGAGCATGAAGTGCTCCTAGCAGGATTGAAGGTGTCCCACGAGCTGGGTGTAAAGTGGTTGAAGGTCTTTATGGATTCACAGCTCATGGTGGGCCAAGTCTACGGCTAGTATGAAGCTCGGGACCCCATGATGGCGAAGTATTTAGACAAGATATGCTCATACACAGTGAACCTCCAGCACTTCAGCATTTTCCACATCCCTCGTGTAGAGAATGCTCGGGTTGACATCCTTTCCCAGTTGGCAACCCTACCAGACTCCTTACTGGGATGTACCTTCGTTGAATATCTGGAGGACCCCAGCTATGAGTCCGTGGCATAGATCCAGCAGGTCACCCTAGAGGCGAGCTGGATGGACCCCTATATCAAGTACATCATCACTGGAGCCCTGCTTGAGGATCGCAAGGAAGCCGATCTCCTCAAGAAGAAGGTCGCGTGCTTGGTGCTGATGGACAGGCAACTCTATCGGAGATCTTATTCCTATCCCTTACTAAAATGCTTGAGGCCCTTAGAAGCCGCCTTTGTGCTCCAAGAGATACACGAAGGCATTTGCAGGAATCATGTGGGAGGCAGGGTTTTGGTTTATAAGGCACCCCGACAAAGATACTTCTGGGAGACCATGCATGAAGATATCGCTGATTTTGTGAGAAAGTGTGACCATTGCCAGTGTCACGCTTACATCCAATATCAGCCGACCACACTGCTCTCCCAGTTTTTTGCTCCATGGCCATTCGTCCAGTAGGGAATGGACATCTTGGGTCCCTTTTCTTCTGTGTCCAGTCAATGGAGTACTTGATTGTGGTCATCGACTACTTCACGAAGTGGGTCGAGG
Source organism: Areca catechu (assembly GCA_021397845.1). NCBI lineage: Eukaryota > Viridiplantae > Streptophyta > Magnoliopsida > Arecales > Arecaceae > Areca > Areca catechu. Next base: position 185,285,524 of record CM038042.1, read on the forward strand.
CCGAGCCCTTGACACGGATCACCAAGGCCAAGGCTAGATCTTTTTTTAGAAGTCAGTCATCTACCATTTTGGACTTCCATACTTAGTAATCACCAACAACGGGCAGCATTTTGACAACTAGGCTTTCAAAAAATTTTGTGCTGACCTTAACATCTGGCATCACTTCACTTCGGTGGCTTACCCTCACACCAATGGGGAGGCCAAGGTGACCAACCAAATCATCTTGTAAGGACTCTACACCAGACTGGATGAGGCTAAGGGACGATGGGTTAAGGAGCTTCCTAGTGTGCTGTGGGCCTACCACACCATGCCTCGGATAGTGATAGGAGAAATACCATTCAACCTTGTGTTTGGTTTTGAGGCCATGATCCTAGTGGAGGTGGGACTGCCCACACTGTGGGTGGAGCAATATAACGAAGCTGAAATCCGGCCCACCTCCTCCTCAACTTAGATTTACTGGATGAGACAAGGGACAAAGCCTGACTCCGAATGGTGGCATACCAGTAGCGGGTAGCTCGCTACAACAACTCCTGTGTTAGGCCCAAGTCATTCCATCCGGGCAACCTAGTTCTCAGGCAAGCAAAAATATTCCAACCAGGAGAATGCGACAAACTTTCTCCGAACTGGGAAGGTCCCTATAAGGTGGTCGAGGCTCTACCATATGGAGCCTACTACCTTGTTGTACTCAATGGTGCCCGATTCTCTCGAACATGAAATGCTAGCAACCTGAGGATGTACTACCAATAATGTAAGACTATCCCTCAATAATTAAAGTTCCTTTTTGGTGGAACACTATTTTCCACCTATGCAGGGACTCTATTCTCCCAACTCCAAGTCAGGCAAACAAGACGGGAAACTTATGAAGCCCCACACTCAAAGCCAGGAAACTCCAGAAGTCCCGCACTCAAAGCTATAAAACTTACGAAACCCCGCACTTAAAGCTGAAAACTCCAAAATCCCTGCACTCAAAGCCAAAAAACTTATGAAGCTCCATACTCAAAGTCGAAAAACTCCAGAAGCCCCGCAATCAAAGTCAAAAAATTTATGAAGCCCTGCATTCAAAGTCGAAAAATTTATGAAGCCCCACACTCAAAGCCGAAAAATATACGAAGCCCCGCACTCAAAGCTGGGAAACTCCAGAAGCCTCGTACTCAAAATTGAAAAACTTATAAAGCCCCACACTTAAAGCCGGGAAACTTACGAAGCCTCGCACTCAAAGTTGGAAAACTCTAGAAGTCCCGCACTCAAAGTCAGGAAACTCCATAGGCCCTGCACTCAAATCCAGGAAACTTACAAAGCCTCGCACTCAAAACCGAGAAACTCTAGAAGTTCGGCACTCAAAACCGGGAAACTTAAGAAGCCATGCACTCAAAGCTGGAAAACTTAAGAAGCCCCATACTCAAAGATGGAAAACTCCAGAAGCCCCATACTTAAAGCCAGGAAACTCCATAAGTCATGCATTTATCATTCATTCATCTCATTTCTCCAATCTGAATATGCAAGACAGGAAAACTCCAGAAGCCTCGAACTTATCATCATTCATCTTGTTGGATCGATACCCCTAACCATTCTTATAAAAGAAATGTCCCTATTATAAGAGGCAGATTTATCTCTCTTAAACCAGCAGCACAGCAACCCCTGGGCACTCGAGTCAACTCCCCGCCGACCCCCGCAAGAGCTACCCAGGGTACTAAACCTCGAGTCGGCTCGCTAGAGACGAGCACCACAGCACCAACCAAGGGATGTTGACGTGGCACCAGACCCGCCTTACCGGTGGCACCCACATCCTCGTGGGCCTAGACCCTACATCCGGACGAACCACGAGGGTGCGAGCTGGCCCAGCCAACAATCCCCCTTAGCGAAATGATCGAGTTTTTTTCTTCTATGGAGACTCGAACTCGAGACCTCGGCTCTGATACCAGTTGTTGGATCGATGTCCCTAACCATTCTTACAAAAGGAACGTCCCTATTATAAGAGGCAGGTTCATCTCTCTTAAACCAGCAGCGCAGCAATCCCGGGGCACTCGAGTCGACTCCCCGCCGACCCCCGCAAGAGCTACCCAAGGTACTAAACCTCGAGTCGGCTCGTTAGAGACGAGTACCACAGCACCAACCAAGGGACGTTGACGTGACACCAGACCCGCTTTACCGGTGGCACCCACATCCCCGTGGGCCCAGACCCTACATCTGGACGAACCACGAGGGTGCGAGCTGGCCCAGCCAACATATCTCATTTCTCCTATCCGGGGATGCAAGACATGAAAACTTCAGAAGCCCTGCACTCATGTCTGCATGATCTCAAGATTGGCGATGGGGAGTTGAAGAATTCCCATATTCCTTGCTGTTGATCATAAGATTTTAGACTTAGCCGAAAACAATCAGGACCTGGAAAGTCTTATGTTCGGCTATCATAAAGTCCATCTTCCTATCAAGAAAAGAAAAGAGAAACTGAAGGAAGAAAAGCAAGGCAGGGTCCATTGGCAAAGTGAGGTTTATTCCTCGTTGCTAAAATAAGTCTTCTACAATGTAAAGGATCCCTTCTTGCTAGTAAATTTTTTAGAGTATGTAAAAAAAAAGAGGGGGACTCATCAAGTGGAAAAAGATTGTTTTTATTCATTGAAGTTCTTTTTACAATTGTAAGGATCCCTGACACGCCGGGAAATCCTCCAAAAATCTTAGTACAAACAAAAAAGAAAAGAAAGTCCTAGCTAAGCAAAGGTAGCCGGATCTTTCCCAGACTGATGGGTCACCTCCTCGGGTCCTGGCGACTTCGATCGATGGGGTGTCCTGGGCGATGGCGGCCTCAACTTCGGCCACTGGTTCAGCATTGGGCCTCGGGCCGGCATCCACTTCGATCTCCGGCTCCATATTTGACCCCGACTTGGCCTTGGTGATAGGCGATCTTGGCACCTCGGTGACGGCGGGCAGGTTTGGGTAGATGTTCTCTAGACCTTTAAGCCTGAAGAGCCATCTGGCCTTCCTCCTGAAGTCGTCGAACCCCTTCTGGTAGGAGTCGAGGACTGCCTTCGAGACCTCGTCAGCAAAGGCCTCCGATGTCTTAAGCTTTGGGATGGCTTTGGCGGCCTCCTTCTTCGCTGCCTCCATAGGGGCCACCACTACCATGGCCTTCTCCTCCACCACTGTGGCCTGTGCTGTCGCCTCATCGAGCTGAACTTGGAGGGTTTGTGCCTGTCCCTCCAAGCATGCCACCTCCATCGCAATATGGGCCTCCCACTTAGCCAGACTGGAGGTCTTCTCCTTCTCCACCTTCAAAGCCCCGTTGAGGTCGGCGGACTTCCTTTCCAGCTCCGTTATCATCGTCCGAGAGCTGGCTAGCCAGCCTGGAGGGTCTTCACTCGATCCTCCAACTCTTACACCTGGACCATCTGATGGGGATCCAAGGCAGGTCCAGGTTCTTTTTCTATTTTTTCTTATTTTCTCAGATTTTTTTTTTATTTTTCCTATTCCCGCTATTCCATCTATTCCTGCTATTCCACCTTTATCCGAATCTTATTCCTGATTTATTCCTACACTATTCCATCTTCTCCCATGATTTTTTTTTAAACTCCCGAACCCTAGCCGCCGCCCCCGCCAGCCCAGATCCGGGTTGCCCGACCCCCGGCCGCCCCCACCGTCAGCCCAGATCCGGGTTGCCCGACCCTCGGCCGCCCCCACCGGCCCACGTCGGTCGTGCCCTTGTCGGAAACCCGGCGTCCGCCGCCCACGCCCGTGGAAGACGAACAATCGTGGGAAGACCAACCGTCGCCGACGTGCCATGGCCACCATCGGCCTACCACAGACCGGCCGCCCGCCGGCTCATGCCCGGCCGCCGGAGGGCCCCCGCCGGTGCCCTTGGGCCCCACGGCCATGTGAAGCCCAAACGACACGGTCGTGCATGCCGTGCCGCCCCTGCATCGCTGCCCGCCGTTGCCGCCTATCACCGCTGCCCGCCGGCCACCATCCCGTCATCCCCGACCTCCCCCGCCGTCCGCCGTCCCGCCGAAACCCTGGAGGTCTCCCACAGCCGTGGGAGACCAAATGGCACGCCCAGGGTGCCGTGCCATTCCTTGTGCCGCCTCGCCTGCAGCCCGCCGCTAGCCGTCCGCTGCCCGCTTCCCGGCCGTCCGCTGGTGCCTCGCCGGAGTTGGTTCCCTCCCTGTCCACGGTCGTGAGTTTGAGTTTGCACGGATTTCAGAACAGTCCAATTTTTATAGCAGCACACTTTTCAGTGCAAATCATCAAGCCAACATGCTTCTCAGAGCAGATCAGCACCACTTTTGATGTAACACAAATTTTGATATAATTTATTTTCCTTTTTTTAGTTTTCTTGGAGGCTAAGAAACTGAGGGTTTTGGTTTTTCTATATAAAGGCCCCCTCTCCCCCTGTAATAATAATGATTTGATATAAATTTTTGAGTTTTCCATTGATTCTGGTTCTGGTTCTGGGCTAAGGCCCGTTCGCATTCGTTCCCTACTGTGTGGATAATGGGTTCGTTGGGGGGTGTGAGAGTCCTACTTTGTGGATGATGGGTTCAAGCACCCTAGTTATCCCCTATCTCGTCTTCTTTATCCCCTTGTGTCCTTTGAGAGTCATCCTAGCAGCTTCTATGAGAGCCCTCCTATGTGGATGATGGGCTCGATGAGAGCTCAGGGTAGTTGGTGCTTTGAACCCTCGGGAGGGTAGCTTTATGCTTTGACCCCTAACTTTTTATGTGCGTCTCCCCGTTAGAGTGAGTCCCAGGGCCATGAGTTCCAGTTCCCAGTTTCCCATCTCCATCCTTCCTTCGTCACCTCCACCAAAAAAATTGAAAACAAAAGAGATCAGCTATTTTAGGGTTTTAGTTTGAGTTGCCCTAGTCTCGAGAGGCTTCTTAGCCCTCCCACGGACCTAGTTTGTTAGGTGTCTTTTCCTTTTTCCAAATAATCCAGGTTACATCGATTTTCGTCCTGCATCACCATCTGGGTCCGGGCTTCTTGTGGAGGCTGTGGTCTCACTTCATTAGCCCCAGGCAGAAATCCTTGATGAGCTGAGTATCAGCGACCACGTGCAACAGTGGCGAGAAATAGGTCAGTTGGCATTTTCATGAGTAAAAAGGAAATGAAGCAAGTTGGAAACTGGCTTACCGATAGGAGTTGAGGAAACACCCTGGACATAACATCCACCAGCTGCCGACCACTCTTATCTTGGTGGTCTTGCAGCTGGATGATGACATTGAGGATCTGCTCGACCAGCTTGGCATCCCTTGTCATCATCATGTCTGGTAGCAGGTAGGCCATCATCCTTTGCACCCCCAGGCCCGATGTCGTGGAAGGTACTATGGGCCCCAGCATGGCAGTCGGTGGAGGTGCAGTGGCTACAGGCCAATGCTGGCTGCTCCAATTGCTGACGATGGTGTTGGCCTCTCTGTGGTGGCATCATCTGCCACCTCCGGTTGTGGCAAAGCTCCGATACGAGGAGGGGCCGCCGGAGCTGCTGGCGAGGCCCCATCCTCAGGTCTGGCCTCCCTTCTGGGCCTAAGGGCTGGGGGTTGGGTCGCTGACCCAGGCACAATCGATGTCACGACTGGCCCCATCTCTGCTGGCCTAGTAGAAGGTCCCTGGTAGATCCGCGGGGTTGTCGTTAAAACACCGTGGCTATCAGTTTAAAATCTGACTTCTTAAAATATTTAAAAATGCGTAGCAAGAGGAGTCGGGTCGAATCCACAGAGAAGGCGGTGTTTAGGATTTGAAATCTTTTTGATCTTGTAAAAAAAAAAATATTTGAAGTCGAAAAGTATAAAAAAATTAAAATTCTAGGAAAAGTAAACTTGGTACTAGGATCTATTATTTAGATCCTAGCATCTACGTGCAGACAAGACGAAAGACAGGAGTAAAAAAAATATTGCATTGATTGAAATTTAATGTCTAGATACAATGCAAAAAAAAAATTAAATTAACAAAATAAGTAACAAAGATAAGAACAGATCGGCGCAGCCTCGTCAGGAAGATAGCTCCTTCCTTCGTACTCCGTGGAGCGAACTGGGCTTTCTCTGCGTCTTCTTCTTCGGATCCTGATCTCAGAGAGAGAAGGCTGGAAGATGGTGTAGGGACACGCTCTCCTTTGAGAAACCTCACTCCCAAAAGTCAACCCGTAACCCAAGCAATGCCCTTTACCCTGTACCTTCTTTTTTCTCCCGGATCCTCTGCCTTGTGCAATGGGGTTCATTTTATAATTAACCGGAGAGGAGAGCTCACTGCACACTAGCGATGTGGGACAAAAGGAGTACCGTGACCGTCGTTGCTGCTCCGTGCATCATGCCGCGACGAATTGCAACGCAACGCCCGTGGAATCACCATGGACTGCTCGTGAGAAGCGCAGCAACGCCCAGTTCCCGTGAAGAACACCCAGCTCGTGAACGCCCATGGATTGCTTGTGGACTGCACGCAACGCCCGTGGACTGCTCGCCTGCACCCGTGGAGAAGCTCGGCCGTGCCTGTGGAACCACCGTGGACTGCATGGCGACTGTGTGGCGACGCCCTGTAGCCCGTGAAGATTGCAACGTGAGGAATGCCCGCAACGTGGAGAAGCTTGGCAACACCGCCGCCCTGCAGCGCCCGTGGCCGTGCGTGGAGCAGGTGGCCGCCGTGGAGGGCGTGGCCGTGCATGGAGCAGGTGGCCGCCGTGGAGGGCATGCATGGCTGCGCGTGGAGGAGGTGGGTGGCTGCGCGTGGAGGAGGTGGCTGCCGTGGAGGAGGTGGCCGTGGGAAATGTGGGCTGCCTCCTCTCTTTTGCCGTCGAAAAACACCGCCACCGACCGTCGAAGCATCGCCGGAGCTTCTCCTCCGGCCAGGGACACCGCCGGCGTGCTTCCCGGCGAATTTCGGCGCCTCTGGAGGGCCGTGGTCCACGGCCTATTCCGTGGACCGGCAGCCATGGCAGCCATGGCTGCCGGTGAACCAAATGCAAAATAAAAAAAACAAGGACGAGCTGCTCCAAAAATCGTGCAGCATCAAAATGTGTGCAAAAATCTTAGAAAATTCATAACTTCTTCATTTCAAACCTGATTTAAGTACCGTTTGCGTCGTTGGATTCCATAAATCAAGCTCTACCTATTGGCGGGTTTCAATCTTATTAATTTTACCAATTCCATGATCATTAATTATAATTATTAAATGTTTTATTAATCATTTAAATGGGTGTGTGGTGCTTTGACTTGAAATCTATTTGTCATGAACGTACTCTAATTTCACACTTTTCAAATATATTTTTAAAATAATTAGTTTTGCAAGAAAGTCCAAATTAATTATGAAATTAGGTTATTAAAAGAATGTTAGCACCAATAATTAACTAAAATACTTAAAATAATCGTGTAAATCCAAGATTTATCACACCCCCCAACTTAAATATTGCTAGTCCCTTAGCAATGCAAAAAGTATAACTATGTGACACAAAGATCATCCTTTGCAAAAATAGATCAAGGTTTGAAAATAAAAAGATCTAGCAAGTATCACTAATTAAGTATTGAGTTTCAGAAATAAATTTTGCAGTCAACATAATTAGAAACTTTCTTAGAGTTCATCTAAAGATCTACAGCACTTGTGTTTGTGATGACTAACTTAACATTTCGGTACTAGTTTGCAAGAACAAATGTATCTTTGATTAACACTTACTTTGGTTACTTTTCTATACATCCCTAAATTAAGCTTATGAACTGAGTTAGCTTTCACACTACCTGATTTTTTTTTTTTTTTTTTTTTTTTTTTTTTTGTGCTGAGCATCCTGGCCTTCCCTTCACCATTTGACGCGAACCTCCATACTTGACTTAGGTGCAGAGACCCGGTTACTAAGTTTAGGGCGATCCACATATACTCTATGTTTTGCACTTTTATTTCAGGTAGGTAGCTCTTTCCTCAAAAAAAAAATTTTAAATTGGGATATATATCAATTACCAGTTTTCAGTGATAATTAAGTCCTCAATTGTCCTTACAACTAATACTTACTTTGTCTCGTCAGCGTGCATGTGCAATGGAAGTGCTAATAGCCTTTAGGTGATCTAAGTAGGTCCTAAAAGTCTGACACGCTAGTCTACTTCTTGACTCGCTAACAGTCATTAGCAACACTCTCTAACTCTTATTACTTTTCCTAGTCTATCGTGCTCCAGATTTATTTTTGACACATGAAAAAAAAAAAAAATTTTTTAAATTTTTTTTTTATTATTTTTTTATTTTTTTATTTTTTTATTATTTTATTTTATTTTTATTATTTTTTTAAAATTAAAAAAAATTAAAAAAATTAAAAAAATATTTGTCCTGACCCCCCAACTTAAATACCATTGTCCCTAATGGTATGAAAAGAACTAAAAATGTAAAGGGATACCTGAGAAGAGGAGCTCGTGAACAATGTAGAGGCTGCAAATTTTTTTTTTTTTTTTTTTTTTTAATAAAGAGTACATATTGGGTTGCCTCCCAACGAGCGCTAAGTTTAATGTCTTCAGCCAGACATAATGCTGCTCAGTTTAGTGTGGGTCAGTTAATGTTACTTGGTCAATGGTTCGATTTGTTGATATTCCTTCAATGTATGGTTTTAAACGTTGACCATTTACCTTAAAGAAGTTTCCTGACGTAGGATCATAAATTTTGACAGCACCATGGGGGAAAACTTGGTTAACAATGTAAGGTCCATCCCATCTAGATCTCAATTTTCCAGGAAATAATCGAAGCCTTGAATTAAATAGCCAGACTTATTGTTTGGCTTAAAGATCTTCCTAGAAATAAATTGATCATGAAAGGCTTTCATTTTCTCTTTATAAATACGCGAGTTTTCATAAGCCTCTCGCCTCAGTTCATCTAGTTCACTCAGTTGCAACATCCGGTTAGAACCAGCTTGCTTTAAATCAAAATTTAATTGCTTAATCGCCCAATATGCTCTATGTTCAAGTTCTACCGGAAGATGACATGCTTTTCCAAAGATCAGCCTATAGGGAGACATTCCAATGGGATTCTTGTAAGCTGTTCGATAGGCCCATAATGCATTATCTAATCGATCTGACCAGTTTCTACGATCGGGCCTAATAGTCTTTTGCAAAATGTTCTTGATCTCCCTATTGGATACTTCTACTTGGCCACTTGTTTGCGGGTGATAAGGTGTAGCTACTTTATGTGTGACCCCATATTTTTGCAAAAGCATTCGAAATTGGTAGTTTGTGAAATGGGCACCTCCGTTACTAATGATGGCACGAGGAAATCCGAACCTAGAGAAGATATTCTTTTGAACAAACTTTATGACTACCTTATGATCATTGGTTCGTGTAGCCATTGCCTCAATCCATTTAGAAACATAATCGACAGCCACCAAAATATATTCAAAACCATTAGAGGGTGGAAAGGGTCCCATAAAATCAATTCCCCAAACGTCAAAGATTTCAACTACCAAGATTGGATTTAAAGGCATCATGTCTTTTCTTGAAATATTTCCTAAGGCTTGACATTTAAGACATTCTTTGCCAAAAGTATAGGCATCCTTAAACAAAGTCGGCCAGTAAAATCCACTTTGCAAAACTTTAGCCGCAGTTTTTCGACCAGAAAAATGTCCTCCGCAGGCAAGGGTGTGGCAAAAATTCAAAATACTCAGATGTTCAGATTCAGGAACACACCTACGGATGATTTGATCAGCACAGATTCGAAAGAGTTCAGGATCTTCCCAAAAGTAGTATTTAATTTGAGCAAAGAATCGATCCTTTTCATTCTTGGACCAGCCATCAGGGATTTGTCCAACCACTAAGTAGTTCACAATATCTGCAAACCAAGGGGCCTTTGCATGTGAAACTGCTAAGAGTTGTTCATCTGGAAAAGATTCTTCAATTGATGCAGGTTCACACTCTTCAACTAAAATCCTAGATAGATGGTCTGCTACAACATTCTCGGATCCTTTCTTGTCTCGAATTTCAATATCAAACTCTTGTAGCAGTAAGATCCATCTAATCAATCGTGGTTTAGCATCTTTCTTTGAGAGCAGGTATCTCAAAGCTGAGTGATCCGAATAAACCACAATCTTGGAACCTAAAAGATATGATCTAAACTTTTCCAGGGCAAACACCACGGCTAGCAACTCCTTTTCAGTAGTGGTATAATTTTTTTGGGCATCATTCAAAGTTCTACTAGCATAATAAATCACTATGGGACATTTGTTTACCCTTTGGCCTAAGACAGCTCCTATGGCAAAGTCTGAAGCATCACACATGATTTCAAAAGGTAGTGACCAATCTGGGGGTTGGATGGTTGGGGCTTGGGTCACAGCTTCCTTTAGAAACTTAAAAGCCTTAAGACAATCTTCATCAAAATTGAAAGGAATGTCCTTGGCGAGCAGATTACACAAAGGACGGGAAATTTTGGAAAAGTCTTTGATGAAGCGACGATAGAATCCTACATGGCCGAGAAAAGATCGAATTTGTTTGATAGAGATGGGTGGAGGAAGTTTAGAGATCAATTCAACCTTTGCTTTATCTACCTCGATCCCTCTCTTAGATACAATATGTCCTAAAACAATCCCTTCTCGAACCATGAAATGGCTCTTCTCCCAGCTCAGAACTAAATTAGCCTCAATACATCGTTTTAAAATTTTCTTCAAATTATTGAGGCAACTCTCAAAAGATTCTCCAAAGACTGAAAAATCATCCATAAAAATTTCCAAGAAATCTCCTACCATGTCCGAGAAAATTGATATCATGCACCTTTGAAAGGTTGCAGGTGCATTACACAAACCGAAAGGCATTCTATGGAAAGCAAAGGTTCCAAAGGGACATGTGAAGGTGGTCTTTTCCTGGTCTCCTGGATAGATGGCTACCTGGTTGTATTCTGAGTATCCATCTAAGAAGCAAAAGTATTGCTGGCCAGCTAATCTTTCTAGGATCTGATCAATAAATGGTAAGGGAAAGTGGTCTTTGCGGGTAGCTGCATTAAGTTTTCTATAATCTATACAGACACGCCACCCAGTAGAAAGTCGTGTTGGCACTAAATCCCCATGGTCAGTACGGACAACCGTGAGTCCAGATTTCTTTGGAACGACTTGAGTAGGACTCACCCAATGGCTATCAGAAATAGGATAAATAATACCAGCATCTAACCATTTAATCACTTCTTGACCACTTCTTGCATGTTTGGGTTGAGCCGTCTTTGCATTTCTCTAGTAGGCTTGGCACTATCCTCAGTATAGATATGGTGCATACAAATTGATGGACTAATGCCTTTTAAATCAGCAATGGCCCAACCTATGGCCTCCCTATGTGTTTTCAGAACATCTATCAATTGGTTTTCCTGCTCAATAGTTAGGTCAGAAGCAATGATCACAGGCAGGGTTTTGTCAGGTCCTAAAAACACATACTTAAGTGATTCAGGCAAAGTTTTTAGTTCAAGTTGTGGTGGGGCCTGAATCGAAGGGTGCAAAGGCTCAGTTCCTAGGTCAGGTAAGGATTCAGTTTGCATTGACCAAGGTGGTGAAGGTTGAGGTGAATCAGGTAGGGCATTTACCTCTTGGACTTGGGTTTCAGCAATAGGCTCATCATCTTCCATCAAATTGGAGGAAAATTCAGACTCAACAATCTCATCTACTAAACTAATCACAGAACAATTTTCCTCCTCTCGAGCAAACTTTGAGGCATTAAAAATATTGATTCTCACCTTTTGATCCCCAAAAGAAATGTCCATAGCTCCCGTTTTACAATTGATATTGGCATTGGCAGTGGCTAGGAATGGACGACCTAAGATTATGGGATTCTGATTTAGCTCTTGGGATGGTTCCATGTCTAGTATAAGGAAGTCTATGGGAAATAACATTGGTTCACTCTAACTAAGACATCCTCAATCAAACCACGTGGTGTCTTGACAGATCTATCAGCTAGTTGAAGAATGACTGACGTGGGTTTTAGTTCACCTATCCCAAATTTTTCATAGACCGAGGTTGGAAGAAGGTTCACACTAGCTCCTAGGTCTAACAGGGCTCGGTCAAAGATAATGCCTCCTATAACACAAGAAATCAAAGGAGCACCGGGGTCTTTCATTTTCTGAGGTAATTGATTCAACAAAACTGCACTTACATCCTCAGACAAAATGATTCTCTTTATGGTTCGTGGCTCATGCTTTTGGGTGCAGAGTTCTTTGAGAAATTTAGCGTAAGCTGGAACGTGCTGAATTGCATCGAGGAGGGGTAAATTAATATGAACTTGCTTGAATAATTCCATTAGCTCCTCGTTGCGTGCTCCTTGCTTTTTACGGGAAAAGCCAGCTTCTAGGGCTGAAGGGAACGGGACTCTAGGTTTATAAGTCTCAGGTAATTCATCTGCTCTCTTCTTCCCTTTCTCATTTAAATCGGAACCAGTATTAGTACTAGTCCCGGGCTCAGGCTCTTCTACATGGTTAGTCTCATCTTCTAACTTCTCATTCTTGCTAGCATCAGTACTAGCCTCTCTCTCCTGGTTTTGATATGGGTCCCTAAAAATCCTACCACTTCTAAGCTCAGAAATTGCTTTAGCATTCTCAAATTGAGGGTTCTTAGGTGGAACATTAGGTTGAAGAATGAGTGGGTTGTTTCTAGGATTCGGTATTGGTTGACTCGGTAGTTGACCTGGTTCTCTCCTCATAGTAGATTCAGCTAACTGTCCTATTTGAACTTCTAACCTGGCGATAGATTGTTGTTGGGTCATGATTAATTGTTGAAGTTGATCAAATCTATCATCGGCTAGATTGGTCTGTTGAGGAGGTTGATATGATGACTGATGATGATATGGTGGCTGATATGGTGGCTGAGCAGGCTGACTAGGCTGACCTCTATTATAGGCATAGTTTTGGTATCGGGGCCTATTTTGAAAGTTCCGTGCAGGAGGAGTTTGGGTCTGAACCTGAGTCTGTTGTGGTTTCCAAGAAAAATTAGGATGGTTTCTCCAACCCGGGTTATAAGTATTTGAAAATGGGTCATTACCCGGCTTGGAGCAACCTTGAGCAGCTTGGACTTGTTCTTGGATGAAAGGTGGTAACTGTGCAACCGTAGGACATTCATTCATGTGATGGGCTGGGCTAGCACAGATAGAACAAATCTCCTGATGATTAGAGGGTGATGGGTATTGTGATGGGTGTGATGGGTATTGTGCAGGAGATTGAGATTGTTGACTGAGGGCTAGGACTTGGTCCAACTTTTGAGAAAGGAGGTCGACTGTATCTAATCTTTGGGATATTAGGTTCAAGTCGACATTGGAATTTGAATGTGTAATTTCATAAATCCCTGCCCGCTTTTGGTGAGGAATCGATCTTTCATATGAAGTCAAAGAAGCATGGTTGATCGAATTTTCACTTAGGGTTTCAAACAAGGTATAGGCCTCATCCTCACTTCTACTCATGAATGCACCTCCACAAGATGCATCCACCATCTGTCTATACTGGTCTCCTAATCCCTCATAAAAAGCTTGGACAATTTGCCACTTAGACAGACCATGATGTGGGCATTTTCTAAGGAGTTCCTTAAGTCTCTCCCATGATTCATGAATTTGTTCACCAGGAAGCTGAGCAAATCCAGTGATGGCTCGCCTCATGGTGTTGGTTCGACCTATAGGATAGAATTTCTTAAGGAACTCGTGCTGCATTTCAGCCCAAGTTCGAATTGGTTTCCCTAGTGTGCCAAGCCAGTACTTGGCCTTATCCTTAAGTGAGAAGGGGAACAAGGTTAGCCTAAGGGCATCATCAGTGAAATCTTGGATCTTCACCGTAGAACAGATTTCTAAAAACTCATCTAGATGCTTATAAGGATCTTCATTGGTATTCCCATAAAAGGAAGGGAGCATCTGGATTGTGGCAGACTTGATCTCATATTGTCTAGCAGGTATTTCAGGTAAATGGATACAAGTCGATGGGTTGTAGGTGGAAGGAATAAAGTATTCCTTCATCTGTCTAGGTGGTTCTTCTGGGTTTCCAGCCATTTGATTTTTTGGTGTACTATGGATCAGCCGTTCAATTTCAGGGTTGAAGTCAACTAGGTCTGGAAATAGAGATCTTCTACCGTGCATGAAACAATGCAACCCAAATTTTTTTTTTATTTTATTTTATATATATATATGATTTTTTTGTTATTTTCAAACACTTATCAAACAGATTTTTATCCTAGGCTCCCTAATTCTAGACAGCTCCTAACTTCCAAGATCGCCTTGGAGCCCTCCAAGTCAAAGACCAATTAGCTAACTGGCCAGGTAAGGGTAAGGTCGGTGGAGTTTCCCTCTTTGCTTGCCTTAGACACCAATTAAAAATTGGCCAGGTAAGCGGATCCAACCACCTTCCTTCGGGACGTAATCCCTGAACCCCTTTCCTAGACACCAGTCAACCAACTAATCTTGACCCGGTCCAACTCTTCCGGGTGCCCTGTCCTATTGAGCTCGAGTTCCTTAGGGCTGACGTCTAGTTAATTTTATTTAGAAGGCTTAGGTATGCAAAATGAGGGGTGATGGTTTGTGGGCTAAGGAAGGGTATTGAACTCCCCACCTTATCTTGTTTATGGATAAGTGCCCTTAAGATGATTATGAGATTATGAATTGCAATAGGATGTCCAAAATAAAAGTTATAAACACACAAAATTAAATTAAAGCTATATATATATATTTTTAATTTTGTGATTAAGTTTCTAATCCTAATAAATTATGGAATGTCTGGGCGATTTTTTTTTTTTTTTGGATTTTGCAGAAAAGATAAATTTACCTAAATGAATCTAAAAATGAAAAAAAAAAATTATTTGAAATTTGAAATTTGAATTTTTTTTTAAATTTGAAATTTGAAATTTTTTTTTTAAAATTTGAAATTTGAATTTTTTTTTTTTTTTTGGAGATAAGAAAATAAACTAAAAAGATAAATAATTAATATGTAAAAGAGGAAAGAAAGTTTACTGATTGGGAGACTTCCTTCCTCTTCTGCTTTTCTCCTCCTTTTTTTTTTTTAATCTATAAGAAAAAGAAAAGTTAGCATGGTATAAAAAAAAATCAAAAAGATCAAAAACTATTATTTTAATGCCCTCCCCGGCAACGGCGCCAAAAACTTGGTAGATCCGCGGGGTTGTCGTTAAAACACCGTAGCTATCAGTTTAAAATCCGACTTCTTAAAATATTTAAAAATGCGTAGCAAGAGGAGTCGGGTCGAATCCACAGAGAAGGCGGTGTTTAGGATTTGAAATCTTTTTGATCTTGTAAAAAAAAAATATTTGAAGTCGAAAAGTATAAAAAAATTAAAATTCTAGGAAAAGTAAACTTGGTACTAGGATCTATTATTTAGATCCTAGCATCTACGTGCAGACAAGACGAAAGACAGGAGTAAAAAAAATATTGCATTGATTGAAATTTAATGTCTAGATACAATGCAAAAAAAAAATTAAATTAACAAAATAAGTAACAAAGATAAGAACAGATCGGTGCAGCCTCGTCAGGAAGATAGCTCCTTCCTTCGTACTCCGTGGAGCGAACTGGGCTTTCTCTGCGTCTTCTTCTTCGGATCCTGATCTCAGAGAGAGAAGGCTGGAAGATGGTGTAGGGACACGCTCTCCTTTGAGAAACCTCACTCCCAAAAGTCAACCCGTAACCCAAGCAATGCCCTTTACCCTGTACCTTCTTTTTTCTCCCGGATCCTCTGCCTTGTGCAATGGGGTTCATTTTATAATTAACCGGAGAGGAGAGCTCATTGCACACTAGCGATGTGGGACAAAAGGAGTACCGTGACCGTCGTTGCTGCTCCGTGCATCATGCCACGACGAATTTCAACGCAACGCCCGTGGAATCACCGTGGACTGCTCGTGAGAAGCGCAGCAACGCCCAGTTCCCGTGAAGAACACCCAGCTCGTGAACGCCCGTGGATTGCTTGTGGACTGCGCGCAACGCCCGTGGACTGCTCGCCTGCACCCGTGGAGAAGCTCGGCCGTGCCTGTGGAACCACCGTGGACTGCGTGGCGACTGTGTGGCGACGCCCTGTAGCCCGTGAAGATTGCAACGTGAGGAATGCCCGCAACGTGGAGAAGCTTGGCAACACCGCCGCCCTGCAGCGCCCGTGGCCGTGCGTGGAGCAGGTGGCCGCCGTGGAGGGCGTGGCCGTGCGTGGAGCAGGTGGCCGCCGTGGAGGGCATGCATGGCTGCGCGTGGAGGAGGTGGGTGGCTGCGCGTGGAGGAGGTGGCTGCCATGGAGGAGGTGGCCGTGGGAAACGTGGGCTGCCTCCTCTCTTTTGCCGTCGAAAAACACCGCCACCGATCGTCGAAGCATCGCCGGAGCTTCTCCTCCAGCCAGGGACACCGCCGGCGTGCTTCCCGGCGAATTTCGGCGCCTCTGGAGGGCCGTGGTCCATGGCCTATTCCGTGGATCGGCAGCCATGGCAGCCATGGCTGCCGGTGAACCAAATGCAAAATAAAAAAAACAAGGACGAGCTGCTCCAAAAATCATGCAGCATCAAAATGTGTGCAAAAATCTTAGAAAATTCATAACTTCTTCATTTCAAACCTGATTTAAGTACCGTTTGCGTCGTTGGATTTCATAAATCAAGCTCTACATATTGGTGGGTTTCAATCTTATTAATTTTACCAATTCCATGATCATTAATTATAATTATTAAATGTTTTATTAATCATTTAAATGGATGTGTGGTGCTTTGACTTGAAATCTATTTGTCATGAACGTACTCTAATTTCACACTTTTCAAATATATTTTTAAAATAATTAGTTTTGCAAGAAAGTCCAAATTAATTATGAAATTAGGTTATTAAAAGAATGTTAGCACCAATAATTAACTAAAATACTTAAAATAATCGTGTAAATCCAAGATTTATCAGTCCCCTGCTGGGCCTCCACTCCGGCTCCTCCCGGGCCTTCTTTGACGACTCCTCCCTAGGTCCCACAGAGGCGGCCCTCTTCCTCGACATCTAGAGAAGCTGATCCATCGAGAACTTCAACCCTGTAATAAGAAAAGAGATTGATCAGCTACTAATTAAAGCAAAATCCATCTTGAGAAGAAGAAGCCTGAAGTCGAGCCTTACCCTGGGATTGGGCCGAGCCGACCCCAATGTCGACGAGGTTCCGCTCGATCAGCAGGTCCCGGAGAGTCGGGACTTCGAAAGTGACGAGCTAGTCATACACCTCATTGTCGGTCGGCTCAACAAAAGACTACCAGTTGGGAGAGAAGTCTGGATCACTTTAAACCCAGTCCATCCCCTCAACTGAGGCAAACAAGAACCTGCTTCTCCACCCCTTGATGGAAGAGGGCAGGTCCAGTTTGATAGCTTGTAGGTGGGGGGCTACAAACCACCACCCGTTATCGACTGGGTGGTTTTTCAGGATGAAGATGGCCCTGAACAAGGAGAAACAGGCAACAATCCCGTGAAATGACAAAGGATGATGAAATAGACTATGGTCCTAACGACATTGGGAGTGAGTTGGGTCGGGACCAGATGGAAGTTATTCAAGAAAGAAAGGAAGAAAGGGTGGAAAAAGAGATGAAGGCCCCCGAGGAAGAAGTCCTTGTATAGGGCAATCCGACCCGGGCCATTGAAAGTGACTCGCTCCTTCGATCTCGGAACCAAGAGCCGAATGGAATCTAGGATCCCGTATGTGCTTCAGATACAGAGGAGGTCCTCTCGGGTCATTTCCAAACTAATATCGGAAGGACTAACCGACTCTCGGACGGGAGGAGAAGGGGGAGGAGGAGCCGCAGGAGCGCCTATGACTATCCCCATTCGACGGGGGCCCCTGTAGATTACTAAGGGGACTTCCTCCTCCTTGCTATCCGAGGAAGGAGGTCTCGACCAGGATGGCCCTACCTCGTCGGAGTGAGTCTGGGCGACGGTGCTCTCTACCAGAGGAACTCATGAAGGAAAAGAAGGTGAGGACCAAGGACTGAAGACCTAAGGACTCTACGGGATCCCCTTCAGCATAGGCTAAAGGAGAAGGAAGGAAAGAGAGGGCTAACCTGCAAAAGACTCCAGACTCTGGATCATGAAGATGAGACTGAGAAGGAAGAAGAGCTTTGCAAAAACTTCGCCCCCCTCGCTCAAAAAAGTTCTTAAGGAAAGGAAGGACGAACCCCTCTCAAAAAACTTGCAGACCCCTGTCGCATTGTACTGGTCGAAATGTGCATCCTTCCCTCTCCCGGGCCAATGGACGTTCGCCACTTGTCTTGATCTGCTCGAGGCGATGCTTCGATTTGGAGGTCGCTTCAGGCCCGGTGCAGTAATTATGTCTCTCCTGATCAGGCAAACTTGGTGTCCCCTCATTGGTACGAAAGCGTAACCTTCGAGATGCCGGCGCTTGAGGCATTATGGTGCAAAATTTGCATCCTTCCATGTCAGCATCATCATTACTCCCTTTGCACCGAGCTCCATGATATACTCTGGGCTTGAGAGTGGGTGGCATATGATATAGCATGATCGCTGACGTGGAGTCCACGCCAGACCCATCTGGTGGCCATGCTAGTAGAAGATGCCACATAGATGCAGCGACCAAATGAACATCTGAGGTCGAGCCCCCAACCATGGTCAACTCCCATCCAAGGTCGAGCTCCCGACCAAGGTCATGCTCCTGCCATTCGAGGTCGAGGCCTCGGCCAAGATCAGCTCTCGCCATATGAGGTCGAGGCCCCGGTCGAGGTCAGCTTCCATCCGAGGTCGAGCTCCCGGCCAAGGTCGTGGTCTAGCCATAAGGTAAGCTCCCATTTGAGGTCAAGCTCCCGATCGAGATCGTGCTCCTACCATCCAAGATCGAGCACCGGGCCGAGGTCAACTCCCATCCGGGGTCGAGCTCCTGGTCGACGACATGCTCTCGCCATCTGAGGTCGAGCCCTCGGTCGAGGTTAGCTCCCATCCGAGGTCGAGCTCCCGATCGAGGTCATGCTCCCACCATCTAGGCTCGAGCTTACATTTTTCAAGACAGGGTTCTCGCCTGGGACCAAGAGGCATCATCAACTGCTAGAGGATCGACCAGGAGCGAGGAAGAGAAGACTAGAAGGAATTCAAACTATGGTGAGGAGGTTCCAAGCTACCTACGATCCCGAAAAGGTGGCGTGTGCTCTGCTGGAGGGTCCAAGCTTTGCAACACACCGCCTGCACACTCTACACGATGCGTGCACCACCAAACTCCAGGCCTTATAGCACGCCGCTTGCGCCCCTACCGTGTAACCGGGGCTCCAGTTCCCATGACATGACATCTATGCCTTCTCCAAAAGGAGTATTCCATTAAGGCCCTATGTGTTGCAACGAACTGACGGTCCCTCCTGGAATAGAAATGCTCCACCATGGCTCGAGGCTCAACGGCACGGCACCTGCACCTCCCATGAAAAACTGCTCTACCTGAGGGACAAGGCCTGAATTGCATCGACGAACACCCCCAATAGAAAGATCTCCTTTCAAGGATTGGTCAAGGGGGAAAAAGTTGCTAGCAGAGAAAAACCCCATCGAAAGAGGGTACCGGAAAAGCGATGTCTCGAAGAGGCCCCAGACCCGATTTGGGCCAATCATCCCATATAAAATGGAAGGACCTCCGGCGAAGAGAGAGGCGACTGGTAAGGCAAAAGAAAGCAAGAGGGCAAGGAACCGAAAGAGAGAACCTCTCTACACTTTAACCTCCTACTCATTCTATCTCTAAAATCTTATTTTTTCTGTATGCGGAGGTACCCCAATCCTTTCTTTGAACTTTGAATGCTTTCTTTGAACTTTGAATGTTTGAAGGCTCAACTCTTCCATAAAAATGAATCTTTAAAGAATATTCAATGAATGCTCTCTTTTATTTTCAATCAATCCAAAAGAACTACTTTCCCTTAAGTTGGGTGTTGTTTAGATAATCCTCCAAGCCTTAAAAATCTGTTTATGATCTGTTGCCACCAAGACCGTCGTGGCCCGTACCTGCTGCCGGCGCCGGAGTGCGCTCCCTTCGCTGCCTGTCGATCCTTTGCTCCTGGACCTGCGAAACAGGGGTTAGTAACCCGGGCTGGGGTTTCCAGTGGGGGCACTCCGATGATCAAGTCAGTGACGATCCAGGAGAACAGATCCTCCTGGTCGGGCCCCTCTTGATGGACTCCACACTAGGAGGAGCGAAAGATGTGTGGAGGCGAAAATGTAGCAGGGGGAGACTAATAGCGGGGACAGAGGGGTTCCCTGTTCCTCCCATTCTTCTTGTTTCCCTCGTTTTCCCTTAGCTGTGATTTTGGTGGTGGCGCTTCGCCCTCTTAGTCGAGCTTGCGCTTGGCACTTGTATTTTTTTTTTGGCCTATGTGTTGGAGTTGTTGTGTTACTTCTGAGTTTGTTGCAAACTAGGTTACCGTTGGGTACTTGTCTCGAGATCCCCGCCGGGCTGTCAGGTGCATGCGACGATGTCTCGAGGAGTCTTTCCTGATGATAAGGAGAGTTGTCAGGCGCTCCGGCACTCCTCTTGGTTGTCTCATTCCGAGAAACTTGTCAGTGCCTCGAATGGTGGGCCACCGCCCGCGGGATTCGAATCTTCCGGTTGGCTTCTTCTCTTCAGCGATTTGAGTGGTTGGTGAGGAGTGTGGCATCTCGATCAACGTGCTGCTTGCCTTTCTGGTATAAATGGCGATCGTAGGTGGTCAATATGGCCTGGAAGGTGCTTCAGTGCAGTCCTCGGGCAGCTCGCCGGTGTTCTGGGCTGGTGAGGACCTCGTCCAGGTTGGGGCTAAGCTGGGATGGCAGGACTCGCTCCGACCTAGATGCTTCGAGCTTGCGGGGGTGCCTTGGTGGAGGAGGGCAGAGTGCAGGCCCGGTTCGGAGGGCACGCGCTCGAAGAGGCTCCACATCGACGGGTGAGCGCTGGGCTTGACCTCGACCGAAAGGCACTAACCTCCGAGGGTCTCACTTCGGAGGGCGGAAGGCGGACCCGGTCCAGAGGGCGCGTGCTCGGAGAGGCTCCACATCGACGGGTGAGCTCTCGGCTCGACCTCGATCGTAGGGCACTAGCCTCCGAGGGTCTCGTTCTGGAGGGCGGAAGGCAGACCCGGTCTAGAGGGCGCGCGCTCGGAAAGGCTCCACATCGATGGGTGAGCTCTTAGCTCGACCTCGACCATAGGGCACTAGCCTCCAAGGGTCTTGCTCCGAAGGATGGAAGGCGGACCCGGTCCATAGGGTGCACGCTCGGAGAGGATCCATATAGGCGGGTGAGCTCTTGGCTCGACCTCGACCACAGGGTACTAGCCTCCGAGGGTCTCGCTTTGGAGGGCGGAAGGCAGCTCTGACCTAGGCATCCCGAGCTTGCAGGTACGACCTGGCAGAGGACTAAGCTCGGCTTGTTGTTCTCGGGGAGCTCAGCTCAGCTCGGTAGTGGGATCCGGGCTGGAGAATTGATATGGCATCTTTTCTTGACGTGGCGCCTGCCGGTTCCTCCACGTCAGCGATCCTATCACATCATTTGTCCCCACTCCCGAGGCCCGTTAGTGCACGGCGCTCGGGTCGAAGGGAGTAATTGCGATGCTGACATGGAAAGGAGAAAACCTGGCACGACGATGGCCATGATTGCTGGCGCTTCGGGGGCCGACCCTGCGAATCAATGCGGGGATGCAATGTGGCTACGTTCGAGGAGCAGTTAATGTTGGCACAGAATTCAGAGCGACCAGGATGCCACTATTGCCGATGGGTAGCACGTGGCGTAGATCCGTTGGCGGAGGGGTTGGATCGGTACGAATCCCTCGGGTCATTTCGAAATGAAGGGAGGGCCTTGCCCGAACCATCTATTCTTTTTGAATTCTCCGTGCCTGCCGCTACCGTGCCCAAGCTTCTTCCTCCTTCCAGTTGCCCCGATTTTTCTAAGGCAACAGGTCAGCTTCTTCTCCCTCCTTCCCTCACTAGAATAGGGTTCTTTCCCGGGGTCTGGAGTCTTCTTTAGGTTAAGTCTTCTCTTCCGTCCTCTACTCCAAGTCCTTCCTTTCCCTCATTCTCGAGGATGTCCCGTTTTGGTCCGGGCTTCCGCCCCTCCACTGATCAGGGCGAGGCCGGTCCCTCCGAGAAGAGGTCGGCATCTTCTTCTTCCTCCTATGACAGAGAGGAAGATGCAACTCGATTTGAGCTCAGTAGGAGGCATCCTCCTGGTCCGGTACTCATCAGGGAACCAGGATCTGGCCCTTCTTTGCCTCATCCTTCTCCTTCCGTCCCCGTCTCTGAGTCAATCCGGTTCACAGGTCCTGGTGGGGTCGCCTCGACGATCACTACCGGGAAACTGAGGACCGTCCGGGATGTCTATGGCATCCTGGCTTCCATCCGGATCATGATCTCCCAGCCGGGGGAATGGGTCACTTCTAGTGGCCCGGGCCGTCTTGCATTTTATGAGGGGACATTCTCTGGGGGTCTCCGATTTTCTTTCCATCCTTTCTTCCTGTCTATCCTGGACAATTATCGTCTGGTCCCCGCACAACTGGTGCCAAATGCCATTAGGGTTGTTTTTTCTTTCATTATGCTTTGTCACCTCCACAGGTTCGTTGCCCGCTTTTCCTTGTTCAGGGCTTTCTTTGCCTTGAAGCGCCACCCAACCGAGGATGGGTGGTGGTCCTTGTCCTCATGCCCGAAGGGCATCAAGTTCGAGCTTCCCTCTTCCATCAGGGGATGGAAGAGCAAGTTTTTCTTTGTTGAGGTCGAGGGGGTCGACTGGGTCTGGAGCGATCCGGACAAGTCTCCTAACCGAAATTCTGTAATCGATGCGGCTGACCGAGATGATTACGAGTAGCTCCGCACCACCCAGATTCCTCCTCTGGAGGTCCTGTTGCCTGAGTAGAATCTTGCCGACTCTAGGGTCAACTTAACGATGGGTTGGGTGAGTTCGACCTGAACTTTTCTTTTCCTTTTTTCTTGCACTTCTCGCACTTCTTGCACTACTCCCCATGGATTCTAACTGTTGTGTGGTCTGCATGCAAGAATGATCTTCTCCGAGAATGATCTCCTGGAAATCACCAAGAAGAGGCCGCCGACCGGGCTGGCCGAGGAGCCTTCATCGAGGCGGGCGCAGAGTGAGAGCGCCCCTGCGGCCGCCCCCACGATGGTTATTGGTATGAGCTCAGTAGCTCTAGCAGGTCCGGGTTCAGAGGTGTCCCGCACTGCCCCTGTGCCGGTGGAGAGGGTAGCTTCCACGGCACCAAGGCCAGCCCAGCAGGCCCCTACTGCAGAGCCTGAGGTAGTCATCCGGGTGAGGGTCGCGGCTGCTACCGCTGCACCCTGCCATCCTCCGAGTCTGCCCGTCGCCGACGTCAGGGGTGAGGAGATCCGGGCTGCGCCCAGGGCCACGACGGAGGTGCCGCCTGGACCGGCACCAGCTTCTTAGCCTGCCCCCCAGGGTCCTTCAGTTAGCGGGGCGAGGCCACCCACCCTCGAAGAGGGTAGGAGGGAGGAGGCACGATGCCGCCTCCCCTTCAGGATGGGGCCGGAGAGCTCTTTCCTCCGGAGCCCCGAGTTGACTGAGCGTATGATGGATTTCTCAATCCAGCTATGCGACCGGCAAGACATGGCCGGGATGCGGCTAGCCGACATTATCAGCAATATCTTTCCCTAGCTGTACTCGGTGAGTTATCCCCCCTTTCTTTTCTTTCTTTTTTCTTCTTTTTTTTTTTCTTTTTTTACCTCTTTTCATGTTTCAGATCGGTGTAGAGGCCCTCTACATCAAGGGTCGCTACCAGAGCTGGGAGCATCTCGAGCGGCAGCCGGCCGCCTAGATCGAGTCTTTGAAGGCCGACCTGAAGGGGAAGGTCGGGGCAAATGGGATCCTTGAGTCAAAGGTCAAGGACCTTGAGAAAGAGCTCGCCGATGCTGAGGGGCGAGCGAAGGGACTCCTGACGGCTCGCGACCTGGAGCGGAGCCGTTCGAAGAAGGTGATCGACGATCTCTCCGTCGTTGAGAAAAAACTGAACTGATAAGTGCCGAGGCCGATCGGCATAAGGAGATCGCCCGGGCTGCCCAGGCAGAGCTGGCAGCTGTGAAGGAAAAACTTGCCACTGCTGAGAAGGCGGCAGAGATGGCAGCCAACTCGACGGAGGCAGCCAGGTTGGAGGCCGCCGAGTCGAAGAGGGTGGCCGCTACGACTACGAAGGGTGCTGAGGATGCCATCACTAGATTCAAGGCTTCGGAGGACTTCATCGCTGAAATCCAGCAAATGATGTCGGATTCCTTTTATAAGGGTTTCATGTATTTGCATGGCCGGGTGGAGGCGCTTATCCCTGACAAGGACTGTGGCTGCCTCAGATATCCTTCGGCCTCGGAGGCGGAGGCTGACAAGGAGGCCTGTTGGCTTTGACTCCTTAGTTTTGATGATTAACAAAAGGTTGAGTATATGTTTGGACTAATGTTTAATCTCAAGATAAAGTTTCAGGACTTAGGTTATTCAAAAAGAGTATCAAAAGGACAATGATGAAACTAAGTTTACCTGATTTGGAAATGAGCTCTTCTACCTTGGACAAGATCAAAATTCTCATAATGGACCTTCTTGTTAAGAAATATTTGACAAAAGAAATAAAGGCTTAAAGAAACTCAAGCATGGCACGCAAATCTCAAGAGTTTCAGAAAGATTCAGATCAGAGGTCGACCCCCAGAGGTCGACACCTTGTCAAAGGTCGACCACCAGAGGTCGACTCATGAAGAAAAAGAAAAGTTCAGCATGGCCAGCACGGCAAAGTCTCAGTGGCACGCTTCAGAGGTCGACCACCAGAGGTCAACACCTGTCCAGAGGTCGACACCAGAGGTCGACTCATAGCCTGAGAATTTAAATGGGCAGAACTATGGTATTCTGAACTTTTGCCTAAATTTTACTGGAGGTCGACTCATGAGGTCGACACTTGATCCAGAGGTCGACTCATGAGGTCGACTCATGGCATAACGGCTAGTTTTTCTGAACTTCTGATTTGATTTCCAACGGCCATAAACGGCCATATTTTTGAATCTAACGGTCTTGTGGAGTTGTTTCAGCATGAATGAGGTATTTAACCTCCACCAAACTTCAAAAAAGACAAGGAGACAAAGTGAAAAAGTGTTGATTCAAAGTACAAAGCCTTCAATCACTTCCAAGCCAAAAGAGTGAGAAAACCAAGAGATTCCCTAGCCAAAAAGTCTTCCATCTTTGAGGAATCCAACATTCAAGTGTTTGGCATTTAGTGAGGTCCAAAGATTTCAAGGGAAAAGGCTTGAAGAGTCTCCATCAAGAGCTTCAACGAATTTATTATTGCTCAAAATGAGTTTGTTTAGTTTTAATTCATTGTATTCATACTCTTTTGTCTTTAGCTAGTTTCAAGGGAATTTGAAACTAGAGTGAGGTTTGTTGGTGAGCCAATTGATAAAACCAACTAGGGTTACTTGTTAGCCCGAAGCCAAAACAAGTGAGTAAGGTTTGTTGGTGATCCAATTGATAAAACCAACTAGGGTTGCTTGTTAGCCCGAAGCCAAAACAAGTGTGTAAGGTTTTGACTTGTGAGCCTGGTAAAACAAGTCGGTTGTAATCTAAAGATTATAGTGAAAATTCCCAAGTGAAGCTTGGGGAGTGGATGCAGGTGCTAGGTGCACCGAACCACTATATTTCTTGTGTGTTTGCATTGCCTTTCTCTTTAACTTCTTTAGCTCTTTAATTGCCATTTTATTTCATTGCTTCCGTTGCACAATTCTTAAAGCACTATCACTCTTCACCTTAAAACTTGATAGCACATATATTGCTTTAAAATTTTAAATACCCAATTCACCCCCGCCTCTTGGGCACCATATCTGGGCAACAAGTGGTATCAGAGCACCGGTACTCTCTTGTAGGTCCAACGATCTTGAGTGAAAGATCATGGCCGCCCCAATTGGAATGGGTATAGTTGAAGGACAAGCATCAAATCGCCCTCCTTTCTTTAATGGCACAAACTATACATATTGGAAAACTCGTATGCGTATTTATTTACAAGCTGTAGATTATCATATATGGAGAGTAATTACCAAAGGGCCTCATCAGCCCACTCACTTGGTTAATGGCATTATCACCCCGAAATCTGAAGAAGAATGGGATGACAATGACATCAAACAAGCTGAGTTAAATGCTAAGGCGATGAATTTGCTATTCTGTGCACTTGACCCTAGTGAATTTAACAGAATATCAAATTGTATTTCCGCCAAAGAAATTTGGGATACACTTGAGGTTATCCATGAGGGTACACACCAAGTGAAGACCACTTAGGTGAACATGCTCATTCATACGTATGAGATGTTCAGGATGGAACCAACTGAAAGTATAAGTGAAATGTATACTAGATTTACAAATATAGTAAATGATATGAGGAGTTTGGGAAAAATTATATCTAATGGTGAACTGGTTAACAAACTTCTCAGGTCTCTTCCGGCTTCATGGGATGCGAAAGTTACAGCCATAGAAGAAGCCAAGGATGTCAACACTCTACCTCTCGAGCAGCTTCTTGGATCACTGATGACCTACGAGCTTTCACTAAAGCAGAAGACAGTGGACAATGACAAGAAAAAGAAAGCCATAGCCTTCAAGTCCACTACAAAAGAAGAGTCAAGTGATGAATCAGAAGAAGAAGCTGATGATGATGAGACAGCCCTCTTTACAAGAAAATTTAAAAGATTCATGAGAAAGAAGAAGGGCTTCTACAAAAAGAGACCACAAAAGGGTGATCACAATAAGGAGAAAGAGAAAGACAAAGAAAGGGATCCACCCATCTGCTTCGAGTGCAAGAAGCCAGGTCATTATAAAACGGATTGCCCTTTGCTTAAAAAGAGTCGAAGGTTGTTGAGAAAGAAAGCCATGATGGCTACCTGGAGTGAGAGTGAGGACTCCAGCAGTGAAGAAAGCAGCAGGTAGTCGCCAACTTATGTTTCATGGCCAACGAGGATAATGAGGTAAATTCTGAACCTAAAACTGAATTCACTTTCAATGAATTGCATGATGCTTTTGATGACTTAGTAATGGAATATGAAAAATTAAAATTGAAAAATAAGAAATTAAGAAAGCAAAATTTTGAGCTTACCAAAAATTCAGAAAAGTTTTCAAGTGAAATTGAAAATTTAACTCAAGAAAACAAGAAATTAAAAGAACATGTAAAAACTTTGACAAATGATAAAGATAATCTTTTAAAAGAAAATGATTCCTTGAAAAATAATAGAAATCTTAAAACTAATGAGAACTTTGAGAAACAAAATAAAGAACTAATGCTTCAAAATAAGAATTACAAGGAAGAGTTAGAAAAAGTAAAACCTTTTGTAGAAAAGTTTACTTTTAGTTCAGAAAAACTAAATATGCTTTTAAATAGTCAACATGCAGTGTTTAATAAAGCTGGACTTGGATTTAAGCCACACAATCAACAAAAACTTTACAAAAACTTTTTCATACCAGCATCTTCTAATATTACCTGCTATGCATGTGGTAAAGTAGGTCATAAATCATATGTTTGTAATAGAAGGAAATTAAATACCTTTAAAAGGATTTGGGTTCCAAAAGGAACCAATTTGACTAACCCTAAAGGACCCAAGATGACTTGGGTACCTAAAGTTTCAACTTGATCAATTTTTGCAGGTGTGCCTTGCAACCAAAAATAAAAGAAGAATGTGGTATCTGGATAGTGGTTGCTCAAGGCACATGACTGGGGATGTGAAGCAATTCTCATCACTAGCTGCTATTGATGGTGGAAACGTTACCTTTGGTGATAATGGAAAAGGCAAAATCATCGGAATTGGTAAAATCCATATCACCCCTAATGCTTATGTAGATAATGTATTATTTGTTGATGGCTTGAAGCATAATCTTTTTAGCATTAGTCAGTTTTGTGATAAAGGTTTTAAAGTAATTTTTGAATCATCTTTGTGCATGGTATCTAGTCTAGATGTCGATGGCATCAAGTTCACTGGTCTTAGGCATGGAAACATTTACATGGTTGATCTTGATGATCTAGCCATGGAAAGTGGTCAATGCCTAGTGGCTAAGGAAGCCAAGGCAAGTGAAACTAGTTGGCTTTGGCATCGTAGGCTAGGGCATGCTAGTATGCAGTTGATTTCAAAATTAAGCAAAAAGAATCTTGTAAAAGAATTGCCAAAACTCACTTTTGAAAAAGATAAAATTTGTGCTGCATGTCAATTTGGAAAACAAACCAAATCTACTTTCAAACCTAAAGGAGTAGTATCTACTACTAGACCCCTTGAATTATTGCATATGGACCTCTTTGGACCAACCAGAACAGCTAGTTTGGGAGGTAAAAAATATGGGCTAGTAATTGTAGATGATTACTCATGATTTACTTGGGTAATGTTTTTAGCTCATAAAGATGAAACTTTTTCAGCTTTTGTTAAATTTCATAAAAGGGTTTCAAACGAAAAAGATCCCACTATTGTTTCTTTGCGTAGTGATCATGGAACTGAATTTGAAAATCATGATTTTGAAACTTTTTGTAATGAAAATGGTATTAGTCATAATTTCTCTGCACCTAGGACACCTCAACAAAATGGGGTGGTAGAAAGAAAGAACAGGACTCTTGAAGAAATGGCACGCACAATGCTTTGCGAAAACGATTTACCTAGATATTTTTGGGCAGAAGCCATTAATACTTCCTGTTACATTTTAAATCGTGTTTTAATTCGACCTATTTTGAAGAAAACACCATATGAGCTTTGGAAAAATCGAAAACCTAATCTCAAGTATTTTCGTGTATTTGGTTGCCGCTGTTTCATATTAAACAATGGCAAAGATAATATCAGTAAATTTGATGCCAAGTCAGATGAGGGTATCTTCTTAGGATACTCTACTTCTAGCAAGGCATACAGGGTCTTCAATAGAAGAACTCTTCTGGTTGAAGAATCAATTCATGTAGTGTTTGATGAATCTAACGAAAAATCTTCTAGAAAAGAAGATTCTATTGATGTTGAAACAGGTACAAAGAAGCTTGAACAATTGACAATCAATGAAGATGAGCCCAAAGGAGATGATGATCAAAAAGTCAAGATCAAATTCAAGAAATCAATGCAACTTCACCAAAACCATTACCTAAAGAATGGAGGTATGCACACGGACACCCTAAAGAGCTAATAATTGGTGATCCATCAAAGGGGGTAAGTACACGCTCTTCTATTAGAAATGTTTGCGATTATTTAGCTTTTGTATCTCAGATAGAGCCTAAGTCAATAGAAGAAGCTGAAAAAGATTGTAACTGGATTAATGCTATGCAAGATGAACTAAATCAATTTAAAAGAAATAATGTTTGGACTTTAACTGAAAGACCCCTTAATGTTTCTGTAATTGGCACAAAATGGGTTTTTAGAAATAAACTTGATGAACATGGTATTGTAATTAGGAACAAAGCTAGACTTGTTGCTAAAGGCTACAACCAGGAAGAAGGGATCGACTTCGATGAAACCTTTGCTCCTGTTGCTAGGCTAGAAGCAATTAGACTTTTACTTGCTTTTGCCTGTTTTATGGATTTCAAGTTATTTCAAATGGATGTAAAGAGTGCCTTTTTAAATGGATTTATTGAAGAGGAGGTTTATGTTGAACAACCTCCTGGTTTTGAAAATCATGAATTTCCTAATCATATCTTTAAATTGCATAAAGCATTGTATGGTTTAAAGCAAGCTCCTAGAGCTTGGTATGATAGATTAAGTTCATTTTTAATGAAAAATGATTTCTCTAGAGGTAATGTAGATAATACATTATTTTTGAAAAAGAAAAATGATGATCTCCTAGTAGTACAGATATATGTAGATGATATTATTTTTGGTGCTACTAACGAATGTCTTTGTCAAGAATTTGCGAAGTTAATGCAGAGTGAGTTCGAGATGAGCATGATGGGAGAACTCAACTTCTTCCTCGGACTCCAAATTAAGCAAACAAAAGAGGGGATCTCCATCAACCAAGCCAAGTACACAAGGGAGATATTGAAAAAGTTTGGGATGGAGACTACAAAACCAATAGGTACTCCTATGAGCTCTTCATGTAAATTAGACAAAGATGATTGTGGTAAATCAGTAGACCAAAAATTATATAGAGGCATGATTGGTTCATTGCTATATCTAACTGCCAGTAGACCAGATATTATGTTTAGTGTTTGTATGTGTGCACGTTTTCAGTCTGCCCCTAAAGAATCACATCTGTTAGCTGTAAAACGTATACTTAGATACTTATCTGGGTCTATCGAAATTGGTCTTTGGTACTCTAGAGAGTCATCATATGAATTAATTGCATATTCTGATGCTGATTTTGCTGGGTGTAAACTTGATCGAAAAAGTACTAGTGGAACTTGTCAATTCCTGGAGTTAATTTGATTTCTTGGAGCAGTAAGAAACAGAATTCGGTTGCTCTATCTATGGTGGAAGCCGAATATATAGCAGCTGGAAGCTGTTGTGCTCAGATTCTATGGATCAAACAACAACTCGAGGACTTTGGCATCAAACTAACTAAGACACCCATAAGATGTGATAATACTAGTGCAATCAACTTAACGAAAAATCCTGTACAACATTCAAGAAGCAAACATATTGAAATAAGACATCACTTCATAAGAGACCACATTCAAAACTCTAATGTGTTGTTAGAATTTATATGTATTGATTATCAATTGGCTGATATATTCACAAAACCATTGAATGAAGACAGATTTTGTATGATCAGAAAAGAACTAGGAGTCATTGATCCTTTTGCTTGAATCTCTTCAATTTTCATCAAAATTCCTCAAAAATAATTTATAAATTCTCAAATATGGTTAAAGGCTTTTTCTCTAAATTTTATCAATTTTTTTTATCTTACAGAATTTTATGTTAAGTAATTAATTGTTGGAGGTCGACACTTGAGTTTTTCAGAGGTCGACACTTGAGGTCGACACCTAAGTTATGGAGGTCGACACTTGAGGTCGACCCCTGAAAATTTTCAGAGGTCGATACTTGAACGGAAACCTGTTTTTTAAAAACCCGTCCGCAAGCCTTGGTTTTCCAGTTTTTTCTTTCCTCTCCTTCGTGTGGTCCCCCTCCAACATTCCTAAACCCTAAATAGTAGATTTCCACCCTTCTCCCTCAACCTTTTGGGAAATCCTCTCCTCTCCTCTTGCATTTCTTCGATTCAACCCTCTTTTTGACCGTACTTTTGATTTTGGACAACCGAAAGCCTTCGGATCTATCTACCCTCTAATCCCGGTTGTTTTTCAATAGAAAACACTTGTTTCTACCCTCCGTTTCTCACTTTTTCTCCATTTATTTTCTATTTTTTCCACTCTCACAAACCCTATTTCCCCATTTCACATTCTTCTCTTTTTCCCAATCCGTGAACCTCTCTTTCCCTCTCTTTTCCTCTTAGCCTTACCTCTTTGCATTTCTCCCTAAGTTACCCCTCATCCTTACACATGGGTCCGAGAAAACACCAGGCAGTAAGGAAAAGGAGATTGGAACAGGGATAGGGTAGTACTGAGCGGCGAAGGAAAGTCAGACATGAGCGTGAGCCGACCCCAGAGCCACCTGCACCAGTGCCAGCCAGCCTAGTCCGGAAGAGCATTGCTAGTGGGAGGCACGTGGATATTCATTCTGGGATCAGCATCACTTCTTCATTGGAGATGTACTGAGAGATGCAGGTCTGGTTCATTTTTGTACGATGTCCGAGAGATTCTACCCAGACCTCATCAGGGAGTTTTATGGATCCATGGCCACTGATGGCGTTGGATGGTCTGCTACAGTTCGAGGGATCAAGATTCCAGTGACACCTGAGGTCATCAGTCGCATCTGGAGGATTCCACTTCATGGCACTGCTGCCACTACGATCAGCGACAAGAGCACGCCTTCAGGTGTATCCTAGAGCGTGAGGATGTTAGCGGCATTTCCACAGTAGCCGCTAACCAGCTTTCACTGGAGATGAGAGTGCTGCATCACATCATCGCCCGTATCTTGATTCCGAAGAGCGGGAGATTTGATTTTATCACTGAGCATGAGCTGGTGTTGATGGTGTCCCTGAGACAGCGGACTCCCATCAACCTCCCCAGGATCATGCTTCAGCAGATGGGTGAGGCAGCTTCTCACAGGAGACTCGTTCAGCCGTACGGCATGGGACTGACGCAGATATTCAGAGAGCATGGTGTCTCATTCGACGGCATACCCTTCAGTCAGCTACAGCACACAGATACTTATGGAGAGAAATCCCTACATAGGATGGGATTTCGACTGATCAGTGATCGATGGGTACGACGAGAGTCTGGCCAGGAGCCAGATGAGGAGGATGAGATCCGAGCTGCTGAGGCAGGGCCTTCAGGGCCTACTGATCATGGTACACCTCCTCGCCCAGCACCGGAGACAGAGACTGCGGAGCCTGAGCCATTCACGCCACCACCTTCATCAGCTCCGGCACCTACTATTACTGCTACACCACGGAGGACTTCAGTGAGGATATCGGACTTCGAGCAGCGAGTGACTGATCAGATTTCAGAGATCCGGACAGAGATCACTGGTGTATGACAGGAGCTTCATGATCTGCGGATACACACAGACACACGCATTAGTGCTCTGTCAGCTAGTATGGATACAGGATTCAGTCAGATCCTCAGCTTATTGAGAGTAGCACTGCCATCAGGGACTGCAGATCCGACAGTATCTCCTCCACATGATGATGATGATGATGATGATGATGATGATGATGGTGCTGATGACTCTAGTGGATACAGTGACAGTGATGGAGATCAGCCTGGAGCAGGTCGTTCTGATGTTCCACCTACAGAGCTGATTCCAGAGATTCCCCCTTCAGCTGATCCTCCTTCCACTGATCTTCAGAGTTCAGATCCTCCAGCCACAGCTGTGCCAGTTGATATTGAGCCTACAGAGTCACTATTTGAGACTATCACTGGGATTCCGGATGACATAGATGAGCATACAGAGACAGATATCGATGATCCCACAGCTTATGAGCTAGTCAGCAGGCAGACCCCAGCTCAGTCTACTCAGCATGCTGATCCGTCCACTCCTTCAGCTACTGCCTCTATCTCGACTTCTGTGGAACCCTTACCTAGGACATATAGATCTCGTAGGACTACCCCTAGGTCTGGTCCCTCTCTGAGGACTCGGAGTTCCTCTCATAGGACTCCAAAATCCTCATCTAGGATCATGGCTCCTGTATCTTTTGACATACCTTTTGATGAGGAGTAGCCTCATAGTTTTATTTGTTGTACTTAGTTTGCTTGTGTATGATCTATTGTATCAGTATTTTGTGCCTACTTTGTAAGCAATTTTGTAACTGTATACACTTGTTTTTATCTATCTTGTGACTTTTTATCAATATTGTGACATTTTGTGACATTTTATCTGATACCAGCTCTTAACATTTAAAAACCCTCAAGTTAAAATACTTTATTATATTGAATGCACAAATTGAGGGGGAGCATGTATTTTATGCACCTAAATACTTCATTATAATTGAACATAAGTCTCATTAATATATCTTTCACTATAAAAATAAACTTTTTGATTCTTGACAAAAAGGGGGAGTAGTAAAGTATATATGTTTTTATGAGATCAAATTTAGTAAAGAATATATGTATTTATGAGATCTCCATCTTATGAGTAGTAAAGTTTATATGATTCTTACCTTTCTTGACTCATGAGAATGTTTTCACAAGAAGAAAGAAGTAAATAAAAGGTAACTCTTGAAAATATTTTCACAAAAAGAAGATGAAAAGTAAATTTTTATGATACACTCATGCATGTAAGGATTCTGTGAAAATATTTTATTATTGCTATATCTTGCTTTTGGACTTAATTGCATATATACTCAAGGTTTTGTCATCATCAAAAAGGGGGAGATTGTTGGCTTTGACTCCTTAGTTTTGATGATTAACAAAAGGTTGAGTATATGTTTGGACTAATGTTTAATCTCAAGATAAAGTTTCAGGACTTAGGTTATTCAAAAAGAGTATCAAAAGGACAATGATGAAACTAAGTTTACCTGATTTGGAAATGAGCTCTTCTACCTTGGACAAGATCAAAATTCTCATAATGGACCTTCTTGTTAAGAAATATTTGACAAAAGAAATAAAGGCTTAAAGAAACTCAAGCATGGCACGCAAATCTCAAGAGTTTCAGAAAGATTCAGATCAGAGGTCGACCCCCAGAGGTCGACACCTTGTCAAAGGTCGACCACCAGAGGTCGACTCATGAAGAAAAAGAAAAGTTCAGCATGGCCGGCACGACAAAGTCTCAGTGGCACGCTTCAGAGGTCGACCACCAGAGGTCAACACCTGTCCAGAGGTCGACACTAGAGATCGACTCATAGCCTGAGAATTCAAATGGGCAGAACTATGGTATTCTGAACTTTTGCCTAAATTTTACTGGAGGTCGACTCATGAGGTCGACACTTGATTCAGAGGTCGACTCATGAGGTCGACTCATGGCATAACGGCTAGTTTTTCTGAACTTCTGATTTGATTTCCAACGGCCATAAACGGCCATATTTTTGAATCTAACGGTCTTGTGGAGTTGTTTCAGCATGAATGAGGTATTTAACCTCCACCAAACTTCAAAAAAGACAAGGAGACAAAGTAAAAAAGTGTTGATTCAAAGTACAAAGCCTTCAATCACTTCCAAGCTAAAAGAGTGAGAAAACCAAGAGATTTCCTAGCCAAACAGTCTTCCATCTTTGAGGAATCCAACATTCAAGTGTTTGACATTTAGTGAGGTCCAAAGATTCCAAGGGAAAAGGCTTGAAGAGTCTCCATCAAGAGCTTCAACAAATTTATTATTGCTTAAAAGGAGTTTGTTTAGTTTTAATTCATTGTATTCATACTCTTTTGTCTTTAGCTAGTTTCAAGGGAATTTGAAACTAGAGTGAGGTTTGTTAGTGAGCCAATTGATAAAACCAACTAGGGTTGCTTGTTAGCCTGAAGCCAAAACAAGTGAGTAAGGTTTGTTGGTGATCCAATTGATAAAACCAACTAGGGTCGCTTGTTAGCCCGAAGCCAAAACAAGTGTGTAAGGTTTTGACTTGTGAGCCTGGTAAAACAAGTCGGCTGTAATCTAAAGATTATAGTGGAAATTCCCAAGTGGAGCTTGGGGAGTGGATGTAGGTGCTAGGTGCACCGAACCACTATATTTCTTGTGTGTTTGCATTGCCTTTCTCTTTAACTTCTTTAGCTCTTTAATTGCCATTTTATTTCATTGCTTCCGTTGCACAATTTTTAAAGCACTATCACTCTTCACCTTAAAACTTGATAGCACATATATTGCTTTAAAATTTTAAATACCCAATTCACCCCCCCCTCTTGGGCACCATATCTGGGCAACAAGGCCGCCACGGGAGCCATGGGCCCAGAGCCTTCGACACCAGTTGAGGGTGATCCTCCCAGAGTTAGGGTAGCTCAGTCGGAGACTTCTCGGCCTCAGGATCCAGCAGAGAAACCGGCCGACGTGGAGTGACCCTTTTCTTCCTTGCTTTGTTTGGTACTTTTGTTTCTTGTATTCAGTCAGGGTCCCCCGGCATGTCGGGGCCCAGAAAACACTTGTAATTTGTGTTCTGTCAACAAAACTTAAGTTTCTTTGCCATCTATTTTCTTTCACTCCCTTTTCTTTTCTTCATTTCCTCTCTCTTTTTCCCTTTTTCTTTTTGGGGAGATCAGAGAGAAGGGTTGCACCTTGCATGGGGCCAAGTTATGACACTTGAGAGCTGCTGGGCTCGAAGGTGTTGTTGACTGAGAGCCATATATGGCTCGGAGGTCCCTTGGCCGGAGATCTGAGCTCCGGTCTTGAGTGGGCGTCCTGGAGCTGGGCTCGGGGATGTTGGTGACTAAGAGCTGCTTGGCTCAAAGTTCTCTTGGCCGGAGATCTGAGTTCCGGTCTTGAGAAGGCGTCCTGGAGCTGGGCTCGGGGACGTTGATGACTGAGAGCTGCTTGGCTCGAAGTTTTCTTGGCCGGAGATCTGAGCTCCAGTCTTGAGAAGTCATCCTGGAGCTGGGCTCGAGAACGTTGGTGACTGAGAGCTGCTTGACTTGAAATTCTCTTGGCCGGAGATCTGAGCTCCGATCTTGAGAAGGCATCCTGGAGCTGGGCTCGGGGACGTTGGTGATTAAGAGCTGATTGGCTCGAAGTTCTCTTGGCCGGAGATCTGAGCTCCGGTATTGAGAAGGCATCCTGGAGCTGGGCTCGGGGATGTTGGTGACTGAGAGCTGCTTGGCTTGAAGTTCTCTTGGCCAGAGATCTGAGCTCCGATCTTGAGAAGGGAAAGTGGTAGCTTCGATGATGCTGTATTTTCCTCTTGTTCTCTCTTTCTTTCCTTCCTCTCTCTTCTTTCTTTCTTTTTTCTTTGTTCCTTTTTTTTTTCTTTTTCTTTTTTTTTTTTGAGTGGGGAGATTAGAGAAGAGAATGCTGGTTGTGCCTCCATTTTGTTCTCTTTCTTTCCTTCCCCTCTCATCTTCTTTTCGAGTAGGGAGATCAAAGAAGGGGGTTGCCGGGCTCTCCCCTTTGTTCTCTTTCTTTCCTTCCCCTCTTGTCTTCTTTTTGAGTGGGGAGATCAGAGAAGGGGGTTACCGGTTTTGATTGCCTTGGAGCTGGCTCGAGGCCTTCCTGGATGTGGAGCTAGGATCGGGCCCAGGGGTTGCCTGAGATCTTGGCTCAGGTCTTTGGCGCCTTGGAGCTAGGCTCGAGGCATTGATGGGAGCTACGTGGCCCCATGATCTCTTGGCGTCTCAGAGCTGGGCTTGAAGTTTTCTTGGCCGGAGATCTGAGCTCCAATTTTGAGTTGGTGTCCTGGAGCTGGGCTCGGGGATGTTGATGATTAAGAGCTGCGTGGCTCGAAGATTTTTTTGATGTCCTGGAGCTGAGCTCGAGGATGCCTAGAATTGAGAGCTACGTGGCTCGAAGATCCTCTGACATCCTGGAGCTGAGCTCGGGGATGCTTGGAATTTGGGAGCTATGTGGCTCGAAGATTCTTTGATGTTCTGGAGCTGGGCTCGGAGATGTCTGGAATTTGGGAGCTACGTGGCTCGAAGATTCTTTGATGTCCTGGAGCTGGGCTCGGGAGCGCCTCCGATTCTTTCCTGCAAGACATGCGGATACCCATGCAAGGAAAAAATTATTATTATGATTATTGGTATGGGAGCTTACCTTATTGGGAGCGTCTTTATAGGCTGCAGGCCCTCCTCCCTCGGGGGAGCCTGACGCCATCGAGTTTTTCGAGGTAATGGACCCCTCGTGATGGAGCTTCGACCGCCTCATGGGGGGCCTTCCCATGGTGGTTCGCGACCGTTATCCCGACGTCTGTGGCATCTTTATTTACCTTTCTCCTTCGCTCTCTCCTCCCCGCATGGTGGGGCGATTACCCTCGGGGACCCTTGCCCCCGAAGTCTTTCTTAGACGCGCGTGCGATTCTCCAGGCAATCACGCCCACCGATTTTGCGATGGGGTGACTGTCGGTGGTCGAAGCTGACGAGAGAGTGGCGAGCACTTGGGGCCCCGCTTGAGGTCTGCCCCCTTCGCAAACCTTTGGAGGAAAGCCTTTTTGACGAGCTTCCCAATCTCCTTCTCATGGTTGCGGCATTTTTCGGTGCCATGGCTGTGATCGCAGTGGAAGCGATGATACTCTGCCTCGCCGCGACCAGTGAAGGGCTTCACCGGTGGTGGGCATTGTAGTCCGGTGGCTCGTCGGCTGAGCCTCGCATGCTGATGAACTGGCAGAAGAATCCTGCCATCTTACGCTCATACTTCTCCAGGCGCACTTTCGCTGCGTGCCTGATGGTTGTGTCAGCGGATTCCCCGTCGAAGGGGACGGAGGGGGTGACGTCCTGGAGAGGCCTAGAGAAGATTGCCAATCTGTTGACCTTTCTAGCTTGTGTCGTCACCATTCTTCCGTGGTATGTTGACCTGTGGGTAGGTGGAGGACTTAGTTACGCCCATCCTGTCCCCCTTCCTGGCACGCCAATCTGTTACCACCAAGACCGTCGTGGCCCATAGCTGCTGCCGGTGCCGGAGTGCGCTTCCTTCACTGCCTGTCGATCCTTTGCTCCTGGACCTGCGAAACAGGGGTTAGTTACTCGGGCCGGGGTTTCCGGCGAGGGCACTCCGACGATCAAGTCAATAACGATCCAGGGGAACAGATCCTCCTGGTCGGGCCTCTCTTGATGGACTCCATACTAGGAGTGAAAGATGTGTGGAGGCCAAAACGTAACAGGGGGAGACTAATAGCGGGGACAGAGGGGTTCCATGTTCCTCCGCTTCTCCTTCTTTCCCTCATTTTCCCCCAGTTGTGATTTTGGTGGTGGTGCTTCGCCCTCTTGGTTGAGCTTGCGCTTAGTGCTTGTTTTTTTTTTTTGCCTGTGTGTTGGAGTTGTTGTGTTACCTCTGAGTTTGTTGCAAAATAGGTTATTGTTGGGCGCTTATCTCGGGATCCCCGCCGTGCTGTCAGGTGCATGCGGTGGTGTCCCGAGGAGTCTTTCCATATTCATGATAAGGAGAGTTGTCAGGCGCTCCGGCACTCCTCTTGGTTGTCTCATTCCGAGAAACTTGTCAGTGCCTTGAATGGTGGGCCACCGTCCGCGGGATTCGAATCTTCTGGTTGGCTTCTTCTCTTGGGCGATTTGAGTGGTTGGTGAGGAGTGCGGCATCTCGATCAACGTGATGCTTGCCTTTCTGGTGTAACTGGCGGTCGCAGGTGGTCAGTACGGCCTAGAAGGTGCTTCAGTGCAGTTCTCGAGCGGCTCGCCAGTGTTCTAGGCTGGTGAGGACCTCGTCCGGGCTGGGGTCGAGCTAGGATGGCAAGACTCGCTCTAACCTAGACGTTCCGAGCTTACGGGGGCGCCTTGGTGGAGGAGGGCAGAGTGTGGGTCCGATTCGGAGGGCACGTGCTCGAAGAGGCTCCACATCGACGGGTGAGCACTGGGCTCGACCTCAACCGTAGGGTACTAACCTCTGAGGGTCTCACTCCGGAGGGTGGAAGGCAGATGCGGTCCAAAGGGCATGCGCTCGGAGAGGCTCCACATCGGCAGGTGAGCTCTTGGCTCGACCTCGATCGCAGGGCACTAGCATCCGAGGTTCTCGCTCTGGAGGGTGGAAGGCGGACCCGGTCTAGAGGGCGCGTGCTCGAAGAGGCTCCACATCGATGGGTGAGTTCTTGGCTTGACCTCGACCGCAGGGCACTAGCCTCCGAGGGTCTCACTCCAAGGGTGGAAGGCGGACACGGTCTAGAGGGCGCGCACTCGGAGAGGCTCCATATCGGCGGGTGAGCTCTTGGCTCGACCTCGATCGCAGGGCACTAGCCTCCGAGGGTCTCGCTCTGGAGGGCGGAAGGCGGCTACGACCTAGGCATCCCGAGCTTGCGGGTATGACCTGGCGGAGGACTGAGCTCAGCTTGTTGTTCTGAGGGCGCTCAGCTCAGCTCGGTAGTGGGATCCGAGCTGGAGAATCAATGTGGCATCTTTTCTTGACGTGGCGCCTGCCGGTTCCTCCATGTCAGCGATCTTATCACATCATGATCATTAGAAAGAAAAAACTAGCAATTAAAAACAAATTTGGAAAGTTCTGTGCTTCAAAAAAACTAGCCAATTCTCCAAGTGTCAGCACTTCAGCTCCATGAGTAGATACCTTGAGTCGACATTTCAGTTTCATGAGTCAATACCAGGTCAAAAATATTTTTTGAAGCTCTCTAAAATGTATTGGTGTGTCGACACTTCATCTGGTGAGTCAACACTTTGAGTCGATACTTCAATCCATGAGTCGACACTTGACCAAACTCCTGAAATCTGCTCATTCTATCTTCTATTTGGTCTCAAGCTATGAGTCGACACTTGAAACTTGTGAGTCGATACTTGAATCAACACTTGGCATGCTAGCTGAAACTCTGCATGCCAGTCTTCAAGGGTGTTGACACTTACTCTATTAGTCAACACTTGAGTTGACACTTACTCCATTAGTTGATGCTTGAATTCCATGGGTCGACACTTCACCTGACCAGTGCTGAAACTTGTCCAAATTTAATATTTGAGTCCTTCAAGATCTTCAATATATGTTCCAAGTTCCACAACTTGAAATTCCATAGCTTCTTCAACTAAATGATAATATTTTCAAACTTTCAACATTAATGAGTGTTGCCGCCAAGACTGTCGTGGCCCGTAGCTACTGCCGACGCCGGAGTGCGCTCCTGTCGCTGCCTGCCATTCCTCTGCTTTTGGACCTGCGAAATAGAGATTAGTGACCCGGGCCGAGGTTTCTAGCGGGGGCACTCCGACGATCAAGTCAGTGACGATCCAGGGGAACAGATCCTCCTGGTCGGGCCCCTCTTAATGGACTCCGCACTAGGAGGAGTGGAAGATGTGTTGGTGAAGGAGAAATGCAACAGAAGGAGAGTGATAGCGGGGACAGAGGGGTTCCCTGTCCCTCCGCTTCTCCTTGTTTCCCGGTGGTTTTCCCTCAACCGTGGTGTTGGTGGTGGTGCTTTGCCCTCTTGGTCGAGCTCGCGCTTTGTGTTTGCGATGGATTGTTATTCCTGTGTTACTGGTGTGTTACCTCCCCCTCTTTGTGGGTGCCGATCATTTTTTGTAGCTGGAAATTGGCCGTTGGAGCCTGTCTCGGGATCCTCGCTGGGTTGGCAGGCGCGTGCGGCAGTATCCCGTGCCATGGACGGGACGCCTTTCCTGACAAGTGGTAGGGGAAGCTTCCATTCCTTCTGACATCCTCTCCGGTCGCTCCATTCTGGGAAGCCTGGCAGAGCCTCGATCCGGGGGCCACCGCCTTAGGGGTGCGTGCTCTCTTGTTGGCCTATCCCTTGGAAGTACGGTCGAATAGGTAGTTATGATGGAATGGGGGGCGCCGTTCCGTGGTCCTCGGGCGGCTCGTCGGTGTCCTGGGATGGCAGGGTCTGCTCCGGTCTGGGCGCTCCGAGCTCGTGCGGTCACCTTGGTGGAGAAGGGAAGAGTGCGGGCCCGGTCCAGAGGACGCGCGCTCGGAGAGGCTGCACATCGGCGGGCGAGCTCTTGGCTCGACCTCGACCGCAGGGCACTAACCTCCGAGGGTCTCGCTCTGGAGGGCGGAGGACGGACCTGGTCCAAAGGGTGCGTGCTCGGAGAGGCTGCACATCCGCGGGCGAGCTCTTGGCTCGACCTCGACCGCAGGGCACTAGCCTCCGAGGGTCTCGCTCTGGAGGGCGGAGGACGGACTCGGTCCAGAGGGTGTGCGTTCGGAGAGGCTCCACATTAGTAGGCAAGCTCTTGGCTCGACCTCGACCACAGGGCACTAACCTCCGAGGGTCTCGCTCTGGAGGGCGGAGGACGGACCCGGTCCAGAGGGCGCGCACTCGGAGAGGCTCTACATTGGCTCACCCTGAGGGTCTCGCTCTGGAGGGCAGAGGACGGACCCGATCCAGAGGGCGCACGCTCGGAGAGGCTCCACATCGACGGGTGAGCTCTTGGCTCGACCTCGACGCAGGGCACTAACCTCCGAGGGTCTCGCTCTGGAGGGCGGAGGATGGACCCGGTCCAGAGGGCGCATGCTCGGAGAGGCTCCACATCGACGGGCGAGCTCTTGGCTCGACCTCGACCGCAAGGCACTAACCTCCGAGGGCCTCTCTCTAGAGGGCTAAGGATGGCTCCGACCATGGCGTCGAGCTCATGAGCTCGACCCGGCGGAGGACTGAGCTAGATTTGCTATCCTAAAGGAGCTCAGCCCAGCTCGGTAGTGGGATCCGAGCTGGAGAGTCGACGTGGCATCTTCCATGGCGGCCTCCCTCAATATGGCGCCCGTCAGCTACCCACGTCAGCGGTCTCGCTATATCAATGAGTACTTAAATATGATAAACACTTTTAACACATATTTGTACTCATATATACTTGAGTATTTTGTCATACATCAAAACCATGACCAAAGTCAATAATCTCCCACTTTTTGATGATGACAAAATTTTTGAGTATATAAACATGATAAACTTAAAAAATTGTAATAAGATCAAGATAGGGCTCCCCCTAAAATATGATCTAAAAATATTTTTCAAATTTTGTTCAAAATTTTCAAACTTTTCTCCCCTTACTAATTCTTTCCGTTAAGTTTACAACTTTTTATTTTTTTCTCCCCCTTTTGTACTTTCTTTCATTTCTCTCATAATTTTTCATATTTATCATATTTCTCTCCCTTTTTCATGTTTATCATATATTTATTCTCCTTTTTGTCATCATGAAAAAGGTGGAAGGCAATACAAAGTAGGGATAAGGTGGAAAGAATAGCAAAAATAGTATCAAAATCAATTAAACTAAATCTGATATCAATTTTTTGATAATTAAAGAAATAAATTTTGCTCCCCCTAAATGTAACACCCCTTGAATACATGGCCAAAATTAATCAGAAATTTGTTAAAATCTTCATACCATGCACATGGGACTAGTTTCAAATACCAAGTACTTTATCAAATTTGAAAACATTATCAAGATATACATGATTTTCAAAATACTTTTAACATCTATTAAAAATAATTTGAAATCCACATAATTTTGGCATAAATGTAAGTAGAAATCATGGAAACAACATTTACTAGAGATATATTAACTAAAATCAAGTTAAAGCCTTATAGCCACAAGTCAAATTATGTGTACATAAGATTCATCAAAATCAATCACTTGTTCATTATCATATTTATTGACTATAAGTCTTGACTTGATTCTATAATCAGTTAAAAAAATTTCAAAGCTACTAATAACAGATACCAAGACTTATTTCAACTAATATATTTTTTAATAAATATGGAAGGAGATAATTAGATTTTACTAATATAGATAATCCTTTCTTTACCATTATGTCCAAGAATGTAGCTAGTCCACTCTTCATGTATCTTGTACAGCTACTATTCAAGTATCATCTTCCTTTCTTTTTGTTGGACTACAAGACATTCCTGTAACACATATTAAGTGGATATTTTTGGTATCCAAACTTTCTTGGATACTTTTGGGTTAGTGATGATGGTTCCTTTTGAAATCTAAGCTTTTTTTAATTTATCACATTAATATGCTTTATGTCCAAAATTACCATAACTAAAACAAGCAATGTTTGATGAAGCTGGAACAAAGAAATTTTTCAAAAAAAATTACTTTATTTTTTGTTGATATCCAAGTCCAACTTTATCAAAAATAGCTCTTTGATTGTTTAAAAGTAAACTTAATTTTTTAGAACTCAAAGTGAACCTTTCAATAAATGGTTTGACCTTATCAAGTTCATTTTTCAGCTCCTTATTTTTTTGAGATAAGGTCTTGCATTTGTTGAAAAGTTTTTCTTTTTCAAAACTTAATTTAAGCCTTGTAAAACTTTTTATTTCCTCGATCAAAGTATTTTTCTCATTTGAAAACTTATTATATTCATCTTTTAAATCAACATTTTTTTTTTCAAAATTTTTTTTTCTTTAGAAAGATCATTCTTTTCATTTTCTAAAACAACAATCTTAGCTTTTAACTCTATATTTTTATTTTCAAGATTATTGTTTTCAAAAGAAAAAGAATCAGCATGCTTTTTTAATTTCTTGTGTTCTATTTTTAATAATTTATATTCATGCACAAGATCTTCAAATGCATTTTATAATTCATCAAAGGTAAAATCAAGTTCTGAATTTACCTCATCCTCATTTACCATGAAGCAAAGATTGGCAAATTTTAAATTTGTTCCTTCTCGGAGCTTGAGTCCTCACTCTCACTCTAAGTTGCCATCATTGCCTTCTTCATGTATTTTTTTGACTCTTTTTCTCATAAATCTTTGAAATTTACAAGCCAAAAATTTGATCTCATCTTCATCTTCATTATCTTCCGACTCCTCACTTGAAGATTCATCCAGTGTAGTAGATTTGAGAGCAATTATCTTCTTCTTTTGATCAGCGTCCATTACCTTTTATCATAAGTTCAACTCATAGGTCATGAGTGAACCGATAAGCTCCTTCAAATATAAGGTTTCAACATCTTTAGCTTCTTGAATAGCCATCACCTTTGGATCCCAAGAAGTTGGCAAAGATCTGAGAATTTTATTGACAAAATCAGCATTAGATATAACTTTGCCAAGACTGCTCATTTCATTAACAATATTAACAAATCAAGTATACATGTTAGTTATAGATTCATAATGTTCAATATTAAACATTTCATAAGTATGTACAAGCATATTTATCTTAGTATTTTTCACTTGAAGAGTACCCTCATGAGTAACCTCAAGTGTGTCCCATATTTCCTTCGTCGTTTCGTATGTGGAGATCCTATTGAATTCATTAGGATCCAATGTGCAATAAAGTAAGTTCATTGCTTTGGCATTAAGCTCAGATTGTTTAATATCGTTTTCATCCCAATTCTCTTCTAGTTTTGGAATAGAAATGCCATTAACCATTATTGAAAGAATATATGGACCTTTAACAATCATTTTCCAAAGATAATAATCAGTAGATTGCATCTAAATGTGCATGAAAGTTTTTCAATACGTGTAATTAGTGCCATTGAAAAATGGTGATCTAATACTAACCTACAAGGGTTGCCATAGATCTTTAACTCAAGATCGTTGGACCTTCGCTGAGTATCAAGTACTGATACCAAGTCAAGCGCTGAGTACTTGGCTCTGATGCCACTTGTTGCCCAGTTATGCAATCCAAGAGGGGGATGAATTGGGTTTTAAAACTTTAAATAAGGTATGTGCTAATTCAAATCAAGTGCTTGTATTTTACCAAAATATTTGTGTGATCAAGATAATATGTAGTGAAAATAATAATATAAATGCAAAGTAAATAACAAAGAAAAGCAAGCAATCACAAACACAATAAATTTATAGTGGTTCGGTGTACTCCAAGCCACCTACATCCACTCCCCAAGTTTTTCTTGGAAATTTCACTATAATAAACCAAGATTACAGCGATTAGTTTTTCGGTTTTACTAATCAAAATCCAACTTGT
This sequence comes from Areca catechu, assembly GCA_021397845.1. Classification (NCBI taxonomy): domain Eukaryota; kingdom Viridiplantae; phylum Streptophyta; class Magnoliopsida; order Arecales; family Arecaceae; genus Areca; species Areca catechu. The sequence goes on from CM038042.1 coordinate 185,330,362, forward strand.
TTTCACCGGGCTCACAAGTCAAAATCCCTTTGATTAACCAAAAATCTTATTGATTTTGTGGGCTGACCAACAACCTAGTTGGTTTTACAGGCTCACCAAAATCTTGTTGATTTTGTGGGCTGACCAACAATCTAGTTAGTTTTACAGGCTCACCAACAACCTTGTTAATTTTTATACAAAGGTTAACCAATAATCTCAAGTTGGTATTTCACAAAGGCTTACCAACAACCTTAATAAAACAAATTAAGCACAAGTAAGAGAAAACAAAATAAAAGCTCTCTAAATAAAAACAAATATCTCTTTGAAGCTCTTTGATGATATTGAAGAAGTGTGTCTCCAAGTTGTTGAAGCCTTGATTGATCCTTGAAGATGTGGACTTTGAATGCTTTCTTTGAACTTTGAATGTTGAAGGCTCAACTCTCTCACAAAAATGAATCTTCAAAGAATATTCAATGAATGCTCTCTTTTATTTTCAATCAATCCAAAAGAACTACTTTTTCTTGAGTTTGGTGTTGTTTAAATAACCCTCCAAATCTTAAAAATCCATTTATGATCATTGGAGAGGAAAAACTAGCCATTAGAAATAAATTTGGAAAGTTCTGTACTTAGAAAAACTAGCAGTTACTCCAAGTGTCGATACTTCAGCTCCATGAGTCGACACCTTGAGTCGACACTTCAGTTTCATGAGTCGATACCAGGTCAAAAATAATTTCTGAAGCTTTCTGAAATATACTAGTATGTCGATACTTCATCTGGTGAGTCGATACTTTGAATCGATACTTTAGTCCATGAGTCGATACTTGACAAACTCCTGAAATTTGCTCATTCTGTCTTCTGTTTGGTCTTAGGCTATGAGTCGACCTGTAAGTTGATACTTGAAACTTATGAGTCGATACTTAGGTTGACACTTAAATCGACACTTGGCATGCCAGCTGAAACTCTGCATGCCAATCTTCAAGGGTATCAATACTTACTCCATTAGTTGACACTTGAGTCGACACTTGAATTCCATGGATCGACATTTCACCTGATCAGTGCTGAAACTTGTCCAAATTTAATATTTGAGTCCTTCAAGATCTTCAATATATGTTCCAAGGTCCATAACTTAAAATTTCATGGCTTCTTTAACTGAATGACAATCTTTTCAAACTTTCACTATTAATGAGTACCTGAATCTGATAAACACTTTTAACACACATTAGTACTCATATATACTTAAGTGTTTTGTCATACATCAAAATCAAGATCAAAGTCAACAAAGCTCCATATCATCTATAGTCTGCTTTTGGGTAGTAGCCTCAGCTTGACATTCTTGGCCATGGATATACTTTTCTAAGTACTCATGTTTGATTAGGACTTCTATCTCATCTTTTAGCTGGATGCATTCTTTCATGGTTTGTCGATGGTCTTTGTGAAATCGACAGTATTTGGCCTTGTTGCGTGAGGCTGGAGGTGCTCGCATTGGCCGAGATCTTTGAATAAAGCTTTCTTTTTCGATTTTGATCAATATTTTTTCTCTTGTGAGAGACAAAGAAGTATAGGTATTGAACTTGCCGATCGGATTCTTTGGTGTGGGCTACGTTGTTAGGCCAAGGTATCATCATTGCTGAGAGGTCACGATTCATTATTTTTTGGATTCTTTTTTTGGAGCAAACTTCCCTTCAGCTTGGCACCGATTGACAGCCTGTTCTTCAGCTAGTGTATATTTTTGTGCATGTGCCAACAGTTCAGAATAACTGATGGAGAATTTCTTATCCAGAGAAAAAGTAAGTCTGGATGATCGAAGATCTTTCTTCATAGCAGACATGGCAACATGCTCATTGAGATTTGGGATATCGAGTGTAGCAGAATTGAAGTGGGCCACATACTCTTTTAAACTTTCGCTTTCTTGTTGTTGAATGAAGAAGATGCTATCCGAGTTGCGTGGCATTCTTCTGCTGGTCCTGAAATGAGTCACAAATAATTTTTCTAATTGATCAAAGGAATAAATGGTACCTAGTTGGAGGCTCGAATACCATATCCATGCGGCCTTCTTGAGAGTTGCCGAGAAAACAAGACAATGAAGTGTATCAGTCATCTCCTGAATCATCATATGGCTTTAAGATTGCCTAAATGATCGAGAGGATCGGTGGTTCCGTCATAAGGTTCCAACTATGGAATCTTGAAGTGGGATGGGATCATTTCTTCCATAATTCTTCTAAAAAAAGGTGGTCATGAATCATAGATGTCTATCAGCCATTCGTCGTTCCTCCGTTGATCGTTGAGCTTAGTAATTCGTAGTTCTAACTTTCAGAATTTCTTTTTGAAGTTATCATGTCATCGGGTCCCCTTGCTTCGGTGGAAACTTCTTGGGATAGAATTATTGGAGGACACATAAAAAGATCTCTGGCATTTTCTCCTGAGCCGTCTCTCTTCATATTCATTAAGTCAGGAGCCTTGTTGCATGGGAGAATGCCTATTTAAGGAGTGATGACGCCGAAAACATTGACCTGGCTCTCGTCACCGAGCCTTTTCTACGGAAGATCATTGGCTATATCTTGAGATGATCGATCGCTTTTGCCCACTGATCGTGGCTTTTTAAAGATTCTGAACAGCAGCAGTCAAAACCTCCATTTTGTTCAAGAGAATGCCAATATGTTCCTATACTCATCGTGGGGGCGGCGTCATTATCTTCCAAGGGTGGATCATTCTTCTTGGATGGCAGACGATCTCTTATAATCGATGTGTTTGGCACTTTTTCTTTTACCATCTTTTCTTTCAAGATTCTTTTCCAAGATTTTAATTTCAACTTTCCCTACCTGGCACGCCAAACTATTGTCGTCGAACTCAAGCGATTCCTCCACACCATCAAGACTCACCAAAAGTGCTTCCTTCGGGGTCATGTAAAATAGACCTACTTACCGGAGGATTTCTGGTGGGGGACACTCTGATGCTTAAGTCAGCAAGAGTTAGGATAATAATATAGAATTGCAGAAAAGATATATAGGAATGAGTATGCTTCAACTAGCTTTTCTTACTTCCCCTTGAAGGTCCCCTTTTATCGATATTTATAGATATTTGCCTTAACATAATTTAGTTAAAAAGAGCTTTTTGCAGTTAGTTTCGATGTTATTCCGTTGAAAACTAATTCGAACCCGTTATAACTGTTGATTACTATTCTAGTAGGATAACTACCTCTTTTCTTGCTATATTCATTCTTCTTGAATCAACTTGTGCGTTTGATCTCATTCATCTGACCTTAAGTCGGTCGGCCAATAATTGGTCAGCCAATAGTGAATCATACTTCTTGATTAGCCAACTTTATTATAAGCCAGCTTCATCATACTCCTTGTTGGTTTATCGAGATCAAGTAGCCGAGTCATTGTAACAATACAAGTTATTCTTTTAAATAGTTATTGAAATCGAGATGGACTATTTGTAATAAACTATTATGGTCAATTTTTAGTATTTAAAATAACTATGGAATAGTTTATTTTAAGTTATTTTGTTTCTAAATGGTTGATTCTACTGCTGGAATAAAATTATTATTTCAGATTTTCAATTTAATAAAAATTTAAAATAATAAGAATAAATAATTATTTCTTGGTAATTGATATTTTTATTGTAGAACTATATATATTTTTAATCTAAATATTATCTTAAAAATATGTTCATAGCAATTGTTGGTGAATGCAAAGATTTTTTCAGATTATTATTTTTATCGTGCAATGCATACAACCAGTTAAATTGCCATTTATATCAGGTTCAGGTCGGATCTCATCTCTAGTGCGACAATATCAGGCTTATTAACATTTTCTCAATAATTCTAAAAAGATGCAATATTTTGCATTCACCTTCAAGTCCATAATTTTTGATGACTTAAAAGTAACCATCTCATCACCGCTGCAATCTAATCTGTTACTTTTCCCCTCTTCATTTATTTATTTATTTATTTATTTATTTATAATGGAGCCCGTAGCTCTCTCCAATGCAGAAAATAATGCTTAGGTAGAGACTGATTTGATAGAAACTTAGTTATCATAAGCTAGCATTTAACAAAAACGTGATTGCTGTCTTATCCTTCTCTGTTCACACCGGGCACGATATCCGCCTTAATCCCATCCCCTGATTTAGACCATTATTGCAGTGGGTAATTCTTGATGACACAATTTTCACTAAAGAATAATGCTCCTGGAGGGGCTTCTCAATTTCACCCTTCTTTTCTCTAGCTATGAATCAACTGTAGAATTCGTGCTGCCATGGCCACTTTGTCGAGACCTGATGTATATCTCCTTGTTTGTGAGAGACAACCTGATGTCATCTTCCTTGTCTTAAAATTCCTCAGCCATGTTCGGTTCAGGAATACTGAAAACCAGGTTAAGTGGGCTAATTCTGATTATCTAGAATAACATGTTCATCGTTGCACACAAAATTAAGTTTATCCAGGATAAATCCAGTTGGTAAGGGAAAGGAGACGTTGACCGCCTTTACGGTCATTCAGCCCTACATAACTTAAGGTTAAGAATGAGCTTCGAAGGTGGATGTCAAGTAACCGGAAGCCATCAAATTTGAGGCTAAACCAAGCAATCAGACCTCGGTAGATTAAACTAGCTTGTCAGCATGGCTGGACTAATTACACTTTACAGATGTTGATCTCTACATTCTAATGTCAGGACTCATCATGAAGTGACTCAGGGCCTGTTACATGGGAAAGGTTGAGGCCCCTGCTCTCTTTTTCCTCACGTTGAGGACCACTTCCACCTCCCACCCCTTGGAAGGTGGAAGGCAGGAGCATCAAAGGGATAGTGATACCACTGCCCACCGAAAGCTGCACACGGACGCCCGAGTCGACGGATGCCGAGTGAATAAAAAAAAAAAAACAAAAAAAAATCGCAGAGAGGTCACTGTGACGGCAGGGGCGTCAATGGGTGCGTCAAATCAGTGATGGTCCGCGGTCGACGCGTGGCGACTCCCAGACAACCCTGTCGGCGTTTCGCACTCGTGGCGCGCGACCTGTGGCCCAATCGACGTCAGATGTTCGCAGACTCGGAAACAATCTCATTCTGCGCAACTGAAGCTCCCCCTCTGTTTTTTTTTTTTTTAATTCATAACGGCCACCTCCCACCCTCTCTCTCCCCTAACGCCCCGGCGCCGTTAATAAACACGTTAACGGAGGGCAAGTCGGCACCGTCCGCTGCGCGCGTTTTGTACCGCTGAGTGGTTGCCCAGCAGCCGTATCATCCACGTCAGAAACGGACGGCTGTTCCCTGCCACCTGTCTATCATCCATTATATATAAAGTTTGGATGATGCTATTTAAATTTAATGGCCATCAAGAATCAAATTTTTATAATCATTTTATTTAAAATTATATTTTTTATATAATATATTATATTTATAAAAATAATTTGATTTAATATTTTTTTTAAAATTTTTATTTTTAAGATGATAGTCTAACTGACTAGAATTTTACTTCCTGATCACACGTACGAAATATATCTATCTTGAATTTATACTCTTATTTTTTTATAAAAAAATATTTTTTTTCGAAATTAATAATAAACTGCTTTGATTTATTTTTTTAAAAATTAAATATGAAAAATTTAAAATAATAAATTTATTAAATAAATTTTAAATTATATTTAATATTAAAATTGTTGTATTCTATTTTATGCCCAGGCCAGCGGCATCTAGTTAATCTCGACAGACGGCAGTTCAATTCGAAACACGTATATCCATCTCTAAAATTATAGATGATACGGCGGCCAACAGAAACTGCGAGGATGATATTGATCTAACGTGGACGGCCTAGATCGATTTTGTTTCGTGCACGGCTTTCAAAGGTAGCGTTGTCCGGAACGGTGGGTAACGTTCATCGTCATGATGTGACAGCACCGGTTTACCTTGCCAATGTTGCCATGGAGCTGCACATCTGAGATTCGGCGGAGCAAACTTGGTGAGCGTGAGGGGCGGAGGACCGGATCCGATTCCTTCCCAAGAAAAAATAATTGCAAGGAAAAACATGGGGTCGCATGTGCTCAACAGCAGGCCACGTGTGCGCCAAAACGCATCTAATACTTAAATCCGCCATGATTGTCTTTTTTTTTTTGATTCTTGGAAAAATCCGCTATGATTGCCGAAGGGAACCGGCGAGGATGAAAGGACGCCTCCCGCGTGACGCCGGCGCCACCGTGGGTCTTTTCATCAGACGGCAGCGATGATATCACCCCGCTGCCATCATCGATGCCCGGACCCATCCGGGCGCATCGGAGAGCGATACTTGGGATGTGGGCCTTGGTCCAACTCCGCGATTCCGATAAATGGCGAGGGCGGTCCCGTCATTATACTCGAAATTAAATTTTCCGTTGCGGGCGAAACGAAAAGAAAGCGGGAGAAATGGACCGGATCACCGTCAACACCGACACCTGGCACTCTTTCTTCTCCCCCCCCCCCCCCCCCCCCCCCCCCCCCACCCCACCCCACCTCTCTCTCTCTCTCTCTCTCTCCCCTTTTGCTCCAAATTTTGCTCTCCAGCTCTGTTTCCACACCTAGCTTCCCACCAGAGGAAGAGAGAAGAGCGGGAAATAGCGCAGAACCCCACCCCTCTTTCATCGTGGTAAGACTTCCATTTTAGCTCCCCACTCTCCCTGGAGTGGGGGTTGCTTTCCTTCTCTGTTGTTGGTTTCTATTGCAAGAGATAAGCACAAAAGATCTCTGTTTCTTTTGCTCTCCCTATTTGCAAGTGATAAGATGTTAGGCCATGTGCAGCTCTCGTATTTCTATTTCCTTATTTTCCCCTTCTCTGTGTCGTGAAGAGCTGATGGTTTACGAGGGAGAGAGAGAAGGGTGGGGGGCGAAGGCTGTAGTCTAGAGGATGACTTTAGATTTGTAGAGGCTGACCTGGGTTCCTTCAGATCCACGGAAGCCATGTGGTGAAAAGGCCCCCTCCCATCTTTAAGTTGGTTTTCTTGTGATCCTTCAAGCCCTTCTTTTCAAGGTACGTCCTCCCTTTGTGCTCTTTCTCCCCTCCTTATTCCTGTGCTCGAGGATAAGTTCCGGATCCTTTTCTTCGGTGTTTCTAGTGTTAGATCAGCCTCCCATCCTCCCCATCCCTTTCCCATCATTTCATAGTTCGAGTTTTGTGCATAAAAAAAGGGGCAGAGCTCAGATCTCAGGAGTCCTTCGAGTTGGGCTAAGAGGAGGCCATTTCATAGTGATGAGGAGGAGGAAGAAGCCATTGTTTAGCAATGAGAGTTGACGTGATTCTTGGGGTGGGCTGCTGCTCCCAGTTCTTCAGTTCTTGTTCTCGTTTCAACCACGACGCCGCCTCAGGAGGAGGAGGCGATGGAGGAGATGTCTCCGGTGATTGTTTTGCCGATTAGCGTAGGGAATCGGCTCCAGGATAGAAACCGAATGGAGATTAATCGCCTCAAGTTGATGACCGATGCCACGAACATGCTGTCTGATTCGATAGGATCAGAAGCTGAGTCTGTGACCATGGAGGAAGGAGGGGGTGGCGACGATCTGGAAGTCCGGACGCTGCCTGGAAGCGACGAGGAAGATTCCATGTCTGTGGGGCCGGAGCAGTCTCCTGAGAACTCCAGTTCCGTAATCATTGATAGCGGTGGCATTGCGATCGCGTTGGAAGAAATATCAGCTCTGGATGCAGCTGGTACGGCTGCAATTGTGGTCTCTTTGGACATGGTGAATAGCATTGCTCCCGGTGTTGAGATCATCGCCGGGGAATCGGGTACGAGTTTAGTGACCGAAGTCGTTACTGATTCTGATCTGAAAGCAGCAGCAGACCTTGTCGAGCCGGCAGTTCAGTGTTGTCGTGCTTTCCTTCCGAATTACGTACCCCTCTGGGGTTGCATCTCTATTTGTGGGAGAAGGCCAGAGATGGAGGATGCCGTAGTAGCTTTGCCGTGGTTTTGGGAAATTCCGGCCCAGATGCTAACCGCTGATTGCTTGGTGGAAAGCACCGGTCCAAGTTTGAGTCGCTTGCCTGCCCATTTCTTTGGAGTCTATGATGGCCATGGTGGTGTTCAGGTACTATTCCTTCAATTTTTTTCCTTTCCCTCTTCTGGTTATGCAATCTTCATCCCCCCCCCCCCCCGGTTATGCTTTCCATTCTTGTGGATTATATGATGTTACTCAAATAGGAGCTTTGCTATGTGGTTGTGGTTCTCTGATTCCAGGTTGCTAACTACTGCCAGGAGCGCATCCATTTAGCATTGATCGAAGAGATTAACAATGTAAACACAAGTTTTGGAGATAACAGAGGGGATGATTGGAAGAAGCAATGGGAAATGGCTTTCACCAATTGTTTTCTGAAGGTTGACGATGAGGTTGGAGGGAAGCTTAGAGAGGTTGTTGGAAGCACGCTAGATGCCTCTGGGGAGGGATCAATTTCAAGCCTTTCCTCTTTGGTGCCATCGGAACCCATTGCCCCGGAGACTGTAGGATCTACCGCGGTGGTAGCTGTTATTTGTTCTTCTCACATTATCATTGCAAACTGCGGGGATTCAAGGGCAGTACTTTGTCGTGGCAAAGAACCAGTGGCTCTATCTGTGGATCATAAGGTAAGGCAAGTGATATTCTCGGTTAGTTTGCATCTTGTTCTCTTTTGGATGAAAATGAATGGCTGAGAAGAAACCGATATCCGCGCCTGTTCTCCAGCCAAACAGAGATGATGAATATGCCAGGATTGAAGCAGCTGGAGGAAAGGTTATCCAATGGAATGGATACCGTGTGCTTGGTGTTCTTTCTATGTCAAGGTCAATTGGTATGTATTCTCTTCCCAAACAAGCGATAAATGTTCAGTCAGGGAAAACTCAGAACTGGGAATGCATGTATCATGCTAGTTTTGTTGAATGCACTTGATATTCATATCCATCTTGCTCACCATTATGAGATCTGAGCATGGCATTGTTTGTCTAGACAGGCGTGCTAGTTGCTAGGGAAGATTCTCTGCCTTCAATATACAATCGTAGATCATGTTCCTTGGGTCATCTTTCTTGTTGCCCATGCAGTAATGACATATTAATGTGTAACATAAGACATACTAAATAGCAAATTAGAATAAATAACAAGTTAAAGAAGAGTAGCTACATTGTTTTGAAAGGGAGGGAGACCCACACTGAACTTTAACTACCTAGGCAAATGCGAAGCTCTACAAAAAGGATGCAATTTATTTTGTAGGTACCTGTTACTCATACTATGTGATATATGCCAAAGTGGCTGCAAATCAGATCCCATGACCCTTATGAATTGTGTTTGTCTTTGCTCAAGCCATGTGATTTGCAGGGGCTTCGAGGCCTGATTGAAACTGAACTTCCCAGCCCAGCCTGCTACTGTAGGTATCCTGGAACCTAACCGTGTCCCTGAATGAATTGAGCCAAATCCTTCCCATTTCTGTTAATTCGTTTAGAGAAGCATTAGGATGGCTTAACCACCATCATCAGATAAATGTTAGGATTTATGAAGTGTTATGTAGAACATGAAAGTCAGCCTAGTGTTCCTTTTTTTTTTTTCCCAATTATTTTTCCCTTCCACTCCTACTCCTTTTTGCAGTAGTGTGCATTTGCATTTCAGACTTGAGATTTTATGATTCAAATTTTTTTTTTTTGGAAATCATGTAAAATATGCATGCCCGATGTGTTCACACTTCTAGTTGCAACAAGTGGAATAAGATCAAATACAGGATGCAGAGATGCTTATACAATTGTTGTGTTGGACTTGGAAATATTAATATGAGTCCCAGGGTATCTCTTGTTCTTCACTTGTATGTCGTACTTGTCACCATTGTTCTACAATTCTCTTTCCTAACTTCATAAAACAACAAAATTTTGATTTATCAACCTTGTCTGGTCCTCAAAGAAGAACATCACTTCTCCTTAGATAAAGAAAAAGCACCCAAACATTTTCATCTCTGCTCCAATGTTTATTTTAGTATCTCTATAAGCTTAACTATTTTCCCAAATCATGTTGGCATCTCTTTTTTTTTGCTTATCATTTGTAACATGCTTTCCTTTTAAATTTTGCACGTTATGTTGGGTTTGCTGTATCAGAAATGAGTAAAATATTTGCTATATATCATTGTATTGGGCACTTGGAGTTTTGAACTTTTTTCCTTGACAGAACATATAATGCGTTATGTACAACCTGACTTGCAAGATATGTAACTTTGCAGAGGATATGCATATTATATACATGAGCACTGTCTAATAGCATTCTTCTATATGCTGACATATTTTTAGAGATACAGTTCTAATATTTTGCATTTATGATTATAAATGAAGAATATCTGTTCCTTTGCAGATCTTTTCATCTCACAGTTCACAGGTTGATGTAAACTATGTTGCTGTATATGATCTGGTTTGTTTGTATGAGGATGATGATCATATTCATGCCATGAACTGGTCTGCATATGCTGTGCTCTTTTTTTTTTAAATAAGTTATATTTCCTCAATTTGTAGAAATTGGAACTTCTACCTGCGAACTTTGCTTGTTAACATAAATTCCTAAGCTCCAAGGATGCCTTTCAGCCCCTCTTTTATCATTTTGATTTGGTTTCTAGCTCTCTAAACTCCTTGGGGAAGTGCTTAAGCTTTTCTATCTCCGTAATTCATGTTACTTTAATAAATAGGTGGAAATCACCCCTCTGTCCTTCTCATAATGATTTGCAACTGTTATCCTTGTCTAAAATAGCGTTTTCTGTCAGCTGAGCATGAAGGCAAAGCTCACCAAATTTTGGTGTCAAACACATCAAACTATTTTACCTCTACCACATTCTTTCCTTTTAAAACCTTACATAGCAAAAAACTTACAGTATCATCCCCTGGCTTTCTGTTTCAGCTCATAGATTCCAAATGTTTATGCAACTCTTCTTGTATAGGCTTGATGGGCAGGTATCTCACTTGTTTGACATGCTTTTGTGTAGGGGAAAATTATGTCTTGATTCACATGCCAAACTTGCACAATTTTTGGGTTCAGATACAGTTGTTGAAAGTGTTTTCTTCCCCTCATACCAAGAATAACCACCTTTTATCTTGTTTTTAACTCACCAATTTTCAATTCCTTCTCACAAATCAAGTCTAGGTCCTCTGAAGTCCATTTAGAAATTTGGTTACAAGTATTTGCAAATGTGGAAGGTGCATGATAAGTGATGTGCAATCATCTACATTTTTCAGCCTGACATTGCCATCCCACTGGAATCACATGGTAGAGTAGCTGATGAAAATCTATATGAAGATTTTTAAAGGCTGGTATCTTGTTCATCTCAATGGGTGACCAATTCCAAGATGATCCAGAATATTGGTTTATTTTGAATAAAATGGAGCATTCAAATAAATGGTGACCTCCAACTGCTAATTGGATTTTATATTGTCCATGTCTATTGCTTTTATGCAGCTTTTGGAGGTTCTGATATCATTTAATATGGGAAGCATATACTTCAGCAATTTTTTATGCTCCACCTCATGAGGTCATAAATCTGAACGTATTCCATTATAACAGACTCGGATCCAGTGTAAGATGTTCTATGAGGTGCAATTGTTGTTGCTATGTAGCAGTCCTATTACTGGTACATATACAGATTCATACAAAATAAATTGGACATACTTGAGTTAGGCTGCTATAGGCTTCTGATAAGCTATGACATGCATGCTCAATACAATGCTTAAGTGAAAGATGTCATGTACCCTTATATTTTGTGGCAGAGGAAAAGGTTATGGTACATGACACCAAGTGTTGTACTTGAACATGTTTATTGTAATTTGTTAGAACACTAACTATTTGAGTTTTGACGAATCACTGTTATGATAATGGGATTTAAAGCGTAAGTTCTTGCACACAAATTGAATTGAGTTTTGGATGAGTAAGATTTGTGTTGACTATTGGACAATTTATTTTTCATGTAATCAGCATTGCCAAATGCCATGGATTTTAGATGAATTACAAGCTGTTCTATTTATTGATTGAGATTTAGCATCTTAAGCAGTTGATAATCATCAAAGTGGCATCATAATTTCTTGATTTGTCTAATAATCTAGTAGCCATGCTCAAGCGATGCTCGAGACTCGGCTGATAACATATGTTGGTGGTCGTGATGCAGGGGACAGATACTTGGAACCATGGATCATCCCAGAACCAGAAGTCAGAATTGTACGACGAGAGAGAGAAGATGAATGCCTTGTATTAGCCAGTGATGGCTTATGGGATGTCATGTCAAACGAAGAGGTTTGTGATGCTGCTCGCAAACGGATTCTTCTCTGGCACAAAAAGAATGGTGTTACGGCCTCTTCCACGCGAAGAGGTGAAGGAGCTGATCCTGCAGCTCGAGCAGCTGCAGAATACCTTGCAAAACTTGCTCTCCAAAAGGGAAGCAAGGATAACATCACCATCATTGTTGTTGACCTGAAAGCCCAAAGGAAGTTCAAGAGCAAGACTTCAGCGGGTTAATCAGCTGTCATTTAATTATTAGCCGAGTAAAAAGAGCCCTAAGATATACCTTCAGTTTAGTCTCTTATTTCCGTTAATACGTAAGCCGGTATATATATATATATATATATTATATTTTTTCTTTTCCTTTTTTTTTTTTATTAAGATTTGGGCTTTTAGGGTTGTATGAGAAATTATAGGCTGTGTATGTATTATAGGATGTTTCAAGATAGGTTTATTTTCTGTTTCGAGTCCAATGATCTTGTAATTCTCTCACTGGGCAATGGACTGGCTATGTAAATTTAAGTTGTTGTGGACCCCTCTGTTCGAGTGTATTTGCGTTTACCTCCAAGCCCCGTGGCTCCGAGAGATATTAAGCTTAAATCTCTCTTCCCCCACCACGTCTTAGTTTCATGAGAACGTTTGGTAATATGCGAATGATCATTCGGAAAATGTTAGCGTCTCTGTTTACTTTTGTAATCTTCCAGACGTTGTTTCTGATTTGCAGTGTGAAGAACCGTGTTCGCCAAGATATATGAATTGCTTTCAGAATGATATCCTTGCAGCTGATGATTCTTAAAATCCTGTTTAATGCCTTTATTCTGGTGGCTGTATATTGTATTCATTTTTCTAAAGAGTAATGGGTGCAAAAAAACCTGCAGTATTATTCTGATTTATTTTAGATCGGAATAATGCTTTGATGGCATCATTGCGGACCTTGCCTATGGTTCAGTAACGGAATTGTCCTAACCTACTTTTTATCCAGCCAAGCTTTAATGCTGTCAAAACTGCGGGGTTTGTGTGGTATGTGATGCACGAGATGTGGAAGGCTCCTAATTTTTCGGTACGTAGAACTTTGATAAATAGGTGTGTAAGGTTAGAAAGTGCTCTAGATGCTGTTGGATAGAAAAATAAGAAAATTGCCACCTCAAACTGTGTGACGGCAGAAGTAGAAGAGGGGGCCGTTCATTTTAGCAAGAAACGTAAGCTCTTCTTTTTATCTTGCTCGTTGCTATTTTAGCTCCAGAATCCTGCATGATGCATTTTGATTTTGTTTCAATCAAATTAAATTTAAAAAAAAGATAAAAATCAATGCAACAGCTAATTTAGTAATCTTACATATATATTATCAAAAATAATAACGATAATTTCAACATACTGCACATAAACATTACCTTTCAACTCAAGCGAGATCTGAAATCGATAGACATTCAAGGAACTAATGTCCAAAATCAAAGTTATCATATCAAAGATTCTAAGAATATTTTATATTCACGAGTTTTTAAAAAAATTTTCTTAAATCAACGGTTAAGCCTATATATTAAGGTCATGTATAATTTTTGTGACAAAATTTAAAGTATCGTATTTAATCCATACAGCATAGGTCTGAAGTATCGTACTTGATTCCTACAAATTCAAAGCATAGATTCAAAATATCAAATTTCGTAATAGTCAATACCAAATTTCTAAGTATAATCTCTGTATGCCAGGGTCCAAAACGTAAATAGATTATATGTTCAATATTTAAATACAAACTCAATATATACAAATATCAATATCATAAATGTATATTGCAATATATATATTTAACTCAACATGTATTATCTACAATGATAAACAATAATGAAGAATTCTACAATAAATGTACAAAAATGAATTTCTTAATTGACACGTTTACATTTACCAATATATAGTTTTTACAGGTTCACGATAAAGTTTTCAAAATTCAGCTGATTGGAAATAATTTCAATAATAATATAATTATCAAATTGCATGGGAATCATAATGTTCCAAAAACTTAAGAATACAGTAACTTCATACTTCTTGCTAGATCCATAGTTTAACTAACCAAACCATTTTCAAAGTATTTAGTCATAATTAATTCAAAGTATCTTACCAAATTGTGTTTATAAATTTTTTGAATAGGTAAAGTTACTTACCATGCAATTATCCACAACAAGATTATCTAGTGCTTCACCCGGATTCCTCCTGAGTTTAATAATCTCAAAACATGCATAAATCTGAAATTAATGCCATACTATTGATTCACGATAAACTATAAAATTTCTTAGTAATTCTAAAATCTCAGTTTATGCCTAATTGCCTTTCCCTGCACATGGTTCCTTTTCATGATTTGTTTATCTAAGTTAATAACATCCAAAAATTTCCAAACTTTGTGGTTGAATTGATTAATGAGTTAATAACCTCCAGTTAAATTTCTAGATTAAACTGCTTGACCATTAGAGAGTTAAAATTCTCGAATTATCACATAGCAATATCAATCCATCCTAAGATTAACATCAATTTCACCTAATATTCTTTCTCCAATTCCTTCCCATTCCATCTTTCCAGAATCTCAACCCTTACCTCACTTATTAGTCTAAACCATTCAATGATTAAATGTGAGGACCGGTCCTTTTGGGCCGGATTTGGGCTGAAGTGGCAGCCCTTGTCGACTTCAGTTCAAAATCCCTATGGTTCGGCAGGTCGGATTTTCCGGCGAGAAATCCGGACAAATCCGACACTGCCACCGGAGAGGGGGGGGGAGATAAGGTTTCTCCTCGGGTTTAAAGGCTCTGGGGATTACCTCTATTGATCCGGGAGCATCTTCCTGTGGTGGAGCGTCGACGGTTCCTCGAGTTCCCTGCCCTCGCCGGAACGCCCCTTCGCCGGAGGTCGTGTGATCAGAGACGCCCCTCGCCGGTAAGTCCTCTCTCTCCCTGGTATGGGCATTGAATGCTTGTGCGGCTCGACGGAGGGGAGAATCCGGTTGATTTTCCTCTCCGTTGAAGCCTTGGGCGGTGGCCGGCAGTGAGGAAGCCGCCGCCGGACTCCTCCTCTCCGGCAACCGTCTTTGGACGGCCGATCGCGGGGATTGCCGCCGTCCCATCGCCTGCTCGGAGAGGGGGGGGAGAATGGAGGAGGGAGAGATAGTTTGGTCAGCCGAGAGGGACTGTGCAAGTAACAGTCTCCGGCTCGGTGCTCGCCGGCTGTCGGTCGGACGGCCACCGTAAGGGTCGCCGGACTCTCTTCCTTCTCCGGCGTGATCATCGTGGCGGTCGGACGGGAGGATCGCCGTCGATCCTCCCCGCTTCTCTCGTGAGGTCGGGTGAATTCCTGGCCAAAGGGGGGCGGGGGGGGGGAGCTCGGTTTGATCAGGCTTGGCTGGGCCAAGCCTGTTGTGGGCCGGGTTTAGCTGGGCCGGGCCGGGCTGGGCCGGGCTTGGCTGGGCCGGGCCGGGCTGGACCGGACCGGGCTGGGTCGGGCTTGGCTGGGCCGGGGCTCGTTGGGCCGGACTTGGTTGGGCCATACCCTGTTGGGCTAGGCCTTTTATCTTGAATGGGCCAACCTTGTACCAGCAAGATGGAAGGCATTGTTTGGGGTTGCCCCAAGGAATTTATTTTTTTTAAATTAATGATATTAAATAATAATCAAAATAAATTGTGATGCAGGATCGTCATCCTCCTTGGGAAATCAGGATTAGTGCCGAGTTGGTGAAACAGTAAGTTGTCACTCACCAATAAATTTTGCCATGCATGCTGTGAACTCTTTACTTGACCTGTTAATAAATTTTATTGTTTATGTTCATGCTACATACATATATCTTGATGCGTTATGAAATTTAACCTTAGGCTAAAATGTAACGAGTCATGGGGTGAGTTGGTTGTATTTGCTCACTAGTCCGACTATGATCACACGAGGATCTAGACTCCTTTTGGGCCTTCAGTGGGGCTATCGCTGGCACATGACCGACGTGCGGTATGTGACACAGGAGTTGTTGTTTTATTCTAGCCCATGCTGGGAAGCATGTCCCTCGTGTGATACTCAGAGCTAGATTCCTTTTGGGCCTCCAGCGGGGCTATCGCTGGCACATGACCGGTGTGCGGCATGTGACACAGGGTCTAGGCTCTTTTGGGGCGAGCCACGGGCCGATCGTGGCCATAGTATGAAGGACTAAGTGAGTGTGTTCGGATGGCCATCCTAAAGATTTGTATTCTGTCAGAAAAATAAAATAAAAGGTTAATAGTAGGAACGGCTTATATATATTTTTTGGTTGCTCCTATGCATGGTATTACTCTAGATTCATGGTAAAATATATATATTTGTGACATGTGATGACTTACTGAGTTTAAGGGAAACTCATCCTTTTCCCTTGCATTTTTTTTCAGGATCAGAGGAACATATGGGCCAGGGATTCAATCAGTGAGGCATAGGATCTAGTGGACACTATCATTATTTTTTGTTATTTATTTCATGAATTTAGATCATGTTAAATGTATGACAATTGAATCTACTTGTCTACTTTTGCTTTATTAATATAATGCCTGGTACTCATTTATTTTGTAAGATATGGTTGGTACAGGCCTGGTATGTTCTTGGAAAAATCTTGAATTTCCAGAACGTACGGCCGTCTGTTGCACTACTGGCCCTGGTCTTGGGTTTGGGGCGCGACATTAAATCTAAAATCTGAATCAAATCAAATGTAAGGAAAGATTTAGGTCTTACCCAATGGATGGAGAAAATAAAGGCAGCAGCAGTCGCACAAAAGAAGAGAAAAGAAGAAGAAGAGGAAGAGGAGGAAGAAAAATAAGAAGAAATGAAGAAGAGGAGAGTAGGAAAGAGACCATGATGGGGAAAAATAGAGTGACGGAAAGGCAGAGAGAGAGTACACGAGGGTGAGAGAGAGGAGAGGGAATACGCGAGGGGAGGGCTTGGGTTGCATCAGTCGGAACAGGGAATTTACCTTTGTTCGGTTTTAGATTGAGATGGGCACCCCACCGCTCTCATGTTTCAGTACTATCTCGGGTGACTAATAGGCGGGCCCGAGATATGGGTTGGGCTGGATGGGCTTGGGCCGCGGTTCTCCCAGCACTTCTCATGTTTTGGCCAGATGGTAGTACAAACGATGATCATGATTTAGATTTCCCATGTTTTACTACTTTATTGCCTATTATATTTTAGTTAAGAAAGTAATTTGGGAATTCTACGAGAAGATCTATTTCTTTAATTTCCTATTCTTGTGGAATAGGAATCAATAAAATAGATGCGGTGAAGGTGCATTTCTCCTCTGAGGACAGCAACTGGCTACCTCCATTCCCCTCCAAAAATAAATAAATAAATAAATAAATAAATAAATAAATAAATAAATAAATAAAAGGAGAAGGTGTGTACCTCACTATTTTCGGTAATTTAAAATCCTAAAAAGAGTATCCTCTATTTCCTTACTTTAATGGTGGAGCTGCTTGGTACTCTTTATACCATAGCGATGGGAAGTATATGAAAGAGAGAAGTGGGTCACCGGATCCAAGGTTTAGGAATCAAGCTCAAAAGAAAAGTTATCCGTCGCAAAGCTTAGTCATATGGAACAAATTTCATGTTTCAATAAACTTTGGATGGGGTTTCAGTGTTTGATCCTATCTTAGTTGTATCTTAGGAAAAAAAGGTATGGAAAAAAAAATAATAATCTAAGCTTGCTCTCTGATGCAGCGACACAAAATTTGGGATATGGAGGGTCCAATGTAGTGATGTACAATATTTTGGCAGAATAAATTTTATTATCCACATAAAACTAAAGTCGGCAAGTCATGCAATCTCTTGATGGGGATAATTTTCGAGTACTGTAAATAATTTTCCTTCACATAATCCGGTCGGCGGCAGGACTCATGATATTTGAAGTCTTAGAAATTTATATTTTGAAAGAGGAATTATAAATGATTTTCCTCGTCATAATACCGTAGCCCCAGTACCAGCCCACTTATTTTATGTGAAACTTGTTCCACTCAAGGTATCACCTTTCCCCTAAACTCTGTCCAATTAGTCTAATGGTCTTCATTCTAGTGCAATTGTAGCAACAAGATCTGTCTTAAAATTGATTGTTATTGGATTTCTAGAGCCTTTTCCCTCAATACAACAAGATCTGTTAAAATCGTGTATTTCTATGATATGCTCCCTTCTTTATAGCTTTCATCAGATGTACTGAAATGTTTTTGAACAATTTGGACTTGTATATGTATCAATTGATCTATAAACCTTTGAGGCCTATCTGCATTATTTTAGATGTGACGATCATTTGCGTAGGGCCTTCAATAGTTAATTGCGTCCTTGACAAACTGAGAGCTTGGTGATTATTTGACCTGCTACTTTCGTGCTATAATAAATATTACAGCCAAGTCCTCCCTCTCCATTATCGGTGTGGTTGGACCGCTATGCTGTTCTTTTGCCTGCAACTTAAGCCTTAGCAGTTGTCACATACAAAGAAATGAAGACCTTCCATTACTGTCTCCGAGCAACGCCAAAAACGTGCAAGGGAGAGGAGCAGAGCTCGGTGGTTATAGAAGAGACCACAGTTTGGGCCACCACTCTCCATAGCCGCGGTTCTTTCTTCACTTGGAGTTCGGAATGGTTTCAGAGAACCTCTACTAGAGAAGTTCTAGTGTAAGAGCTTTCTCTTAACGTTTCTATGCTTTCTAATCTAACAAGTAGATGCATATAGGAGTGACCTAATTAAATCTTATATGCTTCTATGTTCGGCAAACGTTGCCTAATTCTGGACCGTTATACTTGGTTTTATGTCTTCCAGGTTGGTTGTTTTCTATTTGATCACTGTCTGAAACTTCGTATTCAATTATGCGGTAGCTTCTTCTGGCCTTAATTTCTTTCTCCTTCTTCTACTCCATTAATATCATATCTGTCGACGAAATGATAGGAGAGCAGCATCTCATCCAACAGCTGGGTCTCTCTGTTTAACTATTTGACATGTAATCTAAGGTCTTTTTTTATTTTGTGGATCTGAAATCATTTAGCATCCCTACCGTGTAACTTCCATTCTTTTTTTAATAAAGCTGGTGGCTCTTTGAGCTTCCATTTTACCGTCATTTTTTTTTTTTTTGACATATAATCAGGTCAGAATCATACCTCATGCCCACGAGAGATGGAGTTGCGGATCAAGTTTGGAGACTAGAAAAAATCACAGATCTGTTATCAGGGGACTTGCTATGAAATCCAGGCTTTTTGGGCTGAAGTTGGCGGGCCCCGTTGATTTCAACCCAAACCGGAAAAAAAAAAAGAAAAGGGAATGAGTCAGAACAGGGGAGGCGGAACTCTTTCTTCCCCTTATCCGGCCGAAAAGCTCGTCAGAAAAGTCGTGGGGGAAAGCCATGGAAGGAAGGGGGTGGTCGGCGATGAGTTTAGGATGGATTGGGACTTCGATTGACAGAGTTTTTGCTTCCCAAATGGAAGTGAAACCCATCGGTTTGTGACTTTAAATCTTCCTCACCGTAGCCAAATCGAACCCCATCGAGCTCCTTCCGTGCCATCGTCCTCCTCTTCGGCGAGCGTCCGAAAGCCCTGTCAAGGCCGGTGAGTTTGTTTTCCCTTATTTCAATTGTTTAAGAGGATTTAATCTGGATTTTTCTTTGATTGATTTTTGGTTGGGTTTTGTTTGGGTCGTACATCGTGGGTGGCTACGTCGCTGTCTTCCCTCTAGCCAGTCGAGCCTCCTTTTTGGTGACCACCTCCCATGGCCGCTGGCAACCATGGGAGGCCGGTTCGGTCTAGTTGAGGAAGAACAACAGAGTTCGGGAGAAGAGAAGAAAGAAGAGAAAAGAAGAAAGAAAAAAAAAAAAGGAAAAAAAGAGAAAAAAAAAGAAAAATAAAGGGAAAAAGAAAGAAAAAGGAAAAAAAAAAGAAAAAGAGAAAAAAAAGAAGATACTTTCCTAAGAGTTGAGTCATCAGTATGGTTTCCCGGTTGCTGGAGCTGCCGCCGATGGCTCACCTGAGAATCTTCCTATCATCATGGGAGAGAAAGAAGAGAGAAGATGAGGAGAGAGGAGAGAGAGAGGAGAAAGAAGATGAAGAGAAATATGAGAGAGAGGAGAGAGAAGGAAGAGGAGAGAGAAAGAAGATGAAGAGAAATATGAGAGAGAGGAGAGAGAAGGAAGAGGAGAGAGAAAGAAGAGGAGAGAGAAAGAAGAGAGAGTGAAAGGAGAAAGAAAAATATAAATATTGAAGGGGGACATCGGAAAGTCTTCTTTCTTGAAATTCGTGCAGTTAGGATTTAAAGGTGAATCATAAAAGAATTTTTGAATAAAATTATTTATTATTATAGGGGATTAGCCTTCTGAGCAAGAAAGTATTGAGCGAGCCCTGGATACGGATTAATATCAGATATTCTAGGTTTAGTTTACGAAAGGTAAGGATCTATGGACTTGATTACTAGTTATATATATGTATCATGACATGATTTGATCCATGCACAAATGTATTGGCATGCATGATTTATTTTTGCATGGTATAGTTGACTTTTCATGATGGACAGTACAATTGTTGTTATTTATATTCCTGTATACTATGTTTTATCAAGTAAAGTGATCTTTGTATAGGTTGGACCATGATACTGGTTATTGAAAAACTGAAAAGACATGATTTGATTACATGATGTGAAAGTGAATACGGTATTTGGACTAGCCATGCCACGGGATCGTGGTTACACAGCTTGAGCCACGGGCTTTGTACGTGGAATAGCCGGTCATGGACGGTTAAAACATGGGACAACCTGAGCCACGGGCTTTGTACATAGAATAGCTGGCCATGGGTGGTTAAAATGTGGGATAGCCAGAGCCACTGGCTTAGTACGTGGGCTAGTCTGGCCATAGGCAGATACTACATGATCGATTATGAGGTTGCCAGTCATGGGCTGGAGCATGACCGTGGTTAATCCAGAACCCTAAAGAGGAAGGATAACTAATGGAAACACTAAAAGAAAATATGATATTATCATTGATTTTGTTATACTTGACATTTGAGTTATTTTGGTTGCATGATCTGATAAACTATTATTTTTCAATTATTTTCAAGTTATACTATTATTGGTGTGACTGTTTGGAGACCTTACTGGGCTGTAAAGCTCATAATCCCCTATTTATTTTCCCTTCTCAGAGTTGTGCCGAATATTCGAGCTTGGTAGTGGATTGGATTCATGGTGAAATGATGCATAGCAGGGATCTGGCTGGGTATGAAACTGAATATCAATATTTAGATTGTGTAGTTAGTTTTGTTTAGCTAAATCTGTTGTTATGTAATAACTTAGTGGATCATTTTAGTAGTTTTGACTTGAAAAGAATGGATTGTTTAGTTATTACACAATTATTTAAATAATATTGGTTTATCTGAAGTGATTTTTAAGTAAAGATGAATATTGTGTATCTAGGCCTTGCATGATCTCTAAAATGCATTCTAGGATTTGTGCGGTCAGTCACGTAGTCGATTCTTGTGCTGGATTCGGGACGTGACAAAATGGTATCGGAGCTTAGATTATGATCATTTGGGATGGCGATACAAGTGATTCAAATAATAATAATATGATGGTTATTAGGATATAACAGAGTGGTATCAGACTTAGGTTGTGATGACTTGGGACTGTGGTATAAGCGATTTGGATAGACATGAGTGACATCGAAATTCAGGTTATGATTGTTCGAGACTGAGACATAAGTGATTTGAAAATCACATGGTGGTTATTAGGACATGACAGAATGATATCATAACTTAGATTATGATTACTTGGAACTATGACGTAAGTGATTAGGGCATGACATGAATAATGTTTAAGCTTAGTTTATGATTACTTGGACTATGATATAAATAGTTTGGTCATGATATAAATAATATCGAAGTTTAAGGTATAATCACTTAAGACGGTGACATAAGTGATTAGGATATGATTTGAATGATATCAAAATTTGGGTTTGGTCATTATGGATTATGACTTAAGAAATATTTGAACTTAATATTATGATTAGTCGGGACATGATAAAAGTTACAAAAATGAATTTGAAGTTGGATTTCAATTTTTTTTTAGGAGTTATACATAAGATCCGGCACATGATTAGTACCAAAGAGGATCATGATTATTATCTGTAATATAAGTAATAGGATTGATCTAGGATAAATATAAAGGGCTGGATGATTTATACTCTTTGATCATGATAAGTAAGCATATGATAGATATAGAAAGCTGGATGGGATGTATCTATCTTTAATAAGTGGGTTGATCCAAGCATCAAGAGTACTGGCCTGGAATTATAGCATGTTTGTTAATAGGTTATATTGAATAAGTAGGTTCAATTATCAATTGTATGATTCTGAACTTGATAAGGATGCAGATTATGATAACATACTAGTTCTATTATTATTATCGGATTATAAATTTTGGAACTATTGTAAGAAGATGTTTAGTGTGTAGGTTATGCACGAGTTAATGATATTAGAAAGGATAATTTTATGATGAACCTATAGGTGGATTATTGTTGAAAAAATGTAATGAGGAATATATTTAGGATAATGCATAGATCGCTAATATGCTCTTAGCGGATTAAAAATATATTATGTTCTCATGTCATGCACATCTTGGTAGTATTTTTGATAGATTAAGTTAGTAGTCTTGGGTCAAACTACTTGATCATCCTTATAATTGTTCGAGATTATTGGATATGTTAAATTTTAAGTCAAATTTAAAATCTATGAGAAGATCTAAGTTACCCTACTACTGATATGGTATTGAGCGAAGAAATTTATATTGAAAGACTTATATGGGTTTAGCCTATGAAGGACAATATTTTGGATAGTTTGTTAATTGATGCTAAGAGTTATGGTAAGATAGTTCTAAAAGTGATAATATGATTGATTTTATTCATAAGAACATTGATTGAAAGTCTTTATCTTGTTAGAGTTAATGATAACTTTTCAAGAGAAAAGTTGATCTAGATTTCCTATTTGAATTGTTAAGGAAAGTATGATCAATCCGGATTTGAACTAGAGTTATAGGTGACTTAAAAGGATGGTGAAATGTATGCAAAGATTATCAATATGAAAACTGGATCAGAATAAACCTTGATATGATATGCCTGAGATGTGAATGAGATAAAGAGACTCAATAGCTTTACTTTAAAAATTTTGGATCTTTCCGGTACCAAGTAAGATAAATTTTTGGATGGATTCATTTAGTAAACCTAGATGGTTTAGAAAATCATATCAGAGTGTACAGTGGAAGCGTAGTGGTTTGAGTTATTCTAAAATTCAATTAAGAATGTTAATTCTAACTTTAGAAGTGTTATGATAGAAATACTGATTAAATCTTAGTAATAAGATTTTATTATTAAATGAAAAAAAAAGAGATGTTATTGATCCTTGGGCTAGTTTATAGGTGTAGCCATGCAATTTTTTTCATCAATAGGTCCCCCTAGTGTAAAGAACTCTAGTAAAAATTTTTGGATATCTCTAAATTTAGAATAAAGAAATGATGATCCTTTACCTGGCTAGGATCGGGAATGTTTTGACACCAAGCTCCTTGAGTTATGACATTGTGATTTCTCTATTTAAGGAGGGCTCGAAGTTTTTATAAGATAAAAGATTAATTATATAATCATGGAGAAGGTCAAGAAAGAAAGAATGCTAAAGACCATGACAAGTGTTTAATGCTCAAGTCTTCAAATTTTTGGTTAGAAACAGAGTAGATCGATTATGATATGAGGTTAATCAAGATAAATAAATTTCAAGGGCAAAGAAATTGTGTACTTAATTTGAGGTCGAGACGTCAATGTTCATTTGAAAGAAACTAAGAGAATCCATCATGTATCGTAATTATAAGGAGCAAGAATTGAGATGCGATATAATTTTGTTATGTTAGGGACTTATGAAGAAAATATTCTAAGAAAGGAAATATTGAAAGCTCGAGGATGATTTTAAGGTTGGGTATTTATAAATTTGGATTATCGTGATGTTCTTGTAAAGTTAATTAAGGATACTTAATCGTATCAAAAGGTTAGCATCCTTTTTGAAGAGCTCAAGATAATTCGATATGTATTGTAAATGGAATAGATCAAGTTTAGAATTTTGTATAATTTCGTTATGTAAAGACTTGTGAAGCAAGTACCTTAAGGGGCAGACTAATTGAGAGACTAATTGAGAGTTTGAGAATGACGTGAGAGTTGGCTATATTTAATGTTGAAAATCTCAATCAAGCTAATTTCGAGGACGAAATTATTTTAACGGGGTGAGAATGTGAAATCCAGGCTTTTTGGGCTGAAGTCGGCAGGCCCAGCTGACATCAACCCAAACCGAAAAAAAAAATGAAGGAATGAGTCAGAATAGGGGAGGCAGAGTCGGAACAGGGGAACTCTTTCTTCCCCTTATTCGGCTGAAAAGCTGGTCGAAAAAGTCGTGGAGGAGAGCCATGGAAGGGAGGGGGTGGTTGGCGATGAGTTTGGTATGGATTGGGACTTCGATCGATGGAGTCATTGCTTCCCAAACGGTAGTGAAACCCATCGGTTTGTGGCTTTAAATCTTCCTCACCGTTGCCAAATCGAACCTCATCGAGCTCCTTCTATGCCGTCGTCCTCCTCTCTAGCGAGCGTCCGAAAGCCCCGTCAAGGCCGGTGAGTTTGTTTTTCCTTATTTCAATTGTTTAGGAGGATTTAATCTGAATTTTTCTTTGATTTATTTTCGATTGGGTTTTGTTTAGGTCATACACCGTGGGTGGCTGCGCCGCCATCTTCCCTCTAGCCAATCGAGCCCCCTTCTTGGTGACCACCTCTCATGGCTACTGGCAACCATGGGAGGCAGGTTCGGTCTAGTTGAGGAAGAACAGTAGAGTTCGGGAGAAGAGAAGAAAGAAGGAAGAGAAAAGAAGAAAGAAAAAAAAGAAGAGGAAGGAAAAAAAAGAGAAAAAAAAAGAACAAGAAAGGGAAAAAAAAAGAAAGGAAAAAAGAAAAGAAAAAAAAGAAAAAAGAAAAAAAGAGATACTTTCCTAAGAGTTGAGTCATCGGTATGGTTTTCCGGTTGCTGGAGCTGCCACCGGTGGCTCACCCGAGACTCTTCCTGTCATCGTGGGAGAGAAAGAAGAGACAGAAAGGCGAAAGAAAAATATAAATATTGAAGGGAGAGATCGGAAAGTCTTCTTTCTTGAAATTTGTGTAGTTAGGATTTAAAGGTGAATCGTAAAAGAATTTTTGAATAAAATTATTTTTTATTATAGGGGATCATCTTTCTAAGCAAAAAAGTGTTGAGCGAGCCCCGGATACGGATTAATATCGAATATTCTAGAATTAGCTTATGAAAGGTAAGGATATCTAGACTTGATCACTAGTTGTATATATATATATATCATGAAATGATTTGATCCGTGCGCATATGTATTGGCATGCATGATTTATTTTTTATGGTATAGTTGACTTTTAATGATAGACAGTATGATTGTTGTTATTTATATTCTTGTATACCATGTTTTATCAAGTTAAGTGATCTTTGTATGGGTTGGATTATGATACTAGTTATTGGAAAACTGAAAAGACATGATTTAATTACCTGATGTGAAAGTGAATATGGTATTTGGACTAGCCATGCCACGAGATCGTGGTTACACAGCCTGAGCCACGGGCTTTGTACATGAAATAGTCGGCCATAGGTGGTTAAAACGTGAGACAGCCTGAGCCATGGGCTTTGTATGTGGAATAGCCGGCCACGTGCGATTAAAATGTGGGGCAGCCAGAGCCACGGGCTTAGTATGTGGACTAGCCTAGCCATGGGCGGATAATACATGGTCGATTATGAGGTTGCCAATCATGGGCTAGAGCATGACCGTGGTTGGTCCAGAATCCTAAAGAAGAAGGATGACT
Organism: Areca catechu; assembly: GCA_021397845.1. Classification (NCBI taxonomy): domain Eukaryota; kingdom Viridiplantae; phylum Streptophyta; class Magnoliopsida; order Arecales; family Arecaceae; genus Areca; species Areca catechu. The sequence continues at coordinate 185,356,454 of CM038042.1, forward strand.
AATGAAAACACTAAAAGAAAACATGATATTATCATTGATTTTGTTATATTTGATATTTGAGTTATTTTGGTTGCATGATCTGATAAACTATTATTTTTCAGTTATTTTTAAGTTATACTATTATTGGTATGACTGTTTGGAGACCTTACTGGACTGTAAAGCTCACAATCCCCTATTTGTTTTCCCTTTTCAAAGTTGTATAGGATATTCGAGCTTGGTAGTGGATTGGATTCGTGGTGAAATGATGCATAGCAAGGATCTGGCTGGGTGTGAGACTGAATATCAATTATGTAATTAGTTTTGTTTAGCTAAATCTATTGCTGATATTTATGTAATAACTCAATACATCATTTTAGTAGTTTTGATTTGAAAAGAATGGATTGTTTAATTATTATATAATTATTTAAATAATATTGATTTATTTGAAATGAATTTTAAATAAAGATAAATATTATGTATCTAGATCTTGCATGATCTCTAAAATATATTCTAGAATTTATATGACCGGTGGCGTAGCTGATTCGGTGCTTAACACTTGTCAAAGTTGAGTACCATATGGTTGGATGCCAACAAAGCCAAAAGAGCGAGGGGTGTGAACGACGAAGAAACAAAATAAAGCATTGGCTGGTTGGCAGGTGAAATACAAGGAATCACTATGAATGTCAGTCCTATATATAGTCTCTTATTTTTGGATTTATTTGATCATTTCGGCTTCATTCTATCGTCATATTTGTTCCATAACTAGTGTTTTTTTTTTTTTTTTGAGTGGATATTGTATAACTAGTGTTACGATGGGCAATACCGTAGCCAATAGGATATTATGATCTTCTATCGTGAAGCCGAGTAGCCTTTTAAGTGCAGTGGAACCAAAAGAGTGTTTTGGTGTTCTACTCATCGTGGGCGGCGGGTTGGTGCTCCTTGGCCTTTTGTATAGAGAGGAATCGTGACAACCAGCTCGTCCAGTTACTGTTAGGCTCCTGGCTGGTCCCGTGGCAAGCTAAACTTTGATGCCCGCCGTTTTTGGGCCCGAGTCCTGAGATTGTTATCCCAAACCGGTCATGGCTCCTCGGTTGCAAACGAACATGCGATCCCCCGTTCCCCGGCGACCAGGTCGTTTATAGGTCCAACTTCATCCAGATCCAATCAAAGCTAACATTTCGACCCAGATACAACTAATCGCTTTTGGGTCTGGGTCAGGTTGGGTCTCCTTCATCGTTTATAGGTCCAACTTCATCCAGATCCGATCAAAGCTAGCATTTAGACCTAGATACAACTAATCGCTTTTGGGTCTGGGTCAGGTTGGGTCTCCTTCATGCTGGGTTCGTGGACAATTTTGCGAGGAAAAGGAAAATCACTTAGTTATCACGTTATTAAGATGGGAAATACACTTGGTTATTAAATGTGATAACATATACTAGTATAAAGTGGTAGCCCGGTCGGTAGAGGCTTAGCCTTACCTACCACCGGTCACGAGTAAAATTTTTTTCTTTTTCTAGATTTATGTATATTTAGTGAACCGTGGAAAATTTTAACCCTAAATCTTAGTAAAAGATGGGAAAAGCATGTTTATTTGATGCCTACGTATATATATGTTTCAACTATGATACGCGATACCTCACATTTTCATCGACGAGCAAAGTCATCCAAGAATCCTTAAATGTATTTCATTTTGCATTAAATGATTTTTGCTTGAAAAGTGAATAATTGCATAGATTTCTTAAGCAAAATCCACCTTCGCACCAGCATAATTTGCAGTAATGTCGGTTGTCTATTTATCCGATTGTTATTCGGCATTAATAGCAAGATAGCTGCTTTTGATATCTTGGGCCAGATTTTTTGTAACTTAGTTTTTTTTTTTTTTGATAAAATGGTGTCTTCAATTCAAAGAGCGAGAATGAATACAATCCAGAAAGTCAGAAAGAACAAGATTCCTAAGCTGTACAGGAGCAAGGTGCCAGTCTGACTACAAAACATAACCCGCATGATAAGTAACAAAGGAGGCAACCCAGTCCGCCGCTAAGTTAGCCTCCCTATAGATGCGGCGAACAGCAGTGAAAGCACATCCCCGGAGGAGAAAGCCAATGTCTCGAATGATGGGATGCGTCGAAATAGAACTCAGCGCTTGCTTGATCCAAGATATAACAATCACTGAGTCTCCCTCAATAATCAAAGAATCCAGATGGAGGAACTGTTGGGCATAACGAATCTCTGCCCAGGCCGCCAACAACTCCACTCTAGGGACCGAGGAATCAAAAACAAGCATCCCACCGGTAGCAAGAAAACCAAGCTTATGATCACGGATAACAAAGGCAACACCCCTTTGTCTATCCCGAAGGCTTCCGTCGAAGGTAACAGTGAAGATGCACGGAGGAGGGGGTTCCCAAGAAACAAAAACTCTTCGGGATGCTCGATGAGCCGAAAAGGATTCCCAGATCTTCAAAGACCTCACAGTCGAACTCTAAAGCTCAATAGCAAAAGTCCTAGCTTTCTCAACAATCGTCCTAGGGAAGTATCTAACAGAGTTAAAGAGAAACTCATTTCTGGAGATCCAGATGTGGTAAGCAAGATAAGCCATAAAAGAAATAGAAAAGCAGGTCAGGTCCGAGCTCAATATCTGAGGAAAGAATCCACCATGTCACCGTCCTGCTGGCAAACAGACGCAAACCCTACCAAGATCTAAACCGACTCCGCCCGAGTGCACAGAAACAAAGCATGGGCTTGTGACTCATGCTCAGACTCACAAGCCAGACAATCAGCAGGCATCGAGAGGCCTCTCTGAACAAGAAGGTCCCGGGTGGGGAGGCGATCCAAAGCGAGTTTCCAAAAGAATAGGAAAACCCTAGGATGAACTGGTAAAGACCAGATCCATGCCAAACTGCGAGTCATGTGAGGCACTGGAGAAACAAGGGGCATTAGATCAGACATGTACACTCGGGAGGAGGTCGAATGTCTCCAAACTAAAGTGTATGGGCAAGAAAAAATAGGTAGCATAATAGATACGACCCAATCACCAAGAATATCCCCAAAAATAGATATGACCGCATCACGATCCCACCGAGACTAATTTGGAAGCAAAATGTCAGTAATAGAGATCATCGACGGTGTGTGAATAGAAATAAAAGTAGGCCATCTGATCAAAGAAAACTTGGAGATCCATGGGTCTAACATAAACCTGATCGATGAACCATCGCCCAGAAGCCAGGAGAGGTAAGGAGTAACAAGCGAAGACTTGGTCATCATCTCCCTCCACATAACAGAACAATGCCCGGGCAAAGTATAGGGCCTCTCCGGATCAATAGGAATAACACCATATCTGGCCCTCATCAAAATGACCCATAGACTTTCCGGGTAGAGGAAGAATTTGGCAACATGCCTAGCCAACAAAGCTTCCCTCTTAGAAATAAGAGAGTGGATCCCCAGACCTCCAAGGCGAGTGGGCGAACACACGACCTCCGATCTCATTAAATGAATCCTCCTTCGGACGGGCGAGGAATCCCAAACGAAAGCTCGGATCATCTATTCCAATTTAAGAATAATAGACTTTGGAATAACCATATTGGAGAGAAGCTAGATGGGAAGCAAAGTAAGGACCGATCGGATCAGAGTAATCTGGGCCATAGAGGAAAGGGATCGGCCCTGCCAACCCTCAATCCTGTCCCTAACAGCCGACACCATCTGGGCACAATCAGTAGTAGTCAGTCTGGATCCAGATATGGGGACACCCAAATAAGAGAGAGGACCTTGACGCTCCGCAATACCAAGAGTATCCTAAATCCTATGGCGGAGTTTGGCAGAGGTCTTCGGGCTAAAATAAATACCAGATTTTTGCAAGTTAACCTTCTGACCTGAAGCTTGACAGTAAATCTCCAAAACTCTATGAATACCCCTTGCAGAAAACATAGAGGCCAGGCTAAAAAGCAAGCAATCATTTGCAAAGAGAAGATGCAAGATCGGAGGGGCACCTGGAGCAGGAATATATAGCTAGATAGCCAATTCCTGCACCGCTGCGCGTCTCGAAAGAAAGTCAACAGAAATAATGAAGAGATAAGGTGATAGAGGACAACCTTGGTGAAGACCCACCGAAGAATAAAAAAACTCCGAGGGGGAGCCATTAATTAGGAGGAAAAAGGGAGATCCGGTGACACAAGAGATAATCATAGAGATCCAGGCTCGATGAAAGCCGAAGTCCTCCATTGCTTTAGTCAGGAAATCCCAGTTGATGCAATCATAAGCTCTTTTCATATCAAGTTTGATGGCCATCAAACTACGTCGCGCAGGAGCTCGCCGAAGATCATGCATAAATTCCTGGGCTATGAGTACATTATCAGAAATACTTTGACTCAGAATAAAGGCCCCCTGCTCCGGACTAATCAACTGAGGTAATATAGACTTCATTCTATTAGCCATGAGTTTGGCATAAATTTTATAAAGAGTATTACACAGGCTGATGGGCCGATAATGATAGGGCTCCGAGATATCCGAACATTTGGGGATGAGAGTAATATAAGTTTGCTTCCAGAAAATGGACATTCTCCTATAATAAAAGAAAGCTTGAACAGCTGAAACAATATCAGAGCGGATTATATCCCAATGGACTCGAAAAAAGAAAGGAGGAAATCCATCCAGACCGGGGGCTTTGTCCTCCCCAATGGACCAAAGAGCCACTTTGACCTCCTCCTCGAAGACCTAAGCCATAAGTAAAGAATTTTAGACAGCAAAAACAGTAACCAAAGGAGGAAATGGAGGAAAAGAGAGGGCATGAGTAATGGAAGTCGTCCACCTGGCAATGAAGTATTGCATCATTATCCTCCTAATGGATTCATCATCCTGGATCCACCCACCATCAGAAGAGCAAAGAGCTCTAATACAATTTCTATGCCTCTGAATAATGGTAGCCAGATGAAAGAAACAGGTATTTCTATCACCCTCCTGAAGCCACTAGACTCTGGATTTTTGTCTCCATATAACCTCCTAATTGAGTAAGAGAGTATGATGAAGTCAGATGATACCGGAGAGTATCCATATCGTTGACCGATAAAGAGCCCATCTTATCTTCCTTATCCTGCAAGCCTCGAATAGTAGTTTCGACAGATTTCAAGTTAGTCATCAAATGACCAACCTCAACCCTATTCCAGTGCAGTAAGCATCTCCTGAGCATCTCCAGCCTACGGGACACCTGATAAGCAGCATCACCCCGGATAGGAATTCTCCAAACTTTCCTGATAATATCTCTGGATTTCGGATAAGGAAGCCAGAATTTTTCATATCTAAAAGGTAGGGGTCCCTGGGTGAAGTGATCAATAGATAATAGAATGGGACAATGATTCGAAGCAATGCGGCTAAGATGCCGGACAGTATGATCAGAGTGCAAAGTGAGCCAGGTCGGGGGAGCATAGCACCTATCAAGTCTCTCCCAGACTCTTGCAGAACCAGACCTATTATTAAACCAGGTATAGCGAGGACCAGAAATCTCAAATTGACTAAGCCATTGTTCTGAATAAAATTGATAAACTCCCTGATAACAGTAGCCATGTTCCAAGTAACAATAATACCCTCGGCCAGCCCCTGAGAAGGAACAGAATAAAAGGCCAACTCACGGGGAACATGACACCTCATACGATCCAAGCTCGACCCAGACAGCCTAGTCTCGAGAAGGATGCATATATGAGGGTGATGAAGCTGAAGAAACCTGCCATAAGTAGAAAATGAGGGTTTTTTGGCCCCCCTAACATTCCATACAAAAACTTTCATAGGAAACAAAAAGATAAAAGACAAATCGGATCACAGTCCAGTCTTCTCCCCTGACCCACCTAACCCCAAACTAACACCTTTTACATCAGCACTCCCTAGACATAATCCCTTTTTGGACCCACGCAACGACTCTAGAGCAGACTGCACCCTGTCAGCTATAGCATCATGGCCATGCAAGGTCTCCCCCACCATGCACCCAGAGCCGACCATAGTAGCATGCACTTCAGAGACCCCAACCACAGTACGACGTACATCAGACACCCCCACCGTAGCACCCCTCCCCGGAGTAGAAGAGCCACCCTCTGTGACCACCCCGCCATAACCACTCTTGAAACACCCCCCAACAGTAGTAGCCCTCCCATGACTAGCAGAACCACCCTTAGATACCACCCTCCCCGACCCCTCGTGAAACACCTTCCCACCAGAGACCAGACCAAGCATCCCTTGGACTGAAGTACTCTTCTCTGAAACCACTGAGGCACCTCCCACAACCGGGTCTCCCTCGGTCAGAAGTCCCCCAAAGCCCTTAAGCCCCTCCAAACCCCCAGCCAGCCCAACCTCACCAGCATCCATAAAAGACCCCAAAACCCCCTAATCCCCCAAACCCCTTGATTTACCAGCTTCATCAGGAATAGTAGAAGTGACAGAGAGATCTTTCCCCACTGCACCAATCCCTGATCCTTCACAGGATCCCCCAGTCCCGGGATCAACAAGGGAAGCATGGATAGCTTCCCCCACCATAGAACCTCCCACCACCAGCCTAGGAGTGACCTCCCGTGACCCCGACACCCCGGTCACAGACGATCGCCCGTTCGAAGACTTCTCCCCCAACCTCTTAGGCCGCCATTTCATAACCCCAGATCTTCCCATGACATCCACAGTCCAAGAAACATGACCAGATAAGGTATTTAGAGAAGGAGAACCAATAGCAAAAACCTTCCCCCTTGGACTCCGTCATACACAGTTTAGAACATACCTGGTCAGACGGGATAGATGAGGACGCCGGCAGAGGATGAGGACGATTTTGGTGGGCTCCGATAACATTTCAATGAAACCCCCCCATAGTCCGGCATCTATTGGTCCGTAGGCCACTATTCAACAGGAGCCAGCTCCATGTAGTTAGCCAGCGGTGCAAATAAACCACCCCCGCCCTTCAGCACACCACCACCATCAGACCGATTCGAAGAGCCCGCTTCAAGAGACCGGTGACGAGCCAGCTTAGATGGCTTCTGCCACCCATCCGAATCAGGCGACGAGCTAGGAGAAGAGGTGACAACAGTCGGGGAAGATCGAGGCGGGGAGGAAGAAGGGGGGTCAAAGGAGGAAGCTGGATTCTTACCCTTGACCGACTCCCTTTTCCCTTTCACTGGGGTTCCCACCGGTTATGGCTACCGGATTCTGGATGTAACAAGCCATGGGCCAAACCTGAGAGAACCACCCTCATTCAGCATGTCCTCCTCACCCACTGGTCCCAGCTTCTAAGTACCCTGCTTCCCTTCCTCCTCCACAAAGTTCTCCGGACAGAGACCCGCAAGGCAAGGGTTCTCCGAGTGGGCATCTACCGCGAACCAGCAATCCCCAAGCAGATGACCCATCCTGCCACACCGGAAGCAAACAAGGGAAAAGTTTTTGTACACGAACTGTTGCCAAAATACCGAGTTCTTTCTTTGGATCTTAACACCTGGAAGTAGAGGTTTAGATGCATCCAACTCAACCCGAACCCTGGCATAGCTTGTCTTCCTCATCTTATCAGTAAAATTATCAATGGAAATAGGGTTACCTGCTTCCCCCGCCACGGCCATTATCATTGAGGACACCTAGTATTCTAGTGGCAAGTCCGGCAACTGCACCCAAACAATGGTCCTATTGATAGGATTACGCCCCGGGAGAAAATCAGACTCCCAAGGGGCCATAGCCATCAGCTGACCACTGATGAACCACGTACCCCCTTTTAGGACCTTCACACAATTCTCTTTCGAGGATAATTGAAGAACAAAATGGTCTTCCCCGATCGGGAAGACTTCAGGGTCATAGTTGAGCTGCAACCTCACCTTGATCTCCTTGGAGGCCCATCAGCCTGGGCATGACGACCCAGGCTTCGGAGAATCACCGTGACACCCTCCCACTTCCGTTGTGAGTCGACGATGACAAGATTTGGCAAGACCAGGACCTTGGAAAAGGTTTGTTGAAGCTGATCGAGGACATCATCGGAGAGCTTAGAAGAGGACCAGACCGAGTCACGAGAAATGCCCTACACCACATTTATCCAAGAGCGGTCATCACCTTCCTTCCCGTCGGAGTCCGGACTGATGATAGACCTCGCCATATCCCCTTCGGCCATGAACGACCGACCAGCACTAACACCGGAACACCCGAGGAGCTGACCACCACTACATCGGAACATACTGAGCCAAAGAGATACGAAACTGCAGAGCAGCACTTAGAGGACAGCTCAAACCCCAACCAAACCCATGGAAATCTCACGGAATCACGGAAGAACGGTTGTTGAAACCCTTGGAACCCTCTTGAAAACCTCGCAGAAATTCAGAGACGATGATGCACGCACCCCGAGATACAGCGAACGCTTGGACACAGCGAACTAAGTTATTTCACTCAACAGCTCTGGTTCTGCATAGATTTGGTCCTCTCCTCCCATACCTCGTACCTAAGTTGGGCTGCGATAGTGGAATTTTTTTTTAAAATAATATTTTTTAAATAAAAAATTATCAAAATAGGTGTTTCAGGGTATATTTATCGAAGTAGGTGATTTCCGTCGACGTGGCGGTGACGGGGCATCTAAGTTTGGCTTTTTAAAAGACGAAATTGGATTCGTCTTTTGAAAAAACGAAATCCTTATAAATTAATATTTTTTTATTTAATTTTAAAATTTGATATGATATGTAATAAGTTGATGTGACGTTAAATTCGTCTCATGGAAAGATGAATTCAATTTTGAATTCGTCTTTCCGACGAACGAATTCAAAATCAATTTTTTTTTATAATTTTATAAATATTATTATTACTTTTAAATAAAATTAATAAAATTTAATTTTAAATAAATAAATAATAAATAAAAAATTAGTATTAGTTAAAATTTTATATATTATTTTTGATAATATTAATTATTATATTATTTTAAGATAATATTAATTAAAAATAATATTAATTAACTATATAAAAATAATATTAATTAAAATTAATAATAATTTAACTAAAAATAATATTAATTGAAAATAATATTAATTAAACGATATTATAATATATATTATATTATAATAATTATTTTATATTCTAAAATATAATGAATATATTATAATTTATTATATTATATATTATAATTTTTATAATATAGTATAAAAATTTTTAAAAAAAAATTAAAAAAAAAATAATCATCATGTTGATACTATTCGGTCGCTAGCCCGGTACCAGTTCGGTCGACAGCCCGGTATCAGTCCGATCCCTTGCTCAGGAGCGGTGGCAGGACCCCGACGACCGGACCGGCGATCCGGTCTGTGGCATGATTGGGGCTAGACCGGTTACAGGATCTTGGCGGTCGGATAGGTAGTCGGACCCGAGTGGCCGGACCGGCTGCTGGACCGGGGGCCGCAACTAGGGCCGGACCGGGGCTCGCATCTGGGGCCGGATCGACGGCCGGACCGGGACCCGCATCGGGGGCCGGACCGGCGGTCGGACCGGGGCCCGCACCAGGGGCCGGACTAGCGGCTGGACCGTGGTCCCCGGTCTGGCCCCCGATGCGGGCCCCGGTCCGGCTGGACCGGGGGCCGGATAGGAAGTCGGACCCGGGTGGCCGGACCGGGGGCCGGATTGGAGCCCGCATCGGGGGCCAAATCGGGGACCCCGGTCCGGCCACTAGTCTGGCCCCCGATGCGGGCCCCAGTCCGGTCGCCGATCCGGCCCCCAATGCGGGTCCCGGTCCGGCCACCGATCCGGCCCCCGGTCCGACCCCAGTTGCGGCCCCCGATCCGGCAGCCGGTCCGGCCACCCGGGTCCAATTACTTATCCGACCGCCAAGATCCTGTCACCGGTCTAGCTCCAGTCATGCCACAGACCCGATCGCCTGTCCGGTCGTTGGGGTCCTGCCACCGCTCCTGAGCAAGGGATCGGACTTATACCGGGCTGTCGACCGAACTGGTACCGAGCTAGCGACCGAATAGTATCGACATGATGATTATTTTTATTATTTTTTATTTTTTTAAAATTTTTTATACTATATTATAAAAATTATAATATATAATATAATAAATTATAATATATTCATTATATTTTAGAATATAAAATAATTATTATAATATAATATATATTATAATATCTTTTAATTAATATTATTTTCAATTAATATTATTATTAGTTAAATTATTATTAATTTTAAATTAATATTATTTTTATATAGTTAATTAATATTATTTTTAATTAATATTATCTTAAAATATTATAATAATTAATATTATCAAAAACTAATATATAAAATTTTAATTAATACTAATTTTATATTATTTATTTATTTATTTAAAATTAAAATTTATTAATTTTATTTAAAAATGATAATAATATTTATAAAATTATAAAAAAAAAAAATTTTGATGTTGAATTCGTTGGAAGGACGAATTTTAAATTGAATTCGTGTTTTCGTGAGACGAATTCAATAACGCGTCAATTAATTACGTATCAATTAATTTTTAAAATTAAATAAAAATATATTAGTTTATAAAAATTTCGTTTTTTTAAAAGACGAATCCAATTTCATCTTTTGAAATGTCGTACTTAGATACCCATCACCATCATGTCGATGAAGAACATCTACTTCGATAAATATATCCTGGAAAACCTATTTTGATAATTTTTATTTAAAAAATATTATTTTAAAAAAAATTCGCGGTAGTGCGTGGCTAATGATGCTGATCGGTGGCGACGTCACTTACAACTTAAAAGGGACCTGCGCGGACTGCCAGAGCCAGATCACCAGCTGGGCACAGCTCTCTGCCACGTCGTTTTGAGATCATGACAAGGGCATGCATGTGGGTTTCGTTTGAACAAGCTTTTGCTTGAGGGCCAAGGCAAGGCCCCAGGTTTTAAGGCGCCTCCTTCCGAAATGTTGTCATATATATACCGCGCGGTTGAGATGGAGAACGTACCATGGCATGGCATGCGGTCCTACTTCCTCGCGCAAACCTTACCTCATCTATCTTATTGCGTATCGGATAGGCATGGAACCATAATTTCTCAACAGTAATTAATCACCATATATATCATCTCAATTGGTTGCTGTACTAAGAACTTCATAGTCTTTTTTTTTTTTTTTTTTGTACAGGAGCAATCGTATAACTCTGATATGAGTATAGTTCCTAAAATTAAAATATAAAAGCTCCTGTAAATTTTATAGACGAATCTCATCCTGATATCAAGTCCAATATTCAATGAAGGAAGCAATCCTATCAATCCTGATAAAAAAAACTTCAGTCTTTATCATACTCCTTTTAGTCTTCTTTGAATTAGTCTGGCTTTGCCGTTCTCTTGGGCGGTGGTTTGGTATGCTTCTTATCTTCTCGGAGCCTGGAAGACAGACAGCTACGACCAAGCAGCTCGTGCTCTAGATTATGGCGGCGTCCGCGACAAAGGTGACAGAGTATGACTTTTTCGTCCTTTCATCAAGAAAAATAATGCACCAGGACTGGCAGCACTCTTTTATAATCGTGCAGCGGATGAGGGATCCCAGAAATTCGTTTATTCATTCTTTTAGTTTTTCTTTCAAGTTTATTTTTCCTTCTCATATCAAAGGACTGTCTATATCTTATATATTTTTTATTCCCCCCTTCATAATCGCACATGCAAAATATATGCATGATGCTATGGAATTGATTTATGTAGAGTCTGTACAAAGAAATTTCTTAATGACAGTGGCAGACTTTCCCAGCACGGTAGATGGACGATGACATATTGTACTCTACGGTGCAGCCTATATATACACCATAGATGAAGGTCATATGATTTTTTCGCACAGTCCTTTGATGTTAGATTTTTTAGGAGCCAGTTATTTCTTTAGACCAATTTTTCTAGAAAACCTTGTGATTATTGAGCTTTTCCTTTAAATAATGGACTCTTTTAATGAATATATATATATATATATATATATATATATATATATATATATATATTGTAAAGAGTCATTGTTTATTCTATTTCAAATAGAACTCTAATTCCTAGTATTACTTTATTTAATTATTTTTTAAAAATATAATTAGAATTTATATTTTAGTAGATTTTGTTTTTTAGTTTAAGGGGGAGCATAACTTCCATTTATATGAATTCTATTTAAAATTATGTTTGATATCTTCTTTGTGTATGAAAAATTGTGTGAAAGATTGTGGAAGAGAGTGGGAGACATGAGATTTTTTTTTTAAGCTCGGATTTTCTTATAAAGGTTGCTCTCCTAATTAAATTTTTTTCATATATATATGTATGTATGTATGTATGTATATTATGTTTGTTTTGGATCTTGGACTGGTACAATTATTCTATTTCGGGTAACATACATACACATATACCACTTCTTTTTTTTCAAATTAGTTATATTTTTTTGAAATAATTCAAGTATGATTTCTTCTTCATGACATATAAAAAGTAGAGATAAATGATTGTCAAGAATAGCTTATGTAAACTTTCTTGGAATGAATAATTATGACTAATATAAACAATTTTGGTAGACATGATTATTCTTTGCATATGTTCATATTCTACAAATTATTTGGCAAGCATAAAACTTTATTTTGAGCCTTATGTCCGTTTTGTTCTTGCTTATATACTTTATTCTAATTTCAACTATTACATTTTGAATCAAGGCATTATGGTACAACAAGTGCAAGAAGTCTTCTACCATGCAAATGTAGGGCAGAATTAGAAACACCGCAAATGCTTCAACGTTGAGCAATCAAGAGTTGAATTTGCTTGTATTCCATTATTCTGCCTTTCTCTATCACTGCTCTATCCTTTCGTTCAGAGTTTCAAAGGTAGAACAATTCTAATTACCTACAGAAGCTAGAACGCACAGAAATCTCACTATTCTTTAAATGATAATCTTTTGCAAGCTACAATTTGTAAATTTCGTATAAGCACGGCTAGTACTCCCCTTCTAGAATAAAATTACTGTCAAACATCAAAGAACGTAAGCGATGAGTGGCAACCATGCTGAGATGGTCGTAAGAAAACTTCTAGGCACATCCAACTTGCCCAACAGCATGCATGTTTAAGTACAAGCTAGCCAATCTTTTATTTCTCTTAAAAGTATACCATGCCCAATCTAAATTCTAATACCGTATTAGTGCCTGCAGGCCATCATAACAGTTGTGACGGATCTTCACCGTACACCCTGAGTTAGCCAGGACTAAATGGGAAGGGATGATGTGGAAAAATTATATATTAGATGGACCAGATGTAATGAACTAGTCCGATAGTCACTCGTTACGTTTATCTATCCGTTTATTTAAATTATTCAGAACGCTGGTGAGAATCCATTCTGTTATCCACCGTAGATGAGTGTCTCCAGATCTCCAGATTTGGGCGGATCCACCAGATCTAGTGCAACCCATAAGTTCTCAATTCTGCGGGCTGGATAATGTTGATTTTTGCTACGTCATTTCAATGTCGTCATCCCTAGCTGGTTGTTTGACACCGTGGCCCGTGGAGGAGGACAAAATCTATACATATATTTTGTAAGGGAGGAAGAGTTAGAATTCTTTCTTGAAGGACAAGGCATGAAAAACTAAAAAACTTAAATATATAAAAAAATTAAAATTAAAATTATATATATATATATATATATATATATGTATGTATGTATATATATATATATATATATATATATATATATATATATATGTATGTATATATATATATATGTATGTATATATATATATATGTATGTATATATATATATATATGTATGTATATATATATATATGTATGTATATATATATATATATGTATGTATATATATATATATATGTATGTATATATATATATATATGTATGTATGGATAAGATTGCATCCGGTGAGTTTGAACCTATGACAGACGGGGGAGGACGGCTATTAGTCCACGATTGTTCGAAGAATATACGGTGCCTGTTAGCTGCTCCCTGAGTCCCCCTGTCTCTGTCTCCTCTCAAAATGGCTAGAAAATCTGTGATTATATACTCGAAGTTCAGCTCTTGAGTTTTGTTACCAAGAGAAGCAGCGGAGAAGGCCATGGCCGGCATCTTATCCGCTTCTTTCTTCCTTTCCAACTCCTACTTGAGACGACTATTGAATTTCGGAGGTTTTTCCGACGATAACTCAGCCCAAACCGCCGGCCGCGTCTTCCCCTTTTCCTTCTTCTCTTCCAATTCCCTACTCCGACGATTATGGAGCTTCGATTCATCGAACGACCAAAACCAAACGACCGCTGAAAGCAACCACTCATCACCTCGCCATGCCGAGAACCCGATACCGAGGGCGATGGAGGCGGGTTCGCCGGCCGCCGCCGACCCCAAGCAAGACTCCAAGCGTATGAGGAAACTGGTCCCGACTGTGTCGCTGGCGGTGGCCGCTCTGTGCTTTGGGATCTACTCAAGTATCCCGCCGGATGTCCAGCTGCACCCGCCCAAGCCTTTGTTTTACAACTCCCTCATCGCTTTCGTTTCTTTGGGCGTCTTTACGAGCGTGGGCCTCCTTCTGTACTTCATCGTGAGGCCCGAGGGCGCGGAGGTCTCATGGATCCAAAAGAAGGGGGTGGCCATCGCCATCGTCTTCTTCTTGATCGCCTTCGTGCTTCGTATTGCCCTCCTCCTCCCCGTCTCCTCTTTCGAGTACGTTTGGCAGGTCTTCTTCTTTGTGGCTGTTGTGATCGCCGTCTATCTTTACGCAGCTTGGAAGAAAGACCATCACAACCAAACTGCTCGAGATTCGGATAACCTTCTGCTAATTTCGGTCCATCCTAACGATGGAGGAGGAAATTAACCATGGCTCTCTATTTTTTCGTGGCTCTCTTCTTTTCCACTCCATATTATTATTTTAATTACATAAACAATTAATTGGATGCGAATCTATCGGGCCCCACGATGTCCGATCCGCATCGAGACTTCAGTGGGTCAACGCTTATAGCTGAACCGTTCGATTACTGTACGGAGGCTGGCTGCGAATTGAGAAGTCACGGATGCCAATGATTACGAACATATGGGGTCCGCTCATGCGATTTGTCGGCACGACTTAGTCGCATTAGCCTCTGAAATATTCTACATGGCATATTAATCCCCACCTTCTTCATATGTATGTAATATTGTTATAAAGATTTTTTTTTTTTTTTTTTTTTGTCTATACAATTATTTATAAAATTGTTATATAGTTATAAAGTTATTTGCTTGTTTAAATTGATCCTACAACTCGTTTTCATTGTCCAAAATCTAGTTGATAGAGGCCTGCTTCTGTGCATGGTTTCAAACTCCTGGATTTTTATCTCGTATATTTTCCAATCTCAGATCTATTATGTTCCTTTAGACTGCATATTTCTTACACGATGTCGACTCTTTCTACTAAGCGATCAACTACGCAAATAACGCTGGGTGGATCCCTATTTCTTCCCCCCCTCCCAAAAAAAAAAATTTTTTTTTTCCTTCAAAATATTAACCATGAATATATAAGCCAAGGGGTACATGGTCTTGGTCTTTCCTCAAACCGTTTAAGCATTAAAAGCCAGATTAGAAAACAACATCAAAATGCATACCGCCAGCAGAAGGAGATGGGAGTGTTTACTTTGTGGCTCAATTTTGTCGTTGTGGCCACGGTTAATAAATGTTTGATAATGCAGCTTGTCATTAAAATTAAGAAAAAATTTATTGTAATAAGCTGATTGGTCTGACTCATAAAAGGTTATAATATACTCGAAGGATAAATAAAAAGTCATGTCAGGCCCAAAAGCTGGTGAGACAATAATCGACCGACTGCCTCTACGGATCTATTAGTCTGACTCGTCTATAAAGTCCGACTCACTTACAAAGACTGACAACTTCAAGAAAAATAAAGATGACAAGAAAATAGTTGATTATTCTACCATAATAACAACCAACCATTATAATAGGCTCAGGTTAGTTCTCAACGGAATAACATCGGAACTAACTGCAAGAAGCCCTTTCAACTAAATTCTGTTAAGACAAATGCCTATAAATACTGATAAGAGGGGACCTCCGGGGGTAAGTAAGAATAGCTGGTTGAAGTATTCTCTCATTCTTACCTATCTTCTCTGAGATTCTGTATCTGTTACTCAAACTCTTGCTGACTTAGACATCGGAGTGTCTCCCACCAGAAATGCTCCGGTGAGTGGATTTGTTTTGTAGGATCTCGAAGAAAACATGATTGGACGAATCTTGACGATCCAGAAGGATCACTTGGATTCGGTGATAATAGATTGGTATGCCAGGTAGGGAAAAAGAATTAAAATCTTGAAAAGAATCTTGAAAGAGATAATGATGAAAAAAAAGTGCAGAATACTTCGACTGGAAGAGGCCGTCCACCATTTAAGAAAAACGATCCATCCTTAGATAGTGAAGACATCACCCCCACAATGAGTATGGGATAACAACAAATCGACATTCTCTTGGATAAAATAGAAGCTCTAACCATTGCTATTCAGAATCTCCAAGAAGTCATGGTCAGTAGGCAACAGCGACCAATCGCTTCAAGATGTAGTCGACGATCTCTTTTACAAGAAGTTCGATGATGAAAACCAAGTTAGTGTTCTCGGTGTTACCATTCCTTGAATCGGCATTCTCCCATACGACAAGACTCCTGACTTCATGAATATGGGGAGAGTTGGCTCAGAATGCCAAAGATCTTTTTCTGTATCATCTAATGATTCTATCCCAAATAGTTTCCACCGGAGCAAGGAAACTTGATGACACAATGACTTCGAAAGGAAATTTCGAAAGCTAGAATTATAAGTTGCCAAACTTGACGACCAATAGAGGAACGATGAATGCTTGATGGCCTATTATTCACAGCCACCCTTTTTCAAAAGAATTATGGAAGAAATGATCCCATTCCATTTCAAGATCCCACAGTTGGACCTTATGACGAAACATCCGATCCTCTTGATCATTTGGATAATTTCAAAGTCCATATGATGATTCAGAAGGCAACTGATGCCCTCCATTGTCTTGCTTTTTCAGTGACCCTCAAGAAGGCTGCATGGATGTGGTATTCGAGCCTCTGGCCAGGTAGCATTTATTCCTTTGATCAATTAGAAAAATTATTTGTGGCTCATTTTAGGACCAATAGGAAGATGCCATGCAATTCGGATAGCATCTTTTTTTATCCAGCAACAAGAAGGTAAAACTTTGAGATATTATATGGCTCACTTCAATTCTGCCACACTCGAGATCCCAGATCTCAACGAGCATGTCGCCATGTCTGTCATGAACAAGAGACTTCGATCGTCCAGATTTACTTTCTTCCTGGACAAAAAATTCTCTACCAGTTACTTTGAACTGCTGGCATGCATGCAAAAATATACACAAGTTGAAGAACAAGCTACCAGTCGGTGCCAAGCTGAAGGAAAACCTGTTCCAAAGAAAAAGAATCTAAAAAACAACGAGTCATGACTATTCAATAATGATGATACTTCAACTCAATGGCATAGTCCAAAGTCAAAAATCTAATCAACAAGTTTGACACATACATCCCTTTATCTCTTCCAAGAGATAAAATATTAATGGAGTTGAGAAAGAAAGCTTTCTTCAAAAACCCTAGCCGATGCGAGCACCCCCAGCCTCATGCAACAAGACCAAATACTGTTGGTTTCACAGAGACCGTGGGCATACCACGGAAGAATACATTCAGTTAAAAGATGAGATAGAAGGCCTAATCAAACATGGATACTTGGAAAAGTATATCCACGACCCAGAATGCTAGGCTGAGCTTGTTGCCCATAAGCAGATTACCAATGATGCAGAGCTTCCTAATCAGCGACCCACTGATGGAATGGTCGGTATGCTGCACCACCGATCAAACTTAAAAGAAGAAAGTGCTCCAAAGAGATCCTGGAGCAACAATGTTATCTGCTTTTCTGACGATGACCTACAAGGGGTTTAAGTACCTCATGATGATCCTGTAGTTGTTTCTGCTATCATTGCAAATTATGATATAAAAAAAATTTTGGTGGATAATGGAATTAAGTTCAACTGAGGTCTTACTCTATGACATTTTTCTTAAGATAAATTTATCATGGGACAAGTTGCAAAGAATCTCAACACCCCTTACTAAGTTCAGAGGGAAACCGGTAGGAGTGGAAGGGGAGATAACCCTCCTGCAACCATTGGAATGGAGCCCCGACAGAAAACGCTTCCAATCACCTTCATGGTCATCCAAACATCCTCTACATATAATGCCATTTCAGGATGACCAGCCTTAAATACATTCCAATTATCTCAAACTATCACTTATTGGTATGATTTGTGACTAAGAATGAAATCGAAGAAATGAAAGGAGACCAGAGAGTGGCTCGACAATGCTTGATGGTTCAAGACAGACAACCAGTCAACAAAATAATCTTAGAACAACTGGATCAGCGGGATCGGACAGAAGAGAGCGGAGAGCCGGTCGAAAGGACTATCTCTATACCTCTCATAAAAGAAGATTCGACTAAGGTTGTGCAAATTTGAAGCCTGCTCAATGAGGATATGATGTCAAGATTAAATGACTTCCTATAACAACATCGATATCTTTGCATGATCAGCCATTGATATATTAGGAATACCTTTCGAAATCATCACTTATTAGTTGAAGGTCGATTCGGGGTGTAGGCCTATTCGATAGAAGAAAATAAATTTTATCCTTGAAAGACAAAAACTCATTAATGAGGAAGTGACTAAACTCCTTGATGCCGGATTCATAAGGGGGTCCATTACCCAGATTGGCTCGCTAACATGGGAATGATAAGAAAAGCAAATGATAAATGGAGAATCTGCATTGACTATACTGATCTCAACAAAGCCTGCCTGAAGAATAGCTTCTCTCTGCCAAAGATAGATCAGCTTATTAACGCCACCATTAGACACAAGCTCCTAAGCTTCATGGATGCCTTCTTCGGCTATAATTAGATTTGGATGAACTTCGAAGACGAGAAGAAGATGACTTTTATAACTGAAAGAGGACTATACTGCTACAAGGTGATGCCGTTCGGCTTGAAGAAGTTGGAGCAACATACCAGTAATTAGTCAACAAAATCTTCGAAAAATAGCTTAGAAAAATCATGAAAGCATATGTCGATGATATGATTATCAAGAGCATCCAGACTGATGACCATATTAGAGACCTAAAAGAGGCCTTCGGCATATTACGAAGGTATTGGATGAAGCTTAATCCGACTAAGTGTGTCTTTGGAGTTACTTAAAGAAAATTTCTCGATTTTCTTATTACCTGTCAAGGAATTAAAGCCAATCTAGAGAAAATCCAAGCAATCCTCGACATGAGACATCCATCCAATAAGAAGGAGGTACAATAGCTGACCAGATAGATCGCATCATTAAGCCGATTCATTTCTCGGTCGGCGAAAAGATGACTTCCTTTCTTCAAAGCCCTACGATAAATAAGGAGCTTCGAGTGGTCGAAAAATTTTCGACAAGTCTTCGAAGAATTGAAGAAGTACTTAATTAATCTGACTTTACTTTCGAAGCTTGAAGAAGGAGAAGTATTGTACCTTTATCAAGCCACTTTGGATGAGGCTGTTAGCTCGGTGCTCGTTAGGAAGGAATCTAAAAGCACCCATAAGCCGATTTACCATACCAACAAAGTGTTACATGATGCCGAGGTGAGATATCCGAAAGCATAAAAATTGATATATACCTCGGTGATAGCAGTGAAGCATCTAAGACCATATTTCTAGTCTCATCCTATCACCGTGTCGACAGATCAACCATTGAGGGCTATCTTGTAATGCCTCGACACCTCAAGCAGATAGCCAAATGGTCCATTAAGTTGGAGAAATTTGATATGCATATCAACCCCGACCAGCAATGAAGGTCTAAGTTTTGGCTGATTTCATTATCGAATGTACTTAGAATAATGAAGAAGGGGAAAGCCAGACAAATGTTGGAGAAATTGAAGATAACTCCGATTCCACGTGGATCCTCTATGTGGACGGAGCATCTAACTCCTCTAGTTGTGGAGCAGGGCTGATTATAGCCAATCCCGATGGAGATGCCGTGGAGTACACTCTCCGTTTCTCTTTTCGAGCATCAAATAATCAAATAAAATATGAAGCTCTTCTAGCAGGACTTAGAATTGCTAGGAAATTAGGCATTCAGAAGATGAGAGTCTTCTCGGACTCTCAACTGGTGGTGAACCAAGTCAAAGAAAATTTTGAAGCTCGGGATACTACTATGGCAAAGTATTTGAAGAAGGTACAAGACCTTATTACCCAATTTGAATCTGGCAAAGTATTGGTACGGACACCAGGGCCAGAAGGAATCGACAGGTCAATTCCACATCTATATGGATCACCTATGAATAAAGCCCTAAGCCCAAGTTCCAGATCACTTGTAAATATTTATTTTAAATTCTATTATTTTAGTCTAATTGAATCAAATCCTATTTACCCAGTTGAATCAAACCCTTTTTACCAAATTAAAATATTTGTTTAGTTGATTATGCCTTTTGATCAAATTGGGTTCTAATTGATCGAGTTGGGTTTTAAATTTGTTTCAATTGAGTCCTTTAGTTATTTAGTTAGTTGAGTCATGTAATTAGTTATTGAGTCCTGTAATACAAGAGGAGACTCAAATCAAGATCCCATGTGACACCATGTGACAACCCAATTCAAGTCATGTGCCAACCCATTCTTGGTGCCACACTATCACATGCACCACCTCATCAAGTTTGGACGCCCATGCCACATCATCAAGCCTATGTCACATGCCACAAGCTATGTCACTTGCCACCTCATCTTGGAATCATCACATGCCATGTCACTTACCCTTGGTCGGCCACAAGAAGAATGAAGTTGTACACTTTTTTCTAAGAGAAGTAAAAGAAAAGGAGTCCAATCATGATTAGCGCCAAGAATATAATTAAGTCGCCATTTCCTTCTCATTATTTGTTGCCAATTCAAAGGAGTCGGCCAAGCCCATCACAAAGAAATTCCATTTCAAGGGGACGCCTATCTTGATGAGTTTCAAATCTAAGGAGTCCCATTCTAAATTCAAAGATAGGATGGGAGTTATGTTCATCAACTTTTTAAAAGCAAGATAGACACCAAGAAGGAGGAGATGAGATGCCATATTTATCTACATTTGTCGCCCAATTCAAGATTAAGGAGAAGTCACGAATTCTTTCTTCATTTTGACACCAATTCAAGAATTTGTCACCAATTTAAGAGGAGTAAGAAGAAAGGGCTCTTCATTCTTGTCGTCCAAGAGGATGGAGGTTCCTTGTTGTCGCCCAACCTATGAAGCCTATTCAGTGTTGTCGCCCACTATAGATGAAGACTAGATGAAGGCCAAGAAAGGATCAAGTTCAAGAGTTCATGACACCAAGAGAAGAAATTCCAAGGAGTTGCTGTCCAAGAAGAGCTAATTCAAGATTTTGTAATCCACACTTCTCATGTTTGTGGTCTATAAATACCACCATTAACCCCTTTTATAAAATTAACAATTATTCATGAAATAAAGGAGTTATTCTCTGCCATTCCTTTGCTGTGTTAGCATTGCGGGGTGTGAGGCCCTACTATTCCTTTGTTCTTCGGAGCATCACGGGGTGCGAGGCCTAGTTATCCCACCATCAAAAATCCTAGCCGACAATAACAATCTTCTTCTCCCTTTTCTCTTCCTTTAAAACTCCTTCCTTCCACGCCTTCTTACTGAGTGTTGTGACTGATTACAGGTGATCGAGATCGAAAGTGACAGTGATCTTTGCTTTGGAACCTGTCTCGTTGCAGATCCGAGCCTGAGAACATAATCCTGAAGTCCTGCCGCGAAATCCTAGAGTGCAGATTCTGATCCACATCAAAGAGCGACAAATCTTCGTTGGTAAATTTAAACTCTTCTTTTTTCTTAAGATCTAATTTCTTGAAAGTTTTAAATCTTAGTTTACGGTGGTTTCTTAATCACCAAGGTCCTTTCCTACTTAGATTTGTTAGATCTACATTGCGGGCTTGAAACTAGTTAACTAGTTTTCTTTCAATTAATTATTTTGAGTCTTATTTCTGATAAATTCCAGGAAAACTAATTGATGTTTAATCGATCTTTTTGTCTAACAAAACTCAAGCTTTGCTTACAAAACATTTCAAGTGATAGTAGATCTTGTGAAGTATGGAAACATGCCGAACATTAAAATCCATCCGAACTACACTATCAAATATCTTGATCCAAACATCTCACACTCCAATCATAGGACATATATTGTTATCCAAGTAGATAATTCTACCGTCACATGGTTTGTATGTATGAAACCACTTCCTAATAAAAATTATATGAAAAGATATCCCCAAATCTAAAATTCAATGATATATAAGTTTAGATCTCTCAAATACCATTAATACATCCCCATCTTCAGAAATAGCCGAATTAGCTTCATCTTCTGCTACATTATCTTGGAAGCTTTCCGATTTAAATTTTGTATCAACTCCTTTGGCTCAAAAATCTTTCTTTATATTTTCTAATTTTTTACAATTCCAACATTTCACCTTCTTCTTGTCCTTGGATTTAGATCTTGCCTTCCCTCAATTACCATGTTTCCTCTCGAAAGATCTTTTCCATGCTACTATGGCCTCTCCCAAAGAGCTTTCTTGGCTAAGTTTTTGTCTTATCTCTTCTACTAGCAATGATGTAATAATTAATTCCATCTTGAGAATTTCAACGTGACTCAGATTCATAATAAGATTATCCTGAGTCGGTATAGGACAAAGTAGAATGCTAGCCTTCTTTTTATCTTCAATTTTCACATCTAGGATCGTAAGCTTGCTCATAATGAAATTAAATATGTCCAAGTACTCTTGAACTGATGTCCCATTCTTCATCTTTAGATTATATAATTACCTTCTCAAATATATTTTATTCACCAACGCTTTTCTTTCATGGAGATTCTTTAACTTTTCTCAAACTCCTTTTGTAGTAGTCTCGGCCTCAATATTAAATAATACCAAATCATTCAATGCCAAATAGAGATTTGCCATTGCCAGTGCGCTTAACTTTCTCCTCATATTGCTTTCTTGTAAAGCAACTTCATAACTATCATTAATCAATACCAGCTGCATCTTCATCTTTTAAAGTACAAAGTTTGATCCATCATACTTGGTATCTCATACTTTGTTATCATCACTTTGCCCATCATTATTTCAAATCAAACCAATTATAAAAAGATCTTTCTACTTTAATACTAAACTAAAAGAACTGGTTGAGAGATAACCGAGCACACTTCAACCCACATGACACACAGTAGAAACATGGATCATTTTATAGAGAAAAGAAATTTGAACAAATATAGAACACAAAAAGGAGATAATCGAGCAATATAAAATAAGAAAAAGAAATCACGCCAAATATAATATAGTTTGGTTATCAATCATTTATCTACATCCATGGGCAAGACCTTTTTGATGATTCTTTATTAAATTCACAGTACAAGAGTACAATATTGATAAGAAAATAAAAAAAAAACTCTCTTTTTACAAAGGTTTCTCACAAAAGATAGCTCTATAGATCCTCTCTGTATTGTTGGAGGTGCATACGAAAAGCCTGCTTTTGGTCACTATTGAAAAAGAGATCGAGAGAGTCCAAAAACTCATCAAAATAGACTCCTAAACACTGTAGAACATCCTTCGAGCCTCCCAGCTACTTGATCTCGATCCAACACTCAAACTTATGCCAAAAACACTGCTAGATAAGCCAAATCAAATTTGAAATTAACAACCATCATTGGATCTTCACCGGCATTGATTTTGAGCATTCGATCATGCAACATCGGCCCTGCACCATGATGTTGCCATTGTAGACCACTATGCTTGAAGTCATGGACTGTGATATTCAGTCTACTATACACCATGATGGGAGAAAGGAATAAGCCCACCTAGGCTTGGGCCATGTGTGCTCTCTCACATGCATTTAGCTGGGCCACGCGCCCGATCGTGCACGCTAGGTTGCATGTCTGCATGTGTGGGTTAAGTTCGGCCTAGCCTGATCCACTGGGCTCGTCCATCCTGGGCTTCTCTACATGGGCTTCAACCTTATCATGTCTCATCCTACAATCTGCTAACTTTTCCAAAAGCTTATAGAATTGCAGTATGCATTAAAAGAGCTATGTCTCATTCCCATCTCCATCAACCTTCAGTTAATGAGCTACACCCCATTTAATGGTTTCTATTTAATAACATTTTGGTCCATGAAATCTAGAAAGAGTATGTGACTGATTGGGTTTGTCTACTCTTTCTATTTATTAGGTTTGGTGATATCAAATTCATTAATTAATTTATTGGATTTAATTTGGGTTTGGTTCAAAAACTTATGTAATGGATTAGCTAGTTGGACTAAGATGAGTTAGTAAAGAGAGTTTCTATTATATTTAGTGTGATTAAGTTAATTTATATTCTCTCTGGTGTGTACTATTTCTTGATATAGAAAAGATAGGTGATGAGAGGATTTTGGTAATGGTGAGTTCTCTTATTTTTCTCACTTGTCCAAGCTATCAAGGTTGATTGAAGAGGTTCCTAGAGCATTTCAAAGTGGGCTTCGCAAGATGGGAAGGATGCTTAGGATGTGTAGCAAGAAAAGATTTTTCCATTAGAAAGTAGTAAATCCATGGTTGTAGAGTGGTAATTTCTTTCCAAACTTTTGCAATCTCCTAAATTGATAATAGATTTTGATCTTCTCATGCCCATGGACATAATCCGCTAATAGCTGAACCATGTATTTCTTGTGTTTTGTTGTTGTACTCATGACTTTCTTTTTGTTTTCCTATTTCTCCATATTTTTGCATATCTTAGTCATGGATGATTCACATCCAATTTATTAGTTTATTAGTGAAGTGTGATTTTATTGTTTGGATTACACTATTGCCATTCCCTATATTATTGAAGTAAATTCTCATTTTTAAGAACTAAAATACTAGACCACCAAAATTGGTTAGATCAAGATCAAAGATTACTGGTGGGGGCACCAAGATCAGACACAGATTACTGGACCCTATTTGGTTTACCTAGCCATGTGTCAAATTTTGTAATCAACTAGAACTGAGTCATGTAATAAGTTGAGATTAGTTGATTTGTCTCAACCCTCAACCTAGTCAGTATTTTGAGTCCTGTAAACCAGAGAGGAGGTCACCCTATTTTGGAGTTCCATCAGGTCACATCCAGGAGTCAGAGGCCACTACATCAGCCCATTGAATTTTGTGTGACAACTCAGGATCCAAGATGCTTCTAGAAATCCTGATTCTTTCCAGATGTCTTCCAGATACCTAGATTCCTCCCCAGATGCCAGAGCATATTTCTAAACTAGGGCATCCATGATTCCAGAGGTCCACCTGCATCCCAGCCCAAAGAAATCAAGTCCAGGTACCAAGCCCAAGCCCTTAAAAAGTAAGATTCCAGGGAATATTCCTGCTACCAGGCACCAGGCCACCCTAGCTTCCAGAGGCCCAAACCCATGCACCCAAGCCCCTTTGGACCGGCCCCTTGCTGCTCCTAGAGGCCCAACACGCCTCCCTAGGCATCTTTAAAGTGTTGACCACGTCTAAAGAGGTTTGACCAAGTCCAAGTTGAAGAGAAGAAGGAGAAGACCAAGTTTATTCCTAACCTAGTTGGGATTTCTAATCCTTTTAAACTTTGTAATCCCAACCTAGCTATGAAAGGACTTGTACTCCAATTTGGAAGAGGACTTGTAATCCAAGTATAACCATGGTTAGTGAAGATATGGAAACTCTATAAATACCCCACCCCTCTTCCTCTTCTAAGCATTTTTTTCTTATGAATAAACATTTGCTGAAATTTTGCTGAATTGTCTTGAGTTTGAATTTTGTTCTCTCTTTGAGTGCTCTCCTTGTGTTCCTGGATTGAAACCCTACTGCCCTAGCACTCTCTTGCATCCCTGGAGATCAGCCACATCGAAGGAATAGGAGTCCTTGCTGCCGTCCAAATCCAAGAGCTCCTTCTTCCCCGACTGCCAGCTTTTAGTCCTAATCCTGATTTCCTTCAAACCTAGTTCCTTTTCTAATTTTTATTTGCTATTTTGATTAACCTTTGATGATTGCAGGATCTCCGAGGTGCTTTCCCTCCCCTGAGGAGGCCTTCTTTGCTTCTCGGACCACCTAGATTTGCCATCAGATTCAAGGGAAACAAGGCTTCTTCTTCCGGGCTTCGATCAGAGTTGAGTGATCCCTTCTACTACTGAAATTTAATCTTTGATTGATAAGAAACTATCCCTTCTCTTATTATATAATTTTGATGAAGATAAACTATCCTAAACCGGGAGTTTCTCAACTCTCGGGTCCTGGTTATTTCATTAGTTTGCATGAGTTTGCCTGCAATTCGATGATTCTTTGCACTGCTAGTCTTTCCACTAGTTCTTACTTTATTTTAAAAATCTAGCATGCAAATAAAATTATAAAAATCATAAAAAAATTATTTTACTGTTTTTCATGCATGTTTAGCAGTCTTAGAGTCGTCCTGCATCAATTACTTTAGTCACCAACTATTAATCAACCAAGCATGTTCAAGAATTGGTTAGGCCAAAAAAAATAAAAATAATCTTTTTCACTTCAATGGGAATCCTCATATTTTGTTTCAAAAGAAAACATATATATATATATATATCTAAATAATAATCTTTTGCGAGCTACAATTGTTGAATTTCCTACAAGAAAGGCTAGTACTCATTTTCTTATCTAGAGTAAGATTATTGTCGAACATCAAAGATCATGGGCAATGTCTTATGCAAGAAAAACAAGAGAATGGGCAATGGGACGCTACCTCTTTAAAAAAAAACTAAGGGTATATGCAATACCCTGAACAGAATAGATTGACAAAAATTACGAAACCACAAGCAATAATATATTATCTGCAACTATGAAAACTATTGAAGTAAATCGTAGCAAGCACACATCACAGAAAAGTATAGGACATCAGGATTTATGTGGTTCGGAGATCAGAAATGATACTCCTATATGCATGGGGAGAGAATCAATGAAGGCTTCACTATTAGAAATAGAAGTTTAAAGAGAAGAGACTTTATATCATCATTGGTCATCTTTTTGAATGAGATAAAAAATAGGAGCTTCACCTTTTTCTCTAAACTGAGAAGAATAAAAATAACTAAAGCACTCTTGATTTTTCTCCAAAAATAATCTCAAACAAAATCCCAAATAAAAAAAAATCCCAAACCCACCTATTTCTATCTTCTATGCCTTTTTCTTGTACTTGAGAACCCAAAAAATACTAATAAGAAGAGAAGAAAAAAATAAAATAAAAGGCATCGTAATCAACTCCATCATGTAAGTCTGTTAGTTGGAGTGGGATAGGGGTTGAGTTGATCAAGTCAAATTCAATTTCCCTGTGGCATATATGACACTCTCCACCTTTGACAATAGTCAACTCAACAGTTTCACCATGAAATGTCTTCTTCAACTAATACAAAAGTTTTCACAGATATTACACCTCCTCTCTCTAGGGCATTCGTTCCTCAAGCAGCACGAACATTGGCCAAGTCAAGACAATGCTTGAACTCAACCTCTAGCAAAGGCTTTGTCATTATGTCATCTACATTATCTTGAGTAGGAACTTTAATAAACTGAATATAGCTATTAGCAATAAACTCTTTGAGTTTGTGATACCAAACATCAATGTGTTATGTTCTTACATGGTAAATTGGATCCTTTGCAAGGCAAATAGCACTCTGACTATCACAATGTAATTTGACACACTTCTAAGAAATGTCGAGTTCTTTCAGCAAGCATTTTAGCCACACTGCCTCTTTAACAGCCTCCACTGCAGTAATATTTTCAATCTCGATTGTTGACAATGCCACGATGTCTTGCAACATGGCCTTCTAACTGATGGAACCTCCACCTAGAATAAAAACATATCCTATAGTAGATCTTCTTTTATCCAAGTCACATACATAATCAAAGTCAACAAAACCAACTAGAACATTCGTGTCAATACTCTTTTGAAATAATAAACCAATATCTGATGTGCCTCTCAAATAATGCAAAATCTATTTGACATCATCCCAATACTTCTTTTCTAGATTTGCCATATCCCTACTAGCCATACTAATAGACTGACATAAATCTGGTCTAGTACAAACCATGATATACATCAGACAACCTACTATACTTGCATACAATTTCTTGAGCATCTCTTGATATTCTTTTTTGAACTTTGATACTATTGCAATGATAATTTAAAATGTTGTGCTAGAGGATTGCTCACTGCTTTGGTCTCCTTCATATTGATTTGGCCAACACTTTATCAATGTATCCTCTAAGTCAATCAGAGCTTGCCATTATGATGATCTTGATGGATCTCCATGCCAAGAATTTTCTTGGCACTTTCCAAATCCTTCATTTTAAACTCTGAGCTAAGTTCTTGTATGAGCTTAGAAATTTCTAAAATATATTTACAAGCAATCAACATATCATCTATATAGAGCATCAACATAATAATATAACCATTAGATAGAAATTTGAAGTAAACATAACTATCATACATGTTCCTTATGTAGCCATTTGTTAACATAAATGTATCAAACCTCTTGTACCACTATCTTGGTGCTTGCTTTAAGCAATACAATGATCTTTTTAACTTGCACACAAGTTCCTCACTGCTAGTCTTAACAAAACCTTTTGGTTGCAGCATGTAGAGCTCCTCAACTAAACTATCATGTAGAAATGTAGTTTTCATATCTAATTGCTCAAGTTCCAAATCCCACATAGCCACTATAGTAAGCATAACTCTAATAAAACAATGTTTCATAACTAGAGAAAAATCTCCATAAAGTCAACTTCCTTTTTTTTGTGCAAATCCTTAGCCACTAATCTAGATTTGCATTCTGTTGGTTCCCCAATTGATGAAACTTCTTTCTTTTTGTAAACCCACTAATAGCCAATTACTTTCTTATCCTTGGAAAGTTGAACTAACTCCCAGCTTTGATTTTTTGAAAAGAAAAAATATTTTCTTGAATAGCATTCAACCACTCATTCTTTACCTTACTCTCCATAGCTTCCTAAAATGAACATTGGTCAGAAGAAACAATAGGTAAAGCATAATCAACAATATCCTGAAATCTCAATGGCTTTTGAATCTATCTTCTTTCCCTCTGCTTTGCAATGGAGTAAGGTTCCTCTTGTGAGTGTACACTGGTTTCTCCTAATATGAAGAATCTTCTTGATCAATATTATCACCAATCTCATCATCTATGCTTGACTCCACTTGAGCCGAGATACTGGACAATTGCCCAGTGAAGCAATCCAAGAATGGGTGAATTAGATTTTTTAAAAATCTTAAATAAGTATATGCTAAATTTTGATAGTAGTGAAGTGATTGTATTACAAAGATATATATGCTGAATGAAACTATGTGCAATGCTTGAAAAGAAAAGAGGAGGAGAAGAGCAAAGTATATAAACATAAGTTTTTATAGTGGCTCGGTATACTCTAAGTACCTATATTCACTTTCCAAGAACCTCTTAAAGATTTCACTATAATCCCTTAAGATTACAGTCGATTTATTTTCTGAGCTCACAAATCAAACTCTTTGTTGATTTTCTCACTTAATTAAACTCACCAACCTAGCCTTACAACAAGCCAACCTAGGCTTGCAGTCTAATTTCAAGACTTTGAAGAACCTATTTCCTAGTTTCAATCTCCTTGAAATTAATTTCAATAAATAAATTAAAGTACAAAGATTTCAAGCATAAAAGAGCTCTCTAAAAGAGCAAAAAAAAGTTGATGAAACTCGAGAAAGATTCTTTGAGTTATTTTCTTTAATGAAAAGCTCCAATGATTGTTTGGCTGATTGGTAGTTGAAAATTGAAAGCATACTTTTTAAGAACAAAACTTTTGTTTAGAAGTTTGCTCTTGGAAGATTCTTTATGGAAGCACTTGATTCTCTATAAGATTCTTTTGCTTCTTCAATGAGCTTGGAGTATAATAAATACACTCAAAGTCTTAAAAAATAGTTTATGACCATTAGAAGATAAGAACTAGCCATTTAGACTCAAAGATTTATCTTTCTACAGTTTTTAAAATATAGCCATTATATGATGTCAGACTTACAAATGTTGATACTTTACTTTATGAGTCGATACCTAAAGTCCTTGAGTTGACACTTGAATTTTTTTGAAAAATGTTGCTCTTTATAATCATCTTGTGACATTAATACTTGATCATGAATTGACCTTATGAGTTGATACTTGAGTCGATATTTGAAGTCCAGGAATTGACATTTGAGTTTGTTTCAAAAATTCAATCTTCTATTATTTCCTGTTGTCTCGATACTTGGTCTGTGAGTTGATCTTATGGGTAGACACCTGAGTCGATACATGGACAATGAGGTTGATACTTGGCATGTTGACTGAAAAACTTTGCATGCTACTTTTCTAAAAACTAATACTTGAGATCTTTAAGTTGACACTTGAGTCGACACTTAAACTATGTCACTTAAAAAATACATGCCAAACTCTGAATTTTGAAGATTTGATCTATTTTTTTCTATTTTATCCTTTAATTATTCAATAAAATATTATATCCTTGGCTTTTCAACTTATGAAGACTTTCCGAAGCATGAAATTTTTCTTACTTATGAGATAATCACTTAAGTTCTTCATTTAAGAATTTGGAGAGTACCTGAAATGTCAAACTTACAACTCCAACAAAATATTAGTACCTCATATACACTCAATATTTTGTTATTCATCAAAATCAAAGAAGGAGAGAGAGCTCCTTTGTATGCACGGATGTACTTCTCCATACGGCCGAAGTCCTCGTTTCAGAGCCAACATGGCCAGGGAGTTATCAAGGTGATATAATTCCAGCATGGTTGCCTTAAATCGGGCCATATAGTCCTTCAATGGCTCCTTGTCTTGCTATCGGACAAAGAAGAGGCTGTTGGCCCTATGGGGCATCTTTCTATAAGCACTAAAATATGTTGTAAACTTCTTCTCTAGTTGAAGAAAAGAATCGATACTCCTTGGATCAAGCCGAGGGTACCATGCTCGGGCCACCTTCCAAAGGATAGTTGGAAAGGAAATGTACAAAAAGGCATCGTGACACCCTGAATCCTCATGAGAGCCTTATAACTCTTAAGATGGTCCAACAAGTTGGTGGTTCTATCATATGGCTCCAATTGTGGCATTTTGAACAAACTCGGGACCGGCTCTTCTATGATGCATAGGGAGAGTAGGGGTCGAGTATCAAATTTGGCAAGACCCTGATTCTTTCTTTGGATGTTTGCGAGTCAGAGGTTGATATCATGTAGCTCGTGACCGTGCTCCTCGAGATGTCACTTGGCTCATCGTCAGGTAGCCTCCTCAGTAGACCCATCCTAAGAATATTTTAAGGGGCACTCGTTAGAAGAGTCAGAGGGGAAGTGGGAGTGCTTCTCCGACTTCGTTCCTTCTTGGATTGTCGATGGTCCTGATCGGGGCTATGCACGTATATTATGGGCAACCACGTTGGTGAGGTGGTCCGCCGATAGCAAGATTGTTCCCAAGGTGACTGGCGACTCTCGCATCATGAGGGAGTAAACCGTGAGCAGTGAGAAGTCTATAAATAAGAAGGTCTCGCAATGGAAGGGCGACGATTGCCGCGAGCCATGGGAGCTGCGATCGGGGCTTCCACTAGTTGTTACCCCACGATGGGAGATTACTACTGCTTTAACCCCTGCATCGCCGAGGCAAGGGCTTCAACTTGTTGGGCCAAGGTGGCGAGCAAATTTTGCTCCGACGCAGGTGGTTGAAAAGTAGGCAAAGCAACCGGCACTGGTGCTTGGCTGATGGTTCTCCATCACACAGGTGCTGCCCGATGTGGCTTGTGGTGAAACCTTGTGCACGGGTGGCCACCATGGCTTATGGGTCCAAAGATCTATGAGTATCAAAGCAATAACTATTCTTCTTTCTAGCGCGCTAATTTGTTGCTACCATATTACCCTTCGAGGGATTGTTGCAACACCGAGGAGTCCTCTGATTTTTTTCGGCAAGTTTAAATGCTACTCTCAGTGGTTCGCTAATGGAGACCTACAAAAGATCCCTGAGCCAGGATTACCATTGGGATACTCCGACGCTCAAGTCAGTAAGGAAAGATGGAATGGGCAACAGTAGCTGGAGTTGTCAACCATGATGACTGTGTAGGCATGAGTGTGATAGCCCTCAGAATGGCTTACCTTATCAGGTGTCCCTCTTATCTATTTATAGCATTATACGAGATCATGAAAAGGCTACGAGGGAGGTAGCTCTAATGAGCATAACGGATCATGACAAGTTGTTAGGATCTTGCTTTCTGGAATTCCTTCCACTGGCATCCTTTTTGTTAGGGCTGCTGATTTTATTAAGATGCTATCTTCCATGAACTCATCTATTAACCGTGCTGGCCATACTCATTGCAATGAACACGTAGAAAAAATTGTATAGTTGGAGCAGGTGGGATCGACCATAGCTGTCTCGATGCTGAAAGGTGGCTAAGCATCATGAGTGGACCTTACCGAGAGAGAGCCAGGCACCGAGAATGGGTCAGGTATCGAGAAAGAGTATTAGATGCCGAATCTCTGGTGCACCCTATTGAGTGGAGGTCCAGGTCAAAGTTGATTGAGCATCCAACTGGCATGGAAGTTGGCCTTGATCATGAGGTCTTATAAAACTTCTACAGGAGGTGATCGATGATGAAAAAGCTACCTGATCTCTCGGTGGCTATCCATACTATAGTCGTAATCTAATGAGTATTTTGGGATCAAGAAAGAGTAGTTGCGATAATACCCAGCATTATGCATGTCTAAGTACAACTTAGCCAATCTTTATTTCTCTTAAAAATTTGGTATGTCCAATCTAAATGCTGTATTGGTGCCATATCAGCCTTTGTACATGTAATGGAATGACTTCCCATTACAATGGCCAATATAACAATTTTGACGGCTTGTCGCTGGACACCTTCGGTTAACCCCGGACCAAGTGGGCAAGGCTGGATGACGTAGATTTCACAGCGTCATGTAAACGTCATCTCTTCAACTCTCTTGCAGCATGTGTAATATTGACCATGCTTCTAGACGGTCGTAAAAAGACTATCTAAATGACCAGCATTATGCATGTCTAAGTACAACCGAGCCGATCTTTATTTCTTTTTTAAATTTTGATATGCCCAATCTAAATACTATATTGGTACCGTGCAGGACTTTGTACATGTAATGGAATGACATCCATTACAAAGGGCATCATTACAATTTTGACGGCTTGTCGCCGGACACCTTGGGTTAACCCCAAACCAAGTGGGCATGGCTGGATGACGTAGATTTCACAGCGTCATTTAAACATCATCTCTTCAATTCTCCTGTAGCACATGCAATATTGACCATGCTTCTAGATGGTCGTAGGAAGACTTTTCAAATGCCCAGCATTATGCATGTCTAAGTACAAGTTAGCCGATCTTTATTTCTCTTAAAAATTTGATATGCCCAATCTAAATATGTAAGCTTGGCTATGAACATCGCCCGCATCTTCTCCGCTTCTTTCTTCCCTTCCAACTCCTACTTGAGGCAACTATTGAGTTTCGGAGGTTCATCCGATGATTCCGGCCGCATCTTCCCGGATTCTTTCTTCTCTTCCGATTCCCTCATCCGACGGCTCCGGAGCCTCGATTCGTCGAATGACCCGAACCAAACGACAGCTGAATCGAACCACCAATCCCCTCGCTATGCCGAGAACCCCATCCGGAGGGCGATGGAGATGGAGGCGGGTTCGCCGTCCGGCGCCGACCCCGAGCAGAACTCGAAGCGTTTGAGGAAACTGGTCCCGACTGTGTTTCTGGCGCTGGCCGCGCTGTGCTTTGGGATCTACGCAAGTATCCCGCCGGAGGTCCAGCTGCACCCGCACTCGCCTTTGCTTAACAACTTCCTCATCGCTTTCGTTTCTTTGGGCGCCTTTACGAGCGTGGGCCTCCTCCTGTGCTTCGTCGTGAGGCCCGAAGTCGCGGAGGTCACACGGCTCCAAAAGTTTGGGACGGTCTTCCCCATCACCTTCTTCTCGATCGCCTTCGTGCTTCGGATTGCCCTCCTCCTTCCCGTCGCCTCTTTCGGGTATGTTTGGCTGGTCTTCTTCTTGGTGACTGCCGTGATCGCCTTCTTGCTTTACGTAGCAATTGCTCGAGGTCCGGATTACCGTCTGCCGATTTCAGTCCCTCCTGCCGATGGAGGAGCAAATTAACCATGGCTCTCTTTTTTTTCCGTGCTTTTTTTTTTATATGGGGGGATAAATTCCGATGTAACTAATTTTTTTAAAATTTATTTTCTACTCTTTAATATTATATTAATTGCATCGGGCTCCACGATGCCCGATTCACACCAAGACTTCACTGAGGGTCGAACGCTTAAAACCGAACCGTTCGATTACTGCACGGATGGCTGGCCGTTGATGGAGAGGTCACGGATGCCAATGATTACGAGCATATCGTGCCGCTCATCGGTGTACCGGTGGAATGACAGGCCTTTTTCATTTCCTATCTTCCGTGGTGGGTTGCGGTGGAATGATTGCTCTTCTTTTGCTGGATCGCATCTTGCACAATTAGCAAAGAAGATGCACGATTTTTGAAAACGTCCCAAATTCCGTCGGCCTCCATGGCGCCATCGAACAGTTGACGTCGGCAAAGAATATCGATCAGTCTACTGCACGAAAGATACAATCCGAACCCAGCTTCCATCCCCGATGAAATCATTCTTGTTCTTTAATACTGTTTCTTTCTATATATATAGATTTTGTGGGGTTATGTATAAACTGTTCAAATTAGACTTTGAAATCTTGTAGATAGGCATATCAATCCCCACCTTTTTTTATATTTATGTAAAATCTTTATAAAGCTCTTTCTTGCATGAATTGATCCCCCAACTAATTTTTATTATCCAAAATTTATTTAAAATTAGCTATAATCATAAAAGTATTAAAAATATTTTTGGCTTAACAGCAAACAAGGTTTAGAATTTGATCTCTTCCCATTCGCTCTACCCTCCTGACCTGAGGTTTGGCCATCCGAGAATCAATAACAAAGAGGCAAAAATTAAAGGTTTGGTTAAATGTAAGGGCCAGGACAAAAATATTTATAAGAAATTAAAAAAGTATGAACAGAATATTCGGTTATTATTTAGTTAACTTGAAAGAAATATAATTAATAATTATAAGATTTTAGAAATTAAAATATAAAGAAAAGAGATGATAAGTGATGTGGCGAGATCGCTGATGTGGGGGAGCTGACAGGCGCCACGTCAAAAGAGGCCGCCGCATCGGATGGCAAGTCAATATCCCAGCTCTGAATGCTTCACCGAGTCGAGCTTGTTCAGGACAATGAGTCGAGCTCCGTCCTCCGCCAGGTCGGACTCGCGAGCTCGGAATGCCTAGGCCGGAGCCGCACTCCGCCCTCCAGAGCGAGACCCTCGGAGGTTGAGCCCTGTGGTTGGAGTCGAGCTCAGCCCTCCTCCGCCACGTGGAGCCTTTCCGAGCGCGAGCCCTCTGGACTGGGCCGGCACTCTACCCTCCAGAGCGAGACCCTCGGAGGTTGAGCCCTGTGGTCGGAGTCGAGCTCAGCCCTCATCCGCCACGTGGAGCCTCTCCGAGCATGAGCCCTCTGGACCGGGCCCGCATTCTGCCCTCCAGAGCGAGACCCTCGGAGGTTGAGCCCTGTGGTCGGAGTCGAGCTCAGCCCTCCTCCGCCACGTGGAGCCTCTCTGAGCGCGAGCCCTCTGGACCGGGCCCGTACTCTGCCCTCCTCCACCAAGGTGACCCCGTAAGCTCGGGGCGTCTAGATCGGAGTGAGCCCTACCATCCCAGCTCAGCCCCAGCTCGGACGTGGGCACCGCCATCCCAGGACACCGGCAAGCCGCCCAAGGACTACGGGGCGGCGCCCCCCATACCGCAATAACTGCCTATCCGCCCGTACTTCCAGGAGGATGGGCCACCCAGAAAGCACGAACCCCAAGGACGGCGACCCCCGGATCGAGGCTCTGCCAAGCTTCCCGGAATGGGACGATCGGAGAAGATGTCAGAATGAATAGAAGCTTCCCCTACCATGTGTCAGGAAAGACGTACCGTCCACGGCATGGAATCCTGTCGCACGCGCCTGCCAGCCCGGCGAGGATCCCGAGGCAAGCATTCAATGGCCATTTTTTGACTACAAAGAACAATCAACACCCCCAGAAGGGGGAAGGTA
This sequence comes from Areca catechu, assembly GCA_021397845.1. Classification (NCBI taxonomy): domain Eukaryota; kingdom Viridiplantae; phylum Streptophyta; class Magnoliopsida; order Arecales; family Arecaceae; genus Areca; species Areca catechu. Next base: position 185,392,635 of record CM038042.1, read on the forward strand.
ACACAATACCAACACCAACACAAGTGCAAGCTCAACCAAGAGGGCAAAGCATCATCACTACCACTACTGAGGAAAAACGAGGAAAATAAGGAGAGGCGGCAGAGTAGAGAGCCCCTCTGTCCTAGCCGTTGTTCTCCCCCTACTACGTTCTCCTCTTCATTCTCACACTATTCACTCCTCCTAGTGTGGAGTCCAGCAAGAGGGGCCCGACCAGGAGAATCTGTTTTCTTGGATCGTCACTGACTTGACCGTCGGAGTGCCCCCGCCGGAAACCTCGGCCCGGGTCACTAACCCCCTATTTCGCAGGTGCAGGGCTACCGGACGGCGAGGCAGTGAAGGAGGTGCCCTCCGACGTCGACAGCAGCTACAGGCCACGGCGATCTTGGCGGCAACAGATTGGCGCACCAAGTAGGGGCGGGCAACGACATTGTGAACGATCTTTGATCCAAGTTCAGCCCTCCATCTCTTCACAGACAAGTCTGACGGAAGGATTGTGACAACAAGGGCAAGGGAGGCTTCCACCAATCGTGCGGGGGACTCCCCGTCCTGGCAGAACCCGCATCGCCAAGAGGTGGAGCCACCCATTCCGGTTCAACCACCTCCGCCGGAATCTCAACTGGCCGCACTCGCCCATCAGATGCAAGTCCTCACCATGGCAGTGCGCCAGCTTCAGCACCAGCACCGGTCCTTGGCTACCCACCAATAGCCAGGGACTCCGGCGGCCCACGCCACAGCTCCCCACGACAGCCTGCGTTCCTTTCAAGGGAGGCCCTCACAGTCGCGGGCCACTACTGACAACCGAGGTAGCCATCAAGCTCCAGCGAAAAGACAATGAGCCAGCTCTACCGATAGGGAGAGCCACTCATCAAACCTCGGGCAGGAGGTGCCCAGACCCCACCGAGGCAGAAGGAGCAAGACCCCCCGCCATGGGTGCCATGCACCCATGTCACCTTCTCCATCTCCTTCGGCGGAGGGGTCCACTGATGAAGCCGTCAGGCGCGTGGCGGAGAGGCAGCTGGAGGAATATGAGCGCAAGCTGGCAGAGTTTCTCCACCGGTTTGCCAACATGCAGGGCTCAGCTAGCGAGCCGGCGGGCTACAACGCCTGTCCCCCATTCTCCCAAGAAATCCAAGCAGAGCTGATTCTGCATCGGTTCTGAATGCCGCATGTGGATCCTTGCGATGGGACCACCGACCCCCTGGACCACCTGGAAAGCTACCGGACCCTTATGAGGGTCTAGGAGGCCATCGACGCTCTCCTCTGCATCGCCTTTCCTGCTACTCTCCAGAAAGCAGCTCGAGTGTGGTTCACCCATTTGGAACCGGAGAGCATCAGCTCTTTTGCCTAGTTAGGGCACAAGTTCGTGGCTCACTTCGACGCTTGTAGGAAGTTGCCACGAGAGGCAAACAGCTTCTTCTCCATCCGGCAGCAGGATCGCGAGCCCCTGCGGGACTATGTGGCCCGCTTCAAGGCCACCGCATTGGAAATCTACAATCTTGATAAGCCAGTCGCCATGCTGGCACTGAAGCGAGGGCTCAAGACCTCCCACCTGACCTACTACTGGACAAGAAGCCCCCCAAGACTTACTCCGAGCTCCTTCTCCGAGCCTAAAAGTACATCCGCACCAAGGAGGCGGATCGTACGAGGCGGGAGCTCGATGGGAAGCCACTGAAGAAGCTGGACCCCACCGAAATACTCGGGACCCAAAGGTCAATGCCTCAGGATCCGAACTTCCGGAGGGACTGGCCAAGACCAAAAGGAGCCCCCGCTCCTGAGGAGGGTTACACCCCTCTCCTCGCCCCGAGGACAAAAATCCTCATGGAGATCGAAGGTGAGGATTACCTGAGACGCCCGTCTCCATTGAAATCCTCCACCGGCCATGACAAGACAAAGTACTATCGCTTTCACTGCGACAATGGCCGCGACACTGAGGAATGCTGCAACCTCAAGTGGAAAATTAAGGAACTCATCAAGAGAGGCTACCTCAAAAGGTTCGTGGGGGGCAGATCTCAGGTGGAGCCCCAGGCGCTCGTTGCTCTCTCACCAGCTCCAACCATCAACAACCGTCCTACCGAGAAGCCGGTGGGCATGATCTCCTAGGGAGCTGCGCGCGTGCCCAAGAGAGCCCGGGGGGCAGGTGACCCTGAGAATATACTCCCCTTTATAAGGGAAGGGAAAGATGGAGAAAAAAATATAAATAATGATGCCATGGTTGTCGAGATGATGATCGCGAAGCATCTTGTAAAACGCATCTGGTTGATAGTGGAAGCTCCATGGACGTGATTTTTTATGATGCCTTCTCCAGGATGAATCTTTCTCCCGATCAGCTTAGGCCTATGCATACACCCCTCGTTAGTTTCACAGGTGATTCCGTAAGGATAGAAGGAGAAATCACTCTCCCGGTCACTGCTGGGACCCCACCTCGGCAGAGTACTGTCATGATGACTTTCACAGTTGTGAGGCTCCCTTTCGCCTACAACATGATTTTGGGCAGGCCCGGGCTCAACTTGCTCGACGCCGTTGTCTCCACTAAGAGGCTACTTGTACAGTTCCCTACTTCTTACAGTGTCGGGGAAATGAGGGGAGCACCCTAGCCGGTGCAGTATTGCTTCCAAACCCTTCCTGGGGCCAAGGTCCCCGAGGATGATCCCAAGGTAGATGACCTCGACCAAAGGACCCAAGACCCCAGGGGAGGCCCGGTCGAACGTCTACTCTCTTACCTGCTTGGAGACGATCCCACGAAGACAGTGCAGATCAGAGCCCAGCTACCCGAGGAGGAGAGGGCCCACTACTGGAGTTCCTGCAGGCAAATGCGGATGTGTTCGCCTGGACGGCGGTGGACATGCCAGGTATTCCTCCTGACATCATTACTCACAAATTGAATGTTGACTCGAAGCACAGACCAGTTCGGTAGAAGAAGAGAAGTTTCATCCCGGAGAGACAAACAGCTATCAAGGAGAAAGTTGATAAACTCCTAGCTGCCGGTTTCGTTCGAGAAGTCCAGTATCCGAGTTGGCTGGCGAATGTGGTCATGGTAAGGAAGAACAATGGCAAGTGGAGGATCTGTGTAGATTACACCGACCTCAACAAAGCTTCACGAAGGACAGCTTCCCTCTATCAAAGATCGACCAGCTAGTGGATGCCACCTCTGGCCACCGGCTGCTCTCCTTCATGGATGCGTTCTCCGGGTGCAACCAGATCCGTATGCATCCAGAAGACGAGGAGCACATCGCCTTCGTCACCGACCAAGGGACATACTGCTACAGGATGATGCCTTTTGGTCTGAAGAATGCATGAGCTACATATCAGCGCCTAGTCAATAAGGTCTTCAAGGACCAAGTTGGTCGCAACATGCAAGTGTATGTGGATGACATGCTCATCATGAGCAGGCCGAACTCGAGCCACATCGCTGGCCTCGCCAAACCCTTCCACAACCTGAGGCAACACCAAATGAAGCTGAACTCGACAAAGTGCGCTTTCGGGGTGGCGGCAAGGAAGTTCCTCGGCTTCATGGTCACCCAGAGAGGCATCGAAGCGAACCTGGAGAAGGTTCAGGCTATCATTGACATGGAGCACCCGACCTCCAAGAAACAGGTCCAATGCCTGATGGGGCGCATCGCCACCCTCAGCAGATTCATCTCGGGGTCGGCCGATCGTTGCCTTCCATTCTTCAAGGCACTGCGCAAGATGCACAACTTCACCTGGACGGAGGAGTGCAGAACAGCCTTCGAGAGGCTGAAGAAATTCCTCACCTTTCCCTCATTGCTCTCCAGGCCGGAGGAGGGGGAGGAGCTCCTGCTCTACCTGTCGGTCACACCAAGAGCCGTCAGCTCAATTCTCATCCGCACCGACGAGGACAAGTCTCAGAAGCCGGTATATTACACCAGCAAGATCCTCCATGATGCGGAGATCAGGTATACTCACTCCGAGAAACTCAATTTTGCACTAATAATGTCTGCTAAGTACCTCAGGCCTTACTTCCAAGCACACCCAATAGTGGTTGTGACGGACCAGCCACTGAGGACCATACTCAGCCAACCCGAGACCTCTGGAAGATTGGCCAAGTGGTCCCTGCTGCTCGGCGAGTTCGACATAGTACACCGGCCAAGATCTTCTCAGAAGGCCCAAGTCCTAGCCGACTTCGTGGTCGAGTGCACCGGGTTCACCGAAGAGTCAGAGCAGACAACAACGGAGCCCGGTCCAGGAGAAAAGCCTTGGATCCTCCATGTGGACGGGGCATCCAATTCCGGCGGGAGCGGAGCAGGCCTCATCCTCACTAACAGCGATGGGGTTGTGGTGGAATGCGCCCTCCACTTCAAGTTCGCCGCGACCAACAACCAAGCGGAGTACGAGGCACTCCTCGCAGGCCTAAGAGTCTCCCGCGAGTTGGGTGTGCAAGACCTAAAATTCTTCATCGACTCCCAACTGGTTGCCGGACAAGTCTCCGGAGAGTATGAAGCAAGGGACACCCAGATGATGAAGTACCTGGAGCAGGTCCGCGTGAACACGACAGGCCTCCGGTGTTTTAGCATCTTCCACATCCCCCGAGGGGAGAATGCACGCGTGGATGCACTGTCCAGGCTCGCGACCTTGCCGGACTCGTCACTAGGACGTGCCTACATCGAGTACCTCAAAAGTCCCAACTACAAGAGCTCGGCGGAGGTGCATCAAGTCATCCCTGAGCCGAGCTGGATGGACAAGTACATCCAGTACATCACTAACGGCTCCCTACCCGAGGACCGCGTAGAAGCTGCCCTCGTCAAGAAGAAGGCCTCCTGGTTCGTTCTGATGGAGGGCTAGCTCTATCGTCGATCCTACTCCTATCCGCTCCTGAAGTGCCTCAGGCCCGCCGAGGCAACCTTTGTGCTCCAAGAGATACACGAAGGCCTCTGTGGGAACCACGTGGGAGGGAGAACACTGGCTTATAAAGCTCTTCGCCAGGGGTGCTTCTGAGAGACCATGAGGGAGGACACCGCCGACTTCATTAAAAGGTGCGACAAGTCCCAGCGCCACACAAATATACAGCGCCAGCCGGCGGCGCCGATCTCCCAACTCTCAGCCCCTGGCCTTTCACCCAGTGAGAAATGGACATTTTGGGACCGTTTCCCCCAACACCAGGGCAGCGAAGATTCCTGCTGGTGGCGATCGACTACTTCACTAAGTGGATTGAGGCAGAGCCGCTAGCCCGGATTGCAGTAGCCAATGTCCGCCAGTTCTTTTGGAAGTCAATCATTTGCCGCTTCGGACTCCCCCGTTGTATCATCACCGACAACGGGCGACAGTTCGATAATCGGGAGCTCGAAGGGTTCTGCACCGAGCATGACATCCAACACTGATTCGTCTCGGTGGCTCACCCTCAAACGAATGGAGAAGCCAAGGTGACCAACCGGACCATCCTCCAAGGACTCGGGACCAGGATGGACCAAGCTAATGGCAGGTGGGCAGAAGAACTCCCAAGCATTATATGGGCCTACCACACAATACCCAGAACGGCGACCGATGAGATGCCCTTCAGCCTTGTTTTCGGTGCCGAGGCGGTCATCCCGGTCAAGCTCGGCGTGCCCACGCTACGAGTGCAACAGTATGATGAGGTGCGAAATTCGACGCACCTCCTGCTCAACCTGGATCTCCTTAAAGAAGCAAGGGATAAAGCCCGGCTACGAATGGAGGCATATCGGCATTGAGTAGCCCGGTACTGCAACGCCCGAGTCAGGACAAAAGCTTTCAAGCCCGGAGACTTGGTACTACGGCGGGCAGAAGCGTCTTAACCTAGGAAGTATGGCAAGCTCTCGTCAAAGTGGGAAGGCCCCTACAAAGTGGCTGAAGCTCTCTCACAAGGTTCCTATTACCTCGAAGATCTCGGCGGCGTCAGGTTTCCTCGAATATGGAATGCCAACAACTTACGAAAATATTATCAAAAATGTAAGGTTTCTCAACAATAATAATGACAATGGTTTTTCCTTGCGCAAGTGTTTATCTGTCTTATAGGAGAACCTTATCAATGTTCCCGAGCCTAGCTCCAGGACGCTAACCCAAGATCGGAGCCCAGACCTTCGGCCAAGGAATCCTCGAGCCAAGCTACTCTCAATCTCAAATGTCTTCGAGCCCAGCTCTGAGATGCCAAGGGATTTACGAGCAACGCAGCTCGTAATTATCAACATCCCCGAGCCCAGCACCAGGACGCCAACCCAAGACCGGAGTCCAGACCTCTGGCCAAGGAATCCTCGAGCCAAGCTGCTCTCAATCTCAAACGTCTTCGAGCCCAGCTCTGAGATGCCAAGGAATTTTCAAGCCACTTAGCTTGCAATTATCAACGTCCCTAAGCCTAGCTCCAGGACGCCAATCCAAGATCGAAGCTTAGATCTCCGGCCAAGGGACCCCGAGCCAAGCAGCTCCTATTAATGCCTCGAGCCTAGCTCCAAGGTGCCAAAGACCTGAGCATAACCCTCAGGCAATCCCTGGACCGGGGCCCAGCGCTCTGGCCAGGAAGGCCTCGAGCCAGCTCCAAGGCATCCAAGACCTGAGACCAGTCCTTAGGCACCTTGGACCGGGGCCCAGCTCTCCGGCCAAGGAACCACCAAGCCCAGCTGCTCATAACTGCCAAAACCTTGCACCCGACTTGCCGACACCAAAGCCTGGTAATTCGGCCCCAAGAGAGGTGAGATCCTCTTCTCTGATCTCCCCACCCAACAAAAAAAAGGGGAGAAAAGAAGAAAAAGAGAGGGGGGAGTGAAAGAAAGAGAAAAAAGAGGAAACAACCGAATAGAAGATGGGTCGTAAGAAAGTTCAAATCTTATTTATCAAGGATCAGTTACAAGTATTCTACGGGCCCCCGACATGCCAGGTGACCCCAACCAAGTACAGAAAGAAAACAAAATATAAAAGAAAAGGAGGGGGACTTGATGCGGGACTAAAACGCATGCAATTCTTTTTGTATGTTTTATATGTGAGGTTAGGTGATTAATTCCTGAATTTTGGATCAAAATTAGTTGTAGGGAATTTTATATGAGTTTTTGAAACCAAGCATGCAGATTAGAACCTAGAAAAGTACTAAAGAAGGATCGCCGAGGCTAAGAAGCCTCGGTTAGGGCAAGTTCCCCTACAATATAAAGACTGAAGGTAGAGGGGGTGTACCTGACAACGTCTGAAATGCCCGGTGAAGATCGCAACGAAGGGATCTCTCGTTCCTCGATAGATGCGGCCTGGAAAACCAAGCCAAAGACCCGCGGTACCCGGCTTTCTGCTCGGTGGTCCGATTGAGGCTTGGCTGGAGTCGTTGGATTCGTAGGAACTCGGGGACTGCAAACGACCTGTCAGGGATTAGAAAACTCAAAGAAGATCAAGAAAATAAAGGAAAACAGCAAAGGAAAGAAAGTTTTGGAGGGAGCTGGAAGGATGGTTGGCGGTAGGAAGATTGTTGCAAACACCGGGAAGAAGAACTCTCAAATCCCTTTATGCACACAGCAAGGTAATCACACAAAACAATATAAGAACTCAAGGTTTATTTCATATCAAAAATCTCTCCTCATACAAGAGGCTAGGGTCCTTTAAATAGACCCTTAACCTTGGGCTCCAAGTAAGAACACATTAATCTTTACATAAGAATCCTTTTCCCTCTCAAACCCTGGCTAGAAAATATGGAAACATTAGGTAGAAAAATCCCTAAAAATTTTCTTGACTTGGCCAACACTCCAAGGATGCCTAGGGGGCATGTTAGGCTTCTAGGAGCAGCAAGAGGCCGGCCCAAAGGGACTCGAGCGTATGAGCTTGGGCCTCTAGAAGCTGGGGTGGCCTGGTAGCCAGGTAGCAGGAATATTCCTGGTATCTTGCTTCTTAGGGGCTTGGGCTTGGCGCCCGGGCTTGATTTCTTTGGGCTAGGATGCAGATGGACCTCTGGAATCATGGATGCCCTTATCTATGAATATACTTTGACATCTGGAAGGGAATCTGGGCATCTGGAGGGCATCTGCAAGGAATCAGGGTTTTCTAAATTTTTCCTCCTGGGGTCTTCAAATCTTCAAGCTGGGTTGGACTTGGGCTATACTTCCATGTCTTCAATCTGGTTGGACTTGGTCTTCACTTGTATGATGTGGTCTTGAGTCTTCAATATGGTTGAATAGGACTCAAATAAATAAAATTAGCTCGACATGAGATGACTAACATTGGACTGAACTAGCTCAACATGAGTTGACTAGTACAGAACTAAAACTCAAAAGACTCAAATAACAACTAAAATGGACTCAGATGGGCTAAGTCCTTATTACAGATGGACTCATAAATTATTGATCAATTCATAGAGGGTTGAAAAGCCTCTGTCTTATTCTGGTGCCTCCGGTGTCCCCACCAGGACTACCCTCCGGCTGACCCCTCAGCTGGTCCACCGGGCTGAGAGTCTCTGTCCATAGGGACCTCCGGCTGTGCTGCTCCGGTCTCGAGCGGTACGACTAGTGTAGAAGGCTCAAGAGCGATGGCCTCCTCCGCACCCGACTCCTGGTCCGAAGTTCCGGGGTAATTGAGGTTGCTACGGCCCTCAACCGAGATGAACTCCTCAACTTGGCGGCGTAGGTACATGAAGCCCTTGTAAAAGGAGTCCGATGCCGTTTGTTGGATCTCGACGAGGAACTCCTCCGAGGCCCTGTACCTTACAATCACCTCCTCAGCCTCCTTCTTCGCTGCGGCCACCTCATGCCTGGCATCCCTAGCTGACTTGGCCGCCTCCTCGGCCGCCTTCTGGGCCGCAGTCGACTTCTCCTTCTCTGCCGCCAGCCGGGCCTGGAGGGATTGAGCGATTCCCTTCTACCGGGTGGCCTCAGCGTTGAACATGCCCAACCTCTGCTCGACGTCGGCAAGCTCCTCGGCCTTCTTCCTCGACTGGCCCTGCTCTCGGTCGAGGCTCTCCTGAAGCTCTCTTGCTCGCCCCTTAGAATCGGCGAGTTGCCTCTCGAGGTCCTTGACCCGTCGGTCAAGCGCCCCTTTGGAGTCAGCCCTCCTCTTCAGGTCTGCCTTCAGCAACGCGATCTCGGCCGCCTGTTGCTACTCACCTGCTCCCAGCTTCGGCAGTAGCCCCTGACGAAGAGGGTCTCGACACCGACCTTCACCATATAGAAGGTTAGCAAAAAAAAAAAGAAGAAAGAGGAAGAGATAGAAAAAGATGAAGTCGCTCACCGTATAGAGCTGGGGGAAGATGCTATCAATCACGTCTCCTAGCCGCAGCCCAGCCATCTCCTGCCAATCGCATGACTGGATAGAGAAATCTATCATGCACCATCCAGGGCATGGTTATCGAGCAAGGAGCTCTCCGGTCCCAGCTTGAACGGAAGACGATGTCTCGCCTCGTCCCTCCTGCTCTCTTGGGGAGCTGGTGCGCCCATCCCCCCAGCAGCGAGACCCCCAGGGATCGGTCAGGGATCTGGCACCATTGCAGTTGAAGCCCTATTACAGGAGGAGCTCCAGTATGAGCCCCTCCCCCCTCGACCTCGGTCATCACCGGGCTTGGGGGGCGGGAGGATGCAGTAGCAGCAGCACCAGCCCGAACGACCACCTCGGGCTCCGGAGAAGGGACCTCGACCCGTGGCCTCATCCGCCCTTCGACTCCTCGAACCACCTGCTGACTCAGTCCTGGTGTCACGGACGGTGCAGGAGCCTCCTCAACCTCCCTCCTCCTCAAAGCGACCGACACGATGGGGGCGGTCGTTGATACACCCTCGACCCGGGCCCGCCTCGGGGGAGGCTCATCAGCCATCCCGGTGGGTGGCCTCTTCTTGGTGATCGACAGCAGGTCGCTCTCCGAAAAGATCATCCCTGCACATAGATCAACCACAGGTTAGAAGCCAAAAAGGTTAGACCAAAGTGAAGAGAAGAGAAAACATATATGCATAGAAGAAAGACCTAGGCCGGACTCACCCGACCCCCTCGTCGGGTTGACCCTGGCATCAAGGAGGTTCTGCTCCAACAGCAAAACCTCGAGAGAAGGGATCTGGGCGGTGCGAAGCTGATCATAGTCATCTTGGTCAGCTGCATCAACCAAGGAGATTCGGTTGGAGGACTGGTCCGGATCACTCCAAGCCCAGTCAACTCCCTCGACGGCAGCGAAAAAGAACTTGCTCTTCCATCCCTTGATGGAAGAGGGGAGCTCGAATCTAATTCCCTTTGGGCGGGAACACAAGGACCACCACCTGTCCTCAGTCGGATGGCGTTTCAGGATAAAGAACGCCCTGAACAAAGAGAACCATATGACAAACTCGTGGACATGGCAGAGGACAATGAAAGAAAAAATAGTCCTAATGGCGTTAGGGACTAGCTGAGCGGGGACCAGGCGGTAGTTGCTCAGCACGGACATGAAAAAGGGGTGGAAGAGAAAGCGAAGCCCTCCCGAGAAAGTCTCTTCGTAGAAGGCAATCCGGCCCGGACCACTCGAAGTGACCCTTTCCCCGGGTTGGGGGACCAAAAGCCAGACGGAGTGAGGGATGCCATAGACATCCCAAATGGTCCCCAGCTCCACAGCAGAAATCGTCGAAGCGATCCTACCAGGACCTGTTGATCGAACAGACTCGGGAACTGGTTCGGGTGGGGGAAGAAGGAGAGAAGGACGAGAAGAAGTGACCCCCGGTTCTCTAATGGACACGGGGTGAACTGGAAGGGCCGGTCTCCTACTAAACTCGAACCGCATCCCCTCTGACTCCTCATCGAAGGAGGAAGACACTGGCCCCTGTACAGGAGGACCGGGACGAGACATCCTATGAGAGGGACCCAAGGAGAAGAAAGATTGGACTTGGAAGAAGAACCCTACCACAAAGGAAAAGGAGGAAGAAGGGGGGACCGACCTGGTTCCTTAGAGGGAGGAAAGGCGAGAGCGGATCGTGAAGAAGAAAGGATCCAAGCACTGTAGCAGATGCGAAGGATTTGAAAGAATGGAAGTTTTAGGTGAAAAACAATCCATACCGTTACGACCCCTCCTCCAATGGATCCATGCCACGTGCTTCCCATCGAAGAAAAGGGCATCCCGGCTGCTCTAAATTCTGTGCCAACACTAACTGCTCCTCGGACGTGGCCACGCGGCGCCCCCGCACTGGCCTGCAGGACCATCTCACGGAGCGCCAACAATCATGGCCATCATTGTGCCAGATCCCCGCCTTTCCACGTCAGCATCATAATTAACTCCCTTCGGCCCGGGCGCCATGCACTAACGAGCCTCGAGAGTGGGGGGCAAATGATGTGGCGAGATCACTGATGTGGGGAAGCTGACAGGCGCCACATCAAAGAAGGCCGCCGTGTCGGATGCCAAGTCAATTCCCCAGCTCTGACTGCTTCGCCGAGCCGAGCTCGTTCAGGATAATGAGCCGAGCTCCATCCTCCACCAGGTCGGATCCGCGAGCTCTGGATGCTTAGGCCGGAGCCACACTCCGCTCTCTAGAGCGAGACCCTCGGAGGTTGAGCCCTGTGGTTGGAGTCAAGCTCAGCCCTCCTTCGCCACGTGGAGCCTCTCCGAGCGCGAGCCCTCTGAACCGGGCCCGCACTCTGCCCTCCATAGCGACACCCTCGGAGGTTGAGCCCTGTGGTCGGAGTCGAGCTCGGCCCTCCTCCGCCACGTGGAGCCTCTCCAAGCGCGAGCCCTTTGGACCGGGCCCGCATTCTGCCCTCCAGAGTGAGACCCTCGAAGGTTGAGCCCTGTGGTCGGAGTCAAGCTCAGCCCTCCTCCGCCATGTGGAGCCTCTCCAAGCGTGAGCCCTCTAGACCGGGCCCGCACTCTGCCCTCCTCCACCAAGGTGACCCCGCAAGCTCGGGATGTTTAAGCCAGAGCGAGCCCTGTTATCCTAGCTCAGCCCCAGCTCGGACGTAGGCACCGCCATCCCAGGACACCGGCAAGCCGCCCAAGGACTACGGGGCGGCGCCCCCCATACCGCAATAACTACCTATTCACCCGTACTTCCAGGAGGATGGGCCACCTAGAGAGCACGAATCCCAAGGGCGGCGACCCCCGGATCGAGGCTCTGCCAAGCTCCCCGGAATGGGTAGACCGGAGAAGATGTCAGAATGAATAGAAGCTTCCCCTACCATGTGTCAGGAAAGACGTCCCATCCATGGCACGAAATCCTGCCGCACGCGCCGCCAGCCCAGTGAGGATCCCGAGGCAAGCATCCAACGGTCATTTTTTGATTACAAAGAACAATCGATACCCCCAGAAGGGGGAAGGTAACACAATACCAACACCAACACAAGTGCAAGCTCAACCAAGAGGGTAAAGCACCATCACTATCACTACTGAAAAATGAGAGAAACAAGGAGAGGCGGCAGAGCAGAGAGCCCCTCTATCCCCGCCGTTGTTCTCCCCCTGCTACGTTCTCCTCTTCATTCTCACACTATTCACTCCTCCTAGTGCGGAGTCTATCAAGAGGGGCCCGACCAGGAGGATCTGTTCTCCTGTATCGTCACTGACTTAACCATCGGAGTGCCCCCTCGGAAACCCCGGCTCGGGTCACTAACCCCCTGTTTCGTAGGTGCAGGGCTACCGGATGGCGAGGCAGCAAAGGAGGTGCCCTCCGATGCCGACAGCAACTACAGGCCACGACGATCTTGACGGCAACAATAAGTAATATGAAAATAGGAAAAATCTTGGGGACTTTTTTTTTAAAAAAAATGTATGGCTTGATACTTGTTGAGAGGGTCTATTCTTTGGAAGGTGGTGATTGGAGTAGAAGATGGACATGGAACTAACCTAGCGGGCAAATTCCTAAGGCACGGGCGACAGGATCAGGACAAAAAGAAAAATCTCTCTCCAACCCTGGGCACAGCGAAAGACCCCCTCCGGGCGCTCTCCCCTCCTTTTATAGGTGTTGAGGGGCCGTCTCCCAGCACCCCTCGAGCACCGTGATCCGTGGCATTCGACGCGACGTCTTGATTGGATGGGGACGTCGAAGGGACGCGTTGGTTCGCATTTGATCACGATCCACGTAACCGCCCGGCCAACCATGGATGCACCGCTCCAGTTTCCATGCCAACCGTCTGGATCTCGCCACATGGCCCACGTCGCATCGGGGTCGCGTCGGGCGGGCGTTACGGACTGACATTTCTTAATGGCACTGTACCATCATTAACCATCTTTACTGCTACCGCCAATGCGGTGCCAACACCTGTCCAAGGGTCAAGATTCGGAGCAGAATTGAACCGGCCGCTACATGCTAGTTCAGGTTCGCCATCATTCGAAGAGCCGATGCATTTAGTGCCAAATATTGCCCTCGTACTTCGAGATCATAAAATCGCTCGAAGCTCAAGGGCAAGGGGGGCAACTGTTGTACCCATCCAGCTCACCACTGAATCACGCCGGTTCCTTTTGGCAATCCGACAGGATCGGCCCCTCTGAGAATGCCAATGGACGTGCAAAGTTGGCCCGTTGGGGCAGAGGTTCGGCGGCCACTCCTCTGGGGTCAGGCTCATCTATCTCCTTCAGCAGCCAACCCACTAGGGCAGAGGTCCGACGGCCACTCTTTCTGGGGTCCGGCTCATCTATCTCCTTCGACAACCGATCCATTGGGACAGAGGTCCGACGGCCACCCCTGCCGAGTTCTGAATAGTTCGCTTCGAGATCCTAGAGTGTTCTAGAAAGCTCTTTTGTTACAACAGAATTCTGCCACCGCTGCAGCGCCGCTCCACTACTCCTACAACTGTGCCCCCTCAGGGTGCCACGTGGCCGCTCTCCAGGTCTTGGTAGGGGCATATCGATCTTTCTCGGCCTGCCTCCTAATAACTTTTGGACGTTCCGTGCCTATATAAGGTATCGTGGAAACCCTGCTCGGGAGTAAGTTCACTCTTCCCTCTCCAAATGCTGCCCATTTTTGATTCCTCCATTCTGTTGCTCCCACTCTTGAGTTGACTTAGGTATCGGAGTGTCCCCCACCGGAACACCATCTGCGCATAGAGGACTTTATTGCAGGTGGACCGGAGGAGGTCCACTCTGGCAATGCCGACCGACTCGGCCCAGGAGAAGATACAGCAACAATACTAATTTCAACTAATATGGATTATGGGCAAAAAATCTCTTGATGCTCATGCGGACAAGTTGGTATGCTAGGTTAATCTGGGAAGGAGGGAGCTTTAGCTATCTCACTCCCATAAGATGTACTTGCATCATAATTTACATGCTAGGAAGATCTATGAATTTGATTTAAAGTAGCATCAACTAGCCTTTTAGGTAAGTCGAGAAATGCTCGAAAAATGTGTCTACTAGGTAATCTTGCTTGGGGAAGTAAGTTATTTAGAGGCTGCTCAGCCAAGGAAAAATATTGCGTTTTCTTTCCTCTCGTTGGTTTAGAAGCATCGCATAACCCACTAACATAATTTTATCAAAAAATAATAATGAAATGGCATGCAGTGACCCGTGTCGTCTTAAACTTCTAATTGAAAATAAATCAAAGGCCAAAAAGTAATGCAACGTGACAAATTTAACCGATCAAAATGCATCTTTGCCGGCAAAAGGAGATGAGACCTGTTGCCACTGAATCTCCCAAGCCGTGCTCTTTCGACCGGGCTGATTGGAGTGCACCTCCCGGTTCCTGCAAAAAAGATCCCACGGGCCGGTGGCGTTCCGACGGGGAACACTCCGATGGCTAAGTCAATGGGAGACTTGGAGAAACAGAATGGAGGGATCGCAAAGAGATAGCTTGTGGGAAAGGAAGAGCCCGTTCACCTCGTGGTCCCTCTTTTACCTTATATAGATGCGGAACTTTACCGGAATCTGTTAGGGGCTAGGCTGGAAATGGCCAATTTGCCCTTAGAGAAATCTTGGTAGTGGCCAAGTGGTACTAGGATGGAGTGGCGTCGTGGGATCTACAGAGTAGTGACACTGAGATGTCAGGAATCTGTTGTTACAGAATTCTGGTACCAGCTGGAAGGGGCCTCCGAGCCATCCTTGGAGTGGCCCATTTTGGATCGATATAGGCCTGGTGAAATGGGTCGGTCGGGCCTCGGTGGGTCGGTCGGATCTCTGGTGGGTCGATCGGACCTGGCTGAAGGACCATCGACTCTAGTTTGGTTCGGAGGGAGGCAAATTATGTATAACAGTTGCCTTCTTTGCTCTTGGCCTTCGGGAGGGCCTGTTGCTTCGAAGGGCGAGCACATCATTCTTGTATTGAATGCATTCGTCCTTGAGGGGATTGCGGATCTGATCAGGTGTGCTGCGTCTGGTCATTCTCCACTTCAGAAGCTCGCATCTTGGACAGGTGTCGACCCTGCATTGGAAGCGGAGGGAGTGACAGTTAATGTAGAAGGGGTGCAATGATGAGTGGCCAACTGGCCCACTCGGCCGTCGGCCTTCAAAGGTGATTTGAGTGATGTGGCGATATTTTGGCGGTTGGTGCTGCGTTGGGGGCGACCCATCCACCGCTAATCTAGCGATCACGTGGATCGTGGCCAGACTATGTTTCCTTCCATCGCATCGGCTTTCACTGCGTGGGGAGTTGTACCGCCTGATGTCTAGGTCACGGTGCTCGAGGAATGGTGATAACCGCTTCTTTCAAGGGCTATAAAAGGGGACGTTGAGGCTGTGGGCGAAGCTCTTGCCGCATTTGTCCTCGGAGAGAGATCATCCTTGAAGAGAGATTTCAACTCGCTCCAACATCTTCAACCTTTTAAAAACCCAGTACTCAGGTCAGTTCTTCTTCCCTCCAGTCCCGTAGCAATGGCCTCTGGTAGTCGGAGCTCTAGCCATAGGATAGAGGGACTAGGTCCCAGCCAGGTCCAATCTGAGCTAGTGCGGGATCGGGTAGAGGCCCTTAGAGTTAGGTTCAATATCCCTTCCACCCTGCACCTCACCATCCCGGACTGGGAAGGGAGGGTGACCTGGCTGCCAAACCCGGGAGCTCTCCCGGTGCATGAGGATCACTTGAAGGTCGGCCTTCGACTTTCTCTGTGCAACTTCTTCATCAAGTCTTCAACTTGTATCAAGTCACCCCTGCGTAGCTGATCCCAAATAGTATTCGGGCCATCAGCTGCTTCGTGGTCTTGTGCTAAAGGGTTGGAGTAGAACCTAGGACTTCTCTCTTTGCAAACTTTTTTGTCCTATAGAAAGACTTCCGGAGAAAGGAGTGGTGGGTGTTCAACCCCCATCCCGGGCAAGAAGATAATCGGAGGTCTTCCGTCAGCCATTCATGGATGGAAGTCAAAGTTCTTCATGCACAGTCTTCAGCTTTGGAGCTTCAACCAGTCATGGGGGGAATCGAAGCCGACAGCTGATGGAGGGAGGGCGGTCTTGATGGCCAACCAAGCCGACTTCAATGAGTTAGAGGTAATCGGTATCACAATGTTGAAGGAGCTGCTTCGGGAGGACAGCCTCTACTCGGCTGGAGTTAACTGTCATGAATACTTAGGTAGGGTAGAAATCACTACTGTCGGACTTTTGTTCCGTCGGCTATATTCCTTCCTCCCTTACTCTGATCTTGTTCTTGTAACAGGAGAAAAAAATGAAGCCCGACCGTGCAAGGATAACAGAGTGAGTAGCAAGAAAGAGGGCCGTCCAGTCCGCGAAGCCAACCCCGGGCAAGCAGAAGAAACATCGGGTGAAAGAACAGCCCATGATCGTTGTGGCATCGAGCTCCGACAAGGACAATGTGCCCTTGTCGGAGCGATTGGCGGCAAAAGTGTCGGGACCTCTGCCTATAGTCGGGGGGTCAGCCGTCCGATCGAAGCTGGACCCATCGGAGCTGACCGAGGTGGAAACGGCCCCAGCCTCGTCATCCGCCGAGCGGACGGAGATGGCCCACCCCATAGATGAGAAGAAAGGGATGGCTGGAGGGGTAGACGCTAAAGAAGTCAGTTATGACACCTTCCAGCACTGGCACGCTCTTCACAACTCCCGGTAGGCCAGAGACCTACTAAAGGGGGCCATCACCCAGGCTGACTGAGAGGAGTCAAGCAAGCGCAAGTTGCCCGAGGTGGCGAGAGGCACCCACCTCAGTCTGATGAAGGTACTTTTGTTATCCCTTCATGTTCTTCATCCTTCTTTTCTTTTCTTGTGCATGACCAATATGTTTCGTTGCTTGTAGCTCTTTCACGAGGTCTCGATGATAGACGAAGGCCTCGACGAGATGGCTCGCGTAGCAGAGGTCTCGGTTGGGGAGGCTGAACGGCTGAAGGCGGCGGCAGTGACATCGTAGAAGGTCACAGAGGAGAGGCTTTCGACCAGTTTGGCCGAAGACGAATCTTTAAAGAAGCAAGCAGAGGGCCTGCAGACCCAGTTGGCCGAGCGGGAGGCCAAGTTGAAGAAGAAGAAGGAAAGGGTTAGGTCTTTGACCCGTCGGCTATCTGACGAGATGGAGCGGTTCGTCGATGTCGAAAGGAGCATACGGTCTCACAAGGCATTGACAGGGAAGTACCTGACCGAACTGAAAGAGATGAAGGAGCTGGCGGCGGAGCAGGTCTACGATGCCATGACGGAATACAAAGCTTCAGCCAACTTCAATGATAAGATGGAGGAGGCTGGGATGGCGAGCTATGAATACAGCTTCGATGACTACCTGAAAAAGGTGGCCGAAGCTTTCTCAGAGCTCGACCTATCCTCACTACAGCTGATGCACCTGCCAGAAGAAAAAGAAGGCCTGGCCGACACCGGGGTCGATGCCCAAACTACTGCCGATGCAAGATCGGTGGAGGCCTTGGTCGAGGCTTTGGATTTTGCACGGGAAGTCGAAGCCGAAGCTCCTTCGATGAGTGGAAAGGATCTCCCTCCTTTGTAAATTCTTGGCAAGACTTAAGATCAACTATAAAAGTCTGTCCATATCTTGTACAAAATTTTTTGGTTAATGAAATGACATCTTGATATCCATCTTTTGTTTTGTCTTGTTTTCTTTTTTTTAACGAGCTATTCTTGCCTCTTGTAGCCAACCAACGGTCCTTTCTGGGGTTGCCGAGTTCCCCATTGGCTTTTAACTTAGCCATTTATAAAAAATATTTCTAAGTGTTGAAAGGTCGGCTTAGTCCGAACTCATCTCCCTTAGAAATATTTCTAAGGGATCCTCGAACTAGCTGTTTATAGGAAATACCTTAAGTGTTTAAGGATCCCATAAAGTGCTTTTTGATCGAGGTCATATTTGAAATGGCTACACTATAGCCTTTTCCGATCGGGGTCGAACTTGAGTGGGCTGCACTAGAGCCTTTGTCGATCGGGATCGAATTTGAGTGGGTTGCACTAGAGCCTTTACCGATCAAAGTCGGACTTAAGTGGGCTGCACTAGAGCCTTTGCTGATCGGGGTCGGACTTGAGTGGGCTGCACTAGAGCCTTTGCCGATCGAGGTCGAACTTGAGTGGGCTGTATTAGAGCCTTTGCTGATCGACGTCGAACTTGAGTGGGCTGTATTAGAGCCTTTGCTGATCGACGTCGAACTTGAGTGGGCTGTATTAGAGCCTTTGCCGATCGAGGTCGGACTTGAGTTGGCTACTGTTGAACCCCGAAGTGATTTTGATGATAACAAAACATTGGAGCATATATTTGGTTATCTAACAACTCTTCAAATGATTGACAAGTTTTTGTAGGATGACTACTTTGACATATTTTTTAATCCTACATCCTTTATTTCTTTGTGTTGAGTTGTAAGTAAATAGAATCTTGTAAAGAAGAACCCAACAAAAAATTTTCCATTGAAATCAAATATAAAGTGTTGCTTCCACTAGGTTTCAAGCTTCAATTTTTCTTGATTTTGGTGTAAGAGGATCTTAACGAAGCCTTCAAAGCTTGACATAAGAGTTCTGAAAAATTGGAATTGGTATGAGTGTAGAATCAATCTCGAGCCGACTGGATGGAGGAACCAGCCGACTCTGGCACTGGCACAAGAAAGAAGATCTCTGGCATGCCAACCCAGCCGACTGGCACCAAGTCCCAGCCGACTCGTCCAGAACTTGGTTGAGAATGTTCTGAGAATCTCAGGGATCCGAGCCGACTAGATTTCAACCTAGCCGACTCATCCAGAACTTAGTTGAAAATATTCTGAGAATATCAGGGATCCAAGTCGACTGGATTTCAGCCTAGCTGACTCGTCTAGAGTGAGCCTTTTTTTCAACTGTGGAACCTAGTCGACTGGTTTTCAACCCAGCCGACCCAAACCTAATCCTAGCTGACTCGAAGAATGTCCGAGCCGACTGGAATGACGGGGTCACTTCCAATGGCTTGTTCCAGTTTTCTGAGTTTGAATTCTAAAAGTGCTCCAACGGTAACCTGTCACTTTCCAACGGTCTACAACGTTCAAAATCAAGAGAAGGCAGTTGAAGTCTCTATATATGAGGTATGAGAACATCCTTAGAGAGGCTAATGAGTTATTGAACATTTATTGAAGTAAGAAGAGAGAGCACTTGAGCTTTGAAGTCAGTCTTCAAGTCTTCACCAACTCTTATCAGAAGCTTGAAGCATCTTTTGAGGAAAGCAAGGAAGCCATTGAAGAGCATTCAATTGAGCTTCACTCGAGCTGCATCGGCAACCATCAAACAACCTAGTTTGTCATTTCTGTTGCTTTTTTATTCTATTCTTAGAATACTTGGATTATTGGTGAGCCTGGTTGTAAAAACCAAATAGGTTTCTTTAGTGAGCCTACTGAAAACCAAAGTGTAGAGGTTCTAGGTGAGCCTGTGAAAACCTAGTGTGGATTTCTTTGGTGAGCCCGGTTTAAAAACCAAAGTGTAGAGGTTGGGATTGTGAGCCTGTAAAACAATCCGACTATATTCCAGTTTGGGGGATATAGTGAAAATCCTGAGTAGTGAACTTGGGTAGTGGACGTAGGAGCTCGGTTGCTCCGAACCACTATAAACTTGCCTTGTTTGTGTTGTGCTTTACTTACTTTTCAGCTTCCGCATCTAATTCTGATTAACACAACACTCCACCACTAAAAGAAATTATTTGTGCACATATTTGCAAGAAATTTTATAATTTTCAATTCACCCCCCTCTTGGAAAAAGCCACCTGGGCAACAGTTGGTATCAAAGCAATGTCTCTGATTACTTGAGTAAAGATTGATGGCTCATCCCATGAGTACATCCTTGGCCGAAGGCTAGTCAACAAATAGACCTCCACTATTCACAGGCACTAATCACTCTTATTGGAAAGCACAATTAAAAATTTACATTCAAGCTGTAGATTTTCAATTATGGAAGGTCATCTTAAAAGGGCCACACATTCCCACGATCAAAGTTGATGGCGTGGACATCCCTAAGCCTGAAGAGGACTGGGATGATTATGACATGAAAATAGGAAAATTGAATGCCAAAGCAATGAATTTACTATACTGTGCTTTGGATGCAAACGAGTTCAACCGAATTTTCACTTGCTCTTCAGCAAAGGAAATCTAGGACAAACTCGAAGTGACCCATGAGGGAACTTCTCAAGTGAAAACCTCAAAGATAAATCTTTTAGTTCACAACTATGAACTGTTTAAAATAGAACATTCTGAAATAATTTCTGCCATGTTCTCTAGATTTACGATATTATTAATGGTTTGAAGAGTCTTGGCAGGGTATACTCAAATGCTGATCTAGTTCAGAAGATATTTCGTTCTTTACCTGACAAGTGGGATCTCAAAGTCACAGCAATCTAGGAGGTCAAAGATCTCAACACACTACTACTGGATGAACTACTGGGATCACTCATCACCCACGAGCTAACTATGCAGCACAGAACTGAAGACGAACAGAAGAAAAAGAAAATTATAGGCTTCAGAGCTGCTGCCGAATCAAAGAGGGATGATGAAGAGTCTGAAGAAGAAAGCTCCTCCTCCAATGATGACCTAGAAGATGATGATATCGCTATGGTTATGAGGAGATTCAGAAAATTCATGGGAAGGAAGAAAGGAAGATTCAACCGGAAATTTCATAGGAAGGATTATGGAAAAGAAAAGAAAAAGGACGGAGAGAAAGATAAAGAAGTAGTCCCCACATGCTATGAATGCAAGAAGCAGGGGTACATTCGTCCAGACTGTCCTCTATTGAAGAAATCCTTCAGACAGAAAAAGAAGAAGAAAGTCATGGTTGCCACATTGAGCAATAGTGAAGAATCATATTCATCTGAAGAAGAAGAGACCACCAAGACTGCAAATCTGTGTTTAATGGGTCTCGAAGATGAGGTAACATCCCCTAGCAATAGCATTGAATTTACATTTGATGAATTAAATTCCGCATTTTATGATCTATTATCTGAATTTAAGAAAGCTGGAGTAAAGATAAAATCATTGAAAAATATAAATGACTTTTTACTCAAACAAAAAAATAAATTTTAGAAAAGAATCTTTTATTGCAAAAAGAACTGCATGACTTTTCTGAAAGAATTAAAAGGTTGAAAAATGAAAATCTTTTATGTGAGAGAAAAAATAATGATTTACTTGCTAAAAATATTGAACTAAAAAAGGAGGTTACAAAACTCAAGCCATTAGTTGAAAAACTTGCTTTATCTTCAAATAAGCTTGAGTTAATTTTAAAAGAACAACGAATTTCAGGAAACAAAGCTGGAATTGGTTTTAAAATGTCTATTATGAATGGAATTTCAGCAACTACTTTTGTGAAATCTAAACAACCTGTTCAAAACATTTTATCACAAAAGGTCTTGGCTGCACCAAAAACTGTTTCAACTTCAAAATCTTTATTGTATATTCCTAAGAATTTGAGCAAAAAGGCTTATATTTTAAAAGGTTTAAAATCTGCATCAATTGCATCAACTTTTAGAACTTCTAATTCTGCTCTTAATAAAAACTCTAAAGTTGTATGCTATGTTTGCAAAAGAATAGGACATAAAGCTTTTGATTGCAATAATTCTAAAAATGTCCATAAGAATATAAGAAAAATCTGGGTTCCTAAAGGAACCACCTCTACTGACATGCAAGGATCCAAGGTAGCTTGGGCACCTAAAATAATTCATTGACTATTTTACAGAAATGTCTTGCAGCCCAAAATTAAAGAAAAAGTGGTGCTTAGACAGTGGCTACTCAAGACATATGACGGGTGACAAGGACCGGTTTATCACCCTTGAAATGAAAGAAGGAGGTATGGTTACCTTTGGAGACAATGGCAAAGGGAGAATAATCGGTATTGGTAAGATCAAAATAACTCCCTTCACTTTTATTGAAAATGTTTTGCTAGTAGACAAGTTGAAGCACAATCTCTTAAGCATTAGTCAATTGTGTGATAAAGGCTTCAAGGTTGTCTTTGAGTTCTCTATGTGTATAGTAACTAACTCTTTAGATTCTAGCAATAAGTTCATTGGACATAGACTTGGAAATATCTATGTGGTAGATCTTAATAATTTTGCCATGTCAAGTAGCCTCAGTCTAGTTGCAATGAATGCTAAGACCAAAGAGTCGTGTTTACTATGGTATAGATGACTAGGTCATGCTAGCATGCATACTATTACCAAATTGATTTCTAAAGATCTTGTTAGAGGCATGCCTAAGTTTAAAGTTGATTTTGATAATGTTTGTGGTGCATACCAAATGGGTAAACAAACCAAGGGGAGTTTTAAATCAAAAAATATAGTTTCTACAACAAGACCACTTGAACTACTTCACATGGACCTTTTCGAACCTACTAGGACTACAAACCTAGGAGGTATGAAATATGCTCTTGTGATAGTAGATGATTTTTCAAGATTTACTTGGATTTTGTTTATTGCTTCAAAAGATGAAACCTTTCATGTTTTCAGAAAATTTCATAAAAAGGTTTCAAATCAAAAGAACTTATCTTTAATTTCAATTAGAAGTGATCATGGAACTGAATTTGAAAATCAATTTTTTGAAGATTATTGTACTGAATTTGGCATTGATCACAACTTCTCCGCTCCTAGAACATCTCAACAAAATGGTATTGTAGAGAGGAAAAATAGGACATTGGAAGAAATGGCTCGCACAATGTTGTGCGAAGGCAATCTTCCAAAGTACTTTTGGGCAGAAGCGGTGAACACTGCTTGCTATATTTTAAACCGCGTTTTGATCTGTCCTATTTTAAAGAAAACCCCCTATGAGCTTTGGAATGATAGAAAACCCAATATCAATTATTTTCATGTATTTGGATGCAAATGCTTTGTGAATAACAATGGAAAAGATAATTTACGAAAATTTGACTCTAAAGCTGATGATGTAATTTTTCTAGGTTATTCATTACATAGCAAAGCATATCGGGTTTTTAATAAAAGGACTCTTACTGTTGAATAGTCAATACATCTTGTATTTATTGAAACTAACCTTATACCTTCTATACAAGAAGAGTGCATAGATAATGATGCAGGTACATTGGGAAAAGGAATGGAGGACTTGAGCATTCAAGATAAAGACATTCAAGATGGAGAAGAAACAGTAAGTAAGGATCACACCAATCTATCGAGGGACTGAAGGTATGTTACATCTCATCCTAAAGAATTAATCATAGGAGATCCTTCACATGGTGTTAGGACTAGGTCTGCACATAAAGATGCACATGATTACCTAGCCTTTGTATCACAAATAGAATCCCATAGCCTAGAAGAAGCTGAGACTGACCCGAACTGGACGATGGTAATGCATGAAGAATTAAACCAGTTTGAAAGGAATAGGGTATGGACACTTGTAGATAGACCTACTGACCATCCAATAATAGGAACCAAATGGGTTTATAGGAATAAATTAGATGAACAGGGAAACATAATAAGAAACAAAGCTAGATTAGTGGCTAAGGGATATAACCAAGAAGAAGGTATTGATTTTAATGAAACTTATGCACCTGTAGCAAGACTAGAAGCCATTAGATTACTACTTGCATTTGCTTGCTACATGAATTTCAAACTTTTTCAAATGGATGTAAAGAGTGCATTTCTTAATGGTTTTATCTCTGAACAAGTTTTTGTGGAACAACCACCAGGTTTTGAAAATCACATCCTTCCAAACCATGTATTTAAATTAAACAAAGCATTGTATGGTTTGAAACAAGCACCTAGAGCCTGGTATGATAGACTTAACACTTTCTTAATTGAAAATGATTTTTCAAGAGAAAATGTAGACAAAACCTTATTTATCAAAAAGAAGAATAATGACATCTTAGTTGTACAAATATATATTGATGATATCATTTTTGGTGCAACTAACGAATCTCTATGTAAAGAATTTACTAAGCTTATGCAGGGAGAATTTGAAATGAGCTTGATGGACGAACTAAACTACTTTCTTGGATTTCAAGTAAAACAAACAAAGGAAGGCATCTTCATTAACCAAGCTAAATACATCAAAGAAATCATCAAAAAGTTTGGTATGGGTAGCAAATCAATGAGCGCACCCATGAGCCCAGCTTGCAGATTGGACAAAGATGAAAATGGATCCAATGTTGACCAAAAGCTATATAGAGGTATGATTGGATCCCTATTATATTTGACTGCAAGTAGACCTGACATATTATATAGTGTATGTGTATGTGCTAGATTTCAGTTATCACCAAAAGAAATACATATGCTTGCTGTTAAGAGAATAATTAAATATTTGAAAGGAACAAGTAATTTAGGAATTTGGTATTTTAAACATTCTACCCTGAATTTAATTGGATTTTCTGATGCTGACTATGCTGGTTATAAAATAGATAGAAAAAGCACTAGTGGTACATGCCAATTTCTAGGGTTGAATTTAATTTCATGGCACTGTAAGAAGCAAAACTCCGTAGCCTTGTCCATTGCTGAGGCAGAGTACGTGGCTGCTGGTAGTTGTTGTGCTCAAGTATTATGGATTAAACAATAACTAGAAGACTTTGATGTATCACAATCTAAAATTTCAATTAAATATGATAACACAAGTGCTATCAATTTGACAAAGAATCTAATTCAACACTCTAAAACCAAGCACATTGAAATTAGATATTATTTTATTAGATATCATATTTCAAATGATAATATAGTGCTTGATTTTGTTCCTACTGAAGATCAATTATCTGATATATTTACTAAGCCACTTAATCAAGACATATTTGAGCTAATTAGGAGTGAATTAGGACTTTGCGATCCCTTTTAAATTCTCTAACCTAATTCTTTCAAATTTAAGGAAACATCATCTAGAAAACCTCCTGATTTCATTCTCTATCATAGAACCTAACTTTCCTTAGAAATTTTCTCCAAAATCTCTCAGAATTATGATCAAAATTTTCAAAACCCTAATTTCTCTGATTGAGTCGACTGGTTTTTAAACCGAGTCAACTAGATTTTCTACATGTTTTGAACGTGTTCTGGCTTAGCCGGCTCGAGCTTTTTCGAGTCGACTAGATTCTCTGTGTGTTTTGGGCGAGTTCTGGCCTAGCCAGCTCGAGCCTCTCTAGGACTTTTTCGAGTCGACTGGATTATCACGCCTGAGTTTTTATTTTGGGGCGTAAACCCCATTTCGAGCTGTTTAACCTTCATTTCAACTTTCTAACGGTTCGTTCCACTCCTAATCCTATTCCAAAAATTCCTATCTCCCTTCTAAGCTCTCCAATCTCTCATTTCTTCCCCTTTTCTAGTAATGGCTCCAAAATGTGCTACCGAGAAACGCTCCATTAGGGCTGCTCCGTCCATCGAAAGGGAAAGAAGGACTAAGAGGCGTCAAGAAGAGCTGACTGCCACTATTCATAGTGAAGAACTTATGGAAGAACCTGCAAGGGCGGCTCCCAGTGCACCAAGCCAAATCCCTTCAATGTCCACAAGATCGATAACCTCTGGCCATCGCATTAACTTTGAATTCATTAAGGAGATTGGGTTAAAAATTGGTGATTTCATTGAAGATCAAGGTTGGAGAAAGTTTTGCTCCCTAAATGAAAAGACCTACCCCTTTCTTGTTAAGACATTTTATAAAAATTTGAGATTGGGGACAAATCATGTAGAATCTACAGTTAAAGGAAGAAGAATTGTTGTTAATGAAGAATTTATGCATGGTCTACTGGACTTACCTACTGATGGAGTGAAATTCTTAGTAATTCAAGATAAAGAAAAGGCTTTAAGAACAATCCTAAACAAGGAAGAAGTCAGTGGGATTGGAATTGTTTTTGCCAATACATTGTCTCTTGAAATGAGATTGCTACATAATTTCATTTGTAGAATATTTTTGCAAAGGACAGGAAGATTTGATTGGATAACTGAGAAAGACCTAAGCCTTATGGAGCATATCTTAGAAAAGACTCCTATAAACTTATCACATATTATCATTATGCAAATGAAGGAGACTGTTAGAAAGGCTAAAGCTTGCTTACCCTATGGAATGATACTAACCCTGCTGTTCAAGTCTCAAAGAGTGAATTTGGAAGGTGAAGATGGAGTTGAATTGCACCATACAGATGTCTACACCTCCAAATCACTAGAAAGAATGGGTTACATTCAAGTTAAAGGTGTTTGGAGAAAAAAAGGAACCAATGTCAGGGCAATAGATAGTTCAAGCAGTGAAGAAGATGAAGAAGAAAATGAAAAACCTGTTGATACTGCTGCTGCTAAAGTCAGAATATCTACTGCACCTACACCTGAGCCTGAATCACTTATTTCTGAGCCTGCTGCCACTTTTGAGGAGGCTGATGTACCTTTTCCTGATCTTGATATGCCTGCACCTGAATTTGATTTGCCTGCAGCTGATATATCATTACCACACTTCACTCTGGCAGCTACACATCCTCCAAACATTCAAAGTCAGATTGAAGATCAAATGAAAACTTTGACTGATTCACTGACAGAGACTATCACTGCACTTTTTGGTGATCTAAAGCAATCAGTGGATAGTAGACTTTCTAAACTGGAAGAACATGTTACAAATTTACAAGGAAAGGTTGAAGAAATATAAACCTCAAGATCTGCACCTCAAGTGGAACTTCAACTTATCCTAGACCTTATATCTTCTGGTTCTGAAAGCATAAAGAATTCAGTTGATGCAACATTAAATGAGTATAGAACTGAATTGAATGAAGCCAAAGGCACATTGGAAATAATTGCAGAGACTAGACAAATGGAAGATGACTATACAAGAGGCATTGGGATTATCAGGTCAGAACTTGGAAGACTTAGAGGATCCGCTGAAGCTTTTGCTAATGTCTAAGCTTCTAAGCTTATATTAATGCAAAAAGAAATCGGTGAAATGAAGGAGGCTGTGGACAAGGTACCTACAAGCCTCAAGGACATGGAATAGCAATTTGGTGCAATCTAGATGGAGATAGTTTCAATCTGTGGCACTGTTAGATTCTTGGAGATCACTGCTAGGACTAGACCTCTTTATGATCCTTCTCCTATTTCCTCTAGGGGTCCTACCACTTCTCACCATCCTAGAGCACCTCCACCTCATGCATCTTCTAGTAGACCTTCCAGACCTGCTTCTTGGTATGGTACTAGTATGCCTACCAACGTACCTAAAAAAGATTCTGATAGTGAGTAGGTCCTTAGTAGTTTCTATACTTTTTGGAAACTCTTTTTAATTATGTAATGATCAATATACTGAATCTTTTGATGGAAATACAATGAATATCTTTTTGGATACATGTGTGTATTTCTTGTTAACACTCTCTAATATTTTTTAAATAGAATTCTCTCTAATTTGAGAAAGTGAAATTATCTCAAATAAATCTTAATACAATCTCAATCTATTTAAAATCTGAGCTTAATTGTATAATCTTTTTGATTTGATGACAAAAAGGGGGAGAACTATTATACAATGAAGTGCATGAAAGAATAAACTTAATGAATTGAAATAGAGCTGCTAAAATCAATTATACAGGGGGAGCTTAATGAATATTGCATATCTTTTTCTGCTAAAGTGTTCAAATAAATGATAAAGGGGGAGAAATTTCACATTGATTAGAAATTTTATAAAAAGGGGGAGAAATACATGTTCAATTTGCTTCAATGTTTCATACTCTGCTCTCTACTAATTACATCTAACTGTCAATGCTTAATGTTGCTTAATACACACTTACATTTTATAGAATTGGCTTTGTGTAAAACTGTATAGCATACATTGATACTCATTTGAGAATACAGTTAATATTGTGATTCGACAAACAAGTGTAAATGCTTACTATGATATACATCTATACTTGTGAATAGAATAGATTTTTTCATGCCCAGTGTTTTGTCATCTCTTGGGAGTTTACGTTAGATCTACAACTCAAAGCCTATAACACTAGACCTAGCTAGACTGAGCTTATACATTGGGGCTCTGACAGATTTCAGAAAGCCTTGAGCGGAGCTGTAGTTTTCTTGTCATGGTTAACCCATTTATGATGAACAGCAAAATCCCAGCCTAACTATCATTGAGAATCACTTCTTTTAATTGAAAGACATATCAGTTTGTCAGACAATATGTAAGGTTTATCCCCATCCATAACCCAAATATGCTTTACATGTTTTGTTATCTTTTTGTTATCAGGTGCTTGATTGCTTCGAGGGTAAAGAGGGTTTCTACCCTATTTTGAAATTGTTTTAAGGTTTGTATATGGAGGCTATGATGATTTTGGATGTATATTTTCCTGATTCAACAATTTCTAATGGCTGCAATCTTGGATGGCCTTCTTTTGTAGGCAACCGATTGTTGTCGTTTTGATTTAGTTGATTGAGGTATATTTTGCTGATTCAACAATTTCTAATACCTATTGTTGCCGCTCTCGCCGCCGCGCCCGTGCCACGGATCAGCCGATCCTTCCTGACCGCCTGGCGAGGGAGCCTCCCTTCCCGCGGAGAACCTGCAACAAAGGGGTTAGAGGACCCTGGCCGGGGATCCCGGCGAGGGAGCTCCGACGGTCAAGTCAGTAGACGACGAGAAGGAACAGACTCTCCAGCTGGACCCTCGAAAGGATTCCAGACTTAGAGAGTTAACTGGTGAACGAAACGCTCTGGGGACCAGAATCTCGGCTGGGCCTCCTTGCCGAGCTCACGCCCAGTGTTCCCCTCTCGGGATCTCTGGTTTCTCTCTCGGAGCAAGGCCTTTTGCCGGTGCTTCCTCCCTGTCCCCAGGCTAATTGGCTTACCTTGTCGTCCCCAGATTCCTCCCTCTTTATCTCCTTTCGTCGTGCGCTTGTCCTTTTTTCTCCTCGGAAACTCCCCTCCCCCGTCCTCTTCTCTTTTCCCTTTTCGGTGAAGGAGGCTAGGCGGCTTTCTGACCTCGTCCGCCGGGCTCAGCAGGGAAAAGGCAAAGACAGAAGAGAAAGAGGGGAGGGCGGCGCTGGCAGGGCGGCCGGTCAGGCCTCGGGCTTAGTGAGAGCGCTCTCTTCCCCAAGCATGGGCGCCATCCATTTATGGGGCCTGTTCCGTCAGGATCGGGTCCCTCGGCCGCGGGACCTGTCGGGCCGATGCAAGTGATGTTCCGCGTGCCACCGCCCTCCGTACGGGACGCCGTCTGGGATTCGTACGGCCCGAGGGATGGCCTCGGGGCCCGTCTCTCTCCCCGGGGCCCTCTCCGTACGAGCGATCTGACCTCGGCTGAGTTGGACCCGTCCCCGGGGGCCAACTGGCGAGGGGCGAGGGATCGGCCGACCTCGGCTTAGGTGGACCCCTCCTGGATGGACACTTGGCGAAGTGGCAGGAGGTCGCCTGGCTTCGGTTGAGGTGGGCCCGTCTCCGGGTGGCCACCTGGCGAAGGGCGAAGGATCAGCCGACCTCGGCTTAGGTGGACCCCTCCTGGGTGGACACCTGGCGAGGTGGCAGGAGGTCGCCTGGCTTCAGCCGAGGTGGGCCCGTCTCCGGGTGGCCACCTGGCGAAGGGCGAAGGATCAGTCGACCTCGGCTTAGGTGGACCCCTCCTGGGTGGACACCTGGCGAGGTGGCAGGAGGTCGCCTGGCTTCGGCCGAGATGGGCCCGTCTCCGGGTGGCCACCTGGCGAAGGGCGAAGGATCAGCCGACCTCGGCTTAGGTGGACCCCTCCAGGGTGGACACCTGGCCAGGTGGCAGGAGGTCACCTGGCTTCGGCCGAGGTGGGCCCGTCTCCGGGTGGCCACCTGGCGAAGGGCGAAGGATCAGCCGACCTCGGCTTAGGTGGACCCCTCCTGGGTGGACACCTGGCGAGGTGGCAGGGGGTCGCCCGACCTCGGCCGACCTCACTTAGGCGGACCCCTCCGGGCCCGGGCGCCAATGAGGTGGTAGAGGAACTCCGAGCCGAGCTCGACCTCGGCGAGGGCGGTTTGCCTCAGACAGTCGTCGGGTGGTGTAGTCTTGCCGATCCTGGCTTTGAGGATGTGGCGCTGACTTGGCCGGGGAAACATACACGTGGCTCGCTCGTATTCGGTGATACCTGAGCCTGGCCACGTCACTATCACGGCTGTAATACCTATAATCTTGGATGGCCTTCTTTTGTAGGCAACCGATTGTAGTCGTTTTGATTTAGTTGCGGATTAAATAGTAGATCTGAGCCTCCTAGTTATTTTTCTTTATTTATTTTTCTTTTTCTTAGTAGATTATTTATATTTTTTTATAAATTTCTTGATATATACATGTATTTTACTGAATATATTATGCTTTAAGATTTGTTTAGTATTGCATAGCTTTCATTTTAAAACCATCAATAGCTTTGTTATGATCAATAATGATTTTTAAAGTATTTTTTACAAAACATGCATTGCATAGAAATATAGACCCGTCAATTGATTAAAGTACACATTCTACAATATCCGTACATTTATTTTATTTTTGTGCGGATGGGAGAAATATGTATAGTGGTCAATTGATTGTCTAGTTTGGACAGTTTGAGAATTGCAAATAATTTTATAGGTGCTTACAGTAATCAAGCAGTATGGATAGAGTTCCAGATATATTTCGGATAGCATTTTTTTTTAGTTCTCCTCATACATTTTTAGTTGTATGGGAAGAACTAAAGAAAAATGCTGCCAAAATTTTTCTGGAGCTTCTATTGCGTATCGTTTGATTACTGTAAATGACCTATATAATTAATATAATTCTTGAATAAGATAGGACCTCTTTACCTATTAGTTGGTGATAGGGTACATTTATTAGTTAATCTATGTTATTTTTCATATATTTTAAACAAAAAATTACTTAGTGCATTGTTATTAACTAAAACTTTTTTTGGTATTTAGATAACTTGAAAGTTGGATCATTTTATCCTAAAATCGATAAAAGCTGGATAAATAAATAAAGAAATACCAACGAATATTTAAATGGAGTTCATGATTTCATTAAATTCGGTATGGAGAAAAGTATTTTGAATGAAAAGATTTATTGTCCATGCCGACGATTTGTTAAAAGTCACTATCTAGATCCATAAATAGTAGAAGAATATTTGATATGGAATGGTTTTGCAAGAGGTTATACTCGGTGGATTTTTCATGGAGAACTTATGTTGCTAGAATCAAGTAATCAACCATCGTCTGATCCTGGATCCAGTAATATGCAAGAGAATCTAGTAGGAGATGATGATATATCGGGTTTGATTACAGATGCTTTTCGATATGGTGTTCAAAACTTTGTAGATTCAAGTGGTACACATGAAACAACGAGAGCTCAGCAATCATCAACTTCTGAGTCAGCTCGGTATCATAATTTAATGAAAGAAGCATATGAACAATTATATCCGGGCTGTTTGAAATTTTCTAAGATATTTTTTCTTATACATTTATTCCATATAAAATATATGAATGGATGGTTGGGTAAGAGTTTTACTATGCTTCTGAGGTTATTAAAGGATGCATTTCCAGAAGGTAATGGTTTACCATCCTCTTATTATGAAGCAAAGAAAGTTGTCAACGAGTCATGCAATATATATGGATCTTCACGATGGACAAGTCATGAAGGAGATGAGGATGATGTAGTGAATGCAACAGATACAATGCGGCATACAAAGAAATCGGCGAAGGTATTGCGTTGCTTTCCACTTATTCCTCGGTTGAGAAGGCTATATTCATCATCAAAAATAGCTTCACTGATGAGATGGCATCATGAAGGGCGTACAAAGGATGAAATGTTGAGACATCCAGCAGATAGTTTAGCATGGAAGGATTTTAATGATAGGCATTCTAATTTTGCCTTTGATATTCGTAATGTTCGGTTGGGTTTAGCTTCAGATGACTTCAATCCTTTTCGTACTCTAAATTCTACATACAGTACTTGGCCAATTGTTCTGATACCATACAATTTACCACCATGGTTGTGCATGAAACAATCCTCGCTTATCTTATCAATGGTTATTCCGGGTGATAAGGGTCCCGGAAATGATATTGATATTTTTCTACAACCTTTAATAGAGGAATTGAAACAGTTATGGGAAGGTGTCGATGTAGTTGATGTTTCCAATGGTGAAACATTCAAACTACAGGCTACTTTGTTATGGACTATTAATGATTTTCCAGCATATGCCAATTTATCTGGCTGTAGTACAAAAGGATGGGTTGCATGTCCTTGTTGTGCAGATTCGACACATTCGATTTGGTTAAAACATGGACGAAAATTCTGTTATATGGCGCATGATCGATGGTTAGAACCAAATCATCCATTTCGTTTTCAGCAAGATTTATTTGATGGTACCATAGAAATGGGATGTGCACCTATTCCACCTTCTAGAACTAATATTCTTAGACAAATAGATTACATCAGTTACACATATGGTAAATTCAAAGTCTAATAAAAAAAGAGGAAGGGATGATCAAGAAGGTTTGCCAGAAGAAATGACTAATACTACGGTGGATGCACAGGTATTTGAAGATCCTGATAATTTTTTTGAAAATGAAAATGAGGAAGATGTACAGATAGCATCTACAACTCAGCCCAGTAAACATTTATGGAAGAAAAGAAGTATCTTTTTTGACTAACTGATGCGGGACTAATATGCATGCAATTCTTTTTGTATATTTTATATGTGGGGTTAGGTAATTAATTCTCAAATTTCAGATCAAAATTTATTGTAGGAAATTTTGTATGAATTTTTGAAACCAAGCATACATATTAGAACCTAGAAAAGTACTAAAGAAGGATTGCCGGGACTGAGAAGCCTCGGTTAGGGCAAGTTCTCCTACAATATAAAGACTGGAGGTAGAGCGGGTGTACCTGACAATGTCTGAAGTACCCGGTGAAGATCGCAGCGAAGGGATCTCTCGTTTCTTGATGGATGCGGCCTGGAAAACCGAGCCAAAGACCCGCGGATACCCGACTTTCTGCTCGGTGGTCTGATTGAGGCTTGGCTGGAGTCGTTGGATTCGTAGGAACTTGGGGGCCTGCAAACGACCTATCAGGGGTTAGAAAACTCAAAGAAGATCAAGAAAATAAAGGAAAATAGCAAAGGGAAGAAAGTTTTGGAGGGGCTGGAAGGATGGTTGGCGGCAGGAAGATGGTTGCAAACACCGGGAAGAAGAACTCTCAAACCCTTTATGCACACAGCAGGGTAATCAAATAAAACAATAGAAGAACTCAAGGTTTATTTCATATATCAAAATCTAGCTTCATACAAGAGGCTAGGGTCCTTTAAATAGACCCTTAACCTTGGGCTCCAAGTAAGGGCACATAAGTCTTTACATAAGAATCATTTTCCCTCTCAAATCCTAGCTAGAAAATAAGGAAACATTAGGTAAAAAAATCCCTAAAAATTCTCTTGACTTGGCCAACACTCCAAGGATGCCTAGGGGGGGTGTGTTGGGCTTCTAGGAGCAGCAAGAGGCCGGCCCAAAGGGACTCGGGTGCATGGGTTTGGGCCTTTGGAAGCTGGGGTGGCCTGATAGCCAGGTAGTAAGAATATTCCCCGGTATCTTGCTTCTTAGGGGCTTGGGCTTGGCGCCTGGGCTTGATTTCTTTGGGCTAGGATGCAGATGGACCTCTAAAATCATGGATGCCTTGGTATATGAATATATTTTGGCATTTGGAAGGGAATCTGAGCATCTGGAGGGCATCTGCAAGGAATCAGGGTTTTCTGAATTTTTCTTCCTGGGGTCTTCAAATCTTCAAGCTGGGTTGGACTTGGGCTATAGTTCCATGTCTTCAATCTGGTTGGACTTGGTCTTCACTTGTATGATGTGGTCTTGAGTCTTCAATATGGTTGAATAGGACTCAAAAAAATAAAATTAGCTCGACATGAGATGACTAACACTAGACTGAACTAGCTCAACATGAGCTGACTAGTACAGAACTGAAACTCAAAAGACTCAAATAACAACTAAAATGGACTCAGATGTGCTAAGCCCTTATTACAGATGGACTCATAAATTATTGATCAATTCATAGAGGGTTAAAAAGCCTCTGTCTTATTCTGGTGCCTCCGTTGTCCCTACCGATTCTCCCGGGGTGGGAGGAACTCGACCCTGTCGAGTGAAGATCAAGCTGGCTCATATATCTCTCGAGGAGGTCTAGGTTGAGGTGCTGCAAGTCCTCTCGAAAAATTCATGAATCGTCCGATTCTGGCCAGCCTTGCCATCAGACCAGGAAACGTTGATAACCACGGCCCCGGGTCATAATGGCTTGATCGTCCAGGATATGCTCGATCCGTTCTCCTCTCTCAGGCCAAATTTGTTAGTGGACACTCTGGGTTAGGATCACTCATAATGAAAAGGAACAGGTCCAAAGGCCTCACTAGGTATCGTTGCCGGTTCCCTATACTCAACCAGGTCTATAATATTGAAGGTAGAACTAATGCCCAAATCCGAAGGCAAGTCTAACACCTAGGCATTTGATCCAACCTTCTCTATCACTTTAAAAAGGTCCGGCTCTGCGAGCATGAAACTTTTTTTAGGCCTAAGCCTAACCAAGATAGAATCCACTATATCAAATTCTTTGACCCTTCTTCGGGAATTAGCCAGTTGTTTTAACATTAGTGCGGGTGGTGAACATGCTAGGCACATGCAGACTCCTAACAAGATGATGCAAAGAACTCAAACCTACACCTAACAGACTCGACTAAAGAGGTTTATTAGGTCTTAACTACCACTTGGGCATGGGGGCATGAGTCGTGTTTGATGGATGACATGCAGAAGAAAATTTGCTAGTAACTCCTAATAAGTGCCAGAGGGTCTGCCAAAAGTAGGTAGCAAATGGGATGGGCTCTATGGATCCTTGCAACCTAGTAACCTCAACAAAATGTAACCTAATAGTTCTAGACACATGAGAAAACTCAGGAAATGATAGGAAATAGGAAGTGGGTTCAGAATTACTCTGGTAGGGTGGAGAAAAAGGTTCTGGGTTAGTTGGATAAAGTAGAATAAAAGAAGGCATGTCAGGGACTAATCCTAGACTAATGAGGTTAACCTTACGGGGTTGCGATATATCTATTGGGTTTGTATAATGGAAGGATGGATTATTAATCTCAGGGAAGAGGTCCTTAATGGGAACTATAGGAGGAGGCTCATCCTGAGGGTACTGATTCAAAGAGATCAGGTCCTTAATAAATTCTTCAGGTTCTTGTATTTTAGGACTAGACTCTATAATTTGGCTCTCCTCTATGGTTTCCTCAGGTAAGGCTCTAACAGTAGTACCTAGATTCTCTTCCTCTATTTGTTCTTCCACTATAGCTTTTGGTTGGATGTGGTTAGGGTCAACTACCTCTAGGTTGGCTTCTACCTGGGTATTTACTAGGCCAACTATTTCTAGGTCATCTATAGGTATCTCATCTTCTCCCTCATACTCATCCACTAGGCTCGCATCAGCTTCATACACTTCTGCATTAATGTAAGCCTTGTCAATCTTAGGAATGGTTGGAGAAGGTCGGCTAGGAAAAAATTGGCTAGGTCCTGGTTTCTGATTATGGACACTAATCCTATTATGTTCAAGTTGCCTAAGGGGTAGTGGCTCACTACTGGGCTCATATTTAGGGGTGCTAATCCTATGGGGTTCAAGTTGACTAAGGAAAACCTGACTAGTACTAGATTGATACTTAGGGGTTATGGGTTCTCTGGGCTCATAGGACAAGGGTGCAGATCTATGGGTCATGGAATTATAGGATCTGAGATCATAGGATTTTGGGTCAGCTCTATGGTCAGGTTCTAAGGATAGATCATGGTATGGGGTCCTCCTAAGGTTGGGCTCTCTATATGGGTCAGGATATTGGGTTCTCCTACGGTTGGACTCCCTATATGGGTCAGAATATTGGATTTTCCTAGGGTTGGGCTCTCTATATGGGTCAGAGTATTGGGTTCTCCTAGGATTGGACTCCCTATATGGGTCAGAGTATTGGGTTCTCCTAGGATTGGACTCCCTATATGGGTCAGAGTATTGGGTTTTCCTGGGTTCGGTATCATAATAAGGGTCATGGTAAGGGGTTCTTCTAGGTTTAGTATCATAATAAGGGTCATGGTAAGGGGTTCTTCTAGGTTTAGTATCATAATAAGGGTCATGGTAAGGGGTTCTTCTAGGTTCAGTATTATAGTATGGGTCAGGCTGAGGGGCTCTCCTAGGTTCAACTTCTCGGTATGGATCAGGATTTGGGGTCCTCCTAGGTTGAGGATTGTAGTACGGGTCAGGATAAGGGGCTCTCCTAGGTTCGACCTCATGGTATAGATCAGGGTTTGGGGTCCTCCTAGGTTGAGGGGACTCGGGATCTGGCTTAGACTGTGACCCATGGGTTCTTTGTATGGTCCCTACACGGCCTTCTAACTGGTCAAACCTATTGGTAAGATGGTCAATTCTATTGTTGGTTTGGGTACCAGACTGAGTTAACTGGGTAGTCAACTGGGCCATGGATTGGGTTAGATGCTCAGTGAGTGCTTTTATTTGGGCTTGCAAATTTTCCATGGGTTCAGACATTTGTGAAGGAGGTGGGTGATATGAAACCGCTAATCTAGTGCTCATGCAAGACTCGATTAGACCGACTACAGCTGACTAGACCTAGAGTCTAAACTAGATGCTCAATCAGGGTGGCAAACTAGCCTATAGTAATCCTGTACTCAGCCAGGCAGGTGTAAGGGGAGTGTTAGGTCCTTGATTACCAATCCTAGACACCAATCAGAGATTGGCCAGGTAGGCGGACCAGCACACAAGCCCTTCGGGATTGAATCCCTAAACCACCATTCTAGACACTGAGCACAAGGCACACACAGGTTAGTTTGACACAATGATCTGACACTTAGCCCGAACCCGACCAGTTGGTGTCCCTAGCCCACTAGGAAAAATTAAGTCTAGTTAATTTTAAGTTAAGGCTTGGGACCGAATGCAAGGGATATGGTTTTGGGCTGAGAGGTGATCAAATCCTCCCCCCATCTGATATAGCAAGAGTGCCCTTAAAAGTAAATTATGCAATGATGGCAGGCAGATGAGGATGCAAATTAGGGTTTAGATGTTTTTGGTATTTTTGGAGAATATTTTTTTTTTTTGGTATTTTTTTAAATAGAAGAAAACTTGCAAATTATGACCTAATATGTAGGAAATATACTAAAATTAAAAGATATGCAAAGATGCTAAACAAAACCCTAAAACTTCCAAACTTGTCTTGCTGAAAAAATAGAGCCAAAAATTTGCAGGCTGTATTTCAGCTTGTAGAAAATTCATAGGCCATAATAAAATCTGAGAAAATTCTAAAATTACAGAGAATTATTATGAATCCAGAAAAATAATTTTCAGAATTTTTTGAGTTTTTATCAAGGAGAAATAATTTAAATAACAGAGCATATATGGACTGAAAAATTGCAGAAAACAAGCCCTAATCTAAACTCTGATACCAAATGATGCGGGACTAATATGCATGCAATTCTTTTTGTATATTTTATATGTGGGGTTAGGTAATTAATTCCCGAACTTCAGATCAAAACTTGTTGTAGAAAATTTTGTATGAATTTTTGAAGCCAAGCATGCAGATTAGAACCTAGAAAAGTACTAAAGAAGGATCGCCGGGGTTGAGAAGCCTCAGTTAGGGCAAGTTCTCCTACAATATAAAGACTAGAGGTAGAGCGGGTGTACCTGACAACGTCTGAAGTGCCCGGTGAAGATCGCAGCGAAGGGATCTCTCGTTTCTCGACGGATGCGGCCTGGAAAACCGAGCCAAAGACCCGCGGATACCCGGCTTTCTGCTCGGTGGTCTGATTGAGGCTTGGCTGGAGTCGTTGGATTCGTAGAAACTCGGAGACCTGCAAATGACCTGTCAGGGGTTAGAAAACTCAAAGGAGATCAAGAAAATAAAAGAAAACAACAAAGAAAAAAAAGTTTTGGAGGGGCTGGAAGGATGGTTGGCGGCAGGAAGATGGTTGCAAATACCGGGAAGAAGAACTCTCAAACCCCTTTATGCACACAGCAGGGTAATCAAACAAAACAATAGAAGAACTCAAGGTTTATTTCATATATCAAAATGTAGCTTCATACAAGAGGCTAGGGTCCTTTAAATAGATCCTTAACCTTGGGCTCCAAGTAAGGGCACATAAGTCTTTACATAAGAATCATTTTCCCTCTCAAACCCTAGCTAGAAAATAAGGAAACATTAGGTAGAAAAATCCCTAAAAATTCTCTTGACTTGGCCAACACTCCAAGGACGCCTAGGGGGGCGTGTTGGTCTTCTAGGAGCAGCAAGAGGCCGGCCCAAAGGGACTCGAGTGCATGGGTTTGGGCCTCTGGAAGCTGGGGTGGCCTAGTAGCCAGGTAGCAGGAATATTCCCTGGTATCTTGCTTCTTAGGGGCTTGGGCTTGGCGCCTGGGCTTGATTTCTTTGGGCTAGGATGTAGATGGACCTCTAAAATCATGGATGCCTTGGTATATGAATATATTTTGGCATTTGGAAGGGAATCTGGGCATCTGGAGGGCATCTGCAAGGAATCAGGATTTTCTGAATTTTTCCTCCTGGGGTCTTCAAATCTTCAAGCTGGGTTGGACTTGGACTATACTTCCATGTCTTCAATCTGGTTGGACTTGGTCTTCACTTGTATGATGTGGTCTTGAGTCTTCAATATGGTTGAATAGGACTCAAAAAAATAAAATTAGTTCGACATGAGGTGACTAACACTGGACTGAACTAGCTCAACATGAGCTGACTAGTACAGAACTGAAACTCAAAAGACTCAAATAACAACTAAAATGGACTCAGATGTGCTAAGCCCTTATTACAGATGGACTCATAAATTATTGATCAATTCACAGAGGGTTGAAAAGCCTCTGTCTTATTCTGGTGCCTCCGGTGTCCCCACCACTAACCTTATTGGAAACATAATCTGATTCGGCATAATCTTGATGTCATGCACATAGAGAAGAATGTATGTGATAATCTGCTTGGAACATTGTTAAATCTTGATGGAAAGACCAAAGATAACATGAAGGCCCGAATGGATTTACAAGAATTGGGTATCCGACATAATCTTCATCCCAAAATGCTTGCTAATGATAGAATTTATTTGCCTCCTGCATCTTATACCATGTCTGTTCAAGAAAAAGATATTTTTTTGACAATATTGAAAAATATTAAAGTACCTGATGGATATGCATCTAACATTTCAAGGTGCATGCATCTTAAAGACCAAAAAATTTTCAATCTGAAAAGTCATGATGGTCACATATTGATGCAAGATATCTTTCCAATAGCTTCAAGATCATCGGTGTCTAAACCAGTTCTTACAGTTATAATCAGGTTATCATCATTCTTTAAGTCATGTTCAAAGGTTATTGATCCTGGAGAGCTTGATCGGTTGGAGTCAAAAATTGCGGTTACACTTTGTCAGATGGAGAAGATCTTTACACCTGGGTTATTTACTATTATGATACATCTACTCATTCATTTAGCTTCGGAAGTCAAGCTTGGTGGACCGGTACACTACCGATGGATGTATCCTATTGAAAGATATTAATGTTAATGTTTAATGTTTAGATAATTTTTAATAAAAGTAGCGTCATGATGATGTATAAATAATATTTTTAAATGTTGTAGGTATCTTGGACGATTGAAAGATTATGTACGAAACAGAGCCTATCCAGAGAGCTCTATTGCAGAAGGATATATTGCTGAAGAGTGTCTAACATTTTGTTCAAGATATCTTCAAGGTGTAGATACTGTGTTTAACAGACCTCAACGGCATAGTGATTTCGTAGCCAATGCAGAGTTGTATAAGTTCTTAACTACAGAAAAATTAATTGGAAAAGGTGAAAGTATTGATTGGACCATAAATCAATTGCACAAGCACACCGTTATGTGTTACTTCATAGTGAAATAATATCTAACTATCGAAGGTTAGCATATTTAATGTATTTCAATGATTTTAAATATCCTATATTATTTTTGAAACTATTTTAATAATTATATTTTTTATGCAGTGAATTTTTAATGTCTCAATAACAAGCTAGTCATAGCACTCGATCTAATCTCAGGATTGAGCAGCGATGGTTAGTCGAGTTATTTCCTACATGGCTTTTAAAACAGGTTTGACATATATTTAAAGAATATATGTATAGATTTCATATCGAATAACATGTTAACAATTTTTATGATTCTTTAGGTATCAACAATGATGGAGAAGAATTGTTCAGATGAATTAATAGCCATGGCTCGAGGACCGAATAAAATTATCATCAGATATAATGGTTTCATAATCAATGGATTTAAATTTCACACTAAAGATCGTGAGAAATTTAAAAAAACACAGAATAGCGGTGTTATGGTAGAAGCTGATGGAAAGACTTATTATGGTGCACTTAAAAATATATACGAGTTAGATTACTACGGAATTTTTAAAGTCATATTATTTAGATGTGATTGGGTAGATATAAATTCATCAAGGGGTTTGAAAAAAGATGCAAATGGATTTACACTTGTAAACTTTACAAGGTTGATACATACTGGTGTCTTATTGAAGGATGATCCATTTATCTTTTTTTCTCAAGCTCGTCAAGTATTTTTCGTACAAGAAGCAAAGGACAAAGATTGGGCTATTGTTATTAAGACAAAACCTCGGGACTTATATGATATGGGAAGACAAATGAAAAATGATGAAGATGGTGATACTTATACGCATTCCATGCCATTCAATTTTGTACCAGTTGATGATGTACATGCTACAATACCCTTGGTTAGGATAGAAGTTGAAGAAAACGTTAATGATTGATTCTTATTGGTATTAAATTTTATAATATTTACAATTTGTAATAATTATTATGTTAAATTATTATTTATCTTCACTAATTCTGTCTCTGATGTAAATGATAGGTCATACGATGCCTCGCGGGCGACGCTTTCTTGGGGTGTAGTTTCAGCATTCCTGGACAGAGGCCAACAGTTCTTCTGGACAGCATGCTGAGGCTAGTACTTCGGAGGATGTTCATGCCGGTCCTTCCTCTCCTTCCACATAGCATACTACTGCAGCTCCATCATCATCGGGGCATCATGACCCTCCCGTCGATCCAGCAGATGATGGGATACATATTCAGGGTAATTTATTCCAATATCCTTGGTAACTTTAAATTTAATTACACTTTTTATTATAGCTTACTTTTATCTATTTCTGTGCAGATGGATCGGGGAGTGTCAGACATAGGCGCGGGCCTACAGTAGTACGTGATGCTTGGCAGATGCCCGAGGGTGAGAGGATAATGGTTGAGTGCAATGAGCTAGGGCAGCCAATTAAGAAAGCCGCCAGCTTATTGAGCTCTTTTCTAGGGATGGTTGCACGGAGGCATCAGCTTTGTCCACTTAGCTATGCTAAGTGGAATGATATGCTTCCGATGTATAAAGTAGAGATTCTTCGAGTTATACAAGTAAAAATTTGTTATCTTGTATAGTTCAAATATTACTATGTTTATATTATTATTAATTATTTTATTTTGTAGGGTAAGTTTGTACTTCCTCCATCCTCCCATGACTTTGTACTAAAATCTCTCAACCGGAAATGGAAAGAATATAAAGCCCAGTTGAAGACGAAGTACAAGTTGCTGGATATGACAGAGGAGCAGGTAGTTGGTACCTGTCCTCCTGATGTACCCCCGCATCAGTGGGTGGAGTTGATTCACTACTGGTTTTCTAACAAGGGACAGCTATCTTCTAATTTATTTGAAGCAAGTTTATTAAAGAATATGGTATATTATATATATATACATTACTTTATTGATATGAGTTCTCTTTTGATTTTGCAGATATATTCTGATATTGGTAGAGCTGCCCGAGCATCTCAGTCTGTTTCCCACACATCAGGATCGAAGAGTTACGTGCGAGTCAGGTAAGAGTTCGTAAGTTTCTTAAACATTCCCTTAATTTTTTGTGATATAGATTAAGTAGTTCTTGTTAAGTCCTTACAGGATATTTCAAAATTGTGTCCTAGTCTTACAACAGATCACTTGATGACAACATCAAGGTACCTAAATATTAGGATTTAGAGGTGCTAGGATAAGTTATTTCTTATAACAGTACATTTATGTATCGCGGTACATGTATATGTATCGTGATACATGTATATGTGTCGCGGGACATGTATATGTATCGCGGTACATGTATATGTATCGCGGGACATGTATATGTATCGCGGATGATGTATTGCGATACATATATGTGTCGCGCACAATGTATCATGGATGATGTATCGCGGACGATGTATCGTGATACATATATGTATTGGTGCGGACACCAAAGGCACCAGAATAAGGCAGAGGCTTCTCAACCCTCTGTAATTGATCAATAATTTATGAGTCCATCTGTAATAAGGGCTTAGCTCATCTGAGTCCATTTTAGTTGTTATTTGAGTATTTTTAGTTGTTATTTCACTTCTGTACTAGTCAGCTCATGTTGAGCTAGTTCA
This sequence comes from Areca catechu, assembly GCA_021397845.1. Taxonomy (NCBI): domain Eukaryota; kingdom Viridiplantae; phylum Streptophyta; class Magnoliopsida; order Arecales; family Arecaceae; genus Areca; species Areca catechu. The sequence goes on from CM038042.1 coordinate 185,435,234, forward strand.
GTCCAATGCTAGTTAGCTCATGTTGAGCTAATTTTATTTTTTTGAGTCCTGTCCAAGCATACTGAAGACTCAAGACTATATTATACAAGTGAAGACCAAGTCCAGCCAGATTGAAGACATGGAAGTTTAGCCCAAGTCCAACCCAGCTTGAAGATTTGAAGACCCCAGGAGAAAAATCAGAAACCCTGATTCCTTGCAGATGCCCTCCAGATGCCCAGATTCCCTTCCAGATGCCAAAGTATATTCATAAATAAGGGCATCCATGATTCCAGAGGTCCATCTGCATCCTAGCCCAATGAAATCAAGCCCAGGTGCCAAGCCCAAGCCCCTAAGAAGCAAGATACCAGGGAATATTCCTGCTACCTGGCTACTAGGCCACCCCAGCTTCCAGAGGCCCAAACCCATGCACCCGGGCCCCTTTGGGCCGGCCTTTTGCTGCTCCTAGAAGCCCAACACGCCCCCCTAGGCGTCCTTGGAGTCTTGACCAAGTCAAGAAAAATTTTAGGGATTTTTCTACCTAATATTTCCTTATTTTCTAGCTAGGGTTTGAGAGGGAAAAGGATTCTTATGTAAAGACTTATGTACCCTTACTTGGAGCCCAAGGTTAAGGGTCTATTTAAGGGACCCTAGCCTCTTGTATGAGGGGAATTTTTGATGAATGAAAACCTTGAGTTCTTCTATTGAGTGGTGTGATACCCTGCTGTGTGCATAAAGGGGTTTGTGAGAGTTCTTCTTCCCGGTGTTTGCAATCATCTTCCTGCTGCCAACAAACCCTCCAGATCCCTGGACGCCCACTCCAAAAGAAGCCTTCCCTTGCTGTTTTTACTTTGTTTTCTTGTTCCTTTGTAAGCTTTCTAACCCCTGACAGGTCGTTTGCAGGTCCCCGAGTTCCTACGAATCCAACGACTCCAGCCAAGCCTCAATCGGATCACCAAGCAGAAAGCCGGGTATCCGCGGGTCTTTGGCTCGATTTTCCAGGCCGCATCCGTCGAGGAATGAGAGACCCTTTTGCTGCGATCTTCACAGACGTTGTCAGGTACACCCCTCTACCTCCAGTAGTTTTATTGTAGGAGAACTTGCCCTAACCGAGGCTTCTCAGCCCCGGCGATCCTTCTTTTCTACTTTTCTAGGTCCTAATCTGCATGCTGATCTTCTAAAATTCATATAAAATTCCCTATAACTTATTTTAATCTGAAATTCGGGAATTAATCACCCAACCCCACATATAAAACATATAAAAAAAATTGCATGCATATTAGCTCCGCATCATTTGGTATCAGAGCTTAGATTAGGGCTTGTTTTCTGTAATTTTTCAGTCAGTATATACTCTGTTATTTTAATTATTTCTCCCTGTTAAAAACTCCAAAAATTCTAAAATTTATTTTCTTGGATTTATCATAATTCACAGTAATTTTAAAACTTTTTTCAGATTTTATTATGGCCTGTGAATTTTCTGAAAGCCGAAATAGGGCCTGCAAATTTTCGGCTCTGTTTTTTTTAGCAAGACATGTTTGGAAGTTTTAGGATTTTGTTTAGGAGTTTTTGCATATTTCTTAATTTTAGTATATTTCCAGTATATTAGGACATGATTTGAAAGTTTTCTTCTATTTAAAAAATACCAAAAAAAATACATATTTTCCAAAAATACCAAAAAAAAAAAAAAAATCTAAACCCTAATTTGCATCCTCATCTGCATGCCATCATTGCATAATTTACTTTTAAGGGCACTCTTGCTATATCAGATGGGGGGAGGATTTGATCACCTCTCCTTAGCCCAAAACCACATCCCTTGCATTTAGTCCCAAGCCTTAACCTAAAATTAATTAGACTTAATTTGCCCTAGTGGGCTAGGGACACCAACTGGTCGGGTCCGGGCTAGTGTTAGATCACTGTGTCAAGTTAACCTGTGTGTGCCTTGTGCTCAGTGTCTAGAACGGTGGTTTAGGGATTCAATCCCGAAGGGCTTGTGTGCTGGTCCGCCTACCTGGCCAATCTCTGATTGGTGTCTAGGATTGGCAATCAGGGACCTAACACTCCCCTTACACCTGCCTGGCTGAGTACAGGGTTACTATAGGCTAGTTTGCCACCCTGATTGAGCATCTAGTTTGGACTTTAGGTTTAGTCAGCTATAGTCGGTCTGATCGAGTCTTGCATGAGCACTAGATCAGGAGTTTCATATCACCCACCTCCTTCATAAATGTCTGAACCCATGGAAAATTTACAAGCCCAAATAAAAGCCCTAGCTGATCAAATTGCCCAGATAACTATCCAGATGACCCAGTTAACTCAGTCTCGTATTTAAACCAATGATAGAATTGACTATCGTGCCAATAGGTTTGATCAGTTAAAAGTCCGGGTAGGGACCCCAAGAAAAACCCATGGGTCACAGTCTGAGCCAGATCCTGACTCCCCTCAACCTAGGAGGACCCCAAACCCTGATCTATACCATGAGGTTGAACCTAGGAGAGCCCCTTATCCTGACCCGTACTACAATCCTCAACCTAGGAGGACCCCAAACCCTGATCCATACCTTGAGGCTGAACCTAGGAGAGCCCATCATCCTGACCCAATCCCTAAGGTTAGTCCTAGAAGACCCAATCAGGATTTTATAGACCAAGAAGATAGATCCTATTTACCCTCTCCCTATAAGCCTAGTATACCCACAACCTATAGATCTTATGACTCTAAATCCTATGAACCTAGAACTTATGAATCCATAACCTATGAACCTAGATCCTATGACTCTAGATCCCATGATCATAGATCCTATACACCCATACCCTATGAGCCTAGTAGACCCAACACCCAATATTCTGACCCATATAGAGAGTCAAACCCTAGGAGAACCCAATATTCTGACCCATATAGGGAGTCCAACCCTAGGAGAACCCAGTATTCTGACCCATATAGGGAGTCCAATCCTAGGAGGACCCAATATCCTGACCCATATAGAGAGCCCAACCTTAGGAGGACCCCATACCTTGATCCAACCTTAGAACCTGATCATAGAGCTGACCCAAAATCCTATGACCCCAGATCCTATAATCCCATGACCCATAGATCTGCACCCTTGTCCTATGAGCTTAGAGAACCCATAACCCCTAAGTATCAGCCTAGTACTAGTCATGCTTCCCCTAGTCAACTTGAACCCTATAGGATGAGTATCCCTAAATATGAACCCAATAGTGAGCCACTACCTCTTATACAACCTGAACCTACTAGGAGTGGTACCCATAATCAGAGACCAGAACCTAACCAATTTCCTGCTAGCCGACCTTCTCCAATCATTCCTGAGATTCGCAAGGCTTACATTAACGTGGAAGTGTATGAAGCTGATGTGAGCCTAGTGGATGAGTATGAGGGAGAAGAGGAGACACCTTTAGTAGACCTAGAATTAGCTGACCCAGTAGATACCCAGGTAGATTCCAACCCAGAGCTAGTTGACCTTGACCACATCCAACCTAAAGCTATAATGGAAGAACAAATAGAGGAAGAGAACCTAGGTACTGCTGCTAGAGCCTTACCTGAGGAAACCATAGAGGAGAGCCAAATTATAGAGTCTAGTCCAAAAATACAAGAACCAGAAGAATTTATTAAGGACCTGATCTCTTTGAATCAATACCTTCAAGATGAGTCCCCTCCTATAGTTCCCATTAAGGACCTCTTCCCCGAAATTAGTGACCCATCCTTCCATTATGCAAATCCTGTAGATATAGCTCAACCTCATAAGGTTAACCTCATTAGTATAGGATTAGTTCCTGACACCCCGTCTTTTATCCTATTTTATCCAACTAACCATGAACCTTTTTCTCTACCTTACCAAACTAATTCTGAACCCACTTCCTATTTTCTGCCCTTTCCTGACACCTCCAGCATTTCTAGGATCATTAGATTGCATTTAGCTGAGATTAGCATACTGCATGCATTCATCACGCATGTTAGGTTTGCATCTTACTTCTGGCATACTCTTTGGAATTTGCTAGGAGTTCACTGTAAATTTTCATGTGCATGTCAAGCTAGGATCAAACCTAGAGAACCTATAATCTATTAGGTTTAGATCCAAAGAGTTCAATAAAATTTCCTTCGATAGGAATGCATAGTCGAGTCTGTTAGGTGTCAGTATAAGTCCTTTGCATCATTTGTCTGCATGTGCCTAGCATGTTCACCACCCGCACTAATCTTAAAACAACTGGCTAATTCCCGAAGAAGGGTCAAAGAATTTGATGTAGTGGATTCTATCTTGGTTAGGCTTAGGCCTAAAAGAAGCTTCATGCTCGCAGAGCCGGACCTTTTAAAGTGATAGAGAAGGATTGGATCAAATGCCTAGGTGTTAGACTTGCCTTCGGATTTGGGCATTAGTTCTACCTTCAATATTACAGACCTGGTTGAGTATAGGGAACCGGCAGCGATACCTAGTAAGGCCTTTGGACCTATTCCTTTTCATTGTGAGTGACCCTAACCCAGAGTGTCCACTAACAAATTGGCCTGAGAGAGGAGAACGGATCGAGCGTATCCTGGACGATCAAGCCATCACGACCCGGGGCCGTGACTATCAATGCTTCCTAATCCGATGGCAAGGCCAGCCAGAGTCGGACGATTCATAGATTTCTCGAGTGGACTTGCAATGCCTCAACCCAGACCTTCTCGAGAGATATGTGAGCCAGTCTGATCTTCACTCGACAGGGTCGAGTTCCTCCCACCCCGGGAGAATTGGTGCGGACACCAAAGGCACCAGAATAAGGCAGAGGCTTCTCAACCCTCTGTAATTGATCAATAATTTATGAGTCCATCTGTAATAAGGGCTTAGCTCATCTGAGTCCATTTTAGTTGTTATTTGAGTATTTTTAGTTGTTATTTCACTTCTGTACTAGTCAGCTCATGTTGAGCTAGTTCAGTCCAATGCTAGTTAGCTCATGTTGAGCTAATTTTATTTTTTTGAGTCCTGTCCAAGCATACTGAAGACTCAAGACTATATTATACAAGTGAAGACCAAGTCCAGCCAGATTGAAGACATGGAAGTTTAGCCCAAGTCCAACCCAGCTTGAAGATTTGAAGACCCCAGGAGAAAAATCAGAAACCCTGATTCCTTGCAGATGCCCTCCAGATGCCCAGATTCCCTTCCAGATGCCAAAGTATATTCATAAATAAGGGCATCCATGATTCCAGAGGTCCATCTGCATCCTAGCCCAATGAAATCAAGCCCAGGTGCCAAGCCCAAGCCCCTAAGAAGCAAGATACCAGGAAATATTCCTGCTACCTGGCTACCAGGCCACCCCAGCTTCCAGAGGCCCAAACCCATGCACCCGGGCCCCTTTGGGCCGGCCTTTTGCTGCTCCTAGAAGCCCAACACGCCCCCCTAGGCGTCCTTGGAGTCTTGACCAAGTCAAGAAAAATTTTAGGGATTTTTCTACCTAATATTTCCTTATTTTCTAGCTAGGGTTTGAGAGGGAAAAGGATTCTTATGTAAAGACTTATGTACCCTTACTTGGAGCCCAAGGTTAAGGGTCTATTTAAGGGACCCTAGCCTCTTGTATGAGGGGAATTTTTGATGAATGAAAACCTTGAGTTCTTCTATTGAGTGGTGTGATACCCTGCTGTGTGCATAAAGGGGTTTGTGAGAGTTCTTCTTCCCGGTGTTTGCAATCATCTTCCTGCTGCCAACAAACCCTCCAGATCCCTGGACGCCCACTCCAAAAGAAGCCTTCCCTTGCTGTTTTTACTTTGTTTTCTTGTTCCTTTGTAAGCTTTCTAACCCCTGACAGGTCGTTTGCAGGTCCCCGAGTTCCTACGAATCCAACGACTCCAGCCAAGCCTCAATCGGATCACCGAGCAGAAAGCCGGGTATCCGCGGGTCTTTGGCTCGATTTTCCAGGCCGCATCCGTCGAGGAATGAGAGACCCTTTTGCTGCGATCTTCACAGACGTTGTCAGGTACACCCCTCTACCTCCAGTAGTTTTATTGTAGGAGAACTTGCCCTAACCGAGGCTTCTCAGCCCCGGCGATCCTTCTTTTCTACTTTTCTAGGTCCTAATCTGCATGCTGATCTTCTAAAATTCATATAAAATTCCCTATAACTTATTTTAATCTGAAATTCGGGAATTAATCATCCAACCCCACATATAAAACATATAAAAAAAATTGCATGCATATTAGTTCCGCATCATGTATCGCCGATGATGTATCGCGATACATATATGTATCGCGGACGATGTATCGTGGACGATGTATCGCGATACATATATGTATCGCGGACGATGTATCGCGATACATATATGTATCACGGACGATGTATCGCGATACATATATGTATCACGGACGATGTATCGCGATACATATATATCTTGATACTTAAATAATTTTAAAATAGTTTGAGTTATTTGCTTAAAATTATAATATTTCTTATAGGCCGATGAGCATGGGAGGGAACCCGGTCAGGTAGAGTTTTATCGGATGACTCATACTCATCGTGACGACACTTTTGTCAGAGATGAGTCGAGGGATATATATGTAAGTTATTAATATTTAATTCATCTAACTATTTAAATTGTAATTTGTTAATCTTTAAAACCCTACTAATTTGTCTAAATTTATACAGGAAAGAGCTACAGCTTTTATTGCTGAGCGTGTTGATGATTCTACAGCATCTACGCAGAGTAGTCGCGTCGAGGCCGAGATATTTATAGAGTTGATGGGCCCGGAGCGCTACGGTCGAGTGAGGGGATATGGAGTTGGAGTCACTCCCACTCAGTTATCTGCAGTCAGTACACATACACATCAGGCTGTAGATAGTGCTCATGATGCACGAGTTCGCACACTCGAGAAGGAGATAGAGGATATGCGATGAAGCCGTGCTGAGAAGATTCGACAGAGCTGTACCGAGATAGAGAAGATACGACAGAGAGCTGATGCCGATAGAGCAGCGATGGATAGCACGAGACAGCACATTGAGCGGCTTACATCTATCATACAGATGTTTGTTCCACATCAGGTACATATATATATATATATGATTTTAAATATATATTTTTATGTTAAATCAATAATTTATATAATTCTCGTGTCATTAATAGTTTTGTAAGTTAAATATTTTAAATATTTTTTTATAGGCTTCTGGAGCATCAGATCCACATGGACCGGATGACGATCTACCTCCTGCAGATCATTGACCTCGACTTTTTTATTATTTCACTCTATGTATTTTCGTGTATTTTTTAATTTTGTTAAACAGACATGTGTAACAAACTAATATTAAATTGTAATATATTATGTTTTTGGATTTATATTTTGATTTATGTTTGGATATATGATGAATGCCTGGAATGAAATTGAAATATATCTTATTTATATACGGGTTAAAAAAATTGTATAGATTTCAAATTTTAAAATAATTATTTATTTATTTTCGAAAAATAAAATTCTCGATGCTTTAAAGTATCGAGAATATCTTTATTCCGTCGATAATTACCGACACTTTAAAGCGTCAGGAATAAGTTATTCACTTATTCCCGACGCTTTCAAAAAGCGTCGGTAATTATCATTATTATCGACGTTTTAAAGCATCGGTAATTATGTTTTTAACGACGCTTTAAAATGTTGGAAATAATATATTTCCGACACTTTTTAAAAGCGTCGGCAATAATATTATATCTGATGCTTTAAAGCGTCGGCAATAACTGTAATTACCGACGCTTTAAAGCATCGAAAAAATGCCCGACGCTATTGCAACACTTTCGCAAAGCATCGGGAAAAACCGTCTCCACTCTTCGCTTTGCAACGCTTTTGCAAGCGTCGAAAATGTTTTTACCGGTAAAAGTCAATTTAAGCGTCGTTAAAATTCCTGTTCACTATAGTGTGGAAGGACTTTTCGCATGGGGGACTCGGTCGTGAAAGGATCCTGCATAAGATAATCTACAGGTAAAGCTCTTTTCGATGAGAGAAGGCACGGTCATGGCTTGAACTTGCAGATAGGTGCGCATGAAAGAGATATCACGTGGAAGGCTTGGTACCGTGGGATGTTCCACGATACTTTGGAGAGGAGAACCTGCGTTGAAACATTATTCGCAGATGAGGCTTCTTGGATTTGTGGCTTTTAGGATTTGTGAGAGAAGGCCCGTGTCCCGATTTTTATTTTGTAACAAGGTTCTTCTCCAAATAAATACAATCTCTCTTTTTTTCCTACATCTTTTCTCTATATCTCCTTTATTATATGATATTAAATACAAGAATAGATGTTGCTAGTTCTTGATCAAGAAGGTTGGTTCTTGATTTCTCCCTCGCTGCTTTCGCTGCGTATAGACGTTGGTCCGGATCCTCCCACCAATTAGTATCAATGCTCAGAAATTTCACAACCTCAAGTACTCATCTCAATGCATGGCTACAGAAATAAAACGCCCATATATGGCTACATGATACGCCTAATGTAAAAGATATTTTTTTAGATCGGGAAAATATAACTTTTTAAAAAAATAATAAACATGACCTGGCTCTGAAAGTCTCCCAAAATTCAATTCCTTTTCCTGTCGATCAGCATAGCTGAAAATGGGCAGCGTTAATGGTCATGATGATGCCACCTGATAATCATCAAGTTATAACATCAGTAACCAACAATCTATAAACAAATCATAGAGAAATTTACAGTTCCCCGTCACACCGTCGCCTCGTTGCATCTGTTTTAGGGTAAGGAAGCTCTGCAGGTGACACGTCTCTAAAGTTCCACGCTATCAAGCACAGTTCTTCTTCCTACCTTAGGAGACGTCACGATGATGAGTCTGCACCATCGTGGTTTATCACATAGGTGACTTTGTCATAGTGTCACAAGATAAGCAACCGGTGAGCAATTTTGAACATTTGGACCATTCATCATTGTGCTTCCCTTGCCGAGCTCACTAGAACTGCCAACTTTGCCGCATGCAGCAAAGGCACCGCTTAAAGAGGACTCGAGCTGAACGTGTAGCATGAAGACCTGAACTAGAGGAAGATGATAGCTAGGGTGACGAGAGTCACAATTGTACAGACCAGTGCCTGAAAATAAAACAGCTGAATTGGAACATAAATGGAGGAGAGAAATTAAAATAACTAAGAAAATAACAATATAAGATGGTTGATTCATGATCTTAATAAAAATCCGATGGGCATCTCTTCCGGGCCCATCTTATCAAAAAAACAAAAAACAAACAAACAAAGAGATGGCTATTTTCTTTTCTGAAAAAAATGGATATTGTCATGGAAATTCTTGCACAATCATGAAATGGAAGTCGAGATGATTACCGTAGAGACATCAACAGATATCTTCCTTCTCAACTCCAACTTGTTTGGAAGGCCTTGATCTGCTCCTGAACAAGATGGGGTCAAGAAGAAAGATATACTTCGATCCCATCAGTTGTGAGATCAACTGTCCAGCTAATAATCAAGAAATACTTCCACATAGAAGTGAAAATATCAAATAATACAGCAAAGGACTCTTAGCCAGCTTGTCAGCACCCTGTGACCCAGGGAGAGGTCTTGGGTTCAAACCCTGAGGGTCGTAGTTCCACCACATTTCTAAAAAAAAGAAATAGCAAATGTTACAAAAAATGGTATTTCCCATTATTATCCCTCAGGCATCATTGGAGTCTTTGAGAATCTCCTAATGCTTCCAAGGTGATAGTGATTATCGAATAAGGAGTGGTTTGGTAACTATCAAATGAGTGGTTTCAACTTTCAACTTTCAGGTAACACTGTCAAAAATGCAAAATGCTAGCTGTTTTAAGGATTATGATCTTTTCTTGATTCTGTCATATCAAATCAATTGTCACAAAGCATTTTTAACATTTTTATTGATAGTTTATTAAAGTTGTTGGAGGAACAGCAATGCTTACCATTTGAACATTCAGTAAATAAATAGCAAAGTGTTTTACAGTGAAATAATCACTTCTCACAGGCTTCATAGAGCGCACATATAGATTTTTGGTAGCTACAGGAGGAAAAGACATAAAGTCATGATTTTGCTGAACCGTGTCAGCACGTGTGTGTGTGTGTGTGTGTGTGTGTGTGTGTGTGTGTGTGTGTGTGTGTGTGTGTGAGAGAGAGAGAGAGAGAGAGAGAGAGAGAGAGAGGCACAGGGTAGGGGGAAGAGAGAGTGAGACTAACAGCAATTGCATTAGCAGCAAGGCCAGATCGCTCCCGTGGATCTCTGTGGTAGTAGCTGCACAAGTACAGAATTGCAGCACCATACCATATCAACGGGCATACAAATCCCAAAAGCAAACTGCAATGGAATGGTGTCCTCATGAAATAAATGAATGAGATAAAAGGAATGATGGGGGTGAGGAGGTAAAAGGAATGATGAGGGTGAGGAGGTACACTTACGAACACCATCCTATTCCACAGCCGCAGCATGGGAGGGGCTTGTCAAACATAGCCAACCGCGGGTCATCTTCATCATTTATCAATATATACTTCCCACCACAATCCTCACAATCATAAGATTGCCCTGCATTCACTGTGAGATGTCAATCAGATACACCTCTAAACATGATACCTCAAGGTTTTAAATACATACAGAGCATTCCAGCATTCCCTTTAACATTATATATGTAGTCATAGGATGCTTTTATTTTACATTCAGTGACTGATAAGCTTTTCACATGCAAAGAAAACATATGAGGCTTGACTTCATTTAATTATATTTCATAGCACTTCAATAATTCTACTAAAGGTTCATTCTAATAATTGGATGCTTTCAAAGTGAGGCATTTTCCATATTCTCCAGCAGACTGAAGCATCACTGTTCATGCCTCAAAATGTGTCCATGAAAACTAACTTGAAGATTGTATTGGCATATGAAGGTAGTTAGGCTGAAACGAAGTTGTATCTAAAGCAAGGATCATTCCAAATCAAGGTTTGATATACCAGTTTGGTATACTTTCTGTTCTGCATACTAGTTCAATACCAGTACAATACAGCCAGTACCAATATTCGGCACCAAGATTAGCTGAACCATCTCAAACCACGCAGTTCAAAGCACCCAGTTTGGGTCGTGCCAAACTGTAGCGGCAGCCTATCAGTATGGTTTGGGTGTTCAATTTAGAATGCCAGCAAAAACAGAGTGAGGGAGAAAGAAAGAGAGGAAGAGAGAGAGGGGGGAAAGGGAAGAGGGAAGGAGAGAGAAAGGCCGGCGAAGAGAGGGTAAAGAAAAGGAGAGAAATATATGGAGGGAAAGGGGGTAGGGAGCCCTCTAGAGGGCATTGAGGCTTTTGGATAGTGAAATGGACCCCACAACATTCATGGGATTAAAACAGGAAAAACCTATCACTATTTCATGTGCAGATTATTTTTTAGACATGCACATTGTAATATATATATATATATATATATATATATATATATATATATATGCGTGAAACAAGGACGGATTGCCCTTGTTTCAATCCCAAAGATGCTGGGAGATTAATTTCGCCATCCAGGGGCAACCTCCCTAACATTCTCCCCTCCATCCATTTCTCTCCCTCTATCTCTCTATTCTTCTCTCTCAAAGGAGGGCAAAGTCCCGAAGGCCTTGGTAGGCCTCCAATGGCCACTGCTAGCCTCCCTTTCCTTCACTTCCCACCCTCTCTCTCTTCCTCTCCAGTTCTCCCTCTCCTCGTTTTCGTTTTCATGTCAGTTTAGGCCTAGCACGATTTAGTACACCCGTACTGCCATCCAACCAGCATAGATGTGGTTCGAGTTAGCAAACCTTGCTTGGCATGCCAAGTCAGGTACTGTATCGGGCAATCGGGCATACCAATCCTGCAATAGGATGGTACTAGTATGGCATATTGTACTGAGTGGCACACCTTATTACAAGTCTGTCTTAGGGGTCACAAATGACATTTTATAAAGAACATTCCTTACTAAACATTTTTATAACTACTATAAGACTTGGGTCTACAAGTGCATTATTTATGATAAGGCTAAGAAGAATTTAGATGAGATGCCTTTATAAAGAAAAATACTAGGCAATAACTCCATAAGAAACTGTTCAATACCATGAACGACAAATTGGTTTCCAGTCTCACTAACCACTTGTCCTGAAAGCAAGCATCGATGACCAACAATTCACCACAATCCCGTTAGCTCATTTCATTCAGAATACAAGAAATTAATATTTCTACATAAATATATATAGAGTTAAATTATTAATCTAAGTAGGTGCTAGTGAAAATTTGCCTATGATTCAATCTAAATCTTTGGAAAGAAAGCATCATCAAGGTCCTAAAAATTGCTCATAAGTTTGCCAAAGTGAATGGTAACAAATCAAAAAGATGACGCCAGATGTCATTTGTACCATTGACAACCAATGACTGCCAAGAAAAAATAAAAAGAGAGACCATGGAAATCAGTGAGAATTGTATATCTTATTTTGCAGTGATCCAGTGCAAGATAATGGGCACCATAATCAAACTCATCAGCTCCAGTATCTTAGTCCATTAGTGCAAAATTATAGTAAAAGAAGATTAATAGGTAATTAAAACATGAACCAGGGGAATTCAGCTACCTTTATCCATCTATGCCAGAGTTACTATATCTAACATCCTTGATTTTCTGTCACCTCCAATTACTGGATTCCCAAAGCATGGCTGCAACCTGTTAGTTTATCAAAAAAAAATGTTTTACATTTCTTTTTGGCACTTGAAAAAATAACTGGAAGCACTCAACAAATTATGGTATAGACTAAAGTATTCAGAATGGAAAGAGGTAATGATCAGGCAAGCACCATGACTTTATAAAAATAACTGGAAGAACAAATGATCAATAGCATATACAAATTACAAAAAGATAGATGAATGCAATAATTTAAAATTTTAATCCAATTCTTTATGATATATGGTCCAGAATTTGAAAAATATTCTGCGAGGACAACTTGCAAATTGCATATTCAGTGTTCGTGTTTGAATGACCTTGTTTGCAATTGTAAATTGCATATTCAGTGTTCATGTTTGAATGACCTTGTTTGCAATTGTCGCAATCGTCTTCGCACTTCACAAGACAAAAAATCTTAGCTTTCGGATGTCAGAAGCATGTACAGGAATATCACCCATTATGAAAACAAATCCATGTCAGTCACCAGGGAGAGGTTTTTAACATGATAGGATTGCTACCTATTCAACATAAACTGAATGAACTTCTAAAGAGAATCACCTAGAGCACACAATTCAGTTGCAGTGGTTGGCATCAACATAACATTCTGGATCATATAAATTCTGGCTTATTCTCACAAGTCTATGGTTGTATGGATATTGAAGCCAAAGCAGAAATTCAGAAAGCACATTGGATCAATTAGAAAAACTGCATCAGAACATGGATAGGGATAAGTAGCATGAATTCATAGAAATAAGAGGTCTACTCTAATACCCATCTGTAGGTAATATTGAAGAATCAGGGAATCATAGATGATGAAGGCCCACTCTTTTTTTAAAAAACAAAAAGAAATAACTGTTATTATCTTAACATATGTAGAAAAGTTCACACACAAACAGGTTATAAAACCATTATCTAGACAACAGGACCATGCAGTTTGGAAAAACAAGGAGAAGGACCTGCTAATCCTTGTTTGCTCAAAGTTGATCAAATGATGCATAGAAGCTCTGAAAACATATCTGGTGTTCTAGAAGGCTGACATCATCTATCCTAATTTGAATGCAAACTCTCTGACTACTTCTTGGATATTTGGCTCCATGGCTCTCACAGCATTTAATTCTAGCAGCCCCTCATCCCATTTCAAACCCTCCACCCTCTCACCCTCTAAATACTCTATAACATGCTCTACTTATGTAACAATTTGGGGAGAAATAACAGATTGCATTGATGAAAATAGGAGTTCAACAACTTCCCAAGGACCAAAAAGACCAAAATAAGTAGATAGAATAAGAATAGCACATCAAATTCTTCAACCTCTTTAATCAGTAATAGCATGTGTCAAAAGCTATAAGCATGAAACAAACAAGCCCATTCAAGCTGTTCCAAGTTTGCTGAGATTTCTAAATAAAGGTCAATGCACTCTACTAATGATATGATATTCAAAATATTTCACAACTTTTTAAGGTTTTACATGAGTTACCTCTTTATCCCTTTTTCATCAATTCCATAACACAGATCTGATGTTTTTTTTTCTCACAACATCAAACTCTGGCAGAACCCAGTGGTCCTAACCATTTTAACACTTCAAATACTCCAACTGCTCCTTTTATTGCAAAGATTGCAGGGTCAAAATGAAATCAAACTCAAAATGCACTGTATATACAATTGACTGCTTAATGCTAACATAAGCAACACAGCTGCATAATAAAGCGTCAGTTGATCAACAACATAGACATCTTTTAAAACTCCTCCATTGGATGTTAGTTGTGTGCGTGTCCGATATATAATGCACAAAAAATTGGAGCAAGTAAATTGTCCCAGTTTGTTTTGTTTTACGATCCCTTTTCAGTTTTCTGGAATCAACAACACTTGAGAATTCTACTGCAACTAGCATCAAAGGCCAACAATCATTGACAGAATAAGCAAAGAAAAAACCACTAACTGAAAATGTTTGGTGCCATAATCTATGATTCAACCCAGGTGACTTTGAATAAATATTCTTGAATTAAATGGCTCATTTGGTGAGGTTTCAGTTTGAATAAATATTCTTTTCAATTTGAATAATGTAACAAGGATTGCATGGTGAACTTTCAATTTGAATAATGCAGTAGGGATGGCATGGAAAGTGAATAATGTAACATGGATAGCATGGGGATGTCAGTTCTTTTCCTTCCAGTTTGAGGTTTCCAATTCTAAGAACCCTAGGAAATTTAAAGATCTTAGACATCAAAAACCTTGCAGACTAGTCATGCTAGGGCTAATCTTAAACAGTATTAATGCCCTAACTCATTATCCATTGTTTCCATGCTATACCATCCTTCAAACACCTATATTCCTGTAAATCATAGAACACACACTATAACCTATCTACCAAACACTGCATAATCATAACCAATAGGTCATATATTTCTATTATCTCTTAGCAAAACCCTTTTTATTCATTCTTTCCTATAAACAACTTACTCAGCTCAACTAATGTCTCATTGTCACCTCTTTTTGTCTAACCATTCCATGCACCCTGGATGTATATTGAACTCCCCCAATCTTTCTACTTTCCTAGCTCTACCAAATACCTATGTTAAGATTCTAGCCAGTGTTATGCTCATCCCATTTGCATAAACTGTCTTTATTGCATAATGCTTGAACATGCTCAGCATTGCCATTCAAGATGCCACAATTATACCACTCCAAAACCCCATCTTAATTTCACAAGTCACTCTAAATGCATTGGAACCATCTTGATTTTCTTTGAGTTCTTTTGTCTCACCATTTTTTCTAGTAAAATTTTATGGGCCCATCTTTAACATGCAAATCATTGCAAGTTGCACAATTTGAGCTATTAGCCATATTTCATGGCCTTCTTGACAATATTCTATAGCACCATATTTCCAAGACTTTTTTCCTTTCCCGTTTCTAATGCTTTTTTTCCTCCATTAATCAACATAAGATGCAACAAGAACATTGTGGCTATCGTTTTCTTTAAATGTTGTGCCACTAAATTCTCCATAATACACTTGATAGAGTTGATGTAACCTTAATGTGCTTAGGCTGGAATTGGGCTCGGGCTAGCCCGAATTCGGGTCAGGTTTTCGGCTAGGTCCAAAGTAGATCAGATCATGTTGGCCCTAATAATAGAGCACATTCAATTTTTGGGCCGAGTTTGGACACCCCTTTGGCCCAGCTTGAACCCAGCCCAAACCCATCCCGCCGGCCCGAGAGTCTTTAGGATAATAGGATTTCAAACATCTTAAAACCCCATCTGGCTCTGGTTCTCTCCGCTCCTCTCTTGCTGACTGCTAGGATTTTTCCGTTCATGCCATTGCCATTCTGATCACCATCCCCAAGACCCCAACTTAGGCAATAGACATGGCCGTTCCGATCGCCATCCCCAACTCAAGCCATTTATCTATTGGTGTAGAGACATTCTTTAACAGGTAAAAACTTATTCTATTGCCCTTTCTATCATCAAGGAGCCTCATTGTCGATCTCTCATCGTCGAAGACCTCATCACCATTCCCTTTTGACCGGACAACTCTTGAATCCAACCCCCTCTTCCATGACCTAACAGACGGTGCTTTGCTCCTCAACCTCTCTACTATCGCCATCTTCCTAAAGCAGCCGCAAGGCCTTCCCATCCTCCTCTCAATCTTCATCCTCCTCACTTGGCTCTCCCTCTGCCTCTAAAGCCCCGGTGGTGCCGCCTTTGGCCTTCGCTCCCCGGCCTCTCCCTCCCAAGCCTAGGAGTAGTGCCATTCCCAAATCGCCAGGGACCAGAGGAGGTGGCTTCTTAACCCCATCACCACCAGAGACCTCATTGCCATTCCCTTCCGATCAGACAGTCTTGAATCCAACCCCCCTTCCACGACTTGATGGTGACAATGCCCTACTCTTCCACGACCTGATAGTTCATTCTTCCGGTCCAATCAAGCTTTCATTCAGGCCAGCCCAATCGAGCTCAGGCTTGAACTCATGCCAGGCTTGGGCCGAACTTTTTCAAAAAAAATCGGGCCTAAGCTCGGTCTGAAGCCCAAATTTTTTTTGCAGGCCGAGCTCGGGTAGGGATATAGCCCGGCCCAGTTCCAACCCTAAATGGACTATAATTGCACGGTCACAAGGAGAAAAAGGGCAAGGGCAAAGAACAAAAGAAAAAGAAGAACAAGGATAAGTTGAAATCCATGGAGGAGAATAACTAATGCCCACTAAACAAAATATGTAGACTGCTGTGGTAATCCAATTTAATATAAAATAATTGTTGGTTCATCGGTTGGGTCGATTTTATTTTTGGCCCATTAAACAGATCAGTGCACCTGAAGATGATATTTTCTTGATTTAACAGGGACTACAGTCCATTTTAATGAAAAAAATATATTATTACTTCATTGATCTATTATTATTTTATTCGGCTTTATGTCTTCGGCCTGATCCGAAGAGGATACCATACTGTTTCATTTGACTTTATGTCTTCGGCCTGATCTGAAGAGGATACCTTACTGTTTCATTCGGCTTTATATTTTTGGCATGATCCGAAGAGGATACCTTACTGTTTCATTCGGCTTTATGTCTTCGGCCTAATCTGAAGAGGATACCTTGCTGTTTCATTCAATTTTATGTCTTCAGCCTGGTCTGAAAGAAATATCTCTAGAATCTATTATTTCATTCGATTTTATGTTTTCAGCCTGATCCGAAGGAGATACTTCTGAACATATTATTTATCCCTTTAGCCTCCACGGTAAGTAATTCTTTATTTTCTAGTTCACTCCGAAGGAGATAAATCCGAAGCATATAGCTAACACCTCTTCAGACCATTCCAAGGAAGACGGTCTGAAGAGGTAGTTAGGCTCATTTCGGATCTCTCCTAAAGAGAGTACATTTGAAACATGTGAACAACCTTTCAACCCGAAACAATTAAAGACTGTTCTGGTTGTTATAACCACCCACATGGTCGATAGCTCCGGCTTAGATAACCATGATGTAACTAATTTCCGACTGCCACTGCTCACTGTTATGAGGAAGTTATATTAACTAATTTCCATAACCGTAAGTAATTACACTCACGCCTATAAATATCAATAAAAGGGAGCACTTGAGATAAGCCAACTCCAGGCAAGTTAGAGCCAGTTTGCAATTAGCTCTTTCAATGCTACTTCACTGATCTTTTTCCTTTCCATTTTTTCACTTCTTTCAAGTTCTCCATTCTGTTGCCTAAATTCCGGCTAACTTTGGCATCGGAGTATCCCTCACCGGAGAATCCGGTCAGGGGATTTGTTTTGCAGGCTTTTTCAACAGTGAACCAGCAGGCAGGTCGCTTCATCCAGTCAGTAGGGATTTAGCATCAACAGATTGGCACGCCAGGAAGGGAAAGAATTTTCTCTGGTAATGGAGAACCTTGAAAAAGGCAAAAATGATGAAATGAAAGATTCAGAATGCTTCTACGAGCAAGGAGCACCCAGCCCCTCAGGCGAGCAATCATTCGGTGGAAAATGATATGCCGCCACCTATGTTGATGGTGGGGCAACAGCAATTCGAGGCTCTTTTAAATCGAGTTGATGCCCTGACAGCTCTAGTCCAGACTCTTCAAGAAATCGCCATTCAAAGGCAGTGCCCTCCAATCACCTCTCAGCCCAGTCATTGAGCTAAGGGAAAGGAAGATCGACGCCGAGAATCCACTCCAAGTTCTTCACAAATCCGGTCTTCTCGGGAGCATTACAGCTCCTAGCCAAGCAGGCATATGGAGGATCACTATGACAAGAAAAGAATCAGACATTCCCTTTCCGTTTCTTCTGAAGATTCTACACCTAGAGTAGTCAGGTAAAGAGAAATGAACTTCGATTTTGAAGAAAAGTTCAAATTATTGGAGTCACAGATAGCCAGGCTTACTGATCAAAAGAGAGGTGATGAAGTTATGAGTGTCAATTCTTAGCCTCCTTTCTCCGATCGAATCATGGCCGAAGTTATCCCTCGGCATTTTAAGATTCCACAACTAGAGGCTTATGATGGAACTGCTGATCCCCTTGATCATTTGGGAAGTTATAAAGCTCACATGATGGTACAAGGGGCATCTGATATATTGTATTGCCTCGCTTTTCCTGCTACCTTAAGGAAAGCTGCTCGAATGTGGTATTCGAGCTTACTGCCTGACACAATCCATTCCTTTGCTGAGTTGGAGTGGATGTTTATTTCACTCTTCAGAATATGTAGAAAGATGCCGCGTAACACAGACAGTTTGTTCCTCCTTCAACAGAGTGAAGGAGAAAATCTTAAAGAATTTGTTATCCGATTCAATTCGGCCACTATAGAGATCCCGGACCTCAATGAGCATGTGGCCATGTCAGCTTTAAAGAAAGGCCTTAGATCATCCAGGTTTACTTTCTTCCTGGATAAAAGATTCCCTAAGAGCTATGCCGAACTACTGGCAAGAACTCAGAAGTATACCGTTGCTGAAGAACAAGTAGCAAGTCGTCGACTCATTGAAGGAATACACCCCTCCAAGAAAAAGAATATCAAAGGGTCAGGTGTGCCCACATCTTCCAACAATGTCTCAGTTCCCAAACGCAGTCCCAAGTCTAAGCAACAAGGCAATCGGTTCAACTCCTACACTCCCCTCAACCTCCCGAGAGAGAAGATTCTGCTAGAAATAGAAAAAGAGAACTTCTTACAAAGGCCACGTCCCCTAAAAACCTCTGCTAAAGCAAGAGATAAGAATAAATATTGTCGATTCCATCGAGATCATGACCATAATACTGAGGAATGTTTTTAGCTTTGGGATGCTATTGAGGATTTAATTAAAAGATGATACCTGGGGAAGTACATTAACCGTTCAGAGCCTCAAGCCAAAGCAACTGCCCTTCAAAGAGTTACTGATGAAGTCGAACTACCTTACCAAAGGCCGACCGATGGGAGGGTCGGCATGCTTCATCGATCAATCGGCTGGAGGAATGAAGCTGAAGAAGATTATCCCAAGAGACTCAAAGGCAAAAATTCCATCAGCTTCTCGGATGAAGATCTCCAAGAAGTTCAGCTTCCACATGATGACCCTGTTGTGGTCTCAGCTGTAATTACAAAATATGATGTAAGAAGAATTCTGATAGATAATAGAAGTTCTGTCGATGTTTTGCTATATGATACATTTCTTAGAATGGGCTTGTCTGGAAGTGAGTTGCAAAGGTCTCCTGTCCCTTTGACTGGGTTTAAAGGAAATCAAGTTGGGGTTGAAGGAGAAATAGTTTTACTCGTAACTCTTGGCACCGAACCATGACAAAAGACGCTTTCCATCAACTTCATGGTAGTACAAACGCCTTCAGCGTATAATGCAATTTTAGGATGTCCAGCTTTAAATAAATTCCGAGCCATAGTATCAACTTATCACCTTTCGGTACGATTTCTCGCCAGACATGGCATCGGAAAAATGAAGGGGGATCAAAGGGTTACTCGTCAATGCCTAATGATTCAGGATAAACAATCAGTCAATTCCTTAACACTTGATCAGTTAGATCCAAGAGAGAGTTGAAGACTGTAGAGAACCAGTAGAAAAGACCCTCTCTGTGCCCTTATATGAAAACAATCCAACAAAATTTATGCAAATTGGCAGTCTGTTAGATGAAGAGACAAAGGTAAGGCTGATTAGTTTCCTCCAAAGTAATACCTATATTTTTGCTTGGACAGCCTCAATGCCCGGAATTCCATCTGAAGTAATTACACATCGATTGGAAATTGCCTCAAACTATAAGCCGATTCGGCAGAAGAAGATTAACTTTGCTCCTGAAAGACAGTCATTGACGAAGAAGTCAGCAAACTCCTCAAAGCCAAGTTTATAAGGGAAGAATAATATCCAAATTGGTTGGCTAATGTTGTGATGGTGAATAAGTCTAATGGCAAGTAGAGGATCTGCATCGATTACACAGATCTTAATAAGACTTGTCCAAAAGACAGTTTTCCTTTGTCGAAGATAGATCAGATAGTTGATGCCACTGCCGGTCATCAGCTGTTGAGCTTCATGGATGCTTTCTCAGGATATAACTAAATCCGAATGAATCCTGAAGATTAAAAAAAATTGCTTTTACCACAGAAAAGGGCTTTACTGCTATAAAGTAATGCCATTTGGGTTAAAAAATGCTGGGACAACTTTTCAAATATTGATCAACAAGGTATTCAAGAATCAAATAGGGAGAAATATGGAAGCTTATGTTGATGATATGATTGTGAAAAGTCTTCATAAGTTTAACCACATCGAAAACTTAAGAGAATCCTTTGATGCTCTTAGACGCCATCAGATGAAACTAAATCCAACTAAGTGCATTTTTGGCATAACCTCAGGAAAGTTCTTGGGATTCTTAGTCACCAAGCGAGGTATTGAAGTTAACCCGGAAAAGATTCAAGCCATTCGGACCATGAGACATCCCTCTTACAAAAAAAAAGTGCAATATCTGATGGGAAGAATCGCTTCTCTAAGTCGATTTATTTCCCGATCAGTGAAAAAATGTCTTCCTTTTTTCAGAGTTCTCCATCGATCCTAAGATTTTGAATGGTCCGAAGACTGCCAGCTTGCCTTCGAAGAACTAAAGAAATACTTGGAAAACCCGCCTTTGCTTTCTAAACCTTGTGAAGGGGAAACTCTTTATCTGTACCTTTCTGTCTCGGACGAAGCGGTTAGTTCGGTATTAGTTCGAAAAGATGCCGATCACTTGCAGAGGCCGATCTACTACACTAGTAAAGTATTGCATGAGATGGAAGTACGATATCCCAGAATACAAAAACTCATTTTCTCCTTGATAGTTGCAGTTAAATAGTTGACCCTATTTCCAAGCTCACACCGTTGTGGTTTTGACAGATCAGCCCCTGAAGGCCATTATGCGCTGTCCCGATACTTCAAGAATGATAGCTAAATGAGCTGTTAAGTTGGGAGAGTTTGACATTGACTTCCAGCCTAGATCAGCAATGAAAGCACAAGTCTTGGCTAATTTCATAATCGAATGTACTTGGAGATCAGATGAGAATCAATTGAGGACCGAAGAGGAAGAGTCCACCGAAGAAGATCCGGAGTTCATATGGATGCTTCATGTGAATGGTGCTTCCAACGCCAATGGTTGTGGAGCTGGTCTTATTTTGGCTAGTCCGAATGGTCAAGTCATAGAATACGCTCTTCGTTTTTCTTTCCAAGCTTCGAATAATCAGGCAGAATATGAAGTGCTCATTACTGAACTTAGAATCGCTCAAAAGCTAGAGATTAAAAAGATTAAAGTCTTTTCGGATTCACAATTGGTAATGAATCAAGTAAAAGCCGAATTTGAAGCTCGAAACCCTATTATGATTCAGTATCTGGAGAAGGTGCAAAGCCTAATATCTCAACTAGAATATTTTGAAATTGTTCATGTGCCCCGAACAGAAAATTCTCAGGCCGATGCTCTTTCACGTCTTGCAACCACTGCCCCAGATTTTCTTAGCCGAGCTTATGTTGAATATCTTGAAGACCCTAGCATATCTGAATCCATGATGGAAATATATCCACTCGAGCATGAGCCTTCATGGATGGAACCCATTCTTAAATTTTTGAATGAGGGCACGTTACCTGAAAACAAGCTCGAAGCTAAACGGCTTCGTTGGATTGCTTCCCAGTATGTGATCTTAGATGGGACTCTATATAAAAGATCCTTTACACAACCTTTATTGAAATGCTTGGGACCTTCAGATGCCGATTATGCTCTTAGGAAAGTGCATGAAGGTATATGTGGAGATCACCTGGGGGCAAATCCCTAGCTTACAAAATAATTCGCCAAGACTATTATTGACCGACCATTCAGAAGGATTCTACCGAGTTTGTTTGAAGATGTGATCAGTGTCAGAGGTATTCTAACATACAAAGACGACATGCAAATCAATTGACCCCGTTGACAGCTCCTTGACCTTTTGCTCAATGAAGAATGGATATTCTTGGCCCATTTCTCCCAGCTTCCGGACAGCGAAAGTTCCTTATAGTGGCAATTGACTATTTCACTAAATGGGTCGAAGCTGAACCACTGGCACAAATTACCGAGGCAAAGGTTAAAAATTTTATAAAAAACTTTATTATCTTCCGTTTTAGGATTCCTTAAGCCATTATTACCGATAATGGAAGGCAATTTGACAACCCGAAGTTTAAAAGCTTCTGTACACAATATCATATACTTCACAAGCTAACTTCTGTAGCTCATCCTCAATCTAATGGAGAAGCTGAAGTGACCAACAGAACTATACTTCATGGCCTTAAAACCAGATTAAATGATGCAAAGGGATTATGGGCTGATGAGTTGAACTCAATCCTTTGGGCATACTGAACTACTCCTAGAGCAGCTACTGGTGAATCTCCATTTCACTTTGCTTATGGCATTGAGGCAGTCCTTCCTATAGAAGTCTTTACAATCTCTATGGATTGATCATTACAAAGAACCTGAAAACTCAGAATGCCGAAGAGTTGATCTAGATTTGTTACAAGGCACTCAGCTCCATGTCCAGTTGAAGATGGCCACATATCACCAAAAGGTTGCTAAATATTACAACTCTTGCATGAAATAATGAATTTTTCATCGTGAGGATTTGGTTTTGCGAAGATCTGAAGTATCCAGGCCAGCCGAACAAGGAAAACTCTCTTACATGGGAAGGTCCCTATCGGATCAAAGAAGTCATCCATCCTGGAACTTACCGGCTTGAAACTTTAGAAGGTACTTTGTTGCCTCGTCCTTGGAATGTAGAAAATCTTCGCAAAAATTATCTATAAAAATTTCTATTCAAGCTTATATTGATGTATCAAGATAAATCTGATCAGCCTATCTTAATCTTTATTAAAAGACATAAGGATGATCTACATGATTTACCCTACAAAATGCCAAGGTCGGCTTGATCAACCTATCTTAATCTTTATTAAAATGCATAAGGATGATTACGTGATCTATCCTACGAAGTGCCGAGTGGGCTTGATCAGCCTATCTTAATCTTTATTAAAAGGCATAAGGATGATCTACATGATCTACCCTACGAAGTGCCGAGGTGGGCTTGATCAGCCTGTCTTAATTTTTATCAAAAGGCATAAGGATGATCCATGTGATCTATCCTATGAAATGCCAAGAAGGCTTAAAAAGCCTGTTTCATTCTCTGTAAAGAACATAGACGACCTACGCGGTCTATTCTATAACAAATCTGATGAAGTACAAAGTAAATTCGGCAACATGCCGAAGTATATCCACTCAGTATGTATGTTGTCTTTCATCAGCAATAATCTTCTGGGAAAAAGAGAATGGTCACATATATCAGATTCTTTTATTCGGAATATTAATAATAGAAGTATTCAAAATTTGGTTTTCTATCCAGCCGGTTCTATTGTGTAATTTGAAGAATCCAAATTCTGGATTTGAGATCGCCTATCCGATAAACTAATTTGTTTGAGCTCTTCAAGGTTTAACTTGGTATAATTTTGAATTCAAGATTCAGGATTATCCTAAATCCGAAGACTTAGTGTTACTCTGAATTTGAAGTCTTGATATTATTTTGAATCCGAAGTCTTAGTATTATTTTGAATTTAAAGTCTTGGTTCGAAAACTTTGTATTATTTTGAGTCCAAAGATTCAGTGTTATTTTAAATCCAAAGACTTGGTATTATTTTGAGTTTGAAGTTTCAGAGTTATTTTCAAGTCCGAAGACTTTATCCTTGGATGAATTTTCATTTGAAGATTTAAGGTGAAAGCTAATACATTTATCAGAAAAATTGTTTATTTACAAATTCTTTATAATCAATAAGGTCATCATTCGACATTTTACCTCCGATGAGTTTATATTTATTAAATATTTCATTGAAGCATAATTTATTTGAAAAAAAAAGTTCTATTCATAAAAGGTAGCACCTGTACATTGTCTTTCAAAAAAAAAAAAATCCTCTTCAGTTATTTCTTCGGTTGCAATTTGTACTTCTTCAGAAGGATCTTTTGGCGATCTAGGCTCTTCGGTTTCTTCAAAATTAAAGAGCTGAACACTTGAAATATCAAGATTTAGGTAAAGATTCTGCACTTCTTTTATCCCATCATTGAAGCCCGCTCGGTAGCTGAAGGTTCCAGCTTCGGTTAGTTCCTCATCAAACGCCAAAGACCTCTTATAGTCCTCGACCGCCTTATTTGCTAGATATTTTAAGCTTTTTATTTCTTCAGCCGATGCTTCAGCTCTCTTGACTGCTTCATCGGCCTTTTTGACCGCTTCTTCAATCTTCTGCTGAGCTTCTTCGACTGAATGTTCCAAGGAGCGAATTTTCTTCTTCTTCTTAAGCTTTGCCTCTTGTTCTGAATTCTTTGATTGGGCCTTCTCTAGTTCAGCCTTCAGGCTCTGAACTGTAGCATCGCTTTGAGCAAGCTTTTCCTCCATGGCCTGCTTCAACTCCTCGGCTACTTCTTTCTTGGCCTTGGCCATTTGGAGCTTTTCTTTCATTCCCTTATGATAATCTCTGAATTCGATGATGCTCTCTTCCATAAGGATGATATCATGAACCAACTACGTTGATCATATAGAATATAAAGTTAGCAAAATTGAACATTATATGTAAAAGAAGAAAAGATGTTCACCTTCAGCATGGATGAAAAAGCTGAATCAGATATATCCTCGATGTATCGGGTTTTGTTGACTTCCTAATCCCGAGGAAGGAGAGTATGCTTCAGTATCTCTCTAGCCAATTCGGGATTTACCAAATCCCGTCCATTGGAGAAGGTTGAAAAATCTACATGATAGTCTCTGTCCATTGGGACGTTCCTCCCTAAACCCTTTTCAGTTTGAGGAGCCTTTCCCTTCATTTTTCTCTTGTTCTTTGGAGAAGCAAGGAGCGGCTCTCCAACAGTTGGAGTTGGAATGGATCGTTCCGGAGAAGGTGATGGGGATGAACCCCTTAGAGGAGGTTCCATTGAGGGCACATCATCTTCGTCAGATGTGACCCTTGTCGAAGTTATATTGGAAGTCTCCTCGGCCCTAGCCTTCTTTCGGACTTCGGTTTTCTTTTGTTGAACCGGCACTGGTCTTTTTCTGGATGCCTGACGAAGTCTTTCAAGGTTAGGCTTCATCGGCTCAGCTGCAATCAAAAAAGAAGAATTCTCAGGACAGTTATCAAAAGAACCTAATAAATTTTAAAAAAAGAGCTAAAGCCGACTACTTTTATACCTAATGTTGGAAGCTCGCTGATATGAGCGAGGTAAAGGTTCTGTTCCCTCAACAGTTCCTTAGCCAAAGGAACTCCCGGACTTAATAATATCTCAAAGTCCTTTTGATCGGCCTTCAAGACTTTCTTCCCAGCATTTGCATTTAAACGTGGAGTCTTCCATGCGATGTTAAAACCCCATGAAGGATAATAGATGAAAAAGAAGCAGGATTTCCACCCATGTATGGCACTGGGAGTTTCCTTAATTAGTCTACGGCCTGGACGAGGACCGATGATCCACCATCCTTCACGTGAAAGTCTTTTTTCAATACGAAGAGAAAAGTAGACAAAGAAGTTATGGGCTCTACCTTACGGAGTTTACAAAGGACCAAGAACCCATAAATATTTCTAAAGTTGTTCGGAATCAATTGCACTGGGATTACTTGATAAAGATTAAAAATCTTCACAAAGGGATGAAGAGGAAATCTAAGGCTAGCCTTCTGATGGTCTTCATATATGGCAATTGTCCTAGGAGGAGGATGAATAATCCTCTCATCTGGAGTAGGAACAAATGATTTAAAAGTCCTAGGAATGTTGTAATGGTTCATAAGACTTTCTACCCTAGTATAAGATAAGGAACCAACAACAGTTCCTAGGGAAAGTTCGGAACCTTTTCTTTTAACGGGACCCCCATTCCCTGAAGGTTCATCTCTCGCGGGACCTTTACTAATGGTTGGACGATTTAACGATTCAGACATCATGAAAGGAAAAAGAGAAAGACCCCTACCTCCAGGTAAAAACAAGATAACTTGCTGAAGGAGATTAATGGTGCAGGACCGGAGGAGGAAGAAGAAGGTTTCAGAGAACGCGGAAGTTCATTCTGTGAGGAAACCCCTCTTTTTATATCAATGGGATGATATGATTTTTTCTCTCCTAAGAAACTGATGATCTTCTCAATCGTGCAATGTATTGGCGGCACCGATCGTGGGTACGAATTACTAAGAGATATCAATTAATGGGTTGTCAGTTACAATATGCGAGAAATGCCATAGACAAACATGATGAGTTTTCAGCATGATAACCAAGGCTCACGATGCCGCCAAATGTGCTTTCTTGATCAAATGAAAATCCCATAAAAATCTCTTTAATGAAAGGATCGACCAGATTTTTAAATCTTTTAAAACTCCTCCATTGGATGTTAGTTGTGTGCGTGTCCGATATATAATGCAAAAAAAATGGAGCAAGTAAATTGTCCCAGTTTGTTTTGTTGTACGATCCCTTTTCAATTTTCTGGAATCAACAACACTTGAGAATTCTACTGCAACTAGCATCAAAGGCCAACAATCATTGACAGAATAAGCAAAGAAGGAACCACTAACTGAAAATGTTTGGTGCCAGCTTCTATGATTCAATCCAGGTGACTTTGAATAAATATTCTTGAATTAAATGGCTCATTTGGTGAGGTTTCAGTTTGAATAAATATTCTTTTCAATTTGAATAATGTAATAAGGATTGCATGGTGAGCTTTCAATTTGAATAATGCAGTAGGGATGGCATGGGAAGTGAATAATGTAACATGGATAGCATGGAAATGTCAGTTCTTTTCCTTCCAGTTTGAGGTTTCCAATTCTAAGAACCCTAGGAAATTTAAAGATCTTAGACATCAAAAACCTTGCAGACTAGTCATGCTAGGGCTAATCTTAAACAGTATTAATGCCCTAACTCATTATCCATTGTTTCCATATTATACCATCCTCCAAACACCTATAGTCCTGTAAATCATAGAACACACACTATAACCTATCTACCAAACACTGCATAATCATAACCAATAGGTCATATATTTCTATTAGTTCTTAGCAAAACCCTTTTTATTCATTCTTTCCTATAAACAACTTACTCAGCTCAACTAATGTCTCATTGTCACCTCTTTTTGTCTAACCATTCCATGCACCCTGGATGTATATTGAACTCCCCCAATCTTTCTACTTTCCTAGCTCTACCAAATACCTATGTTAAGATTCTAGCCAGTGTTATGCTCATCCCATTTGCATAAACTGTCTTTATTGCATAATGCTTGAACATGCTCAGCATTGCCATTCAAGATGCCACAAATATACCACTCCAAAACCCCATCTTAATTTCACAAGTCACTCTAAATGCATTGGAACCATCTTGATTTTCTTTGAGTTCTTTTGTCTCACCATTTTTTCTAGTAAAATTTTATGAGCCTATCTTTAACATGCAAATCATTGCAAGTTGCACGATCAGAGCTATTAGCCATATTTCATGGCCTTCTTGACAATATTCTATAGCACCATATTTCCAAGATTTTTTTCCTTTCCTGTTTCTAAGGCTTTTTTTTCTCCATTAATCAACATAAGATGCAACGAGAACATTGTGGCTATCGTTTTCTTTAAATGTTGTGCCACTAGATTCTCCATAACACACTTGATAGAGTTGATGTAACCTTAATGGGCTTAGGCTAGAATTGGGCTCGAGCTGGCCCGAATTCGGGTCAGGTTTTCGGCTAGATCCGAAGTAGATCAGATCAGGTTGAGCCTAATAATAGAGCACATTCAATTTTTGGGCCGGGTTTGGACACCCCTTTGGCCTAGCTTGAACCCATTCCACCAGCCTGAGAGTCTTTAGGATAATAGGATTTCAAACATCTTAAAACCCCAATTGGCTCTGGTTCTCTCCGCTCCTCTCTTGTTGACTGCAGGATTTTTCCGTTGTGCCATTGCCGTTCCGATCACCATCCCTAAGACCCCAACTCAGGCAATAGACATGGCCGTTCCGATCGCCATCCCCAACTCAAGCCATTTATCTATTGGTGTAGAAACATTCTTTAACAGGTAAAAACTTGCTCTATTGCCCTTTCTATCCTCGAGGAGCCTCAATGTCGATCTCTCATCGTCGAAGACCTCATCACCATTCCCTTCTGACCGAACAACTCTTGAATCCAACCCCCTCTTCCATGACCTAACAGACGGTGCTTTGCTCCTCAACCTCTCTACTATCGCCATCTTCCTAAAGCAGCCGCAGGCCTTCCCATCCTCCTTTCAATCTTCATCCTCCTCGCTTGGCTCTCCCTCTACCTCTAAAGCCCCGATGGTGCCGCCTTTGGCCTTCGCTCCCCGGCCTCTCCCTCCCAAGACTAGGGGTAGTGCCATTCCCAAATCGCCAGGGACGAGAGGAGGTGGCTTCTCAACACCATCACCACCAGAGACTTCATTGCCATTCCCTTTCGATTGGACAGCCTTGAATCCAACCCCCCTTCCACGACTGATAGTTCATTCTTCCGGTCCAATCAGGCTTTCATTTGGACCAGCCCAAGCGGGCTCGGGTCGAGCTCAGGCTTGAACTCATTCCAGGTTTGGATCGAACTTTTTCAAAATAAATCGGGCATAAGCCCGGTCTAAAATCCAAATTTTTTTTGCAGGCCGGGCTCGGGTAAGGATATAGCCGGCCCAGTTCCAACCCTAAATGAACTATAATTGCAAGGTCACAAGGGGAAAAAAGGCAAGGGCAAAGAACAAAAGAGAAAGAAGAATAAGGATAAGTTGAAATCCATGGAGGAGAATAACTAATGCCCACTAAACAAAATATGTAGACTGTTGTGGTAATCCAATTTAATATAAAATAATTACCGGTTCATCGGTTGGGTCGATTTTATTTTTGATCCATTAAACATATCAGTGCACCTGAAAATGATATTTTCTTGATTTAACAGGGACTACAGTCCATTTTAATGAAAAAAATATATTATTACTTCATTGATCTATTATTATTTTATTCGGCTTTATGTCTTCGACCTGATCCGAAGAAGATACCTTACTGTTTCATTCGGCTTTATGTCTTTGGCCTGATCCGAAGAGAATACCTTACTGTTTCATTCGGCTTTATGTTTTCGGCCTGATCCGAAGAGGATACCTTACTGTTTCATTCGGCTTTATATTTTCGGCCTGATCCGAAGAGGATACCTTGCTGTTTCATTCGGCTTTATGTTTTCAACCTAATCCGAAGAGGATACCTTGCTGTTTCATTCGGTTTTATGTCTTCAGCCTGGTCTGAAGGGGATACCTCTGGAATCTATTATTTCATTCAGCTTTATGTTTTCAGCCTGATCCGAAGGAGATACTTCTGAACGTATTATTTATCCCTTCAGCCCCCACGGTAAGTAATTCTTTATTTTCTAGTTCACTCCGAAGGAGATAAATCCGAAGCATATAGCTAACACCTCTTCGTACCATTCCAAGGAAGACGGTCTGAAGAGGTAGTTAGGCTCATTTCGGATCTCTCCCAAAGAGAGTGCATCTGAAACATGTGAACAATCTTTCAACCCGAAACAGTTAAAGGCTATTCTGGCTGTTATAACCACCCACATGGTCGATAGCACCGGCTTAGATAATCATAGTGTAACTAATTTCCGGCCGCCACTACTCACTGTTATGAGGAAGTTACATGAACTAATTTCCATAACCGTAAATAGTTGCACTTACGCCTATAAATATCGGTAAGAGGGGGCACTCGAGGTAAGCCAACTCCAGGCAAGTTAGAACCAGTCTGCAACTAGCTCTTTCAATGCTGCTTCACTGATCTTTTCCTTTCCATTTTTTTACTTCTTTCTTCTTTTAAGTTCTCCATTCTGCTACCTAAATTCCGGCTAGCTTTGGCATTGGAGTGTCTCCCACCGGAAAAATTCTGGTCAGGGAATTTGTTTTGCAGGCTTCCTTCGATGGTGAACCAGCAAGCAGGTCGCTCCATCCGGTCAGCAGGGATTTAGCATCAACATAGACCTTGTTTGGATATAAGCATTACATATCCCGTGATAGAGGAGGTGTGCTAGTGAAAATATGGAAGAAGATCATGAAAAAAAACAAAAAAACTGGTCAATCAAGAGAAACTTTTGAACTTCAAAACCCAAAATTTTAGGCATAAGATATAACATCTTTTTATGAAATTTACTATCTCAAAATTCAAGGATTCACGTTTCTCTCTAACCCATGTTCTTCTCAAACCCAATATATTAGGGATAAGATATATCATCATTTTATTAAATTTAATATCTAAAAATTCAGGTATTCATGTTTCTGTCTATCCTATGTTCTTCTCCACCATAATGCTTCCTTGCCTCATCCCTACTCACAAGCTTGAGTGTTGTCAGGCAGATAAGATAAACCACCATCTAACGGGGCCTTAATCCATTTATAATATTTAGCTATTTCTCGAAGATGATTATCACATCTCGGCATTAACATGCCAAAGTTACTTCAAAAGTGGAAAACAAACAATTATATGTACTGGAAATCAAAAAATTAATCTAACTAATTCTCCGTTTTACTAGCAGAAAAGCAACATGTGATTCTAGCATGAAATAAACTCCTAGGCTCACCTTGCTTTTGAAGTTTTCACTAAATGTGGACCTTCATCATGATTAAATTCATAAATAATCATACGGTAAAGTTATGAGCTTCAAAGTTAGCTTTCCAATGCATGGTGCCCCACCTTAAAATTAATGCATGCCTATCAGTTATGCCTGGAAAACACAGTCACTAGTGATCTTCTAGCTTGTTTGTCTTGCCTTATGCCTATGAGCTGGTCACCATATACATTCAAGTGAAAATAGGTAAAAGTAAGTGAAGGCAACTATAGTCAATAAGGCATGGCATAGAATATGAACAGTTAATAGAATATGCTCCAAAGAACTTCAAATAATGAAAGAGGAAGAAAAGCCAATAGATGTGAGATAGCCTGCACAGAAGGACATATTAAGAGGATGTAACTAGAGTATCAAATGCATACAAAATTCTTGTACATAAGTTGGCAAGGGCTTTTGCTTTAAATCAATCTTGCTCAACCAGCCTCCCCAATTATAGGATTGGTCAGCAATAGTTATAGTTTTGGGATTTTGTATAGCACATGTCAAAATGTTACCTTTTCCTCTCCCACGAGCATTGCCTCCAAATTCATTTTGTTAATTATCATCAAGTTACCAGAATGTATCTGAATAGCAACAAAGCTTGAAGCAGATTTAACCTTAGAACCTCGCATCAGTAAGGGGAAAGTGCAGGGTAATTTTTGTAAGTTCCCAAATGGCTATCACCATGATCAACTTATCTTTGCCTGTTGATTCCTTTTCTCTTCCTTTTGCATGCCATATATATTGAGGTCATCCGACTAGATTGACTTATAATCAAGAAGCCGACAGAAATTCCCCCTGAAATATGTTTCACAATACTCGCGCTGAAAAATCATTGGTTCTTCAAGTTTCTCCTCCACTACATCTCGCACACGCAACATCAAAGTGATAATTATCCATCTTCAACTCATCCAGTTTTCTACTTCATCAAATAAATAAATAAATAAATAAAAGCCCACCCAGTTTTCTAAAATTACTTCTTAATGACTTCTTGACTCGGTTAAATACATAAAAAAAGGTGCATCCTTATAGCAGGTAGCTAGTATAAATCAAATGACCTCCATAACTAACAATCTAGACCCGATCTGCAAAAGCTACTTCGAATCAAATAGCATCGGAATTGAAATTAAGATAGAGATCGACGCACTCATTGAATCAATTTAAGCACGTCAATAGGATGGATACTACCCTAACCTGTCACAGGGGGAGGAAAACACAAACCACTTAACATACCATCAACTCACAGTAATGTCAAGAAAACCGCACAAAAAGAGAGAGAGAGATCTAATGTAACTTACCACCCCAAAACGGAAAGGATCCCACCGTCTTTGCCACGAGTACAACATAAGTTAATCATCCATATCCATGTTTAAAAAGGAAAAAAAACAGAGACAAAAACAAGAATAAAAGCAAAACCCCAGAAGCTTTAGCAAAAGAAAGCCATTGTAGACGCCCCACGGAAGAATCAAGACTTGCTTCAAAACAATCAGACCAAAATCTCGAACTCCAAAAACTTTTCCCAAACCCAAATGCCTCAAGAAATCCAAGACCAAGAAGAGAAAGCCCGAAATGGAACTCGATGCAATTAAAAGAAAAAATAGCAACAAAAAGCAAGCAGGAGGGGCTCGCCTATAATAGGCTGAGACAAGGCCCGGGAGAAGAACCTAGAAGAACAAGAGCTCTCGTCGAGAGAGAGAAAGGACTGGCGGTGCCTCCTGTGGGCGCAGGCAACGGGCGGGGGGGACTTTTGTCCAATTTTTGACTTTTTTGTCGTCATTGGATATTTGTTAAGGAAAATCACGGCAACGATTCCCCGAGCTCAAAAAGCCATACCGTGTCAGGGACGTGAGGGGATGGTCACGAGGCCGTCGCTTTGGATATTGTCCTGGTTATTGTGAAGGATCATAGCTTGCTTATCTATAATTATACAGGAATCAATCCAAAGTATCTTTGATATCACTTATATTATTTCTAATGAAGATTTTGGGCATGACTCGTGATCATCCAAGTTTCGTTAATTATGAAGATTTTTATCTGGAACATGCGAGAGTGAAAAAATTCGTATTTTGTCCATCTATTATAGGTTTTAACAGTTATATAATCCTCAGCTTTGTATCATGTTGGAAACAAAACTTTTTGGTCCTAGTGTGGACCATATGCATCGCCGCTTCTTCCGAAAATAGGATTTTTATTCTATCCAATCCTAGGATTTAGCGGGGTATTGTTGTTATGTGGGACCCGATGATGGTCAAAATTGATGTTTTCCATCGCTCCTCTCAATTGGTGGCTATTCTTATCACTGAACCCAACCTACCTTCTTGGCTCCTTTGTAGCATCTACGCCAGTACATCTTATAGGGAGAGAAGGACCCGGTGATGGCCAAGATTGATGTTTTCCATCGCTCCTCTCAATTGGTGGCTATTGTTATCACTGAACCCAACCTACCTTCTTGGCTCCTTTGTAGCATCTACGCCAGTACATTTATAGGAGAGAAGGACGGTGTGGGCTGAGACTTCGACTTTGATCATACAGGGTGTTCCTACTATTTTTATTGGGGACTTCAATGTTATTGACCAACCGGAGGATAAAAGCGGGGGAAGACTCTTTGTTCAGGATACGGCTTCTTCTGAGTTCACCGACTTTATCCAGGGGACTGGTTTGGTGGACTTGGGATTTGTGGGCCCTCGCTTGACCTGGTGCAATAACCGCTCAGGGACGGCGAGAGTCTGGGAGAGGTTAGACATATGTTATACTACCCCTTCTTGGCTCTCTATTTGTTCGACCCACGTTGTGCGCCATCTCAGTAGGATCGCATATGATCATTGCCCCCTCTTCTGACTTCAGATGGCTATATCCGAAGCCCCACTCCTTTCAGATTTAAGAAGTTCTGGCTTTCCTATCTCAAGGCTAGAAGCATTGTCAGAGAGGTGTGGAGGATCCCCGTTATGGGTGATGCGTCCTATCGGCTCTCTCGTCGGTTGGAGCTGCTCAGGAGGAGGCTCCTCGGTAGAGCCGGGTTGAAATTGGTAATATCATGACCAAGCTCAGACTTATTGAAGCCACTATATCGGACCTGCAGGACAAGGAGGACAGGATGGGTGGTCTTTCGCAGTTTGATATAGATACCCTCCGATCCCACCTATCTTTGCATCATGCTTTGCTCCAGCATCAGGAGGTTATTTGGCGCTAGAAGTCTAAAGTTCAGTGGTTGCGGGCAGGTGACAGAAATACTCATTTCTTTCACTTGGCTACTGTGATTCGCAGGCACCGGAACTCTATTCATTCTCTGTGCTCCTTTGATGGTCAGTGGTTAGAGGATGATCAGGCTATTAGGCAGGAGATTTTGACTTTCTTTGCTTCCTGTTGGACGGAGCCTATTCCTGCTACTCGCACTCATTCCTATCCGTCGACTATTGTGGTCTCCTCTTTCCACAATTCCACTCTTATGGCTCCCATCCTCGACGATGAGGTTCGTGCTGCCTTATGGTCTTTGGGGAAGGATAAAGCCCTGGCCCGGATAGCTACCCGCCTTTCTTCTTCCGGAGGTACTGGAATATTTTATCTTCAGATGTTATTGCTACCATTCAATTATTATTTGTTTCAGGTATTATGCCCAGCTCTTGGAAACAGACTTTTATTATTCTTATTCCCAAGCATCCCGATGCCTTGAAGCCTGCCCATTATCGCTCTATCAGTTTGTGCAATACTCTATATAAGGTCTGCACCAGGCTCATGGTTTCTAGAATGAAACCCATTCTCCCCCAGGCGATATGTCCGGAGCAGGGTGCTTTCGTTGGGAGGCGCTCTATTTCCGACAATATTCTTATAGCCCATGAGTTTATGACTGACCTCCGCCGGGCATTCGCTAGGCGTAGCTTGATGGCCATCAAGCTTGATATGGAGAGAGAATTAATCTCCAGAAATCGGACCTTTACTTTAGTCCCAAGTCCCCTGCTCGCATTCGCCACAGGATTTCAAGTATTCTCGGGATCGCGAAGCACCGTGGCCTTCTCACTTACTTGGATGTTCCTATATCCGGTGCTAGGTTATCCACTGCTGAATGCTTCCCGATGATTCAGGCGATTCATGAGAAAATTGACGGATGGTAGAGTCATTCTCTCTCCTCCATGGGTAGGATTACCCTTATCCACTCAGTCCTCACATCTCTCTGGTCTATATGCTATCCAATGCTATTATTCCCAGGACCTCTGTCATCAGACTGGAGCAGATGCTATGGGCTTTCTTGTGGGATTCTACTTCTTCTAGGCGTAGGATTCACTTGGTATCCTGGTAGACTGTCTGCCAACCTATACGTCATGGCAGGTTAAGGATCCAGTCTCTTCTTATCAGGAGGGAGGCATTACTTGGTAGGCTTGTTGCCAGATATTTTCTCTGTCTGCAGAGCATGTGGGCGACCATGATGCGGGCCCGCTATGATGACCACCATGCCTTCATTGATGGCAATCTCCACCCTACCAAACGTAATTCAGCTATTTGGAGGGATATGCTTCTTAGAGTCCCTATCATATCTCCCCACCTTGCTTGGGTGATTGGGGATGGCAGGTCCATTCGGTTCATGCAGGACCCTGTGGATTTTGGACATCCCCCTTAGTAGATGGCCTACCTTTATCTCAATCGATACTCCCGACTCCATGGTCATCCCGGGTCTCTTCATCCCTGGCCAGAAGAGATGGGATCGGGAGGCTGTCCGAGCTACGTTTGGGGATATTCTGGGCCTCCAGGTCTCTTCCATTATCTTACCCACCTCCCCGTGCCTGGATGTCAGAGTCTAGAGGTGCTCTACAGCCTCTAGGGCTCCGATGTCGGATCTCTTGACCATCTTCACCCCCGAGGGTGATTCGCCATCCCCTATGGATTGCTTTTCTTGGGTTTGGTCTCTCCTGGTGCATCCCATAGTTTCTCTATTTATCTGGAAGGTGGCCCGTCGGTGCCTTCCCACCAGACATCTCCTATCATCTAGAGGTATGCATATGTCCCTTCACTGTCCCACTTGCGATATCGATCATGAGACCCAGGATCATACCTTGTTCTCTTGCCCCCGAGCTAGACGGGTGTGGCATATTACACGGCTTGCCCACCTTCTGTCCCTGAATGATGACCCTCTTCACTCCTTTATCGGGAGCCTGCGCACTGTTCCTGCTACCCCCGCTACATCTTTCCTAGCCTATATTGCCTACCATATTTGGCTGGCCAGGAACGAGTGGGTGTTCAGCTCGGTGCGATGTTCCCCTTGGCTTACTGCGCAGCGGGCCTCTGCGTTTGCTGCTGAGTTCCTGAGATCGATTGGGAGACATTCGGACTTCTGGGATTCCCACTTCGCTCCTCGAGTGCCCCTTCATGTATTCATCACTTGGGAACCCCCTCCCCCAACTATCTTCACAGTCAGCTTTGATGGCAGTCTCTGTCGCAGGTCGGGAGGTGCTGCTTTTATCATCCGGGGTTCCGAATTGGGCTTCCTGGCAGCTGGCGATGCCCCTCTTCTGGATTCTTCTATCCCTATGATGGAATTGTATGCTGCTTGGGCCGGCATCAGATATGCTCGTCAGGTTCTCTGCTTGGATCACCTCATCTCGAGGAAGACTCTATGATGGTCATCTCCTGGATCCGGCAGTCCTTCATCGCCCCTTCGGATCACCATGTTATATGGGATATCACTCTCCTACTACATGGATGCTCCTTGTTTATCCTCCATCATATTTATAGGAAGGCAAACTTGGCTGCAGACTGGGTTGCCTCTTTTGTTGCCCGACATTCTGTCTCTGTTCTTTGGTCAGACTGGCGATCATCCCTTCTACAGCTTAAGGATCTTATACTGTCTGACTTTCTGGGTTGTATTCATTCCCATTTTGTTTAATGAATATACTGTTTTATCAAAAAAAATACCATACCGTAGCACAAAAAATTCCAAACATATCCACCAAGCTTCAAAGTATTCCAAATTGAACCTGACATAATGTCATTCTTCTCCCTCAACAGACCTTGATGGCATAATGGGATGTAATTATATTACGATCCAAGAACTTTACGACGGTACTCCAAGATACCTTTTAATCTTTTGATTGTCAAATTTTTTTTTTTTGGAATCATTCAATTTAAAATGGATAATAATGATTTATCCATGCATAACTACTTTTAATCGATATACATAATTAATGTAATAAATAATTTGAATTACATGGATAATTTTATATAAAAATTAATAGCAAGTTAAAAAAATAATTAAAAAATCTTTAAAAACCCAAAATTTTAGAATCCTTCTCAAGGTTGAAAAAGAAAAAAAAAACTTTTTCATTAAACCTAAACTCTCCTTTCTTTCTCTTATGTCTCTCTCCTATTCCACTATCTACATTCTGGCAATAAGGCCTCCACCTTCGATGTCATTGCCAAATTCTCCAAGGCCATCTTCCTAGCCCTTAATTTCATCAATGAATTCTCCCTGATCATCACCTCAGTCGCCAATTATGTCAATAGATCCTTCATGACTATCATTTCTATCACTAATACTATCACTGAATCCTCGAAGACCATTGCTCCGCTGGGGCCAACCTTCTATGCCGAGTCAAGGAGCAAACAGAGACCACCCTATGGTGCCCGCTATCGCTAACGGTGTTGCTATTGGATCTGCAAGCCCAAGCCAACCTCATGGCGGCTATGTTATTCCCGCTTATGTGCCTCTTGAATGATTTGTTGACTCTAGTTTTGATTATGACAAAATACTTAAGTATATTTGAGTACTAATTGTGCGTTAAGTGTGTTAATTAGTTATAGGTACTCAAGATTTGAATTTAAAGAAGTTTCGGTACTGGTGCAGCCAAGTATCGACTCATGAAATCCAAGTGTTGACTCAAGTGTTGATTCATGAACAGTGAAGTGTCGACTCAAGGCCTGAGACCAAACATGATACAGAATGCGGTGATTTCAGGAGTTTGGTCAAGTATCGACTTATGGAACTAAAGTATCGATTCAAGGTATCGACCACCAATGAAGTGTCGACTCACTAGTATAGAGCATAAGACTTCAGAAGACATTTTTGGTCAAGTGTTGACTTAAGAAAATGAAGTGTCGACTCACGAAGGTCAAGTATCGACACTTGTGTAACGACTAGTTTTTCTGAAGTGCAAAACTTTCCCAACTTAGCTCGAACGGCTATATTTTCTCCTCCAACGGTCACAAACGGTCAAAAAGGTATGGAGGGCTATTTATACACCACCAAGCTCTTGGGGAAGGAGAAATCCATGGTTTGAATGATAAATCCTTCGATTTGCAAGTAAAAATATGTGAAGGATTTTAAGGATTTAATATTGAGAGTGTTGAGCCTCCAAGGATTCAAAGTAGAGAGAGCTTCCAAGAGTGGCGTCTTCAAGCATCTATTGAAGCTTCTGCAAATTGGAGACAAGCTCAACAACAACAATCAAGTGTTACAAGATAAATCCGCTTTTTATAAAAAAAGCTTTTATATTTTCATTGTTATTCTTGTACTTATATTGCTTACTAGTTTCAATGGAATTGAAACTAGTATCTAGGTTGTTGGTGAGCTTATGTGATAAAAACCAACAAGGGTTTTGACTTGTGAGCCCATGAAAAAAGGTTGGGTTGTTGGTTAGCCCAGAAAACCATCCAGATTGTTGGTGAGCCCGTAAAACCAACTGGTTCTTAGTTAGCCCGCACAACCAAGAGATTTTTGGTGAGCCCGTAAAAACCAAGGAATTTTTTGTTAGCCCGTGAAAACAAAGGAATTTTGACTTGTGAGCCCGGAAAATAAATTGGCCGTAATCTTGGTGATTATAGTGAATTTCCAAGAAAAACTTGGGGAGTGGATGTAGGTACCTTGAAGTACACCGAACCACTATAAATCTTCATGTGTTTGTGATTGCTTTTATTCTTATATTTATTTCTTTATTTTTGATGTATATTATTATCTTACTGATAAACACATGCTTTGAATTGGTACATTATTTGAAGTATTGCAAAAAAGCTTTAAAGTCCAATTTACCCCCTCTTAGGTTGCATCATCCAACTGGGCAACAATTGGTATCAGAGCCTGAAATCCAAAATCGTTGGTATCAGAACCTGGTACTCTTTTTAAAAATCTAACAATTTTGAGTTAAAGATCATGGCAGCCCAAGTTTGAAAATTTGAAAGTTTAAATTTTTTTAAAAACTTTGAAAAGAATTTACAAATCATATGTTGATGGGGAGCTTTCGAAAAATTATTTTTAGATCATATTTTGAGGGGAGCTTAATGTTTTTCATCGCTACATTGCTCTATTCTTATTGTTAATCTTTTGGAATATGCTATATTTATTTTTGAGCTTACCTTGTTTATATACTTAAAGGTTTTGACATTATCAAAAAGGAGGAAATTGTTGAGTTTGGTTTTGATTATGACAAAATACTTAAGTATATTTGAATACTAATTGTGCGTTAAGTGTGTTAATCAGTTATAGGTACTCAAGATTTGAATTTAGAGAAGTTTTAGCATTGGTGCAGCTAAGTATCGACTTCATGAAATCAAGTGTCGACTCAAGTATCAACTCATGAACAGTGAAGTGTCGATTTAAGGTGTCGACTCACCAGATGAAGTGTCGACTTACCAGTGCAGAACATAAGACTTCAGAAAATATTTTTGGTCAAGTGTCGATTCAAGAAAATGAAGTGTCGACTCACGAAGGTCAAGTGTCGACACTTGCTGTAACGACTAGTTTTTCTGAAGTGCAAAAGTTTTCCAACTTGGCTCCAATGGCTATATTTCTTTCTCCAACAATCACAAATAGTCAAAAAGGTATTGAGGGCTATTTATACACCATCAAGCTCTTAAAAAGGAGAGAATCTATGGTTTGAATGATAAATTTTTGATTTGTAAGTAAAAATATGTGAAGGATTTTAATGATTTAATATTGAGAGATTGAGCCTCCAAGGATTCAAAGTGGAAAGGGAGCTTCCAAGAGTGGCATCTTCAAGCATCCATTGAAGCTTCTACAACATGGAGACAAGCTCAACAACAACAATCAAGTGCTTCAAAGACAAATCCGCTTTTTGTAAAAAAGCTTTTATATTTTCATTGTTATTCTTGTACTTGTATTGCTTACTAATTTCAATTTCAATTGAAACTAATATCTAGATTATTGGTAAGCCTATGTGATAAAAACCAACAAGGGTTTTGACTTGTAAGCCTGTGAAAATAAGTTGGGTTGTTGGTTAGCCCGGAAAACCATCAAGGTTGTTGGTGAGCCTGTAAAACCAACTAGGTTCTTGGTTAGCCCGCATAATTAAGGGATTTTTGGTGAGCCCGTAAAAATCAAGAGGTTTTTGGTTAGCCCTTGAAAACCAAGGGGTTTTGACTTGTGAGCCCGAAAAATAAGTTGGCTGTAATCTTGGTGATTATAGTGAATTCTCAAGAAAAACTTCGGAAGTGGATGTAGGTGCCTTGGAGTGCACCGAACCACTATAAATCTTCATGTATTTGTGATTGCTTTTATTCTTGAATTTATTTTTTTTTCCGCTGCATATTATTATATTTCTCATAAACACATGCTTTGAATTGGCACATTATTTGAAGTATTGCGAAAAAGTTTTAAAGTCCAATTCATCCCCCCTCTTGGGTTGCATCATCCAACTGGGCAACAATTGGTATCAGAGCCCGAAACCCAAAATCATTGGTATCAGAGCCCGGTACTCTTTTAAAAATCTAATGATTTTGAGTTAAAGGTTATGATAGCCCAAGTTTGAAAATTTTAAAGTTTGAAATTTTTGAAAAACTTTAAAAAGAATTTACAAATCATATGTTGAGGGGGAGCTTAATGTTTTTCATCACTATATTACTCTATTTTTATTGTTAATCTTTTGGAGCATGTTGTATTTATTTTTGAGCTTACCTTGTTTATATACTTAAAGATTTTGATATTATCAAAAATGGGGAGATTGTTGACTTTGATTTTGATTATGATAAAATATTTAAGTATATTTGAGTACTAATTATGTGTTAAGTGTGTCAATCAGTTATAAGTACTCAAGATTTGCATTTAGAGAAGTTTCAGCACTGGTGCAGCCAATTGTCGACTCATGAAATTCAAGTATCGATTCATGAACAGTGAAGTGTCGACTCAAGGCCTGAGACCAAACAGGATACAGAACATGGTTATTTTAGGAGTTTGGTCAAGTGTCGACTCACGGAACTAAAGTATCGATTCAATGTGTCGACCACCAGATGAAGTGTCGACTCACCAGTGCAGAGCATAAGACTTCAAAAGATATTTTTGGTCAAGTGTCAACTCAAGGTATCGACTCATGAAGGTCAAGTGTCGACACTTGCTGTAACAGCTAGTTTTTCTGAAGTGCAAAACTTTTCCAACTTAGCTCCAATGGCTATATTTTCTCCTTCAACGGTCAAAAAGGTATAGAGGGCTATTTATACACCACCAAGCTCTTGGGAAAGAGAGAATCCATGGTTTGGATGATAAATCCTTTGATTTGCAAGTAAAAATATGTGAAAGATTTTAAGAATTCAATATTGAGAGTGTTGAGCCTTCAAAGATTCAAAGTGAAGAGAGAGCTTCCAAGAGTGCAATCTTCAAGCATCCATTGAAGCTTCTACAACATGGAGACAAGCTCAACAATAACAATCAAGTGCTTCAAAGACAAATCTGCTTTTTGTAAAAAAACTTTTATATTTTCATTGTTATTCTTGTACTTGTATTGCTTACTAGTTTCAATGAAATTGAAACTAGTATCTAGGTTGTTGATGAGCCTATGTGATAAAAATCAACAAAGATTTTGACTTGTGAGCCCGTGAAAACAAGTTGGATTATTCGTTAGCCCGGAAAACCATCAAGGTTATTGGTGAGCCCCCAACTAGGTTCTTGGTTAGCCAGCAAAACTAAGGGATTTTTGGTGAGCCCGTGAAATCCAAGGAATTTTTGGTTAGCCCGTAAAAACCAAGGGGTTTTGACTTGTGAGCCCGGAAAACAAGTTGGCTATAATCTTGGTAATTATAGTGAATTCCCAAGGAAAACTTGGGAAGTGGATGTAGGTGCCTTTGAATGCACTGAACCACTATAAATCTTCATGTGTTTGTGATTGCTTTATTCTTGTATTTATTTCTTTATTTTCGCTGCATATTATTATCTTGCTTACAAACACATGCTATGAATTGACACATTATTTGAAGTATTGCAAAAAAATTTAAAATCTAATTCACCCCCCCTCTTGAGTTGCATCATCACCTTGGCCTACATGATCTTCATTACCATCATTATTGCAGCCATCGTCATTGTCTTCCAGATCTAGCCCCTACTTTTTTCCCTCAAGGCTCCCCTCATCCTAGCATCTCCCACCTCCTCTCCCATTGCCCCAACCCCTTGATCACCACCTGTGAGGCTCAACCCAAAAATAAAAATAAAAAATAAAATAAAATATATTTAGTCGGCCTGGTCCATGAATAATTCGGACTGAAATCGGTAACTGGGTTGCCGACT
This sequence comes from Areca catechu, assembly GCA_021397845.1. NCBI lineage: Eukaryota > Viridiplantae > Streptophyta > Magnoliopsida > Arecales > Arecaceae > Areca > Areca catechu. Next base: position 185,477,891 of record CM038042.1, read on the forward strand.
TCGGTTTGGATTAAGCATGATACCGAACTACCGGATTTCTCAACGGAGGGGTCGGAGAAGGAAGCCGACGGCGAGGGGATTAGGGATCCTTCCCTATAACAAAAGGATTTCTCACGTGCCTTAATCCATCTCGAAACCCAACCTCCATCGGTGGCCGCCGAAACCCGATGCCAACCTCACAGACGATTTTCTCGTGTGCCCCAGCCCTTATCGAAACCCGTCTCTCCGGTGGCCACCAAAATCTGACGTCGACCTCACCGATAAATTCCTTTCTCCGTCTCCTCTCGAGGGTGAGCTTGAGCAGGGATGACCGGTAGGAGTCATCTCCTCTCGAGCGTAGGTGTGGGTAGAGACGACCGGCAAAGGGAAAAGGGGGGAGAGCAACAAGGAGGGAAAAGGGAAGGAGATTGGGGAATCTTGGAAGATCCATCAGATCTCTTCTCTTTTCCTCGTTCCAGGATCGCGATCAATAGGGCTTGGGTTAGAGTTTGCTAGAAGCCGATCTGAGGGATGGGTCGGCTCTGTTAGAGATAGAAAATGATTTTTAAGAGAGGAAGAAAGAAGAGAGAGTTGGGGGAGAAGAAAAAGAAAGAATGAAGAGAAGGAAGAAAAAAAAAGATGAAGGAGGGTTCGATTCAGAGCAGAGAAAAATAAATAAATAAATAAAATAAAGGGGAAAAGGAGGAATTAGGACAAGATTGTCGAGGGTGTCATATTAGTTTTCTTTTTAGTATATAAAGATTTTATTGTATGATTAAAAAAAAATTGTTGAACAGGATCGTCGTTGTCCTTGAAAAATCGGGTCTAGGGTTGAACTGTACTTAGTTGGTGGATACTCTACGGTAAGTTATCACTCTCTAGTATAATTTGCCATGCATGATTTGAGCCTATTATTTAATTTGTTATTGAATTTTACTGTATACATTTATGCTGTATGTAGATGACTTGATGTAATATGAGGTTAAACATATGTATTTAAAGTACTCTGTGTCATGGGTTGAGTCCATTTTTGATACTCTCTAGTTCGATTATGATTATACGAGTTAGGATCTAGTCACCTTTTGAGCCTCCAGTGGGGCTATCACTGGCGCATGACCGTTGAGCGGTATGTGTACATAGGAGCTAGTTTTTCTTGTGGGCTTAGCCAGCAGGGCGATTGCTGGTACATGCTGGGATGCATGTTTCTCGTGTAATTTCAGAGCTAGTTTTTCCTTTTAGGCCTCCAGTGGGGCTATCACTGGTGCATGACCGTTGAGCAGTATGTGTACACAGGATCTAATCTCTTTCGGGACTAGTCACGGGCCGATCGTGGCCATAGTCAGAGGGACTAGGTGAGCGAGTATGGATGGACATCCTAAAGAGTGTGTTGTCAGAAAAGTAATAAAGGAGATTAATAATAAAAACTTAACTGAATTGGCTCTATTTTATTATTATGTTTGATTACTTGTATGTACTAATTTATTCAAATTATTTTGCTCTTGATTCATGATAGATTTATACTCGAGATGTATGGTAACTTACTGAGTTTAGGGAACTCACTATTTTCCTTGAATTTTTTTCAGGACTAGAGAAACATGTGGGCTTGGGAACCAGTCAGTGAAGATTTAAGACTTAGAGGGCACTGTTGCTTTTAATAAAATTTAAATGTGTGGTTGTCAGTTTTATGAATATGATATAGGCCTTGTATGTCCGAGGGAAGAATGAATCCAAGGGCATACGGCCGTCTGTTACGCATCCGACTTGGATTTGGGGTCGGGTGTGACACCACCCCTCCCTAACCTCTAACCCTTTTGGTTGCTCAACAATTGTCCCTAGCTTCTAAATTGGATATCTCACTGTCATGTGTTCTTGACCGGGGATCATCAAATGATTGCGAAGAATAATAAAAATAATACTTTAATATCCTCTTTTATTGATTTAAATATTTTTTTTATAAATATCTTAAATATTTTTTTACAAAATATTATAAATGAGCATCCTAACCAAATTCTATGATCCAAAATCTTTTATATCGACTGTTTGTTAGATTAAGTCCTGGCACAAATCTTGAAAAACTCTTAGCATATAACATTATTCAAGGATCATATATGGCACAGATTTCAAAGCATCTTAAACATCTGCATTCAACTGTTTGCATAAACTTTAAAGCATTCTTAGTATATGATCAATCCATTGTGTTGAACTTAAAAGCACTTGGAACGCTTTTTCTCATTCACTTGTACAGTTCTCAAAACAATTTTAGTATATAATTCATAGTTAAGGATCATCCACAATGTAGATCTCAAGGCACTCCGAGCCTTTTTCATTTATTCATTTATATAAATCTCAAAGAGTTCTTGATGCAAGACTCATAGTTAAAGATCTCCCACGTTGCCAATTTTAAAACATGCATAACCTCTTCCTCCGTCTATCTCAAAGCATACTTAATATATAATCTATAGTTAAGAATCGCTCGCCATATAGACCTCCATGCACTGTAAAATTCATCTATCTACATAGATCTTAAAGTATTCTCGGTGATGTGGCAAGATCGGTGACATGGAACAGCTATCAGATGCCAAGTCAGGGAAGACCACCATGTCAGGTTCTCTAGCCTGACTCCTTGGCCGGGTCGGGCTCCCTCAGAATAATGGGGCCGACCGTCGACCCAAGCTCTATCCTCCGCCAGATTGAGTCCTGTGGTTGGAGTCGAGCTCAGCCCTCACCTGCCACGTGGAGTCTCTCTCCGATATCGAGCCCTCTGGGCCGGAGCTGCCACCTGTCCTCCGCCAGATCAAGCCCCTCGAGATCGAGCCTTGTGGTCGGAGTCGAGCTTAGCCCTCACCCACCACGTGGAGTCTCTCTCCAAGGTGGAGCCCTCTGGCCGGAGCCGCCACCTGTCCTCCGCCAGATCGAGCCCCTCGAGATCGAGCCCTGTGATCGGAGTCGAGCTCAACCCTCACCCGCCACGTGGAGTCTCTCTCCGAGGTCGAGCCCTCTAGGCCGGAGCCGCCACCTGTCCTCCGCCAGATCGAGCCCTGTGGTCGGAGTCGAGCTCAGCCCTCATCCGCCATGTGGAGTCTCTCTCCGATGTCGAGCCCTCTGGGCCGGAGCCGCCACCTGTCCTCCGCTAGATTGAGCCCCTCGAGATCGAGCCCTGTGGTCGAAGTCAAGCTCAACTCTCACCCACCACGTGGAGTCTCTCTCCGAGGTCGAGCCCTCTGGGCCGGAGCCGCCACCTATCCTCCACCAGATCGAGCCCTGTGATCGAAGTCGAGCTCAGCCCTCACCTGCCACGTGGAGTCTCTCTCCGAGGTCGAGCTCTCTGGGCCGGAGCCGCCACCTATCCTCCACCAGATCGAGCCCCTCGAGATCGAGCCCTGTGGTTGGAGTCAAGCTCAGCCCTCACCCGCCACGTGGAGTCTCTCTTTGAGGTCGAGCTCTCTAGGCCGAAGCCGCCACCTGTCCTCCGCCAGATCGAGCCCATCGAGATCGAGCCCTGTGGTCGGAGTCGAGCTCAGCCCTCACCCGCCACGTGGAGTCTCTCTCCAAGATCGAGCCCTCTAGGCCGGAGCCGCCACCTATCCTCCGCCAGATCGAGCCCCTCGAGATCGAGCTCTGTGGTCGGAGTCGAGCTCAGCCCTCACCCGCCACGTTGAATCTCTCTCTGAGGTCGAGCCCTCTGGGCCGAGCCGCCACCTGTCCTCCGCCAGATCGAGCCCCTCGAGATCGAGCCCTGTGGTCGGAGTCGAGCTCAGCCCTCACCCGCCATGTGGAGTCTCTCTCCGAGGTCGAGCCCTCTAGGCCGGAGTCGCTACCTGTCCTCCGCCGGATTGAGCCCTGCCTCCCCTGCTCGGCCTCTAGCTCGGGCAAAGGCGACTGCAGGCGGGAGGACAGTACTATCATCCTAGGACGCCGGTAAGCCACCCAAGGATCGCGGGGCAGTGCCCACCATACCGCAATAACTGCTTGCCCGCCACTTACACCAAAAGGAAGGAAACATCTTGATCAAGGCGCCGCACTCTCCACCAGCCACCCGTACTACCAGAAGGATGGGCCAGCTATAGGGCACGAATCCCGGGACGACGGCCCTCGAAACGAGGCTCTGCCAAGTTTCCTGGAATGGGGTGACCGGAGAGAATGTTAGAGCGAATGGAAGTTTCCCCTATCGCATGTCAGGAAAGACGTCCCGTCTACGGCACGGTACCCCGCCGCACGTGCCTGCCAGCCCAACGAGGATCCCAAGGTAAGCGTCCGACGGTCACCTTGCCTACAAAGAACGATCGACACCCTCGAAGGGAGAGGTAACATGAAAAATAACGCAGTATCAGTGCAAGCTCAGCCATAAGGGCAAGGCACCACCACTACCACCACTCTAAACAGGCAAAGGAGAAGCGGTTAAGCAAAGAATCCCTTAGCTCCGCCGTCATCCTCCTCTGACACACTTTCATTTCATTCTCGCATCATTCACTTCTCCTAAAGTAGAGTTCATCAAGAGGGGCTCGACCAGGAGGATCTGTTCTCCTGGATCGTCACTGACTTGACCGTCGGAGTGCCCCCGCCGGAATCCCCGGCTCGGGTTACTAATCCAGTCTTTTGCAAATCCGGCCAAGACGGAACCTTCCAGGAGTACCAAGCCATGCACTCCGGCGCCGACAGCAGTTACAGGTCACGGCGATGTTGACGGTAATACTCGGTATATGATTCATAATTAAAATTTATTATTTTTTTCGGAACATTTTAAATCTCTTCAAATTTTTTTTTTTTTTTGATAATTCATCCATATCTCGGGAGAGCAAAAAGTAATTTGGCCATATAAATGGTAGGCTAATGCTATCCACTAGTCAGGAAGCTGGGTGCAGGGGGATTAATCTGGAAATTTTTTCTTCCTCTCCTTTGTTCTTTCCTTCGTTTGGGGTTTACATTCGTAGCGGTGAGGATAACATTCGACCGTTGTAGCAAGGCATAAATATTCGGTCTCAGCGGGACGCAAGACCACTAAAGGCGCTGACTTCAAAGCGAAGCAACATTCGGTGACCGGATGCTCCTTTTCGGTCAGATCTTTCATCAATCATAAATGCCCCCCGTTATCCAATTTGTCGCCCCTCCCCCACCTCGGCGCACGTAAAAATTTATATGCGATACAATATTTCCCATCCGCTCGGCCGTCGTAAACTCATCCCATCCGTTATCTTTCTGCGGGCGCGATGTGCTTTAAGATTAAAAAAGCGCAGATGCTCATCTTCCGCCGTTCTTCTCAAGACACGATTCGAAGACGCGATACGCAAGGAAGAAAAGTTAGAATTACTGATGACCTGACGGAGAACTAAGACACGTACGTCAAAGAAGTTGGCGATGTCCGAACACCGTAGATTGATTAGTTTCCGATTAAAACGGAGGAGTGGCACATGTAGTAGATTAAATAATAGAGGAAGAATGTGCTCGACGTGATAACCAGAGAGTCACGTAGGTATCTGTTACAGGGCAGGACAAAGAACCGGAGGAGAATGATAGGAAGAAAACAAATGTAGTTCATGCTTTATGGCAGCTAAATTGAGCTGGAGCTTCTGGACGGTGCGGAGGGTTTCAACTTACGGACAGCATCTTCTTTTATTATATATTAATTATAAAGATGTTATATGTTTTGGCAGTTTGCCAATAAAGGATGGGAATCATGGCATATCGAGGTGTGAAAAGTTTTTGTTAAATATATATTTAATCGTATTTTAATTAGATTTTTTATTTTTCCCGATGCACGAGCAAACTTATACCTACTATACATTGAACACTCCAATAAGCCCCCGCCCCAAAAAAAAAAAAAAAAAAATCAATTTTTAGAGAATAGTTATTTAATTTATATTTTTAGAAATCTGGAATAATAATTTTATTCCAGTACAATTAATGCTGTGAAGCCCATCATATAAAAAAAATGATCTGAAATAAGCTATTTCATGGGATTGCTATTTCTAAAATTGATTGGATAGTTTATTATGTTAATCCATCTCGATTTTCATAGCCGTTTGGAGAAATAAGTTAAAATAAATATTTATTTAAATAAAATTAAGAAAACTAAATACCATCTAAATGTGCATGATCCATATCATGTCCCATATTATCTCGGAATCATCCTAGGCTGGAGGTTGAAATGCTGAAGTTATTAGACTCAGATTCTTGCACTGCTCGGCAACCCTCCAATTCCCACCTAAATGCAAAAACATGTCCCTATTACAAGTGCCCCTCCATAATCTGCATCCAGTGAAGCTCTTATTTTTTAGAGGATTTAAAATAATTCCGTGAACCCAGATGTGGCAACTCTTCATTTATTTCACAATTCATACTTGACCAATTTTAGAGTATATGCACGTATAGAGTCGGAGAAAAAACTAATCAACAACTTTCACTTAAGTAGTCTAGTATGCTAATTAAGCTTCAGGCCACGTACAGACCAGGAGCCTGTCCAGCTACGAAAGGAAGAACGCATGCAAGTCCTTGGGGATCCAGAAGGTGAAGATGCGTGGAGGTAGAAAACTTTTATGCAATTTTGTACGACGTTGGATTTGTTTCAGATCCAACTTTTATGTGCAAGCTTGTGCTGGCTTAGGCTTAACACACGCTTTCTACAATATTTTGTTGCTATAATAGTTATGTTCTTAATTAAGACTAATCGCAGCTCCTGCAGCTTAGTTCATCTCTCTCTTTTTTTCTTTTTTTTTTTTTTTTTCTTTTTTCTTTTTTTGTGTTGATGTGTCAATCTAAACGTAATCTATGCATTTCCAAGTGTCAAGTCATTGCGTGCTTGACATCGATCAGCCATATTAGGTCTAACATTGTAACATTTTAAAGATCCTATATAAGGAAAATCAAAAGTTTGATGGCCTTGTCTCGATGTTCGCTGAAAAGAATTCGATTGAAAATTAATACTTTCTGTCTAGAAGATATCAGATCTCTTTTTTCAAGTTTGAAATTGTACTCGGTTTAGTAGTGGCATATGAAAGACGACCGTGGTTTACACTCTCAGTTTGAACTCTTTTCTAGTTTAAAGCCTTTTCCTGGAGAGAAGTAGACTACACAAGCTCAAACATACGGGCACCAGTCATTTAAAAAACCCAAGAATGCATGCATTATTATACGCATGAGGCGTTAAGTTTCAGCTATCAGGATGCCAAACATTCTTCAGGAAACTTCTGCCAAAAGGAAATATCAAAACAATATATATATAATATATATATATATCAGTGGAGATGCCAGAATAGAGTGCATAAGGATAACCAAATAAACAAGAACGACCTTGTTACAACATCTCTCTTATGTTATGGCCAGGCCTCTCTCACTCTCATGATGTTTACTAAGAAAGAAATGCCACGAGCCTGCATCAACGGTTGTTGCAAAATATTGCTTAAAAGTAAACCTGAAACCGTGTTTGATTCAGCTATAAGCCTATGAGCCAGGAAAATACCTCAATTCCGGGAGAGAGCAGAAATGGGCATTATTCTGAGAAGGCACTCAAGTTGTTCCTGCCACTTTTTCTAGCTATTTCAGCTAGAATAAGAATGAAAAGAAATGGAACAAAAAAATTTTCTAATAGGATCGCTATTAATACGGCCAAGCACGTAGTTGCGATATAATCAACAATAAATAAATAAATAGACAGAAAAATACGAGAAACAAGAATCAAAACCAGCGAGAGACGGGGATTTTACGTGGTTCACCCAAACTGGGCTACGTCCACGGTGGCACAGGATCTGCAAGGCTTCACTAAGAATTGAATCAGGTACAAGCCCTCAAAACACTCTCTCTCAGAAACTCTTTTAATCACCTTAAAAGATTTCAGGATTTCTCTATAATGCACCCGGAGGTATTCACAAAACCTCTCAGATATTCTCTCTGAAATCTCACTTACAAACATCTCAAAAACCTCTTTTTTTCATCAATAATTATAAACCCTCACCGCCTCTGTTTATATAGAGTACAAGAAATAGGGCTCGTAGGCATCCAAGAACCCAAAAAAATACAAAACTCTAGACTCCCAATCTCCATAGAAAACTTCTGGGCAGTTGGATCGAGACAAACAAGTGCCTCATATGAAGCACGTCACCGCGCCAAAATTCATGCGCATAAAAACGGAACGCACGCCCAGTGCCCGACCACCTGGGCCTGGGTCGCACGACGCACACCCGCGCGCGTGGGTTGGTGAACGTGGATCGGGGCTTTCGGGATGGAAATTAATCTCCATCTACAACAATCTCCCACTTGGAGATTAATTGACATCAACATTTGATCCGCCTTCTTTCTCTGTGCCGCACTCTCCTAATCTATCTCTTGGAAAGGTTCACCAAGTTGCAACAGAAACTCAACCTGTCTTTGCTCACAACCTTGGTGAACATATCTGCAGGGTTCTTGGCACCATCAATCTTCTCCAGCTTCAGCCACTCCTCATCCAATGCACTTCGTATAAAATGATACCTAAGCTGAGTGTGCTTGGTTCTTGCATGAAATGCTGGATTCCTGGCCAAGTGAACTGCGCTCTGGCTGTCGCTCCATAGTGTATTACAATTGTGCTTCTTGCCGAGCTCCTCCATCAACCTCTGTAACCAAATCATCTCTTTACTAGCTTCAGTGATCGCCACATACTCAGCTTCTGTAGTTGACAAAGCCACTATCTTCTGCAACTGAGATACCCAACTCACTGCTGTATCACCGACAGTAAAAACATAACCAGTGGTGCTCCTCACACTGTCTCTGTCACCAGAGTGATCTGCATCTATAAATCCCTGTACTTGAAGACTGTCACCTTCATAGCACATACTGTAAGTTGATGTACCCCTGAGATATCTCAAGATCCACTTCACTGCATTCCAGTGCTCCTTGCCTGGATTCTACATGTATCTGCTGACTGCTCCCACTGCTTGTGCGATGTCCGATCTTGTGCAAACTATTGCATACATCAGACTTCCCACGATTGAGGCATATGGAACTCTAATCATCTCATCCCTTGCCTCCTGAGTTGTTGGACACAACTGCTTGCTAAGTTTGAAATGTGCTGCCAAAGGTGTTGACACTGCCTTTGCGTTCTTCATATTGAACCTCTTCAGCAACTTCTCTACATAGTCCTCTTGAGATAGCCACAGCTTCCGTTGCTTCCTATCTCTCTTGATCCTCATGCCACGAATCTGCTTCGCCTCTCCCAAATCCTTCATTGAGAACTTCTTTGCCATCAATTTCTTGAGCTCTTCAATCTTCCTCATACTAAAACCTGCTACAAGCATATCGTCCACATATAAGGATAAAACAATAAACTCATTATTTACGAACCTCTGATAGTACACATAGTGATCTGACTGGCATCTGGTGAAGCCCTTCTCTAGCATGAAACCGTCAAACTTGAGGTACCACTGCCGCGAAGCTACTTCTGACCATACAAGCTTTTCTTTAGTCTGCAGACCATGTCTTCCTTTCCCTTGACCTGGAAACCTTCTGGCTGGTGCATGTATAGCTCCTCCTCCAAATCTCCATGAAGAAATGCTGTCTTCACATTTAGCTGCTCTAGATGAAGATCCTCCACTGCTACCATGCTTAAAATCACCCTGATGGATGTCATCTTGACCACTTGGAAAAAAATCTCCTGAAAGTCAATTCCCTCTTTCTGTGCATAACCTTTGACAACTAACCTTACCTTGTATCTTTGGTACCATCGACCTCATTCTTCATCTTGTACACCCATTTGTTGAATAGAGCTTTCTTGCCAGCAAGTAACTTCACAAGATTCCAAGTCTTGTTCTGCTTCAAAGAGTACATCTCCTCTTTCATAGACAACTCCCACTTTTCCTTAGCTTCATCCTGCATGGCTTCAACAAAACACTTTGGTTCTCCAGAATCTGTATACAAAACATAATCATTAGCAGAATATCTCTGTGATGGCCTAGTAACCCTCGTGGACCTCCTCAACTGTGGGGACACCGGCTGAGGTACCGGTGTATACATGTGACTGTCTGCTTCAATCACATCTTCCTCCTCCACATCCTCAAAGTTTCCATCTTCAGTTTGCACTCGGGGAATCTTTCCATCTCTGACAGGATCAAGTTCTATAAACTCGTGTTTCTTTTCTTCCACTGCATCCTTCCTGTCTTTGTAAGTATGCTTTTCATCAAATTACATTCCTGCTCCGAATGATCTTATTATTCTGAAAATCCCAGAGCTTGTAGCCATACTCATCGCCACCGTATCCAATGAAAACACACTTTGTAGACTTTGAGTCTAACTTATTCATCTTCTCTTTCTCAATCAGAGAATAAGCAATGCAGCCAAACACTTTAAGAAAAGAAAGTTTTACAGGTTTTCCTGTCCAAACCTCCTCTAGAATCCCACCATCCAATGTGTTACAGCCGTGACAGTGACGTGGTCAGGCTCAGGTATCACCGAATACGAGCGAGCCACGTGTATGTTTCCCCGGCCAAGTCAGCGCCACATCCCCAAAGCCAGGATCGGCAAGACTACACCGCCCGACGACTGTCTAAGGCAAACCGCCCTCGCCGAGGTCGAGCTCGGCTCGGAGTCCCTCTACCACCTCATTGGCGCCCGGGCCCGGAGGGGTCCGCCTAAGTGAGGTCGGCCGAGGTCGGGCGACCCACTGCCGCCTCGCCAGGTGTCCACCCAGGAAGGGTCCACCTAAGCCGAGGTCGGCTGATCCTTCGCCCTTCGCCAAGTGGCCACCGGGAGATGGGCCCACCTCGGCCGAAGCCAGGCGACCTCCTGCCACCTCGCCAGGTGTCCACCCAGGAGGGGTCCACCTAAGTCGAGGTCGGCTGATCCTTCGTCCTTCGCCAGGTGGCCACCCGGAGACGGGCCCACCTCGGTCGAAGCCAGGCGACCTCCTGCCACCTCGCCAGGTGTCCACCCAGGAGGGGTCCACCTAAGCCGAGGTCGGATGATCCTTCGCCCTTCGCCAGGTGGCCACCCGGAGACGGGTCCACCTCGGCCGAGCCAGGCGACCTCCTGCCACCTCGCCAGGTGTCCACCCAGGAGGGGTCCACCTAAGCCGAGGTCGGCTGATCCTTCGCCCTTCGCCAGGTGGCCACCCGGAGACGGGCCCACCTCGGCCGAAGCCAGGCGACCTCCTGCCACCTCGCCAGGTGTCCACCCAGGAGGGGTCCACCTAAGCCGAGGTCGGCTGATCCTTCGCCCTTCGCCAGGTGGCCACCCGGAGACGGGTCCACCTCGGCCAGAGCCAGGCGACCTCCTGCCACCTCGCCAGGTGTCCACCCAGGAGGGGTCCACCTAAGCCGAGGTCGGCTGATCCTTCGCCCTTCGCCAGGTGGCCACCCGGAGACGGGCCCACCTCGGCCGAAGCCAGGCGACCTCCTGCCACCTCGCCAGGTGTCCACCCAGGAGGGGTCCACCTAAGCCGAGGTCGGTCGATCCCTCGCCCCTCGCCAGTTGGCCCCCGGAGACGGGTCCAACTCAGCCGAGGTCAGACCGCTCGTACGGAGAGGGCCCCGAGGAGAGAGAGACGGGCCCCGAGGCCATCCCTCGGTTCGTACGAATCCCAGACGGCGTCCCGTACGGAGGGCGGCGGCACGCGGAACATCACTTGCATCGGCCCGACAGGTCCCGCGGCCGAGGGACCCGATCCTGACGGAACAGGCCCCATAGATGGGTGGCTCCCACGCTTGGGGAAGAGAGCGCTCTCACTGCGCCCGAGGCCTGACCGGCCGCCCTGCCAGCGCCGCCCTCCCCTCTTTCTCTTCTGTCTTTGCCTTTTCCCTGCTGGGCCCGGTGGACGAGGTCGGAAAGCCGCCTGGCCCCCTTCACCGAAAAGGAAAAAGAGAAGAGAACGGGGGAGGGGAGTTTCCGAGGAGGAAAAAGACAAACGCGCGACGGAAGGAGATAAAGAAGGAGGAATCTGGGGACGACAAGGTAAGCCAATTAGCTTGGGGACAGGGAGGATGCACCGGCGAAAGGCCTTGCTCCGAGAGAGAAACCAGAGATCCCGAGAGGGGAACACTGGGCGTGAGCTCGGCAAGGAGGCCCAGCCGAGATTCTGGTCCCCAGAGCGTTTCCTTCACCAGTTAACTCTCTAAGTCTGGAATCCTTTCGAGGGTCCGGCTGGAGAGTCTGTTCCTTCTCGTCGTCTACTAACTTGACCGTCGGAGCTCCCTCGCCGGGATCCCCGGCCAGGATCCTCTAACCCCTTTGTTGCAGGTTCTCTGCGGGAAGGGAGGCTCCCTCGCCAGGCGGTCAGGAAGGATCGGCTGATCCGTGGCACGGGCGTGGCGCGAGAGCGGCAACAGATTGGCGCGCCAGGTAGGGGGGCAGGACACTAACCCCTAGCGGGAACCAGCTTTCTGCAGGTGTCACGCTCTCCAGCAATGGTGGTCACTCGTGGTCGCGAGGCGTCCACCAGCCGTGTGGGGGAAGTCCACTCCCCTCCAGGGGGCCACAGCCCCGAAGGGGAGCTTCGGCTCCCCCTCCTCTTCCACAACAGCCTACACCGGTGGACGGATCCCTTGCGGCCATCGTCCAGCAGCTGCCGACTTTGACCTCAGCGGTCCGGCAGCTTCAGCATCAGCAACGGTCCCTGGCCACCCAGCCGCAGCCAGGGACCCCCGCGGCCCGAGCCGCGGGGCAGCGCGGGAGCTTACGCTCAATTCAGGGCAGGCCATCCCATCCGAGGGCCATCTCTAACCCCCGGGGGAGCCACCAAGCTCCCGCAAAGAGAAACTATTCCGGTTTGGAGGATCACGAGAGTCGATCCCCGGCCGACGGGACCGAAATGGCGCATCGCAGCAAGCGACGCCGAGGCCAGACTTCGCGCCGAGACCGATCGGCGCCCCTTCACCTGCAGTCTCGGTGGAAGACTCCACCGACGAAGCCATCAGGCGCCAGGCCGAGAGGCGCCTGGAAGAGCATGAGCGCAAGCTGGCGGAGTTCGCCCACCGATTCGCCGACCTGCAGAACTCGTCGGCAGACCCGGCGGGCTACGACTCCCGCCCCCCTTTCTCTGAAGAAATCCAGGCAGAACCAATCCCGAAACGGTTCCGCATGCCGCAGGTGGATCCCTACGACGGGACCACCGACCCCCTGGATCATTTGGAGAGCTATAAGGTCTCATTAGGGTCCAGGGGGCCACCGACGCCCTTCTATGCATCGCCTTCCCGGCAACCTTCGGAAGGCCGCTCGAGTCTGGTTCACCCGCCTCGAGCCCGGATCCATTTGCACTTCCATCAGTTGGAAGGAAAGTTCGTGGCGCACTTCGACGCTTGTCGAAAGGTGCCAAGAGAGGTGGACAGCCTCTTCTCCATCCGCCAGCAGGACCAGGAGCTGCTCCGGGACTACATCACCCGGTTCAAGACCGCAGCCCTGGAGATCTACAGCTTGGACGAGCCCGTCGCCATGCTGGCTTTGAAGCGCGGGCTTAAGATGTCCCGCTTAACCTATTCCCTGGACAAGAAGCCGCCCAGGACGTACTCCGAGCTCCTCCTCCGCACCCACAAGTACATCCGAGCGGAGGAGGCTGACGCACCCGTCGAGAGCTGGACGGGAAGACTTCAAAGAAGCCGCTCCCGAGGGACACCCCGGGAGCTCGGAGGCCCAGGCCGTCTGCCGACCCTCGCCCAAATCCAAGGCCGAGAGGCGAAGCCACTCCCGAGCGGAGGTACACCCCTCTCCTCGCACCTCGAACGAAGATCCTCATGGAAATCGAGGGCGAGCGCTATCTCCGCCGACCTCCTCCTCAGAACCCGAGAGCCGTCTGAGACAAATCGAAGTACTGCCAGTTCCACCGAGCACGGGCATGACACGGAGGAGTGTCGCCATCTGAAGCGGGAGATTGAGGAGCTAATCAGGAGGGGTTACCTCAGGAAGTTCGTCAAGAACGAGGCCCCCTCTGAAGGGCAGCCGCTCGCGGCCCTACCCCTGTCCCCGCGATCGACAACCGCCCAACGGAGAAGCCCGTGGGCATGATCTCACATGGGTCCGGCCGAGCAATGAAGAGGGCCCGGGAAGTCCCGGAGAATGTAATCCCTCCCAAGGGAGGGAAAATTAATGATAATGTAAACAACGATGCCGTGGTGGTCGAGATGACCATCGTGAAGCATCCTGTACATCGAATCATGGTGGATAGTGGAAGCTCGGCTGACGTACTTTTTTACGATGCTTTCTCTCGGATGAACTTATCCCCCGATCAGCTGAAACCGGTGCACATCCCCTGGTAGGTTTTACAGGGGACTCCGTGGGGGTCGAAGGGGAGATCACTCTCCCGGTCACCGCCGGATCCCCACCCCGGCAGGCGACCGTCCTAATAACATTCACCGTCGTCAGGCTCCCTTCGCCTTACAACGCCATTCTCGGGCGTCCCGGGCTCAACCAACTGGACGCCACCATCTCCACGAGGAGGCTGTTGGTGCAGTTCCCCACGCCTTCCGGGCTCGGAGAGATGAAGGGGACGATCTAGCCAGTCCCGCTCTGCCTCCAGACGGTCCCAGGCGCCAGGGGCGCGGAGCTCGCCCATGATATTGACGACCTCGATCTGAGAGAGAAGGAACCCAGGGGAGGGCCCGTAGAGCGCCTGCTGACTTTTCCCCTCGGTTCGGATCCCTTGAAGATGGTGCAAGTCGGGGCCCAGCTCCCCGAGGAAGAGCGAACCCGCCTGCTGGAGTTCCTCCGCGCCAACGCTGACATGTTCGCCTGGTCAGCAGCCGACATGCCGGGCATCCCGCCCGAAGTCATCATGCACAGGCTGAACGTGGACCCAAGTTGCCGCCCGGTCCGCCAGAAGAAGAGAAGCTTCGTGGGAGAGGCAGAAGGCGATCAACGAGGAAGTAGAGAAGCTCCTCGCCGTCGGTTTTGTCCGAGAGGTCCAGTACCCCAGTTGGCTGGCAAACGTGGTCATGGTAAGGAAGAATAGTGGTAAGTGGAGGATCTGTGTGGACTACACCGACCTCAACCGAGCTTGCCCAAGGACAGCTTCCCTCTTCCAAAGATCGACCAGCTGGTCGACACCACCTCGGGGCATCGCCTCCTATCGTTCATGGACGCCTTCTCCGGATACAACCAGATCCGGATGAACCCGGAGGACGAAGAGCACACTGCCTTCATAACTGATCGCGGGACTTTTTGCTACAGGATGATGCCTTTCGGCCTCAAGAACGCGGGGGCGACGTACCAACGTCTGGTCAATAAAATCTTCAAAGACCAGATAGGCCGCAACATGCAGGTGTACGTGGACGACATGCTGGTGATGAGCAAACTCGATTCGGACCACGTGGCTGACTTGACGGAGACGTTCGGCAACCTCCGGCGCCATCAGATGAAGCTGAACCCGGCGAAGTGCGCCTTCGGCGTCTCCGCCGGGAAGTTCCTAGGGTTTATGGTGACTCAAAGAGGAATCGAGGCAACCCGGAGAAGGTCCAGGCCATCCTGGACATGGAGCAGCCCGCCTCCAAGAAGCAAGTGCAGCAACTGACCGGCCGAGTCGCGGCCCTTAGCCATTTTATTTCCAGGTCGGCGGACCGCTGCCGTCCCTTCTTCAAGGTGCTGAGGAAGATGAATGGCTTTGCTTGGACCGAGGAGTGTCAGCAGGCCTTCGAGGAGCTGAAGAAGACGCTCGCATCGCCACCTTTACTGTCCAGGCCCGAGGAGGGAGAGGAGCTTACCCTCTACCTGGCGGTTACCCCGGAGGCCGTCAGCTCTGTCTTGGTCCGAACCGACGACCAGGGGCTCCAGCGGCCGGTGTACTATACCAGCAAACTTCTCCGAGACGCGGAGCTCAGGTATTCCCGGCCCGAGAAACTTGTTTTTGCGCTAATAGTGTCTGCCCAGCATCTCAGGCCCTATTTCCAAGCGCACCCCATCGCCGTCTTGACGGATCAACCGCTGAAAGCGGTGCTCAGCCGACCCGATACTTCGGGATGATTGGCCAAGTGGGCACTGAAACTCAGCGAGTTCGACATTACATACAGGCCAAGGTCGGCCATGAAGGCGCAGGTGCTGGCCGATTTCTTGGTCGAATGTGCAGGCTTGGGCAAGGAGCCCGAGGGAGGCCCCCCGGCCCAGCCGATGGGGTTGGCACCGATGAGCCCGGAGAGGACGCCTGGATCCTCCATGTGGACGGAGCCTCAAACTCCGGCGGGAGCGGAGCTGGGCTCATCCTTGCCAACGGCGACGGGGTCGTCGCCAGTGTGCACTCCGTTTCCAATTCCCCGCAACAAATAACCAGGCGGAGTACGAGGCACTTCTTGCCGGACTGAGAGTCTCCCGCGAGCTGGGCGTGACCAACCTCAGAGCTTTCACTGACTCCCAGCTCGTGGCGGGGCAGGTATCCGGGGAGTACGTCGCACACGACCCCCAAATGGCGAGTACTTGGAGCTCGTCAAGGCGGGCGCGTCCAAGTTCCGGCGCTTCAACATCTTCCACATCCCCGCGGGGAGAACGCCCGCGCGGATGCCCTCTCCGGCTGGCGACCCTGCCGGACACGATGCTGGGACGCGCTCATGTGGAGCGCCTTGAGGTCCCAAGCCTCGAAGCACCGGTGGAGGTCCATCAGGTCAGCCAGGAGCCCAGCTGGATGGACAAGTACGCTGCGTACATCGCCAGCGGCACCCTGCCGGAGGACCGAGAGGCGGCTCGCCTCATCAGGAAGAAGGCCGTGCGGTTTGTCCTGATGGACGGGCAGTTGTATCGAAGATCCTACTCCTACCCCCTCCTCAAGTGCGTAGGACCCACAGAAGCCAAGCTTGTGCTCCAGGAGATTCACGAAGGCATCTGCGGGAACCACGTGGGGGGCAGGGCATTGGCATACAAGGCCCTCCGTCAGGGATACTTCTGGGAAACAATGAAGGAAGACGCCGCCGACTTCATGAAGAAGTGCACCGGTGCCAGCGTCACGCCACGGTGCAGCGGCAACCCTCCAACCCAATCTCTCAGCTCTCAGCCCCCTGGCCGTTCGCCCAGTGGGGGATGGACCTCCTGGGCCCATTCCCGCCGGCGTCTGACCAGCGGAAGTTCTTGATAGTGGCTATCGACTACTTCACGAAATGGGTCGAGGCCGAACCCTTGGCAAGGATCACCGAAGCAAACGTCGCCAAGTTCTTCTGGAAGTCCATCATCTGCCGCTTCGGCCTCCCCCACACCGTGGTCACCGACAACGGACGCCAGTTTGACTGCCGGGAATTCGAAGAATTCTGCAGCGACCTCGGCATCAGGCATCGCTTTACCTCGGTGGCGCACCCTCAGACCAACGGGGAGGCCGAAGTCACGAACAGGACCATTCTTCAGGGCCTCCGCACGCGGCTGGACCAGGCCAAGGGCAGGTGGGCCGACGAGCTTCCCAGCGTCCTTTGGGCATACCACACCACCCCAAGGACGGCTACCGACGAAACCCCGTTCAACCTCGTCTTCGGAGCCGAGGCAGTCATCCCGATCGAGCTCAGCCTACCCACGCTGCGCGTGGAGCAATATGACGAGACAGAAAACCCAGCCAGGATGATGCTCAACCTAGACCTTCTCGAGGAAACGAGGGACAAGGCCCGAATCCGAATGACGGCGTACCGGCAACGTGTAGCCAGATATTACAACTCCCGAGTGCGGTCGAAGGTTTTTCGTCCCGGATACTTGGTCCTCCGGCGCACCGAAGCCTCCCAGCCACGGGAATGCGGTAAGCTATCACCCAACTGGGAAGGCCCATATCGGGTGGCAGAAGCCCTCCCTCATGGAGCATATTACTTGGAAGAATTGGGAGGTACTAGGTTCCCCCGGACGTGGAACTCCTCGAACCTGAGGATGTACTATCAGTGATGTAAGGCTCCCAGTTCCTGTAACAAAGTTTCCCCACTTCAAACACTCCCTTCTAACTTTGACAAGAAGGCCTACGGCATCGAGCTCAGTCCGGAGATCCTGGGCTTCGGCCTGGAAGGTGGCGCCGAACCCAGTTCGCCCACGCAAGCCCGGAGCACAGCTCAGCAAGCCGCGCAAGGCTTGAGAAAGCCTGCGGCATTGAGCTCAGTCCGGAGATCCTGGGCTTCGGCCTGGAAGGTGGCGCCGAACCCAGTTCGCCCACGCGAGCCCGGAGCACAGCTCAGCAAGCCGCGCAAGGTTTGAGAAAGCCTGCGGCATCGAGCTCAGTCCGGAGACCCTGGGCTTCGGCCTGGAAGGTGGCGCCGAACCCAGTTCGCCCACGCGAGCCCGGAGCACAGCTCTGCAAGCCGCGCAAGGCTTGAGAAAGCCTGCGGCATCGAGCTCAGTCCGGAGATCCTGGGCTTCGGCCTGGAAGGTGGCGCCGAACCCAGTTCGCCCATGCAAGCCCGGAGCACAGCTCAGCAAGCCGCGCAAGGCTTGAGAAAGCCTGCGGCACCGAGCTCAGTCCGGAGATCCTGGGCTTCGGCCTGGGAGGCGGTGCAGAAACCGTGTTGCCTGCGCAAGCATGAAGGCGACCCAAAGTCGGGCCCGCTTAAGGCTTGTTCTGCTGCGACGCGACTCAGCAGGCCCCATCCTTCGATTTGAGCAATGGGAGGACCAGGCCTGCAACTGTTTCAAGTGTTCCAAACCGACATCTCAGAAAGAAAGGAAAAGAAAGGTGAGATGAAATGAAAAAGGAAACTCAAGGTTTTGATAAACTTAGATTTTCATTAATGCAAGTAGCCAGTACAAGCTGGGAGTCCCGACAGACCGGGACTACCCAAAAGAAGAAGAAACAACAAACAGAAGCAAAAAAGAGAAGGAGACATCAGGGAGAAGATGCCGGGTTCACTGAGGTGCGGGGTCGGAGCCCTCTGCCGGAGGCGCGGGTGCTGCGTCCTCGACTTCTACAACGGCCGGCTCCTGGGGCTGCTCCAGGGCCGCGGCATCGCTGGTCGACGGCGCCGCAGGAGTCGCTTCGGCCGTGCCGGAGGCCCTGTTCTCGCCCCCTGGCCTCCTGCCACCGATCACAACCCCGCTCAGATCCAGCTGGGGGAAGAAGGCCCCCACCTTCTCCCGGCACATCCGGAACCCCTTCAGGAAGGAGTCCACGGCGGCCTCCCAGACCTTCGACGTGTACTCATCGGAAGCCCGGAATTTGGGGACGGCCTCTTGCGCCTCCCGCTTGGCTGCCTCCAGGAGCCTATTGACGTACGCGCTCCGGTCCTTCACCGCGGCCGCGTCTCGCCGGGCCTCCTCTAGCTGGCGCTCCAGCCATTGGGAGTGGGCCTGCAGGCGGGCCTTCTCCACCGCCTCCTCCTCTGTTCGGCGCTGGTTGGAGGTCCGCTCCTCCAACAAGGAGGCCTCCAACTCCTTGTTCCGCTCCTCGAAACGCGCCAGGTCAGACTGGAGGGCTTGTTTATCGGCTCGCAGCTCGGCCCCCTTCTCCATCAAGTCCTTGACGTCGGCCGCGAGCTTACCGAGTCTCAGCTCCCGCTCGGAATCCCTTTTGGCGTTCCCTACGAGAAAATTCCTCAGCAGGAGAACGTCATTCCCGATCTGCAACAACAAAAGCAACACAGGTCAGAATGAAGGAAGCTAAGTCTCGAAAGAAAGAAAAAGGAGAAGGAAGAAGCTCGGACTTACCGTGAAGAGCTGCGGGAGGATCCCGAGCAGCGCGTCTGCGTAATCCCGGCCGCCCCAAGCTCGGCGGTCCCGGGCGGTGGAGGCGTACTCCATGATCTTCTCCGCCAGCCCTTTGTCGAGGATGACAGAGTCCCGGTGGGTGATCACCGGCGCCGGAGCCTTCGGGCAGGCTCCTGCGGCGGCCGCCCCCTCAGCCGAGGCCGCAACCGACGGCCCGGCGGTTGCCACAGGCGGCGCTGTCAAGTTGGCAGCAACGACGGGCCCGGCGATGGGCGGAGCAGCAGGCGGTGGAGTCCTCTCGGCGGCGGCGCCGCCAGGTCGCGCGGTCGGAGTATCAGTAGCCCCGCCCTGAGGTAGCCTGGGCGGGGAAATGACAGCAACCGGGCTGGGCACGGTCGCCGCCACGACCTCCCGGCTCGTCTCCGTGCGAGCCCTCTTCGCTGCGGGCTCGTCCACCTCTACGACATCCCGCTAGGCTGCCCCCTCCAAGAGATTCTCCAGTGAAAATTTCATCCCTGCAAAACAAAAGAAACAGGAAGTCAGCCGGCTCGGTTATGAAGAGAAAGGGGGGCAGAGGTCAGAGTGGGGCCGAATCTCACCGGTCTCATGGATGGGACTGATACCGGCCTCAAAAAGATTCTGCTCAGAGAGCAGAACCTCGAGCGCCGGGACCACGTCGCTCAGGAGCTGGGTATAGGACTCCTGGTCCGCCGACTCGACCCGGGAATTTCGGTTCGGGGTCCGGTCCGGTTCACTCCAGGCCCAGTCGACGTCGTCGACCGAGGCGAAGAAAAACCGGCTCTTCCAGCCCTTGACCGAGGAAGGGAGGTCGAACCGGAGACACCTGGGCCGGGGCGAAATGTACCACCAGCCGTCATCGGTGGAGCACTTCTTCAGGGTGAACAAGGCCCTGAAGAGAGAAAAACGGGCAACGAACCCGTGGAAGTGACAGAAAACAATAAAGGAGAAAATGACCCGGATGGCATTAGGAGCCAGCTGGGCCGGGACAAGCCGGAAGTGTCTGAGGAAGGAAAGAAAGAAAGGATGCAGAGGAAACCGAAGACCCCCAAGGAGGAAGTCTTCGTAGAAGGCAATGCGGCCGGGGCCACTAATGGTGACGCGCTCCCCGGACCGCGGAACAAACAGGCGAATTGACCCCGGAATGCCGTAGGCACCCCGGAGCAGAGAAAGATCGCCTTCGGTCATGGTAGAAGCATGACCGGAGGGACCGGCGGGAAAAGACGGCGGAGCAGGAAGAGAAGGCAGAGCAGGAAGAGAACGGAGGGGCACGGCAGGTGCAACCGGAGGGGACCGGATCTCCCTGGGGATACCAATGGTGATACCCCCGGGTTGCAGACGCCGGCGGACCTCCTCCGGGATTGTCTCCTCATCCGAGAAGGAAGAAGATGGAGTCCTCGGCCGGGATGGACCGGCCTCGTCCGGGTTGGAAGAGACATGGCGACGGCGCGCCATAGAAAGGGAAAGGACAAAAAAGATCAGAAAAGAAACGAGAAAGAAGGAGGGGGGCTAGAGGAGAAGGAGGCACTCACCGAAAATACACCAGACGAGCGCGAGCAACAGGAGTTGTTAGCCTGCAACAAACTGCCCACGAAGCAAGGGAAAAGGCCTCATTCTGGAAAGTCCCCTCCCTTTCAAACTCAGCCGATAGTGGCCGTACCCGTCATTTCGTCTCAGGCCACTGGATGATCGCCACGTGGGCGCACGCCCGACACCGTCGCCTCGATAGCAGAGTAACGGCCTCTGCCTCGAAGCGACGCATTAATTACGGGCAAGTGGGCGACGCGTGACGGCTCCCTATAGGTCTTCAGCCGCATCGAGCCACGGTGCCAAGGATCGTGGCAATTATGATGCAAGATCTTCGCCTCTCCACGTCATGTCCGTATTTAATCCCGACGTTCCGTTCTACGACGCCCCGACGGAACGGCGGGCTGGGGGGCAACTATTACAACCGTGACAGTGACGTGGCCAGGCTCAGGTATCACCGAATACGAGCGAGCCACGTGTATGTTTCCCCGGCCAAGTCAGCGCCACATCCCCAAAGCCAGGATCGGCAAGACTACACCGCCCGACGACTGTCTAAGGCAAACCGCCCTCGTCGAGGTCGAGCTCGGCTCGGAGTCCCTCTACCACCTCATTGGCGCCCGGGCCCGGAGGGGTCCGCCTAAGTGAGGTCGGTCGAGGTCGGGCGACCCCCTGCCGCCTCGCCAGGTGTCCACCCATGAGGGGTCCACCTAAGCCGAGGTCGGCTGATCCTTCGCCCTTCGCCAGGTGGCCACCCGGAGACGGGCCCACCTCGGCCGAAGCCAGGCAACCTCCTGCCACCTCGCCAAGTGTCCACCCAGGAGGGGTCCACCTAAGCCGAGGTTGGCTGATCCTTCGCCCTTCGCCAGGTGGCCACCCGGAGACGGGCCCACCTCGGCCGAAGCCAGGCGACCTCCTGCCACCTCGCCAGGTGTCCACCCAGGAGGGGTCCACCTAAGCCGAGGTCGGCTGATCCTTCGCCCTTCGCCAGGTGGCCACCCGGAGACGGGTCCACCTCGGCCGGAGTCAGGCGACCACCTACCACCTCGCCAGGTGTCCACCCAGGAGGGGTCCACCTAAGCCGAGGTCGGCTGATCCTTCGCCCTTCGCCAGGTGGCCACCCGGAGACGGGCCCACCTCGACCGAAGCCAGGCGACCTCCTACCACCTCGCCAGGTGTCCACCCAGGAGGGGTCCACCTAAGCCGAGGTCGGCTGATCCTTCGCCCTTCGCCAGGTGGCCACCCGGAGATGGGTCCACCTCGGCCAGAGCCAGGCGACCTCCTGCCACCTCGCCAGGTGTCCACCCAGGAGGGGTCCACCTAAGCCGAGGTCGGCTGATCCTTCGCCCTTCGCCAGGTGGCCACCCGGAGACGGGCCCACCTCGGTCGAAGCCAGGCGACCTCCTGCCACCTCGCCAGGTGTCCACCCAGGAGGGGTCCACCTAAGCCGAGGTCGGCCGATCCCTCGCCCCTCGCCAGTTGGCCCCCGGAGACGGGTCCAACTCAGCCGAGGTCAGACCGCTCGTACGGAGAGGGCCCCGGAGAGAGAGAGACGGGCCCCGAGGTCATCCCTCGGGCCGTACGAATCCCAGACGGTGTCCCGTACGGAGGGCGGCGGCACGCGGAACATCACTTGCATCGGCTCGACAGGTCCCGCGGCCGAGGGACCCGATCCTGACGGAACAGGCCCCATAGATGGGTGGCGCCCACGCTTGGGGAAGAGAGCGCTCTCACTGGGCCCGAGGCCTGACCGGCCGCCCTGCCAGCGCCGCCCTCCCCTCTTTCTCTTCTGTCTTTGCCTTTTCCCTGCTGGGCCCGGCGGACGAGGTCGGAAAGCCGCCTGGCCTCCTTCACCGAAAAGGGAAAAGAGAAGAGGACGGGGGAGGGGAGTTTCCGAGGAGGAAAAAGACAAACGCGCGACGGAAGGAGATAAAGAAGGAGGAATCTGGGGATGACAAGGTAAGCCAATTAGCCTGGGGACAGGGAGGAAGCACCGGCGAAAGGCCTTGCTCCGAGAGAGAAACCAGAGATCCCGAGAGGGGAACACTGGGCGTGAGCTCGGCAAGGAGGCCCAGCCGAGATTCTGGTCCCCAGAGCGTTTCCTTCACCAGTTAACTCTCTAAGTCTGGAATCCTTTCGAGGGTCCGGCTGGAGAGTCTGTTCCTTCTCGTCGTCTACTGACTTGACCGTCAGAGCTCCTTCGCCGGAATCCCCGGCCAGGGTCCTCTAACCCCTTTGTTGCAGGTTCTCCGCAGGAAGGGAGGCTCCCTCGCCAGGCGGTCAGGAAGGATCGGCTGATCCGTGGCACGGGCGCGGCGGCGAGAGCGGCAACACAATGCACTGGATGGACTCCTGTTGATTAAATACACTGCGGTGTCCAGTGCTGCCGCCCAAAAATATGTAGGTAGACTCGAGTCAAACCTCATACTCCTTTCTCTCAATAATGGTCCTGTTCATTCTTTCTGCCACACCATTCTGCTCTGGTGTCTCTGGGACGGTCTTGATCCTTCTGATTCCATGCTCTATGCAGTAAATATCAAACTCTCTACTGCAGTATTCACCACCGTTATCTATCTTGAGACACTTAAGGCTTGCTCCAGTCTGGTTTTCACACATGACTCTCCATCTCTTGAAGATGCCAAAAACCTCAGACTTTTCCTTCATAGCAAACACCCAAACTTTCCTACTGAAATCATCTATAAACGTGACAAAGTACTTATTGCCCGCATATGATGCCACTGGTGTTGGAACCCAGACATCTGAATGAACCAACTCTAGCCTTTCAGTCTTCTTGAGTTCTTGTTAACTGAAAACTTACTGCTTTCTGCTTACCATAGATACACTCTTCACAAAACTCTAGATTCACCTTCTTTAGCCGAGGTAGAAGCTCTCTCCTGTGTAGAATACTCAAGTTCTTCTCACTAAGATGACCGAGCCTCCTGTGCCATAATGTAGTCACTGTACCCATGTCTCCTGTTGCCATTGAAACTGAACTCCCACTGTCTGCCAAGAAGTAGAGAGTGCCAGTCCGCTTCCCTTTGACAACAACCATAGACCCTTTAGTAATCTTCCACTGAGAATTACCAAAGACGAATACATAACCCTCATCATCAAGCTGACTGGTAGAAATTAGGTTTTTCCTTAAATCTGGAATGTATCTGGCTTGTGCAAGTCTCAATTCTCTGCCTGTCACTGGCTTCAGTACAATTATTCCTCTACCAACAATTCTGCACTGCTGTCCATTGCCAACTGTGACATGACCAAAATCTCCTTGGACAAAATCCAAAAATAGGTGTCTCTTAGAGCTGCAATGGTAAGAAGCACCTGAGTCTACAAACCACAGATCTGAGTTTGCCCCATCGCCGGCTGACAGGCACACATCCTCAAACTCTTGTCGTATAGTACTCACAACATTTGCTTCCTGACTTTCTGGCTTGCTCTCTGTACCTTTTTCTTTCTTCTTACCCCAACAATCCTTGCTCATGTGACCTTTCTTCCCGCAGTTCCAATACTTCATGGGAAATCTCCCTTTGGACTTTCCTCTGCTCTTGGACCAGCCTTTCTCTGACTTCTTCCTCTCCTGTGATCTTCCTCTAGTATCCACCATGAGTGTAGTACTTGTAGAAGTCCCACCCACGGTCTTTATTCTCATCTCATCATTCAATATACAACTAACCGCATCATTGAATGTAAGGGTACCTGATACCGAGTTGCTGACTGTCATTACAAGATTATCCCAACTCTCTGGTAAGGAACACAAGAAAAGAAGAGCCCTGAAAGAATCATCAAAAGTGACAGAGACCGACTCCAATTGATTGATCATCGTGTTGAACTCGTTCAGATGCTCCGTCACTGAACCATTCTCAGTTATCTTCAAATTGAAGAGCTTTTTCATGAGAAATATCTTGTTTGAGGTGGAAGGTTTTTCATACAGCTTTGTTAAAGCGGTCATCAAATCCACGGTGGTCTTTTCCTTTGCAATATTATACTCCACTTGAGGTGTCAACGACAATCTGATCGTGGCCAGGGCTTTCCTATCCAGAATCATCCAATCTGAGTTGCTCATTGAATCGGCTTCTCCCCCTCTAATGGAAGGTAAAGATGTAAACACTGGTCCTGGGCTGAAGTCGGCAGACCCGGCCGACTTCAACCCAAACTGAAAAAAAAACAAAGAAACAGAGGAGACGGAACAGGGGGGGGACTTCGCCGGATTTTTCGCCGGAGGACTCGGAGGGAGGAGTCGTGAGAGGCAAGGGAGGAGTTCGGCGGAAGACCCGTAAGGGTTTGGGACGGGTGGTAGGGTTTTTAACGGCGAGGGGATCTTGTTATTTTTTTCGTTTTAAACCCTTCACCGCCGCCCCTAGAACCACGATCATGCTCTCTCTCCCTCTCCGACGAACGACCGGAAGCTCCCCAACGCCGCCGGTGAGTTCCTTTTTTTTAATTGCAAATTTTTGAGAGGTTTTCTTGTTGATTTTGGATGGATTTTGTTTCGGTTTCATTGGGATCGGCCGCCGCCGTCGTCGTTGCCACCGCCGCCGCCGTCGTCGTTGCCACCGCCGCCGCCGTCGTCGTTGCCACCGTCGCCGCCGTCGTCACCACCGCCACCGCTGCTTGGCCTGTGAGAGCCTGCGACTTGCCGGCAGGTGGGGGGGGATGCGACGCCGGATTGGCCGAAGAAGAAAAGGAAAAAAAAAAAAAAAAAGGAAACGAGGAGGGGTGTTCGGGAGAAGAAAAGAAAAGAGAAAGGAAGAAGAAGGAAAAAAAAAAAAAAGGTTATGTACGGCCAGAAAGAAAGAAAAAAAATTTTTTTTTTTAAAAAAATTAATTATTAGTTAAATAATAATAATAATAATAATAATAATAAATATGATAGGAGGAGAGAGAAAGAGGAGAGAGAAAGAGGAGAGAAGGAGGAGAGAGAAGAGGAGAGAGAAGGAGGAGAAAGAAGGAGGAGAGAGAAAGAGGAGAGAGAAGGATGAGAGAGAAGGAAGAGAGAGAAAGAGGAGAGAGAAGGAAGGAAGAGAGAGAAAATCAGGGATTTTTTTAGATATTCATGAAAAAAATTAAGAATTTAGTTTTAATATAAAATTTATTTATCTATGTAGAGAATCAGTCTTCGGAGCGGGAAGACGTCGCACCGATCTCGGGTTCGGATTAGTACAAGCATGAATAGCTGATTTGTAAGGAATTCTAACTTAATCACCGTATTATTAATATATTTTACATGACCTGATTTGATTCGAGCATAATTAAATATTTTTCATGCATAGTAGTTTTCGGATAGTATGATTTGATTTCCGGGTTACGGATCGAGTTTGTTGTTAGTATTGTTTGTATTTGCCATGTGATCTTGAAATGTGTTTGATCGTGATAGCGATCGCTGGAAAGTGACATGATCCGATTATGTGGAAAGAAATAATAAAGTGTTAAGTGAACTGGTGTTTGGACTAGCCATGCCACGGCGGTACCGTGGTTTCTCAGTGTGCCCGTCACAGGCTGGAGTGTGACAATTTGTGTGTCCGTCACAAGCTGGAGTGTGACAACAGTGTGCCCGTCACAGGCTGGAGTGTGACAACAGTGTGCCCGTCACAGGCTGGAGTGTGACAATAGTGTGCCAGTCACAGGCTGGAGTGTGACCGTGGTTAGTCCAGAACCCTAAAGATAATGGTTAAATCATTGGAAATTCTATAAGAAAAAAAAAAGTAAAAATTCCAAAGTTTTTGTTAAATATGAAATCGGAATTGTTGATTTCGTCATATGTTATGGTAAAGTTTACTGCTTTCATATACATGTAAATTATTATTGGTGATTATTTTAGAACCCTTACTGGGCTATGTAGCTCACTCCCTACCATCTGTTTCCTTTCAGAGACTCAGGAAACTTAAAGAGGATCTGGGCTGGGCGTGAGACGGAGCATCATGTTTGTTGAGATATATAGTTAGTTAGTCCGGTTACTGATGTTTGAGTCAGTGGACCACTTTTATGATCTCGAGTTAATTATGAACTATACATTGTTAATGATTTGTTTATACAATATTAATTTACTTTGGATACATTTGAATTGTTGTGTACCTAGGCCTTGCATAATCTCTAGGGTAAAACCTAGAGTTTGTGCGGCCGGTCACGTAGCCGTTTCCGGTATTGGATTCGGGGCGTGACAAAAGATCCTTCTGATATAGGTAGTCCGCAATTTGCATCCTCCACCATCCAAAATTGTGACAATTAAATTTCTTGATTTTGATCTTGTTTTCTACCATCTCTTTGTTGATTTATCCGACCGTAATAATAGAAAGGAACCTGGCTCTGATATCAATTTGAAATGAAATGGAATAAAAAATTCTTCTGATATGATCGCTATTAATACGGCCAACCACGCAGTTGCGATATAATCAACAAGAAATAAATAAATAAACAGAAAAATACAAGAAACAAGAATCAAAACCAGCGAGAGACGGGGATTTTACATGGTTCACTCAAACTGGAATACGTCCACGGCGGCACAGGATCTGCAAGGCTTCACTAAGAGTTGAATCAGGTACAAGCCCTCAAAACACACTCTCTCACAAACTCTTTGAATCCCCTTAAAAGATTTCAGGATTTCTCTCTAATGCACCCGGAGGTACTCACAAAACCTCTAAGATATCCTCTCTGAAATCTCACTTACAAACCTCTTGAAAAATAGTTTTTTTTCATCAATAATCATAAACCCTCACAGCCTCTGTTTATATAGAGTACAAGAAACAGGGCTCGTAGGTATCCAAGAATCCAAAAAAATACAAAACTTTAGTTTTCCAATCTTCATAGAAGACTTCTGGGCAGTTGGATCGAGACAAACAAGTGCCTCATATGAAGCCACGTCACCGCGCCAAAATTCGTGTGCGTAAAAATGGAATGCACGCCCAGCGCCCGACCACCTGGGCCTGGATCGCGCGACGCACGCCCGCGTGCATGGATCGGTGAACGTGGATCGAGACTTTCGGGAATAACATACATATGTATTCCATTTTTCCTTATTCTCAAACCAAATGCTTATTTTTCTCTGTATTGTCGACGCCGCAGTTGATGGGCCTCGTGACAGTCTCACGGATTGGACCGAGAGGAGGATGGGATGGAGTTTGAAATTTAGTCGGTAGGTTAAATATTTTACAATGGAAACAAGCTTTACGCCTGATACTAACAGCAGCACGGATGCTTGGTGACCGCGCTCTGCAGTTAATATTGGAATAGTGTTGGGCCCGTTTAGGGATTCTTGATAAAAATTTCTTTTATTAGAACTAGAGCTTTAATTTTCTATAAAAAAAGCAAAAGCACAAAAGAACTAGAGCTTAAATTGCATGGGATCGGGGATCAGCTCAGCGTTTATAGGCAAGTAGGGCCCGGATAAGTCTGAAGCAGCTCAAATGGATGATGGCTTTTACTGAAAAAAGCCAACTGTTTACATGGTCCAGTTTCAGAGGTTTTGTTCAGCCGATAGATTATGTGGTTTATGGTCAACCGATTTAAATCTGGTTTTCAGAATCATCTGCTTTCAATGACAGTGGGCAGTCCCTACTCTCTGCCGGATAAGCTGGATTGTCCTTTGCTTGGCCACTAAATACTTCATGTCCCTCAGCCCCATCCTAGTCTGGATAAGTAGCAACAGATTCCTGATTCCTAGAGGATTTTCAGCCCAATTCTATCATGCCCTTCATGTGGTCAACTCCCAAATGGCTGGACCGCTTTAATTTAAACTTTAATGAAAAGTGATACAGCCTGCAAGGATATACAAACATACCATCCAAGACCACAAAGCAGTAGTTTAACCGCTTTAGCTCGGATGGTTACTAACCCCTTTACCACTTAAAAAGTAGGCGACGAGGTCGATCCTGCAAGGTATCAGACTCTTGTTTCGGTCCCCATGATCCAAGTTGAGATCCTCTATGTGCAACTTTTGCACTATAAAATCCTACACATTATCCATCTCAAAGATAAATAGCCCTCATTTATTTCTATAATATGATGAGGAAATATATAGTGCACCGTGATGGTAAAGAAGAGCCATCCATATCTCTAAGATGGATGACTATGGTATAGGTCTCTGCGGTGCACAAGCCGCACAGCAAAAGATCCCAATCCCCATTACCTGGTAGTGCCCCCATTACTCGGTACCCCGATGCACCAGGCATGGTCTGCCAGGAGCATCGAGCATATTATGACATACGAGAACAGTCCCCATTTACCAGCAGAGCAAATTCTTGGGAGGCAGGACTAAGCATCATGACAACATCACATCCATCCTGGTCTTGATGAACAGTCAAACCACCAAATATTTTCCAGACAGCAGATCACAAAATCATATGATGATCTGATGAAACAATAAGAACTCTAAAATTCCAAGAATGTAAAATTAAACGAAACAAGAGCAGCAGAATAGAGTGCGGATGAGGCAGCTGATATATCTAACAAGAACTTTGTTCTTCCCAGTAGAAAAAGAAAACAGAAGCCTCAAGCAGAAGTCTGATAGGAGTAAATGTAAAGATCCATAGAAATTTCAAAAAAAAAACGTAAGATATGCTGAAAGACAAATGGAGAACTGAAAAGATATTACCTGATGTCAGCCATTCAAGACTGAAATTTGTTTCTCGCACTGAACAAATGTTTCTCGCCTCACTATCCAAGCTTCCTGATTGGAAGTCTAATAGAAATAGGGCGGATACGCCACGAGCAAGGCAAGAAAAACTTGTATAATTGCAAAAGAAATGGGAATTGCACCGATCAACAACTTAAGAAATTTCTCATTCAGACCTACATAGATTACTCAGAATTTCATATAAAATTAGAAGAAAAAAAAAAGAAAAAAAAAAAAAAAAAAAAAAAAAAACAAATAGACAGAACCAGAGGGAAGGGGAGGAAGGAGAGAAAGGAGAGAATTGGATCCCACCATGTTTGCTGCCCTTTATGACCAGCACCATCTTGCAGAGAGATTGCAGGCCATGAACGAGCAGAAGCACAAGCCATTCCCTCATGCCAAAAGAAAAGAAAATAAATAAAATCAAAGCGGAGAGGACTCATCAAATCCAAGACTGTTTCAATACTGCAGGGAGCTGCCCTGCCCTCGCAAAGCATCATAGAATTAGAAGCATAACATGGTAACCTTATCAACAACTTCTACATAAAGCTATGTCCTACCAGCTTCATATGGCCAGCCAAACCAGTTTAACAGATGGTTGGAAATAACAATTTTGTCACATTATATTTCCAGACAAATTCTCAGTTTGAGATGGAGATCCAATGCGAAGGAAAGATACAAGTAGTTACATATTTCACACATTTTATTAGCACATAAAAGTCGTGGTAGACGATATGAAAATAGGAGAAAGCCGCAGAAATAGCTCTTCCCCTAAATTGAAGGCATTTCTAGATTGAAGAGAAAACCATCACTTAGAAGTTACCACTACGGAAGTTGCTACAGACGAGGAAAGGCACCTGCAAACACAAAAGAATCTCCAATCAAATCTGAGTTTGAGGTTTTTCGGATCCAACCCTACCCCTCTAACTAATTATCCAATTTTATTGATATATATAAATATATATATGGAAATATTAGTTTCATTTATGTACCCTTCAACTACTAAACTCCTCGCATACAAATCTATTCTATAACTGATAACATATTCTACAACTTTGTAGCGTAGGAAATAAAATAAAGATACATATCAGAAACATATTTACTTGTTTGGACAACTAGGATTTTTAAACTTCGGATAAAAATCATAATAAGATATTAGATTTGATCCTACAGGATTATACCTCAAATCCTATTGAAAATATATATCTCATATAAATAATCATATTCTATATTTGAATGATAAATAATTTTTTTTTTCATTCCTTCCTTTCTCTTCTCCTTTTCTCTCCTCCCTTTATCTTATTAAAATAATAAACTTCAGATAAAAAATTTTTTCACACATTTTTTTTCTTCCATAACCCGACGGCGTTATAGAAGAAGCTGGAGGAGATGTGCATGACGAAGTCCCTCACCAATACCTTGTTCCTTTGGAAGCAGTTCTATCAATTGCGGATGGCCGAGGGATAGAGTGTGCAGGAGCACCTAGGCAATTTCCAGAGGATCCTCATTGATCTTCTCAGTGTTGGTGAAAAAGTTGAGAAGACCCGGGCACTTGTATTGCTGTCATCCCTACAACAGTCAAGAGCACCATCAAAATGGAGGAGGTGACATCGGCGTTACTTCAGAACAAAGTTCTCAAGAAGGAGAACCAGGCTTTGAGTTTAGGTGGGAACTCGGCATTGACAGTTTCTGGAGGTGCAGGCGACCGGAGGCGGAGTGACAAAGGATCGCGAGGAGGACGGTCCAAGTCAAAGGATGCCAGCAAGATCAGGTATTTCCGGTACGATGAGTTGGGGTATCGTGTCAGAGATTGCCCGCAGCTTAAGGATCGGACGAGGGCTGCTATGGCGGTGGCCGATAGTGGCGATGACGGATACATCAGCGATGTACTCTTGGTATCCGACGATGTATCCCTTTCTTCCCAGTAAATTTTGGATTCTACCTGTCCATACCATGTTTGTTGCAGGGAGGAGTTGTTTGACTCTCTAGACAGTAGAGAGAGTTCTGTCCACATAGCAGATGGACGAGCTGTGCGATCGCGGGCATCAGGATAGTCAGCTTGAAGATACATGATGAGACAGTGAAGAAACTCGGTGAGGTCCGATGCGTACCCAGTTTTAGCAAGAATCTAATTTCCCTCGGCAAATTGGACTCAATTGGCTACAGATGGAGAGCTGATGATGGAGTCCTAAAGGTCTTGCATGGCATAGGATTATTCTGCAAGGGAAGAAGCGTGGGGGTCACTACCTCTTGACAGGGAGTCTAGTGCGAAGTGGAGTCCCTGGTGCAGACAGGAGTCCAGTGTGAGGTGGAGCTTCGACAGCAGGTGGATCGGGCACGGGACGCGAGACTCGGGAGGACGATAAGCGACGTCACAAAGTGAAGTTTCTATTGTCGCAGGAGACTTTCTCGAGTAGGTCTCAGGTCGAGATGAGCATAGCACATGATGGAGATGGGATCGAGTAGCCTGGCTTGACTCTCATGTTTGCCCATCCATGATCAAGCGATTATCCTAGGGCATAGAAGCATTAGAATCCTTAGAAGCTTTCAAGTCAGGTAAAAGCGGTGCGTTGAGTCGAGATGGAGGTTGTTGGACCAGCGGCACCTCAACACCCGCACGACCCACGAAAGAAAAAAATACACATGGGGTCAGCAGAAGGAAACCCAGAAGGAGACAAAATCTACATGGATCTTAATGCGATTGACGGCCACAGCAGCGTTGCAATCAAACGCGATTGGGATAGCTACAAGATTCCGATTTAGATTCTGTTTAGACCGTTGGACTCCTGGTGAGATACTCTATGCAGTGGATGCTACAAATTCATGGGCAAGGACACAGACAGGAGGAGGACGAAAAAGTGGTGAGAAGTCTTTTGTAGAGGACTGATTGAGAGCTTGAGAGAAAGATTCGGGATTTCTTGTTGAGAGATATTTGTACGGGGTTGAGATAGTTCAATCTGTAAATTTATTTTTACATACCCGAAAAATTGTATTTATTATCTTTTCTTCTTTCTCTTATAATATCGACGATCCTATTTCGCTTCCACAATAACCAGTATCAGAGCGAGTTGATACCAATCCCAACAAAATATCATATTTATCATTAAAATTATAAAATAATTTATATCAAGAAAAATTAATGTATCTTTATATATTTTTAAAATTTAAAATTAAATTTCAAGTGTCTGAACTCCCTTAGCTTCTCAGCATGGATATTATTGTTTACCTAGCTATTAATAACTACACAAAAATATAATTTATACCCGCCGATGGTGATCCGTAGCCTTCCAATCCAAACTCCACCTATTAAACATCTAGCTCCTTCCTTGGCTCTCTGCATTCCAAGGACCCAACATGGTGCGGTGCGGTGATGCGCCTCTCTTGCTTCTCTCTCCACCTTTCCAATGGACATTCACCAGAGATTCCCTAAGAGCGCTGCCACGGTCACCATCGCCAACCCAACGAAGACCACCTCCATTGGTGGCACTACCCAGGTCCAGGCATCGAATACCCTCCTGCTCCATATTCGTTACATGAATTAATCTCCCCTTCTCCGCCCTCTTCGTTGCTTTCCTCGTCTTCATGATGCGGCGATGGTACAAGAGGATACGCTTGTCGATGCCACTCCACGTCGTTGGCCTCGCCTCCCTCATCCGCCTCATCTCCTTGTTCGGCATTGCTTTTGTTTAGCCTATCTTTTCCCATGATAAGGATGACCTCCTCCTCACCAACACCCACGTTCCCAACATCATGAGACTTCAGTTGATGGCTACAATGGTTCGCCTGACATTAAAATTAGCTATATCACAAAGCAGACAATACATCGCGCTAGTCCTTGGCATCAGTTTAATAAAAACAACCCAGCCTTCACTCCATGGTTATAGGGTAGTGTATCATTATATATTTTACTAAAAGATATATAAAAATTTACTTTTATAAAATAAGTTCCATGAAAAAAGTAAAATATAAGTTTGCAAGTTGAATAACTTGATTTTTCTTTTTTGGAAACATAACTTGACCAGTTTTTTTTTTTAAACAAGTATTATCGAGAACAACCAAGCAAGGAATTCCATAAAGTTAATTTATTAATAATTTATGCAAATATATTTTAATAATATTTTTGTTTTATTTTATTTTAATATTTTGAAGTAATAGTAAAGATGGCAAAGAATACATCTTATATCATAATATAAATTATATAATATATGAGCCTGACTTCGAAATAACAAAGGTGTCTTAATTCTTCCTCGCTGAGCCCCCATCACCCTCTCGACGACCTCCACCCTAACGTGCATCACCATCCCGATGCTGATGATCTATTCAAGTATCAGCTTACATTGATACCACTCACATCAGGGATTATTTTTACAGAATACAAATCTTCATTTCTAGGATCATGATTATCGATATCGATGTCATAGAAGAAAGAAGAGAATAAAATAAAATATAAATATAATAAATTGGGTATGCAAGGTTTTACTATAAAAAAAATAAACTTACAAGATTAGAAACTTTCACTCTCAATCATGTATAAATCTCTCAATAAGAAATTTCAAAATCCTTCGTATAAGCTTTCAATCAGAGATTCTTTACCAATTTTTGATCCTCCCCCCCAGCCTGCTTCTCTATCGACAATTTTATAACTACTACTGTAAATAGCATCTCAACAGGAGTCCAACAATCTAAATTGCATCCAAATCAAAGTCCCGTAGGCTTTTCAATTCATGTATAATTACATGGTTACTTGTGGCCATCATCGATCAACCTCAATCACGCCAAAAATCAAGCTTAAATCGGGCCAAAATGCATTAATCATGCTAAGACCGCAACTGGGCCATCTGATCATCGAGGGATACATGCGCAGTCATCAAATTGCCGTGCAAATCACATGTGGCCATTGATCGAGCACCAAAACTTGTGCAAAAAAAACACCACCGAAAGAAAGGAGCCGAAGCTTGGGCCTAGGCCGGCTGCATACCCGCTTGGGTCGGGGCCAGTGCCCATGCTAGCATGCACGGGCACTTGTGCCAGCAGTCTGGGCCACAATCTGGCCTGTAGGCCTATGGGCCGAGATCCAAAATAGATTTTTTTTTTCTCTTTCTCGACTGAATTTTTGTATGGGCTTCTCACTGGATTTCTCATTTATCCCGGGCTTCTTCAGGAGCCAAATCAAGGCGTTCAACCCAACAACCTCCATCTCAGCTCGATATTAGGCCTTACTTAACTTTGAGAACTTCTTGAAGAATTTCACACCTCTATGCCCTGGGACAAATACCTAATCATGGATTAACAAATATGGAAGTCGAGCCAGACAATTCGATCACATCTCCGTTACGTGCTGTACTCACTTTGACTTGAGACATGCTTAGAGAAGTCTCCTGTGATAATAAAAACTTTACCTTATGACATCGTTTTGCATCCTCCCGAGTCTCGCATCCTATGCCCGATTCACCTACTGCTAGAGCTCCATCTCGTACTGGACTCCTGTTTGCATCAGGGACTCCATCTTGCAATGGATTTCATGTCAAAAAGTAGTGACATCCATGCTGCTTTTCTCGTAAAATGATCTTACTATTGCACAAGCCTTCAAAACTCCATCACTGGCTCTCAACGTATAGAACCGTTTGAGTCTAATTTACTGAAAACAATTAAATTTTTGCGAAAACTGGATATGCATCGAATCTTGCTTAATTTCTTCACTGTCCCATCATATACCTCCAAGATGACTATCTCGATGCTCACGATCGCATAACTCGATCCGTTTGATAAGTAAATAGCACCCTTTCTATTCTCTAAGAGTCGAATAACTTTTCTCTGTAATAAATGTAATGTGGATATACAAAATCTAAAATTCACTAGAAAGAAAGGGATATTTCGTTAGATACTATGAGTGCATTACTAATATATCCATCATCACTATCATCGGCTACCGTCACAATAGCCTTCGTCCGATCATTGAGTTGCGACTAATCTCTGACATGATGCCCCAATTTATCATACCAAAAATATTTGATCTTGCTTGCATCCTTAAACTTGGACCGCCCACCTGCGACTCTATCGCTTCGCATTCTGCCATCTACTCGTCTAGAAACCGTCTATGCTGAGTTCTCGCCTGAACTTGAAATTTGATTCCCCCGCTTGAGAACCTCGTTCTGGAGTAACACTGAGGTAACTTTCTCAATCTTGATGGTACTCTTTCATACTAAAAGAGCAGTCACCAATAACTCAAAAAACTACAATAGGAATGAAAGCAAGCCAATGTCCTGATCTTTTCCTCAACTTTTTTATCGATACTGAAAAGATCGATAAGGATCCTTTGAAAATTACTTAAATATTCTTACACGCTTTACCTCTCGGTCATCCATAATGAATAGAACTACTTTCAAATAAATGTATTGGTGAGAGACTTCAATATATATAACTCCTCGAGCTTCTTCCATAATATCATCGAGAAGTCTCGTTCAATACATGAATTACCATATCGCCTAGTAAATATAAGCGAATTGTGCTCACCATCTGCATCTTGAGCCGCCTCCAAGTCTTCTCCTCCATGATGACCGATCTCTTCTCTTACATAAAAACATCGATCTACTCTTGCTGGATAAACACATCTTTCACCCTCACTTATTAAAAAGAGAAATTATTTTTTTCATCAAACCGACTAATCTTCAACTTGATTGTGCCTATCCTCTCCATCTTTAACCTCGATCGACATGACCAATCAAAAATTAATACCAATTATTAGAATATCAACTTGCACTAATACGACTCGCATCAGGGATTACTCATGTCATGTAGAATCTTTTGATCCTAATCCCCAACATGCTTTTTTGTCAATGATTTTATAGTCATTACTACAAAGAACATCTCACCAAAAATTCAATGATCCAAACCATGTCCAAATCAAAATCTTGTTGACTTAGACTTCTCAATTCACATCTGAATATAGAATTACTTGTACTCGCCGATCAACCTCAATCATATAAAAATCATGATCATATAAGGCCAAATCACATTAATCACATCAAGATGACATCTAGACCATCTGACTATCACGAAATGCATATGAAATCTTCGAATTGCCATGCAGATTATATGTAACTATTGATCGCATGCTAAAACTCGTGCAAAAAAATTATTGCTAAAGAAAAAGAGCCAAGACTTGGGCCTAGGTTAGCTGCACACCTACCTGGGCCTAGATCGACACCGGCACGCGCATGCACCTAGGCTAGCAATCCAGCCTGCAAGCCTATAAACCAAGATCCAAAACAATTTTTTAATTCTCTTTTTAGGCTGGACTTCCGTGCGAGCTTTTCACTGGATTTCTCACATATCCTGAACTTCTTCAAGAGCGGAATTGAAGTGTTCAAGCCACTACAATCCTTGCAACGCAGATCGAAACATGCCAGAGGACCACTGCATTGGCACCACACGAGGCTGGCATCCTTGAAGAACTCCGCTGTGAAGCCGTGGAACCCTACCAAGCCCAAGGCCTCTGCTTTGTGAAATAAGCTCTAGCAAATTGCAAATTCAAACATTCATCCAATACCGGAAAAGGTGTAAACATTTACATCAATAGAAAGGGAAGAGAAGACAGAACAAAGAATAATTGAAACCAAAATTAGCTGACAAATATTTAAATAAAACAAGACAGATTATTACTTGCCATTCACCTAAAATACTACACACACATAGCATGTCAGACTGCAACTGATTTACATAACAATCTCCTCAAATCCACAATCCTTAGAACAAGCATGTGCAGCACTGCACAGCTATACGTACGAAAGAAATTAACTGCTACAATTCCAATCTGCCACGCAAACCAAATTAGTGCAAATGAAACCGACCTCTGAACCTAGAACAACATTATCTCTCTCCAGCCCTGTCACACAAATGAACTGCCATCAAGATCTAGTCTTTCCCTTGGGCTCGCGTTCTCTTGGTACTATCTTGAACTTGCCAGTTATTTGTTGCTGGATTACGACGAATGAAAAAAAAAAGAAAACAGGAAAGATTAAAATTCAGGTAATGAAGTGATAGAGAACTCAAAACAAACAGATGATGGAAAGGCCTATCCGCTTTACCTTTTTCCAGAGCTGGGTGTGGTCCACGCAGAACCCGGCAACGATGGCTCCTCCCCTACCCTCCTTGTACTCGATGGAGAGACCCTTCTCCAGACCGCAGGAAACGTGGAACCCCAACCCGCACCTGGGCTCCGAGCACTCGATCGCGCACCCGCGATTGGACTCACAGATGTAGCATTTCATGTCGCGTCTTCGACCGGGAACCCGGGAGCAGTCGATGCCGTCCCACCCCTTGGGGTCGCGAAAGAAGACCTCCGGCACGAGGAGGGCGCACATGATGTGGGCCCAACCGCCGTCCGTGGTGGGCTTCACCGCTCCTCCCTTCACCGGGCACAGGCAGCAGCAGCAGCAGCTCGGCTTCTCTTCCTCCTCCTCCTCCTTGCCCTTTCCCTCGCAGCATCTCAAACAGAACCAGTCTCCTTCCGGGATAGAATTGATCAGGGGATTGCCGTAGCACGTGGCATGGACCATGAGATCGCATCCGTCGCAGAACACAATGGGATCCACGGGATCACCGTCCGTGCTCCGGCAAACCGCACAGATAACCCCATCATCCTCGTCGTCCTCCTCTTGGTCTTCATCTTGTTGTTTGCTGGATTCTTCATCGTCTTGTGATTGAAGGTGGGATTGAGGACCGATGGGATTATGGTCCTCGTGTTGGTGTTTAAGGGGAGAGAGGAGGTGGGGAGCCCAGACCCTCTTCTTGGCTGGGAGGCAGAGGGAGGTGGTGAGGATGGGATGGTGATTATGATGAAGGATGGTGTCGAGCCTCTTTTTGGCTGGGAGGCATTCGAGGATGGGGGAATCCGAGGGTTGGGGGTTCTCTTGCAGATGGAGAAGCTTGAATCTCTTGGGGGGCGGCAACCCACGGAAGCTGTTCTCCATTACCGGTGCAAGGAGATCACCGGCGCAAGTAGAAAGATTGCTTGGAAGAGGAGAGACGGGGTTGAGAGAGAGGGATTAATGAGATGAATATGGATCGAAGAGGGAAGGAGAAAAAACCGGGAGAAGGGAAAATGGTGACCAAAGAGCCGGGAAAGAAGGGAACGAGAAGTTGAGTTTTGAATTTTGATGTCTCTTATAAATTCTCATCAAAATTTTGGATCCGGAGGCTTCAAAAATCCCTCCCTCTCTCTCTCGATCTCGATGGGTTTCGAGTTTTCGACGGTTGAGCGCGTCCAGAATCCCGCGGGAAGTTTATTTAGATGAAGCCGCGCGCGGCGAGGACTTTCTCCTGTTTGCATGCCCGCCAGCTTTTGATAACGACTGCAGGCCAGACATGCCGAAATTCTGAAATCCCAAGGCCTGGCCTGGCCCATTAGGATCCCTAATCTGGGTTGCAACCATTCCTAAGCCAACGTAACTCGTGTGCAGCCCAGCCAGCCCTAAGCCAAGGCTATATTAAAAGGATGAAATCCTTTCCTCCGTTTTTTTCTAAAAAAAAATAATAATAAGAGGAGGCTCGCAAGAGCTACCTGGCTTTATTCAAAGTAAAAAAAAAAAAGAGATTATATTGAACTAGGGTACAGAAATTCAGAACATCATATAAGAAAAGAAAAAAAGTAGAGCTTGCGGGAGAGCGAGTTACCAGATGAAATACATAAACTTAGAAGGTGATGCGGATACATCAGATTAGATAGAGAAATCAAAGATAGACGGGAACTATCAGGATGCAGCCAGAGCAAAGTCCAAAAAGAAGAAGTCATGAACATGAAGCGAGAATAAAGCCTAAAAAGCAAACAGCAAATCCAAAACCTATACAGAGTGAAAATAGTGAGAGTGAAACAAAAAAGCCCGTGACATATATGAATGAGCACAGTAGACAATGGCATAGAGGGAACTGAAAGAACAAAATAGGAACCTCCAACCATATAACTGTTGTGGATACAAAGATGGAGGGTCTCTTTAATTCAACATCAATTATGAATCAAGAAAAACTCTAGCTTATAATAAGAAATCATTCTTTTTCACATAAGATGCCTTTTAAAATAAGATTCGAAGGGTTCTTGCACTTTATCCATCTTTGGAAAATAAAATCACGAGATTTATGAGACAAAGCCGATAATACCTTATCAAAAAAAGATCGATCCTCATAATCAGGAGCATTTGGTCATAATAATAATAATGCTGAGCAAATCTCCTAAAAGAAGCTTTGTGAGGACAATAAAATCAAAATAATATTTGAGTAGAAGAAGGGTGAGGTGTGCAGTAAATCGTCCTCCAAGTGTATATCACAAGAAGTTGCACACCATGGAGACAAAGGAGATCAGGAAATAACTGGCTTGATAGAAACATGGTAGAGCTGCAGCATTGTATATCAACCAAGATAAGAAAGGTCGACGGTGTGAGAATGGCAATAAAATAGCTACAAGAGTAGAAGATACGGCAAAATAATAAAGATATGGCATTAAAAAGAGCATAATAAGTGTCAGAAATTTGCAATTGCTCTAGATAAAATATATGATGCTCAATAGAAATACTTGGAGTATGAGGAATAACATTCATATTATAATATCATAGAACTATCCACACTGCTTAAACTCTAAATATATTACCTTATATATATAGATACACGAAGATGACTCTTAGTCTACTATCATAAATAAAAGATAACTCTTTAAATTTAGATGACTCTTAATTTCTTGACTCGACTTCTAGAATCTCACAACTTTTTAGATTTCATAATACTTAGACTCAGACTTCCTAAGTTAACTCTTTGATTTAAGAGTTACCTAACTTATATTAAATATAACACTCATTAATTACAAATTAACTCCAACACACCCCCTTAATTTATAATTTTCATAATATCTTCAACCACGAATTTTGACAGAAATTGAGAGAAAGTCTTGTATAGCACAAGCTCTTCTTTTTGGTATATGAGAATGAGTCCCTACATCTTTTTCGATTACTCTTTCTTTCATCTTCAAATTTAACTCATTTAACTCTTTCATTATATCTTCATAACTATTTTTCATATCTTCAGAGCTTTCATGTAGATCTTTGTTGCCTAGAAATGGAGCCCAAGAGGGGGGGTGAATTGGATCTTTCAAAAATTTAAAGCAATTATGTGCCGGTCTTTAATGTGTTTGTGAGCAAAGTGAAAACACAATGATATGCAGCGGATAATAGAAGATTAAATGCTAAGGGCAAGAAATAAGAATAACAATCACACACAAACACAAGTTTTAGAGTGGTTTAGTATAAACCAAGCACCTACATCCACTTCCCAAGCCATCCTTGGGAATTTCACTATAATCTCTCCAAGATTACAGTCGACTTGTTTGACAAGGCTCACAAGTCAAAACCTAAGTTGATTTTGTCACCTAGGCTCACCAACAACCTTTACACTTGTTTTGTCTTCGGGCGCACAAGTTAACCCTAGTTGGTTTTGTCTCTTTGGCTCACCAACAACCACAACAACCTACTTTCAAGAAACCCTTGAAAGCTATGTCAAACAATAATAAATTCAAAGATACAATAAATAAAACACAACAAACTTTTCAAAGAGTAGAATGCGAAGCTTTGAGGCTCTAGTAGATTCTTGTCTTGTCTTCTCTTTGAAATCTTCTTCAAGCTCTCTTTTTTGGAAGGATGAAAGGATAGGCTTGTAAGCTTTTTTAGGGAATCTCTCCTTTTATGGCTTTTGAAGTGAAGTTCTTGAGGGAATATTGACTTTTGAGTATTCAATGAAGTTCAATGCTTTATGAATGAGTTTGGTGAAGCTTAAATACTTCAAAAACTTCCAAAAAATGGTTTAAGACCGTTGGAGGATCAAAACTAGCCGTTAGGAGATTGAAAAGATAAATATGCAACTCAGAAAAATAGATCCGTTAGAGCTGTCAGAACCCGTGAGTCGATACTTGGTTCTCAGGTATCGACACTTTGTTCTCAGGTATCAACACTTGGTCTTGTAGGTGTCGACACTTGAATTTCAGGTGTCGACACTTGGAGCACAGGTGTCGATACTTGATCCAAAAATCCTCCAAATGGTATGTTCTGGATTTTCAAAAAGTCTCAGGCCTTGAGTTGACACTTGGATTCTAGGTGTCGACACTTGTGTCTCCGGTGTCAATACTTGGAATGCCAGTCAGGGATTTTTGCATGCCATTTATTGAAGTGTCGACACTTGGCAATGCTTGAGTCGACACATGAGCCTGAAATTGTCAAAAATGAGTGCCAAATGTCCCAAAAATATAAGGATATATAATTAAACTTTAAATACACTTATGTAAACAATAATTGAACATTTTTAGCTCTTTTTCATGGTGAGAAGACTTTTTAAAATATGAATTTTGCCCAGCTTCAGATACTTTCCTTTTGAGAATTTGAGGTGCCTGTATCCTGAAACTCATAACTACATTTAAAATATTAGTATAAAATATGTACTCAATATTTTATTAATCATCAAAATCAAGGGCAAACCCAACAATCTTGCATAGAAATCTTGACTTCATCTATTTTCTAAAAATAAACATATTTAACGATAATATTATAAATAACTTTTAAATAATTAAGTACTTCTAATCATCATTATTTTCAGCTTCTTTCTTTATAGCAGTTGCATGATCATCAATTATTACTCTTTTACTTGCATCTTCAAAATCGATTGTTGCCACAAAGATTAGTGAGTGATCTGGTCCAAATTTT
This sequence comes from Areca catechu, assembly GCA_021397845.1. Taxonomy (NCBI): domain Eukaryota; kingdom Viridiplantae; phylum Streptophyta; class Magnoliopsida; order Arecales; family Arecaceae; genus Areca; species Areca catechu. The sequence continues at coordinate 185,520,296 of CM038042.1, forward strand.
TTAGATATGTACCTTGTTAGTAAAAAAATTTAATTTTGTAAATATTTCTTTGAGCATTAACTTGAACAGTGCAACCATAATTATTGCCTTTTCATCCTCCATTTTACACACTTTTGGTATTTGTTAACAAGGTCTTTTTTTTCAACTTCTAATAGCTGCTCTTATCTTCTTTTTCTTTTTTAATTTGTAAAGTCTTCTTTTAGACATCCACACATATGCATAGATAAAAAGCTCACTAGAAAATCCATATTTTGATGGAGGATATATTTCATAACTTCATGTGCGACTTCTGCACCCGAAGCTTCTGGCTCTAATATTGCTTTTTAGCTTTGATAATTGCCTAAGGATCGATCTAGCTCTGATATTACTTATTAGAAATTTGGAATTGCTCTTGGGAAAATATGTGATTCTCAATAGAAATACTTGAAGTGGAAGAAATAACATTTATATTATAATATCATAGAACTCTTTACATTGCTTAGACTCAAAATATATTACCCTATATATAGACACATGAAGGTGGCTCTTAGTATACCCTAATGAATACAAGACAACTCTTTAAATTCAAATTACTCTTAGTTTCTCAATTCTTGAATCTTAGAATCTCACAACTTTTTAGTTTTCATAACACTTTGACTCTTAGACTTCCTAAGTTAACTCTATGATTTAAGAGTTACCTAACTCATATTCAATATAATACTCATTAATTACAAGTTAACTCAAACATCCTCCCTTGATTTATAATTTTCATAATATCTTCAATCACGGATCTGGACTGAAATCGAGAGAAAGTCTTGTATAGCACAAGTTCTTCTTTTTGGTCCATGAGAATGAATCCCTGCATCTTCTTCGATTTCTCTTTTTCCATCTTTAATTTTAACTCATTTAACTCTTTGATTACAATTTCATAACTAATCTTCATATCTTCATAGCTTTCATGCAAATCTTGTATAGAAATCTTACCTTTATCTATTTTCTAAAAATGAACATCTTTAATGATATTATTATCAATAACTTTCAAATAGTTAATTAATTGTAATGCAACGTCATTTTCAACTTCTTTCTTTATAGCAATTGTATGACCATCGATCATCAATCTTTTACTTGCATCTTCAAAATTGACTGTTACCACAAATATTGGTGAGTAATATGCTCCAGATTTTTCACATGTACACTTCGCTAGTAAAAAATTTTACTTTGCAAGTATTTCTTTGAGCATTAACATGAATGGTGCAACCACAATTATTGCCTTTTCAACCTCCATTTTATATATTTTTTATGTTGTTAACAAGAAGATCTCTTTTCTTCAACCTTTGAAGATTGCTCTTGTCCTCTTTTTCATTCTTCACTTTGCAAAGTCATTTTTTAGACTTGTACATGTCTCCACAATTTCTGCTCACCTAGAGATTCAATATTTTGATGGAGGATATATTTCACAACTTTACAAGCAATTTCTGCACCCGAAACTTCTAGCTTTGATAGTTGCTTTCTGGCTTTGATAGTTACTTGAGGATTGATCTAGCTCTGATACCACTTGTTAGAAATTTGAAATTGCTCTAGATAAAATATATGACGCTCAATAGAAATAATTAGAGTGGAAAGAATAACAAGCATATTATAATATTATAGAACTCTCCACACTGCTTAGACTCAAAACATATTGCTTTCTATATAGATACATAAAGGTGACATTAGTCTACTCTCATGAATACAAGACAACTCTTTAAATTTAGATTACTCTTAATTTCTTGACTTTTGATTTCTAGAATCTCATAACTTTTTAGATTTCATGACACTTAAACTCCTAAACTTCCTAAGTTAACTCTTTGATTTAAGAGTTACCTAACTCATATTAAATATAAGACTCATTAATTACAAATTAACTCCAACACCCCCCTTAATTTATAATTTTTGTAATATCTTCAATCATGGATCTGGACCGAAATCGAGAGGAAAGTCTTGTATAATGCAAGCTCTTCTTTTTGGTCTATGAGAATGAGTCTCTACATCTTCTTCGATTACTCTTTCTTTCATCTTCAATTTTAACTCATTTAACTCTTTGATTACATTTTCATAACTATTCTTCAAATCTTCATTTTCATGTAGATCTTGCATTAAAATTCTAACTTGATCTATTTTCTGAAAATGAACATCTTTAATGATAATATTATAAATACTTTTTAAATAATTAATTACTAGTAGTGTAGCATCATTTTTAGCTTCTTTCTTTGTACCAGTTGCATGATCGATAATCATCAATCTTTCATTTGCATCTTCAAAATAGACTATTGTCACAAAGATTAGTAAGTGATATGGTCCAGATTTTTCACATGTATACCTTGCTAGTGAAAAATTCAATTTTTCAAGTATTTCTTTGAGTATTAACTTGAATGGTGCAATCATAATTATTGTTTTTTCATCCTTCATTTTATATGCTTTTGGTGTTGTTAATAAGGAGGTCTCTTTTTTTCAACCTTTGTAGACTGCTCTTGTCGTCTTTTTTTTTTTCACTTTGAAAAGTCATTTTTTAGACTTGCACTTATCTCCATGGATTTCAATTCACCTGAAGACTCAATTTTTGATGGAGGATATATTTCATAACTTCACAGGAGACTTCTTCACTCAGAGCTTCTGGCTTTAATAGTTGCTTTCTAGCTTTGATGGTTGCTTGAGAATAGATCTAGCTCTGATACCACTTGTTAGAAATTTGAAATTGCTCTAGATAAAATATATGATGCTCAATAGAAATACTTGGAGTGAGAGGAATAACATTCATATTATAATATCATAGAACTCTCCACACTACTTAAACTCAAAATATATTACCGCCTATATAAATATATGAAGGTGACTCTTAGTTTACCTTCATTAATATAAGATAACTCTTTAAATTCAAATGACTCTTAGTTTCTTAACTCTTAACTCTTAAAATATCACAACATTTTAGATTTCATTATACTTAGACTCTTAGACTTCCTAAGTTAATTTTTTGATTTAAGAGTTACCTAACTCATATTAAATATAAAATATTAATTACATATTTTATCCAACACCCTTCCTTAATTTGTAATTTTTATAATATCTTCAATCATGGATCTGGATCAAAACTGGGAGGAAAGTCTTGTAGAGTGCAAGCTCTATTTTTTGGTCTATGAGAATGAGTTCCTGCATCATCTTCAATTATTCTTTCTTTCATCTTCAATTTTAACTCATTTAACTTTTTCATTTAATCTTCATAACTATTTCTTATATCTTTATAGTTTTAATACAGATCTTGCATAGAAATCTTGACTTCATCTATTTTTTAAAATAAACATCTTTAACAATAATATTATAAATATCTTTTAAATAATTAATTACTTCTAATGCAACATTATTTTCAGCTTGTTTCTTCATAGTAATTGCATGATCGTCGATCATTAGTCTTTTACTTGCATCTTCAAAATCGATTATTGCCACAAAGATTGGTGAGTAATCTAGTCCAATTTTTTACGTGTACCTTGCTAATGAAAAATTAAATTTTTCAAGTATTTTTTGAGCATTAACTTGAATGGCGCAACCATAATTATTACCTTTTCATCCTCCATCATACATACTTTTTGGTGGGGGCGCCAGGATCAAACACAGATTACTGGGTCCCATATGGTTTACTGATTAGGGTTTAAAGTTTTAGTCATGTGTCACAATTTTGTAATCAAGTAAGATTGAGTCCTGTAATAAGTTGATGCTAGTTGATTTATCTCAATCCTGGTCCAGTTATTGAGTCCCGTACTTTAGTATTAGTCCAGAATGAGTCCCATTTTGTACATGAGGAGAGGATACACAGTATTGGAGGTCAACCAAGTCTCATCCAGGAGCCAGAGGCTTTCACATCAGTCAATTGGACCTTGTTTGCCACCCAGGGTCCAAGATTCCTTCTAGATACCCTCCAGATGCCTTGATACCCTCTAGATGCCAGAGTATATTTCAGATGCCTGGCACCTCTTGATTTCAGAAATATGCCAGCATCCTAGGCCAAGAGATTCCAAGCCCAGGAGTCAAGTCCATGAGCCTAGAACCAAGATTCCAAGAAATATACCGATACCAGGGCATCCCAACTTCCAAGGCCCAAAGCCCATGCGCCCTTCACCTTTTGGCTTGCCCTTTGCTGCCCCTTGAATCTCGCATGCCAATAAGAGGAGGCATCCAAGTGGTTGACCAAGTCCAAGGAGGAAGGAGTTCCATTCACTTAAGGAGAACTAGTTTTATTTTATTTCAAAGAGTATTCTTCTCAGCAAACTTGTATTCCCTCTCCCTCTCTACTTTGTATTCCTATCCTAACTAGGAGAGGACTTGGGGAACATCTATAAATACCCCACCCTGTAAGTAATCTTTATTCATGATATCAAAACTCTGGTGAATTTTATTTGAGATTGTTTTTGTGTTCTTGTGTTCTTTATTCTTGTGTTGAGGTGTGAGTGTCCTTGAGTGCCCTAGTCTTCCAAGCCCTAGCTGACCATGCTTGCCGCCTTCAATCCCTAAGACGCCAAGGAAAAGGAAGCCCTAGGCTGGCCAAGCATAGAGTTCATCTTCCCCTTCCAGCCGCCAGCTCCAATCAACCCTAAATCCCAGCTTTCTTCCAAACCCTAGTTCAATATTATTATTTTCGTATTTGTTTTCTAACAATCCTCTGACGCTTGCAGGATCCCCGTGGTATTCACCTCCAAGGAGGAGGCCCTCTTTGCCTTCAAGACCGATCCCAGATAGTTGACTAATTCGAGGTCTAAAGGCTTGTCTTCCAGGCTCCGATTCAGAGTGCTGTGCGATCTCTTCATCAATCGGATCTTCAAATCCTTGCTTGGTACAATCATTTCCCCTCCTAATTTCTGACTTGATGAAGGTATGCTATCCTAATCGAGGGTTTCTTAATCTCTGAGGCCCTATCTTTTATTAATTTGCATGAGTCTTATGTTGGTATGCTAGTTTCTTTCATTACTAGTTTCCTAGTTATTCTTTACTTGATTTTGAAAACTTTAGTCTGTAAATTAAAACCCTAAAAAAAATTTTAAAAATTTAGTTTCTATTTTTGTGCATGCATGTGAGTCTTAGGATCATCCCGCATCAGTTTGGTATCAGAGCTAGTTTAGAATAGCTTGCATCTTCACCAAAAACACAAAAATATGCATTTCTATTTTTTTCTGCATTTTTGTAAACTGCAGTAGGTGTCTGAGATTCAATCTTGTTCATCATCTTAGAAGTCTTATTTTTCATTGAGATTTGCATTACATGTTCTCTGTTTAGTCATAGTAATTATCATAATTTTTAATTAATTCTACAGAAACTAAAAAGTCCTAAAATTTGGTATCTTAGAAACCCTAACTAAAATCCTGAGATTTCTGCATCAGTCTAAAAACCCTAGGATTTGTATTGCCATCTGATTTTAGTTTTGCATGAAATTGGTAGGGATCATTAGAATTGTTAGTCCTCTATCTTAAATTTTTTATGAATTTTTTATACATCTAAAACTATGTCAAATTCTATAGTGAACCAAACCCTGAATTTCTGTTCTACATACTTGTTCAAACCAAACCTAATCAACTTCCAAACCCTACCTTACCCAAGCCCTAATTTTGTTTGCTAACTTAATAAACTTAAACCTAATTTGCCACCTCATAAAAAGACAAAAAATATTTTATTGTTCTGATTGTTAATAGATTGCATTAGGACCATCAAATGTCATCATCTGCATTAAACTAATTTTAAGGGCACTTTCACTATCTTAGATCAGGGCAGGAGGTCATAACCTGTCTTGAGCCCAAAACAACCTCCTTGCATTCTCACCCAAGCCTTAATTAAAATTAATTAGACTTAATTTGCCTTAGTGGACTAGGTGATACCAACAGGTCGGGTTTGAATTATGTGGGCCAACTAGTGCATTCAATTCACTAACTATTACTGGAATCTGGTGTCTAAGGCTAGCGGTCCAGAGTCAAACGACCTAAGTGGTGTTGTGGTTTTTAATTGGGTCTCTGTGAAAGCAGGGAGGCCTCCCACACTCCCACCCCCTACTTGGCCAGAGGAAGGATTAGTTGTTAAGTTGGGTGTAAGTTGAGTCGACCCACTCAATTTTGGCTCTAAGTCTAGGAAACCCTAGCTTGTACTAACCCTTGCATGCCTGACTGCATCATACCACCCTGCTTGTTGAGTGCATGACCACTAGACTAGGAACCCAATACCAAAAGCCCAAACCCCAACCTAGTTCAACTATGGAGCCCAGTCTTGAAATGCTCATAAGGGCCATGAGTGAACAGATGAACCTCAAACAGGACCAAACCCAAAACCAGTTTACCCAAATGAACCTCAAGCTTGACCAATTCAATACCCAATCCCAAACCCAGCTCAACCAATTAACCACCTAGATAAACCAAATAAACCAAAGGTTTGACCGGTTGACCCAATCCAATCATTAAGCAACCCATAGGTTTAGTACCCCTAGATATGAGCCCAGTATTAGTCCACTTCTCCTTAGTCAACCCACCCCTATTATCCCAGTCATTAGTCAATTTTTTCTTAGCCAAAGCCCTCTTACCACCCCATTGGTTCACCAGAATGACCTTGTAGAGGAGATATATGAGCTGATATGAGCCTAGTGAATGAGTATGAGAAAGAAGAAGAGGAGTTCCCCATAGAAAACTTAGAGTTAGTTGAATCAATAGATACCCAGGTAGAAGCCACCCTAGAATTAGATGACCCAGATCACACCCAAGCTGTAGTGGAAGATCAGTTAGAGGAAGAAAATCTAGATACTACAGTTAGAATTTTACTTGAGGAGCCACTAGAAGAGAACCCAATTGTAGAGCCCAGTCCTAAATTTCATGAACCAGAAGACTTTATTGAGGATTTGGCTATCAGTACCCTCAGAAAGAACCCCCTCCTAGAGTTCCCATTGACGATCTCTTCCCTGACATTAGTAACCCATTATTCCATAAGGTAGACCCTGTAGATAGATATCAACCCCATAAGGTCAACCTCATTAGTCTAGACTTAATCCCTGACACCCCTTCTTACATCCTATTCTATTCAATCAACCTTGAATTCTTTTCTAACTTTCTACCCCATCAGACTAACCCGAAATCCATCTCGTATTTCCTGCCTTTTTTTGAATTTTCTCATATTTCTTTAACCATTCATCTGCATTTTATAGAAGTTTGCATGTTGCATACATTCATTGCACAGTTAGGTTTGCTTCTTACTTCTTGCATACCCTCTGGCATTTACTAGAAGTTCATTATAAATTTTCATGTGCATGTGAAACTAGGGTCAAACCTAGAGAGCCTAAATTTTGTTAGGTTTAGATCAAAGAGTCCAATAAATTTTCTTCGATAGGAATACCTAGTCGAGTCTATTAGGTGTTAGTTTTGAGTCCAATAGATCCACAGCCCTGGATCACCTATCCACACCTGCACTAACCTCTGCGCAGCATTTGCATCAAGAATTTAGTCAAAAGTTAAACATAAATAATGGAATATATAAAAACTTGGCTAATTCTCGAATACAAGTTAAAGAGTTTTCTACAGGGGATTATGTGATGTTCAGGGTTAGACTTGAGCGGTTCCCTCCAAGGACCGTAAAGAAATTTCATGCTCATGAAGCTGGATCATTCAAAATAATGAAGAGAGTTGGGTCTGATACCTATGTGCTTGAGTTGCCACCCGAATTAGGTATTGGCTCTACTTTCAACATTTCAGACATTGTGGAGTATCGAGAGCCAGCAGCGATACCTAGTGAGCATTTTGAACCAATTCCTTTCCTTGAGAGTGAACCCACCTCGGAGAGTCCACTAAAAAATTGGCCTATAAGTGAGGAAAGAATTGAGCGACTCCCGGATGATCAAGCCATCAGTACCCGAAACAAAGGCTATCAGAGGTATTTGGTCAGATGGCAAGGTCGGTCAGAATCTGAAGACTCGTGGATCACCCGTGAGGATCTGCAGCGCCTCAACCCAGACCTTCTTGAGCAATATGAGAGCCAAGTTGACCCTTACTCGACGGGGTCGAGTTCCTCCCATCCCGGAAGAATTGGTGGGGGCACCATGATCAGACACAGATTACTGGGTCCCATATGGCTTACTGATTAGGGTTTAGAGCCTTAGTCATGTATCACAATTTTGTAATCAAGTAAGATTGAGTCCTATAATAAGTTGAGACAAGTTGATTTGTCTCAATCCTGGTCCAGTTATCGAGTCTCGTACTTTAGTATTAGTCCAGAATGAGTCCCATTTTGTACATGAGAAGAGGATTCATAGTTTTGGAGGTTAACCAAGTCTCATCCAGGAGCCAGAGGCTTTCACATTAGCCAATTGGACCTTGTTTGCCATCCAGGGTCCAAGATTCCTTCTAGATGCCCTAGATGCCCTCCATATGCCTTGATACCTTCCAGATGCCTTGATACCCTCCAGATGCCAGAGTATATTCCAGATGCCAGGTGCCCATTGATTCCAGGAATATGCCAGCACCCCAGGCCAAGAGATTCCAAGCCTAGGAGTCAAGCCCATGAGCCCTAGAACAAAGATTCCAAGGAATATACCGATACCAGGGCATCACAATTTCCAGGGCCCAAAGCCCATGCGCCCTTCACCTTTTGGTCGGCCCCTTGCTGCCCCTTGAATCCCACACGCCAATAAGAGGAGGCATCCAAGTGGTTGACCAAGTCCAAGGTGGAAGGAGTTCCATTCACTTAAGGAGAACTAGTTTTATTTTATTTCAAAGAGTATTATTCTCAACAAACTTGTATTCACTCTCCCTCTCTACTTTGTATTCCTATCCTAACTAGGAGAGGACTAGGGGAACATCTATAAATACCCCACCCCTCCCCCTTTTGTAAGTAATCTTTATTCATGATATCAAAACTCTGGTGAATTTTATTTGAGATTGTTTTTGTGTTCTTTATTCTTGTGTTGAGGTGTGAGTGTCCTTGAGTGCCCTAGTCTTCCAAGCCCTAGCCGACCAAGCTTGCCACCTTCAAGCCCTAAGACGCCAAGGAAAAGGAAGCCCTAGGCTGCCCAAGCATAGAGTTCATCTTCCCCTTCCAGCTGCCAGCTCCAATCAACCCTAAATCCCAGCTTTCTTCCAAACCCTAGTTCAATATTATTGTTTTCGTATTTGTTTTCTAACAATCCTCTGACGCTTGCAGGATCCCCGTGGTATTCACCTCCAAGGAGGAAGCCCTCTTTGCCTTCAGGACCGATCCCAGATAGCTGACTAATTCGAGGTCTAAAGGCTTGTCTTACAGGCTCTGATTCAGAGTGTTGTGCGATCTCTTCATCGATCGGATCTTCAAATCCCTGCTTGGTACAATCCTTTTCCCTCATAATTTCTGATTTGATGAAGGTATGCTGTCCTAATCGAGGATTTCTCAATCTCCAAGGTCCTATCTTTTATTATTTTGCATGAGTCTTATGCGGGTATGCTAGTTTCTTTCATTTCTAGTTTCCTAGTTATTCTTTATTTGATTTCGGGAACTTTAGTCTGCAAATTAAAATCCTAAATTTTTTTAAAAAATTTAGTTCCTGTTTTTTTGCATGCATATGAGTCTTAGGATCATCCCACATCACTTTTGGTGTTGTTAACAAGAAGGTCTCTTTTTTTCAACATCTGAAGATTGATCTTGTCTTCTTTTTTTCATATTACAAAGTCTTTTTTAGATTTACACACATCTCCATTGATTTCTACTCATCCAAAGACTCAATATTTTGATGGAGGATATATTTCAAAACTACACGAGCGAATTTTTTACGAGCAACTTTTGCACCTGGAGTTTCTAGCTCTGATAGTTGCTTTATGGCTTTGATAGTTACTTAAGGATAGATCTAGTTTTGGTACCACTTGTTAAAAATTTAGAGTTGCTTTAGATAAAATATATGATACTCAATAGAAATACTTGGAGTGGGAGGAATAACATTCATATTATAATATCATAAACTCTCCACACTTATTAGACTCTCAAAACATATTTTCCTATATATGGATACATGAAGGTGACTCTTAGTCTACTCCCATAAATACAAGACAACTCTTTAAATTCAGATGACTCTTAGTTTCTTGACTCTTGACTCTTAAAATCTCAACTTTATAGATTTCATAATACCTAGACTCTTAGACCGTCTAAGTTGACTCTTTGATTTAAAAGTTACCTAACTCATTAAATATAAGACTTATTAATTACAAATTAACTCCAACACCCTCCCTTAATTTGTAATTTTCTTAATATCTTCGATCACGAATATGGATCGAAACTAGGAGGAAAGTCTTATAGAGCGTAAGCTCTTCTTTATGGTCCATAAGAATGAGTTCCTACATTTTCTTCAATTACTCTTTCTTTCATCTTCAATTTTAACTCATTTAACTCTTTGATTATATCTTCATAACTATTCTTCAGACATTCATAGCTTTTATTCATATCTTGCATAGAAATCTTGACTTCATCTATTTCTTGAAAATAAACATCTTTAATGATAATATTATAAATATTTTTTAAATAATTAATTGCTTATAATACAGCATCATTTTCAACTTCTTTTTTGTAGCAGTTGCATGATTATCGATCATCGACCTTTTATTGGCATCTTCAAAATCGACTGTTGCCACAAAGATTGATGAGTGATCCGGTCTAGAGTTTTTACATGTGTACTTTGCTGATGAAGAATTTAGTTTTTTAAGCATTTCTTTGAGTATTAACTTGAATGGCGCAACCATAATTATTGTATTTTCATCCTCCATTTTACACACTTTTGGTGTTGTTAATAAGGAGGTCTCTTTTCTTCAACATCTAAAGATTGCTCTTGTCTTCTTTTTTTCACTTTACAAAGTTATTTTTTAGACTTGCACATGTTTCTATGGATTTCTGCTCACCTAAAGACTCAATATTTTAATGAAAGATATATTTCACAACTTCACAAGCGATTTCTACACCTGAAGCTTCTAGCTCTAATGGTTGCTTTCTGGCTTTGATAGTTGCTTGAAGATCGATCTAGCTCTGATACCACTAGCTAGAAATTTGAAATTGCTCTAAATAAAATATATGATGCTCAATAGAAATGCTTGGGGTGGGAGGAATTACATTCATATTATAATATCATAGAACTCTCCACATCGCTTAGACTCAAAATATATTATCCTATATAGATACATGAAGGTGACTCTTCGTCTACCCTCATGAATACAAGACAACTCTTTAAATTTAGATGACTCTTAGTTTCTTGACTCTTGACTCTTAGATTATGTTTAGTGCTTTGCCAGATAATCTTTAAAGATAATGTAGATTGCCAGCAATGTTAATTACAAGTAATGTGCACTATTGTATTTGATATATGCAGGTAATATTGTGTAATGTAAAATCAAAATTTTAAAATACCCCTAAATCAAATCTATATTTTATTTATAAAATTTATTTTTTTATATTTAATTCATTTATTAAAAATATTTTTTATATTTTATATTAAAAATATTTTTAATATAAATATTAAAAATATTTTAAAAAATACATTTTATATTTTTATATAAAAATAAAAATATTTATATCAAATAAATTTAATATAAAAATTTATATATTAAATAGATGATATATAATATATTACTTAAATATATTAAATAATATATTAAATTTATATTATAATATTAAATATAATATAATTTATATTGTAAGATTTTAAATATTATATTATATTACATTAAAATAATATAATAGTAATATGATATAATATATTATATTATATTAATATAAAATTAAATATATTATACATTGTTTATTATAATATATTAAATAAATTTAATTTATAAAATATTATATATTATATTATATCATATTGATATTATTATATTTATATATTATATTATAAAATATTATATATTATATATTATATTTATATTATATTTTGAAAATAAAGAAGAAGGGAGAATGAGAGGGTAATTTAGTAATTTGGATTACCACCCCTCCTAGAGGTAATTCAAATTATTTTTTGGAAGGTAAGATTGCCATCCAGAAAAATATACCAAACATAGTAATATGATAGGGCCCATTAAATTACTGGAAATCTAGATGAATTACCTGTTACTAAACAAAATCTTAGAATCTCACAAATTTTTAGATTTTATAATGCCCAGCTCTTAAACTTCTTTAGTTAATTCTTTGATCATATTAAATATAAGATTCATTAATTACAAATTAACTCCAACACCCCCTTTAATTTATAATTTTCATAATATCTTCAATCACGAATCTAGTCCGAAATTGGAGGAAAGTCTTGTAGAGTGCAAACTCTTCTTTTTGGTCAATGAGAATGAGTTCCTGCATCTTCTTCGATTACTCTTTCTTTAATCTTTAATTTTAACTCATTTAACTCTTTAATTACATCTTCATAACTGTTCTTCGGATCTTCATAGCTTTCATACAAATTTTGTATAAAAATTTTGACTTCATCCATTTCCTAAAAATGAGCAACTTTAATGATAATATTATAAATAGTTTTCAAATAATTAATTGCTTGTAACGTGGCATCATTTTCAGCTTCTTTTTTTGTAGCAGTTGCATGACCGTCGATCATTAGTCTTTTACTTGTATCTTTAAAATTAACTATTGCCATAAAGATTAGTAAGTGATCTGGTCCAGATTTTTCACATGTATACTTTGCTAGTGAAAATCTTAATTTTTCAAGTATTTCATTGAGCATTAACTTAAATGATGCAATCATAATTTTGCATTTTTATCCTCTATTTTATATACTTTTGGTATTGTTAACAAGTAGGTCTCTTTTTTTCAACCTCTGAAGATTGCTCTTATCATCTTTTTTCTTTTTTTTACTTTGTAAAGTCCTTTTTTAGACTTGCATACATCTTCATGGATTTCTACTCACTTGAAGGCTGAATAATTTGATGGAGGATATGTTTCACAACTTTACAAGTGACTTCTTCACGAGCTACTTCTATACTTGGATCTTCTGGCTCTGATAATTGCTTTCTGGTTTTGATAATTACTTGAGGATCGATTTAGCTCCGATACCACTTATTAGAAATTAGAAATTACTCTAAATAAATTATATGATGCTCAATAAAAATTCTTGGAGTGAAAGGAATAACATTCAATTATAATATTATAGACCTCTCCACACTACTTAGACTAAAAACATATTGCTATACATATAGATACATGAAGATGACTCTTAGTTTACCTTTATAAATACAAGACAACTCTTTAAATTTAGATGACTTAGTTTCTTAACTCTTGACTCTTAGAATCTCACAACTTTTTAGATTTTATGACACTTAAACTCTTAGACTTCCTAAGTTAACTCTTTAATTTAAGAGTTACCTAACTTATATTAAAGATAAGACTCATTAATTATAAATTAACTCCAATACCCTTTCTTAATTTGTAATTTTCATAATATCTTCAAACACGAATCTGGATCGAAACTGGGAAAAAAGTCTTGTATAGCGCAAGCTTTTCTTTTTGCTTTATGAAAATGAGTTCCTGCATCTTTTTCGATTACTCTTTCTTCTATTTTTATTTTTAACTTATTTAATTCTTCGATTACATCTTTATAACTATTCTTCAGATCTTCATAGCTTTTATGCTGATCTTGCATAGAAATCTTGACTTCATCTATTTCTTAAAATAAATATATTTAATAATATATTATAAATACCTTTTAAATAATTCGTTGCTTATAATATTGCATCATTTTTAGCTTCTTTCTTTGTAATAGTTGCATGATCGTTGATTATTAGTCTTTTACTTGTATCTTGAAAATTGATAGTTACCATAAAGATTAGTGAGTGATCTAGTCCATATTTTTCAGAATTGTTCCTTGCTGATGAAAATTTTAATTTTTCAAGTATTTTTTTGAGCATTAACTTGAATGGCACAACCATAATTATTGCATTTTCATCCTCCATGTTACTCACTTTTGATGTTGTTAATAATATCTCTTTTTTTAATCTCTGAAGAATGCTCGTCTTCTTTTTCTTTTTTCTTTTTTTATTTTTAAAGTCTTTTTTTAGACTTACACACATCTCCATGGATTTTTGCTTACCTGGAGACTCACTATTTTAATTGAGGATATATTTCACAACTTCATGAGGGACTTGTGCACCCAGAGCTTCTGATTCTAATAGTTGCTTTCTGGATTTGATAGTTGCTTGAGGATCGATCTAGCTCTGATATCATTTATTAGAAATTTGAAATTGCTCTAAATGAAATACATGATGCTCAACACAAATATTTGGAGTGGGAGAAATAATATTCATATTATACTTACTCTTAAATTTCTTGATTCTTGACTCTTAGAATCTTGCAGCTTTTTAAATTTCATAATATTTAGATGGTTAGACTTCCTAAATTAACTCTTTGATTTATGAGTTACCTAACGCATATTAAATATAAGACTCATTAATTACAAATTAACTCTAACAATAAGAAAATTCATATTAAGACAGCTAATATATTAGGCCTTCTGCTTCAGCCTGGTAAAGGAAATTGAGATCCATAGACATAGGACACAAAGTATCAGAATTGAGCTCATGGTCCTAGCAGTTTTGGCAATTAAATCAGCAACTTTTTTAGCCTCACAAAAAATATGAGTTGCTTAAAATATAATAACAACTCTGCTCCACTGAACAATATCAAACAGCAATGGATGACCAGCAGCTTTCGAGAAAGAAGGAGAATGAATGCAAAATATATATAATAGTAACTGAATCACCTTCTAAAAACACCTGATTACACTGTAGAAACTGAACTGCAGCTTTCAACCCGGCCCAAGCACAAACTATTTTAGCCATTGGAACAGCCATATGATTCAATCGCAAAGCAGCTGCCTTCAGAGGCTTACCTTCAAAGTTTCGGATAACATAAACTGCTGCTGCTGGACGATCCTTCTGAACGGATCCATCAAAGTTTATTTTAACTACACTAGGGGGAGTGGAGGTGACCATCGAACAAAAATAGCATATATAGGTTAAAGAAGATGAAGAATTTGGGTCACTCGTGTCCTCGATGAGAACTTCAAGCAAAATAATGGACATAGGAAGTGCATGTCATGCATAAAGTAACAAAGTTGCCGAAATAGAGAACGAGAGGAAGTAATAGAACCTCGAAAAAAGCGAGTATTTTGAACAAGCCAAAGGAGCCACAAGGCAAATGCCGTTATAGACCTAACGCTTGTCTCTACCAAAGCATCGGTCTGAGGCAGCGCTGGCAAAGATTGATGGTCAGGCCTGTAATTCATTACTGGTACGTAACCTGCGCTATGCAACGGATTTTTTATTTATATAAATATCATATTACCTAAATTATACAAAATTATATTAATAATTTATTTTATTTTTATAATTTAAAAATTTTATAAAAGAAATAATACATGGTTTTTTTTTTTTTTTTTGCAAAAAATGATGGAGTTTTGTAAAAGAAATAACACAAGGGGTTTTTTGCAACAAATATACTTATTTTTTTTAAAATCCCCGTCCAGAGCCTTCACCTCTCTTCTCAATTATATTCCATCCAAACCCCATCCCATCTGCTCTCCCTCACCAATCCACTCCTCCCATCCCGGCTCTCCAAAAAAAAAAAGAAAATGGAGGGAGGAGGGCATGGAGAGGCCCGGAGGGATAGGATTTGTTGATCTGATGGTCGATTAGGTCAGAGTAGATTTGGAAAGTATTTAAAAAAGGAATGGTCACTAAGATGTTCTATGCGAAGAGAAGAAGGAAAAGAAAAAAAAATTACCGTAAAGGTTATGCATGATGGTTGTGCATGGTGGCGGGGAATAGTGCAGAGGATAGATTAGATGAGTCATTTATTTGTGGATGACAAAGGGTATGGAGGAATTGTCTATAAGAAAGCATCTATGGAAGCTTCTAGGCTAGTTGCTCCAATTGAGACTCCAAGACTACGATATTACTATACTGTAGCAATTATGGTTGGATCCTTTGACTGCTACTCCCCCAAATGATTTTATAAAATATGGAACAGAAGATTGTTGTTACTAAAAGAACAACCCTCCTATATAGCTAATGAGAATGTTTTTCATATGATGCTAAAAATTATATAATACTGATTAGGAACATAAATTAAAAAAATATTTGATCTTGTTCTGGCCACGAATTCCCCCGATCAAATAATCATTGCTCAAACAATCATTTCTTGATACGTACGTAACAATAAAACCAAAATATGGAATAAACAAAATAATAATAATAATCCTAACTGAAAAGCTTATGTTGGAGCCTCAATCCAATTAGCCGAGGAGCTCCCATAGATGCCCTCTTATAAACAATTCCTCCGTAGCCTCTTCTATAAATAAATGCCCGGCCTAATTTACCTTCCCCACCATTTACTACATAACCATCCTCCATTCTTTTTTATATTTCTTCCATGCTTTTTTTAGCATGGAACATCTTTGTGATATGTCACTATATCTACCGGATAAGACTATTCTTTCTTTTAAATACCTCTCAAATCTACTCTAAAGACCTAATCAATCATCAGGTAAGATCTTTCCCCTCACCATGCACTGCTCTCCTTTCATATATCATTCATAAATAAATGTCCCGTCTAATCCACCCTCCTCACCATTCCCCCCCTCCCAGCCATGCACAAATATCATCCACAACTTTTATAGTATTTTTTGTCCTTATTCTCTTTGCATGGAACACCTTAATGACACATCATTATACCTATCAGACCAAACTATTTATTTTTTTAAATATCTTCCAAACATATTTTAAAGATCTATTTAACCATCATATCAACAAATCCTATCCCTCTCCATATCCTGCTCTCCTCCAATATTTTCTTTTTTTTCTATTATGTATATGAAAATGTTGCACCAAGATAGTAGAGAGCTTCTATGTGGTGCACCAGTACGGTAGGGGAATAGGCAGCTGGTAACATGTATGCAAACTTTCACGTGGTTACCCGATTAGTAAAGGTCTTGTCTTATTATCAACTGGTCACAGGTTCGAGGTTTCATCTCGTGGATGGCTCGATTAAAATTGAAAATTTTTCTGGAACGTGTCATAGTTGATATGAGTAAGAGGTAGGATCTCTTTTTTGTTTCTTTGCTGGCATGATCTCATTTGTCATGATCTCATTTGTCTCCGCGGGCAGTAAAAAAAAAAAAAACTTTCACGTGGTGCGTTGGGAAAGCAAAGGATGCGCTTTAGTATGTAGGATAGATTTGCCCAAGAATGGGGAAAAAAAAATTTCACGTGGTGCGTGAAAAAATAAAAATCCTTTGACGTGGTGCACTGGAAAGTTTGGACCAAAGGAGTTTCCAACAAAAGGCTTTAATATTCATTAGGACAAGAAGACGCTATATTAAATGAAGAGCAGGCATGGCAGAAGAGGAGGACGAAGGCATAACAATAAAAACATCATGTAAAGAGACATGGCGGACTCCAGTAGTGCTCCAACACAACCGATCAGGCCCAGAGCCAGAAGCTATGGGAATATTAAAGATAGTGGACATCATTTGAGTAGGGAACTCAGAAGCTAAGGCAGCCACATCCCAAGAGCGATCGTCTTTGATAAAGGCAGCTGAAAACTCTTCGAAGTGAGAGAAAGTCTGGCAAATTCTAGAGTTTTCGAAGTGATGAGAGAGAAAGGAAAAGAACCCATTAGGGTTTCTTCCGAAATCTCTTATCCGAGGAAAGGGGGACTGATAGGTAAAGGAACAAAGCCGTTCTTTGCTGCGCCTCTTCTTGAGAGTCCGAACCTCCGTCAATCAGAGGAGGTTTGTGCGGATCATCATGCCTCTACCCCTTCGGTGCACAGACAAGGTCCGAAGGAGGGAGATGCAACATTTACGGAGCATCGGAGCTCTATAATGAGAGGGGAAGGATGTTCAAGATCGGTGGTCCAGGATCCGTCTGCTGCGAACCGCAGCTCTGAACCAGATCGTCTCCGGGAGCAGAAAGAAGCTAGTCTCAAGTGGTTCAAGGGACAAGAAATTTTTGCCGGGAGTCTTCTAGAGCAACAACGGAGGATATCGCCATCCTGGAGGAACGATTCTCTCAAGTAATCTTCTTTTTAGCGGAAGAGGTAAACCTTGCTTGTTGTCCAGAAATGGAGCCCAATAGGGAGAGTGAATTTGATCTTTTTAAAAAATTAAAGCAATAATGTGCAGGCCTTGTTGTGTTTGTGAGTTAAGAAATTCAATGCACCGGATTAAATGCAGCAGAAAGCAATAAATGGATTGCAATAAACAAAAAGGAAGAAAGAGAGAAGGCAATCACATCCAAACACAAGGTTTATAGTGGTTCGGTGCAAACCTAGCACCTACATCCACTCCCCAAGCCACCCTTGAGAATTTCACTATAATCTAACCAAGATTACAGCCGACTTGTTTTTCAAAAGGCTCACAAGTCAAAATCTATGTTGGTTTTATCACCTAGGCTTACTAACAACGCTTTACACTTATTTTGTCTTCGGGCTCACAAGTTAACCCTAGTTGGTTTTATCACCTTGGCTTACTAACAAACCACAACAACCTTCTTTCAAGACACCCTTGAAAGCAAGGTCAAATCACAAGATAAAACATATATACAATTTCAAAAATAAGACAAACTCTCTTCAAGAGTAGAATAGAAGCTTTGAAGCTCAAGTTGATGCTTTTTCTTGTCTCCTCCTTGAAATATTCTTCAAACTTCTTCTTTTGGAATGATGTAAGGATGGACTTGTAAGCTTTTTCAGGGAATCAAACTTTAAATGGCTCTTAAAGTGAAGTTCTTGAGAGAATCTTGGCTTTTTGGCTTTCAATGGGCTTCAATGCCTTTTGAATGAAGTTGGTGAAGCTTCAATACAGATAAAAATTTTCAAAAAATGGTTTGTGACCGTTTGAGCATCGAATCTAGCCGTTGGGATCTTGAAAAGATGTTTCTGCAAGTCAAAAAAATAGATCCGTTAGGGCTGTCAAAACCCGAGTGTCGACACTTGGTTTGTCAGGTATCGACACTTGGCTGTCAGGTGTCGACACTTGACTTCCAGGTGTCGATACTTGAACTTTCAAGTGTCGACACTTGATTCACAGGTGTCGACACTTGACTTCCAGGTGTCGATACTTGAACTTTCAAGTGTCGACACTTGATTCACAGGTATCGACACTTGACACAAAAACACTTCAATGGCCATGTTCTGGATTTTCAAAAAGTCTCAGGCCTTGAGTCGATACTTGAGAACTTAAGTGTCGACACTTGAGTTTCAGGTGTCGACACTTAAATTCTAGGTGTCGATACTTGGCGTGCCAAGGAATTTTTTTGCATGCCAAGAGCTGAAGTGTTGACACTTGACTTTCCAGGTGTTGATACTTGGTTCTGAAAAATTCATAATCAAGCATAAATTAAGCCAAAAATACAAGTGTTAGATATAGAACTCAAAATCAATGCAAATAACAAATAAATGAACTCTTTTAAGCCCTTTTTGCATGGAGAAGACTCCTCAAATCATGAAAAATGCTTCGTGCCATAACGTGCCATGATACTTCAATTTTGAGATTTTGAGGTGCTTGTTTCCTAAAAACTCATAACTATAAATAGACATTAGCATATAATATATACTCAACATTTTCTTATTCATCAAAATCACTAGGTGGAGCCAACAATCTTTCCCTTTTTGATGATGACAAAATCTTGAGTATCTCAACATTTAATTTTAAATTTCAGATTTGATAGTTCAAGAATATGATTTTATGCTAATACATCTAAACCTTGCATAGTTAAGAAGGATGAATCTCTCCCTTTGTTAGATAATTCAAATTAGAACAAGCAGAATATAGTTATCAGATTTTTGCAATATAGGTATCGGATCAAATTTGAAATTCATAAAAGTATAAGACTACTCCCCCTTTTTGTCAATCATTAGAAAAAGGGAGTAAACTCCCCCTCACAACGAGCACGGAGACAAAAGTGGTAGAGTATTAGAGTGGACAGGTTATCATAGCCAAAATGTATATCTATGAAGTAAATGTAACCAATCAAGCTGTTAAAAGCAATCATAGTGAATCACAAATTGTAAACATCAAACTGAAATATATATATTTGTTAAGTAGTGTTTTCAGTACAAAACTTGCTGACTCATCAGCAAAACTGAAACAAACAGAATACATCAAGAGTCATACATCATAAGTAACATGAGTCATAAAGAGCATACAACATAATAAACATCTGTGAGGCTAATCCTCATCAGATGGGATCTCAAAGGAAATAGGACCTGTGACCCTAGACCTATGGGCTAGACCACTAGGAGTCTTCAAGATACCATGACTCCGAGTCCTAGTGGAGGGTCCAAAGCGGGGTATAACCCTAGAAGCTCTAGTAGAGAGAGGGGGTAGAGTCTCAGCAGGAGTGACAAAGACTGGATCAGTGGTGACAGGTGTGCCAGTCGCATCAGCGGGAGGAACATCAGGAGACTGTAGCTCTCGGCTGACTACCTCATATCCATCAACGCCATCGTCACTATCACTGTCGTCATCAATAATATCTGTAGCTCTGTCCTCAATCCCATCAGTCATCAGGGTCATCCCGGTGGTCGTCGTCATCATCATCACCAGTAGGTGGATCAGCAGGAGCAACAGGAGGAAGCAGGGATCTAAGCATATCCTCAATGCGAGCAAATCCTACCTCCATAGACTGACGAATCTCAACATGCTCTGAAGCTGTATGAGCTATAAGGCTCTCTATCTCAATCCGTAGCTTAGTCGTTCGAACTCCAAGACCAATGAGCTCACCTCGAACCTCCATGAATTGCTGACGAGAATACTCCTCAAAAGGTAATCTAGTAGATGCTGGAGGAGCAGCTGAAGGAGTGGCAGAAGGTGTCGCAGGCTCTGTCTTAGATGCATGAGTAGCCTGCGCAGGAGAACTAACTGGCCCTGATGGCCCTGCCTCTGCCTCTCGTATCTCGTCCTCCTCATCTGACTCATGGCTAGACTCTCTCCGAACCCATCGACCTGCTACCAGTCTGTATCCCATGCGATGAAGCCACCTCTCGTCATAGACGTCCATGTGCAAAATCTCCTTGGGGATCTCTTCCTCCAAGGATACTCCACATGCTCTAAAAAGTCTGGTCAACCCCATACCGTAGGGTAAATAGTGTCGATGCTGGCTTGTAGCATCTCTCATCTTCACTAACATCATAAATGGAATATCGACCTGTGTCCTCTGAGTTAAACATACCATGAGCATCAGCTCTCTCTCGGTGATGAAGTCGAAGTGCCCAGTCTTCGAAAGCAATATCCGAGCCATGATATGATACAGAAGGCGCATCTCCACTGAAAGCTGGTTCGTGGTGACCACCGTCACTCCGCGAACATCCTCACATTCAAGAATACATCGAAAGGCAGCCTCTCTGTCCTCCATAGAGAAAATACTGATACCCCGGTGTGGAATCTCTCAAACCCTACTCAGAAGCTCCTTAGTCAGAAGAATCTCAACACCCCGGACAAAAGTCCTCTACAGCAAGCGACGGCAGTCCATGGCACCATAAAACTCACGCACTAGGTGGGGGTAATACCTCTCCTGCATGGTGTAGAAGGGTACCAGTCCCGCATCAGTGAGGGTCTAATGGATTTGTAAATGCTGTCTGTCGAAGAACTCGAGGTCAATCCGTCGTCCTGAAGCTACAGCATTCCCTGCCATCCTATTTGCAGGGGAACCTAGGGCAACTGAACTACTGGACTCTCCTGTATCATGTCTAGTCTTGGTCATCCTCTCTGATCTCTGACTAGGTCTCCTAATAGCTAATCTCTTTCTTAGACCCATCTCAATCAAACTGAACAAGAAAGGAAGAAAATAAATAAGCTAAATAACCTAGAGGTTTCAATTAGGTTAAATGAGGCTATGTCTTCCTAAGAGAGGATTACAGGATTTCAAGAGAAGCTAGAATAAGTTTTGAAAAACGGGATTAACCAGATTAAAGTTGTAAAATACAGGAAATCAAGGATCAATTACTTTTTGACAAAAGAAATCGAGGGTAAAATCATAAGAAATCGAGGGTAAAATATCTTAAAATACAAGAAATCGAGGGTCATAATAACATTTTAGGGTTGATCCCATCAAATATACTTTGGTCAAAACACACCCCCTTTTTTTTTAGGTTCAGAAAAATTAGTAATCTTAAATAAATTAAAATGTATAACATAAACCTATGGTTTAAACAAAATTCTTTTGGGTTTTAGGTCAAAACCAAAAATTAATCAACAAAATCAGTAAAAAGCATGGAAATCAACACAGATACTCTTCCCACAAGAATGAAATCCAATAAATAGTTTGGAAAAATCAGATTTCAGACGAAAACCCTAAGATTTTTTGGCCAAAAATCAATCCAATAGTGATTTTAAGGAAAAATGGACGAAATGAGTGAGAAATCGGCCAAAAATCCGTGAGAAAAACAAAAGGAATGCATTCAAGCATGATTCCTTCTAAATGGAGTCTTCCAATCGACTAGAAACATCGAAAAATCGGATTAAAAATCATTGAAATCGCACGAAAAACCCTAAACCTAGGTTACACGGTTCTAAAATAAAAAAGAGGGAGAAATACCTGATTTTGGTTGACAAAAGAAGGGGGGAACGCTGATTTGGAATGTAGGGGAGCTTGGGGGACCACTGGAGCTCGAGAGAAAGCGAGGGAAAACAAAATACAAAACCCTCAGTCCGCCGTTAAAAATCAGGTTTTTCTTGCAAGTGTCGACACTTAGGATTTCTCAAGTGTCGACACTTGGTCAGGTGTCAACACTCGACAAAATCCAAGTGTTGACACTTGGCCAAGAAAATTCCAAAAAAAAATGTAAAAAATCTTCAAAGAATTCAAGGAAGTTTTTAAAAGCTTTTGGGACTAAACACAAGTGATTTTTTTTTGAGTAAAATACCTTGGGTAAGAAAAAATTTGAGAGAGTTATAGGAGAATAGGTCAATAATACCTAACTCTTTTCTAATTATGCAAAATCTCTCTTCACTCAATGATTTGGTAAACACATCGACTAATTGATCATCAGTACACACAAATTCAAGTATTACATTAGAGTTTTGTACATGATCTCTTATGAAATGATATCTTATTTTAATGTGTTTACTTCTTGAATGTTGCACAAGATTCTTTGTTAGATTGATTGCACTAGTATTGTCACATCTTATGGGTGTCTTAATTAGTTTAATGCCAAAATCTTCGAGTTGTTGTTTGATCCAAAGGATTTGAGTACAACAGCTTCCAGCTGCTATATATTCGGCTTTCGCCGTAGATAGAGCAACTGAATTCTGTTTCTTGCTACTCCAAGAGATCAAATTTACTCCAAGAAACTGACAGGTTCCACTAGTACTTTTACAATTAAGTTTGCACCCAACAAAGTCAGCATTAGAATAAGCAATCAATTCAAATGAAGAATTTCTAGAGTACCACAAACCAATTTCAATTGAGCCAGATAGATATCTAAGTATGCGTTTAACAGCCAAAAGATGAGACTCTTTAGGATTAGACTGATATCTAGCACACATATATACACTAAATATGATATCTGGCCTATTGGCAGTAAGATATAGCAATGTGAAATTCCCAGGGCACTAAGAGGGGGGGTGAATTAGTGACTACCAAATCTTTTTATCAAATTATAACTGCTAAACCTGTAACAAAAACTGTATAACCTGCAAGCAACAGCACTACCACTCCTCTGCTCTTCCCTGTACTGATCTCAGGAAAGCGGAGTCAACCCGGTAGGCTCTCCACAACACAATATATCTCCAGATATAGATCAATTACAATACAAACAAAAATTTTACCGTTGTTCGGCCGTAGCCTACGTCCACAAATGATCACCTTACTGCGTGGCTCTCACTGAGCAAAAAAATGATCTAGAAGATCTGCTCCTCACTGAAGCTCGTGATTTTCAAGATCTACTCTTCACTAGAGTTCTTTTGATCTCACTGATCTTACAAAGTTTACTTCTCATTGATACATACACAATTGCCTCTTATTTGAGGTCTTACCAATTGAAACACCATTCAAGACAGATCAAGAATCAAGAACAAGATATCCCCCTTTGATCTTATAGATCACACAACATAATTCATCCCATAACCAATGAACTATAAAGAAATGGATGAAGGGGATCTTACCAATTTCAGATCACTGCTGAAAGAATACCACACACTTGCTGTTGCTGAAACAGATTTGCAATCACCAAAGATTTTCGTTGATCTGCTCCTTACTGAAGCATCTCTTCTCAATCAATGGAAATCATCTCTTCAATCTTTAAAGCTGAATCTAGAAACCACCCCCTCAGCTCTCATCAACAGCAATTTCAACATCATCTCTCATTTCTGAATTCTGCTCAATCTCTTCTTTTTCAGCACAGCCTAGCTCCTTTTTTCATTTCTTCTTCTCAGCTATTTTTCTTCCTTTTTTTTTATTCTCAAGAAGAGTTCGTTCTCCAACCTCCGACGTTCTCTATGAAGTTCCAATATATATACTTCATCCCCATGTGATCGAGAACCCCATAAAACTACCTCCAACTGGCACCGTTAAAATAGTCTACCCGTCATCCGAGTCGACTGGAATTTCATCGAGCCGACTCTTCCAGACCACAGATTCCAGACTATCAAATCCAGCTGACTGAAATCTCACCTAGCTGACTCTTTTAGACCACAGGATTATAGACTGTCAAATCCAGCTGACTGGAATTTCACCGAGCTGACTGGATCCCCTGTTCTAAAAAAACTTATTTTCCTTCAACTGTCAGTTTACCTTTTAAAACAATCGAAATTGATCTTGTCATCAATAGAGAACATATAGATATTTGAAAGAGCTTTCCAACAAGCCTAAGAGCAACAAAAACGGAGCTCTATACAGAAAGATATGATCATTTAAAGATGATAGCAACTGGAACGAAATGTACCAATGGAAAAAACTGATTTACCTTTAACCATCAATTCACCTTCTAAATCAGTAGAATTTGATCTTATAATCAACAGAAAAGTTGTAGAAGTTTGAAAGATCTTTCCAAAAAGCCTAAGAACAACTAAAACTGAGCTCTATGTTGAAAGATATGATCATTTAAAGATTATTGTGTTCTAAAATTTTTTTGCTGTCACTCTACAGTCTTCACTGATGCAATTTCCACTGATTAAACAGATGCTACACTATAGTCTCCCCCTTTTAAGATAAATCATAGTAACCATACACCTGCATACCCAACTTGGGTAATCACTTCATATCGACACATCTATGCACTGTACTAACATATTTGTGTCGTGCCATGTGCCGTGCCATTTGCAATGCCAACAACTACAACTCAATCATCACTGAGAACAACAATCTCCCCCTTTGGAGTTGTTGGCAACTACTATGCAACTACTATGCAAAGGTAACCACCATGCATTTGATACCAAGCATGCACAAATATCTCCTCCTTTGACAACAAAACCAAAGGGAACTCCCCCTGAAACTCAACTCTCCTTGAATCTCAGGCAATTGAGAGTGAATAGTCAAGGCAAACTTTTCACCTCTACTCACTCTCCCTGCAGCTATGATACCCTGCAGATGATATTTCCATTTCTAATCAATGAGATGGTACAACCCCTAAGAGAGTCCTAAGCCTCTCAAACACATCCTTCGCCAAAGGCTTGGTGAAGATGTCTGCAACCTGATCAGCTGTGAGTATAAATTCAAGCTTCACTTCATTTTGAGCTACCTGATCCTTCAGAAAGTGATATCTGATATCTATATGCTTTGTTCTGGAGTGTTGCACAGGATTCTTAGATATATTAATGGCACTACTGTTATCACACTTGATGATTATGGGACTTTGACACTGAATTCTTAAATCTTCAATCTGTCTTTTCATCCAGATAACTTGTGTGCAAGTCGCTGTAGCTACAATAAATTCTGCTTCTGCAGTAGATAATGCAACTGACTCTTGCTTCTTGCTATGCCATGATACCAAATTCTGTCCAAGATAGAAAGCACCTCCACTTTTGCTTTTCCTATCATCCACACATCCTACCCAATCTGCATCTGAATATGCAACTAATGTAAAATTCTCAGATTTGATATACCAAAGCCCAAAATTCATAGTACCCTTCAAATATCTCAGAATTCTTTTTACTGCCATCATGTGTGCCTCTCTAGGATTTGCTTGATACCGAGCTACGAGACATACTGACCGTAAGATATCTGGCCGTGATGCTGTGAGATATAGAAGGCTTCCTATCATTGATCTGTATAGTGTCTGATCAACTTTAGGAATGTTTTCTTTCTTGCTAAGCTTGCATCCGGTCACCATAGGAGTACTCACAGGTCTACAATCATGCATCTGAAACTTACTGAGTATTTCTCCTACATATTTCTGTTGAGATAAGAAAATTCCATCTCTCTTTGGATGAACTTGTAACCCAAGGAAGAAGGATAATTCTCCTAACATAGACATCTCAAATTCTTGTTTCATAACAGTGGCAAACTTCTCACACATCTCTTCACTATCACCTCCAAAGATGATATTATCTACATATACAACGATAATCAATTGTTTATTCTCTTATGTAAAAATATAAAGATTGCTGTCAACTAATCCTCTTCTGAAGCCAATCTGATGAAGATATGTGTCCAATCGTGAATACCATGCCCTTGGTGCCTGCTTCAGTCCATATAAAGCTTTCCTCAATCGACACACTATATTTGGATCATCACTGAGTATAAATCCATCAGGCTGCTCTATGAACACTTCTTCTTCAAGATTATCATTTAAGAAAGCTGACTTCACATTCATCTGATAAATCTTGAGACTTTTGTACACTGCTAGAGCAAGAAACATACGAATAGACTCCAATCTAGCAACAGGTGCAAATGTCTCGTCGAAGTCAATTCCTTCTATCTGAGCATAACCTTTGCATACCAAACGAGCCTTGTTTCTAATGATTTTTCCATTCTCATGCAACTTGTTTCTAAAAACCCACTTAGTACCAATGACATTCTTTTGTGAAGGTCTTGGAACAAGTTCCCATGTTTGGTTTTTCTCAATCTGATCAAGCTCTTCATTCATGGCTTTAACCCAATTTTCATCTTTGCAGCTTCAGCTACACTTCTAGGCTCTACTTGAGACAACAAAGAGTACACACTCTTCATTCTACGTGTCTGAATACCAGCATTAGGATTTCCAATAATCTGATCTCGGGGATGATCCCTTTGAAATACAGCATTTCTTGGTCTAAAATCTGTTTCTGAATTAGAATCATCTGCTGCACTTTTCTTTGAGAGCTCAGGAAAAATATCATCTTGCTCATGCACTTGACTTTCATCAATTTTAGTATCTTCCACATTTGAATCATCATCAGAGGCATACATACCATGTTCAGCCACTTTTACATCTGTGCTTTCAACTATCTTCTTTAGCTACTTGTTATAGCACTTGTAACCCCTGCTTTTAGTTGAGTATCCAAGAAAAATACCCTCATTTGCTTTATCTTCAAATTTTCCCAAATTTGCATTCCTGTTTTTGATAAAGCACTTACTTCCAAACACTTTAAAGTATTTAACTATTGGTTTTCTACCAAACCACAATTCATAGGGAGTCTTGTGAGTGTGAGGTCTGAAAAGACAGCGATTCTAAATATGCACTGCTGTTCCAACTGCTTCTTTCCAAAACTTATGACTTATATTATTTTCTATCATCATTGTTCTTGCCATTTCAGCAACTGCTCTATTCTTCCTTTCAACAACTCCATTTTGTTGTGGAGTCCTTACACATGAGTGTTGAAGTCGAATCCCATGCTTCTTACAATATCCAGAGAATTCACTCCAAGTAAATTCACTTCCTTGATCAGCTCTAATAGACTTGATTCTCTTGCCAATGGAATTCTCTATTTCTTTTCTAAAATTCTTCAAACATTCAAGTGTCTCATCCTTCTTCTTCAAAAATGAAACCCAAGTCATTCTAGTAAAATCATCAATGAATAACATCAAATAATATTCTCCATTTGTAGCCTAAGTTCTCAAAGGACCATATAAGTCTGTATGGATGAGATCTAATGGCCTTCCAGAATAAAATTCTTTAAGCTTGTGATGACTCACAGTTTGTTTGCCTTTTTGACATGAACCACAAACTTCATCTCTTAATCTCCACATCTGGAAGATCTCTAACTCCATGCCAATTACATAGCTTGGCTAAATTCTTGTCACAAATATGACCCAACCTCTTATGCCATAGCTTTGCTTCATCATCCCTTGTTAGCAAACATTCATTATTGTTCTTTTCATTCAGCACATACAAATTATTGGAAGTTCTCTTTCCCTTACCAATCTGCTTGCCTGTTTCAATATTTCTGATAACACGACCTTTATTTGAAAATACCACATTGTGACCATCTTTACACAATTGGCTTACACTCAACAGATTGTGCTTCAGACCCTCAACATAAAGCACATTGTCACATAGGATTTTGCCACCATTTAAACTCATATATCCTTTTCCCACAATCTTAGCATCATCATTGTTGCCAAACTTGACCGACCCACCATTGAAACTATTCATGTCACTCAATTTGGTCTTGTCTCCTGTCATATGCGATGTGCATCCACTATCAAGAATCCAAGATGTTTTCTTTGTTTGCACCTTCAAAGTAGCTTGCACCAACAAAGATTTACTTTTCACTCTCCAAACAGCCTTTTTAGCAATTGTCATGGGCTTAGGTAGACTTTGTCTATCAACAATCTGATTTCTTTGTTTATCTTTGATTTTCTTTGCAACTTTTCTGAGAGGAATCTTCTTCTGAATTTTCTGTGAAGGCAATATAGTCCTGCAATCTCTAGCAATGTGTCCAAAGATATGACATCTATAACATTCTATCCAATTTTGCTGCATACAATTCCAAGCATAGTATCCCAATTTTCTGCATTTAAAACATTCTATGCTGATATCTTCCATACACTTCCTTGCTATATGTCCAATCATGCCATATCGAAAGCATTCAACTTCTTTGTTCTCAAGAACTGCAAATCTATTATTTGTAGATATTCCTTCAATTTTCTTAATTACCCTGCAGTTAGATCCTTTGTGACCATAAGTATTGCACTTCAAGCAATAACCATTGAACCTCTGCATTCTAATTTTCTGTTGAAACTTTTGTTGAATGTTCTTTTTCTGGACATCTTTGATTTGAGATGAGTTCTTCTTCTTTTCAATTACTTTATGTTCTTCTACTATACCCTTACCCTTAGCTTTTTCAATACTAGGGCAATATCCAAGGCCAGCTTTTCCCTTATGAGCATTTTGTGATTCAATGAGTATTCCAAGGTTCTTCTGTGATTCTTGCATCTTGGCACAATTCAAACATTCTTTCACATTTGAAGATGCTGAAAGTTCTTCTTCTAGAATCTCATGTACTCTATCAACTTCTGCTCGTAGAAACACTACCCGATTTTCAAGCTCCTGAATCTGACTAGCACTTTTGGCATAAGCAATATCCTTTTCTTCAATAATTATCTTCATTTCCTCCAAACTAGTCTTCAAATGAATTACTTGATCTTCTGAAACTTTCAACTGTTTAACATAGTCCATGCTTATTTCACTTGCTGTGTCAAGGCTTTTCAAATGTTCCATTTCCTTTACCTTGTATAGAAGACATTCATCTTTTTCACTTAACAAGTTTTCAACATTTCTTAGTTGCTCTTTTAATTCAATTACTTGTTTCTCAGTTTGCTTTAGGAGCTTAGCAAACTCCTTTCTCTTCTTTGTCTCCTTATCAAGGTAATCAAGAGCCACAACTAGCTCTTTCTCATAGTCAATTACTCCTTGAGCATCAGACTTATCATCATTAGTCACTTCTTCAACATACTCTTTTTGTTTAACACTCTTTTTGCGTGAAGAGTTCTTTGCCATAAAGACATATAGCTCCCTAGAAGACTTGTTCTTTCCAATTTTCTTTTCGGACATCATACTATCTTTATCTGAAATTTTATCATCACTTGAAAAATCTTCATTTGAAGAATCATCATTCTCCATTGACATTAAGTTTTTCTTTCTATACTTTTCAATCTTCTTCAACTTAGAGAATTTTCTATTCTTATCATTGAAAGATTTCTTCCTTTTCTTATCATCATCATCTGAATTATCACCTTTCTTCTTCTTTTTGCACTTAGCAGCAAAATGGCCTATATCACCACATCTAAAACAAATTAAGGGCAGAGTACCATTGAACTTTTCTTTTCCTTTCTTCAGACCTTTTGAGATATATGCTAGAAATTCTTTTCTCTCATCATCAGAATCATAATCATCCTCATCAGACAACTTTAGCTTCTCCATGGTTTGAAATGCCACCTCCTTGTTAGATGTAATTGAACTAGGCATCTCCATGCGCATCTTATATGCTACCATGGTGCTTTGCAATTCATCAAGACTAACTGTACTCAAGTCCTTGTCTTCCAACACTGAAACCTTTGGATTGTATATAGGAGGTAAAGATCTAAGAATCTTCTTTACAACAATTATCTCTGGAAGATCCTCACCAAGGCTTCTAATGGCATTTACTACCTTAAACACTCTGTTCATGTAGCCTTGAAAATTCTCATTACTAGACATCCTCAAAGCTTCATATTCACTACGATGTACTTGAAGTTTGGCTTCTTTGATCTTAACATCACCTTCATGAAAACTTCTAAGTTTGTCCCAAATCTGTTTGGCTGATTTCAAGTTCATCACACGTGTATATTCATGTGGAGAAAGAGCACTCAACAAAGCATTGGCTGCCTTGGCATTGTTTTCATGCTGCTTCATTTCTCTTTCATCTGTTACTTCAGTCAAGGATGGAATGAATTGAACATTAATCATATTCCAAACTGAATATCCAAGAGACATCAAATATTGATCCATCCTGTTACTCCATCCATGATAATCTGTTCCTTCAAAGAATGGGATCTTGCTGGAGTGAGCCATCTGAACCTCTTTGATGTAGTAACCATGACTGTCAAATCAATTCTGGGTAACCTGCTCTGATACCAATTGAAATTCTCAGGGCACTGAGAGGGGGGGGAGATGAATCATTGACTCCCAAATCTTTTTATCAAATTATAACTGCTAAACCTGTAACAAAAACTGTATAACCTGCAAGCAACAGCACTACCACTCCTCTGCTCTTCCCTGTACTGATCTCAGGAAAGCGGAGTCAACCCGATAGGCTCTCCACAACACAACATATCTCCAGATATAAATCAATCATAATATAAACAAAAATTTTACCGTGGTTCGACCGTAGCCTACGTCCACAAACGATCACCCTCACTGGGTGGCTCTCACTGAGCAAAAAAATGATCTAGAAGATCTGCTCCTCACTGAAGCTCATGATCTTCAAGATCTACTCTTCACTAGAGTTCTTTTGATCTCACTGATCTTACAGAGTTTACTTCTTATTGATACATACATAATTGCCTCTTATTTGAGGTCTTACCAATTGAAACACCGTTCAAGACAGATCAAGAATCAAGAACAAGGTATCCCCCTTTGATCTCACAGATCAAACAACATAATTCATCCCATAACCAATGAACTGTAAGGAAATGGATGAAGGGGATCTTACCAATTTCAGATCACTGCTGAAAGAATACCACACACTTGCTGTTGCTGAAACAGATTTGTAATCACCAAAGATTTTCGTTGATCTACTCCTCACTGAAGCATCTCTTCTCAATCAATGGAAATCATATCTTCAATCTTTAAAGCTGAATCTAGAAACCACCCCCTCAGCTCTCATCAACAGCAATTTCAGCATCATCTCTCATTTTTGAATTCTGCTCAATCTCTTCTTTTTCAGCACAGCCCATCTCCTTTTTTCATTTCTTCTCCTCAGCTATTTTTCTTCCTTTTTTTTTTTTTATTCTCAAGAAGAGTTCGTTCTCCAACCTCCGACGTTCTCTATGAAGTTCCAATATATATACTTCAGCCCCATGTGACCGAGAACCCCATAAAACTACCTCCAGGTGGCACCGTTAAAATAGCCTACCCGTCATCCGAGCCGACTGGAATTTCACCGAGCCGACTCTTCCAAACCACAGGATTCTAGACTGTCAAATCCAGCTGACTGGAATTTCACCCAGTCGACTCTTCCAGATCACAGGATTCTAGACTATCAAATCCAGCTGACTGGAATTTCACCGAGCTAATTGGATCCCCTGTTCTAAAAAAAACTATTTTCCTTCAACTTTCAGTTTACCTTTTAAAACAGTCGAACTTGATCTTATCATCAATAGAGAACTTATAGATCTTTGAAAGAGCTTTCCAACAAGCCTAATAACAGTAAAAACGGAGCTCTATACAAAAGATATGATCATTTAAAGATGACAGCAACCTGGAACGAAATGTACCAGCGGAAAAAATTGATTTACCTTTAACCATCAATTCACCTTCTAAATCAGTAGAATTTGACCTTATAATCAACAGAGAAGTTGTAGATCTTTGAAAGAGCTTCCCAAAAAGCCTAAGAACAGCTAAAACTGAGCTTTATGTTGAAAGATATGATCATTTAAAGATTATTGTATTCTGAAATTTTTCTGCTGTCACTCTACAGTCTTCACCGATGCAATTTCCAATGATTAAATAGATGCTACACTATAATCTCCCCCTTTTGAGATAAATCATAG
The DNA here is from genome assembly GCA_021397845.1 of Areca catechu. NCBI lineage: Eukaryota > Viridiplantae > Streptophyta > Magnoliopsida > Arecales > Arecaceae > Areca > Areca catechu. Next base: position 185,552,944 of record CM038042.1, read on the forward strand.
TAACCATACACCTACATACCCAACTTGGGTAATCACTTCATATCAACACATCTGTGCACTGTACTAACATATTTGTGCCATGCCATGTGCCGTGCCATTTGCAATGCCAACAACTACAACTCAATCATCACTAAGAACAACACAATGAACCGATCATACCACGATATAATTTTTGGTCAATATATTTACCTGATTCATCCTTGTCAAGTCTACAAGAAGAGCTCATAGGGGTACATAAAGGCTTGGTGTTCTCCATCCCAAACTTTTTGAGAATTTCTTTTGTGTACTTCGCTTGGTTGATGAAGATCCCCTCTTTGGTTTGCTTTATTTGGAGTCCGAGAAAGAAATTCAGTTCTCCCATCATGCTTATCTCGAACTCACCCTGCATTAACTTTGCAAATTCTTGACAAAGAGATTCGTTAGTAGCACCAAATATGATATCATCCACATAGATTTGTACTACTAAGAGATCATCATTTTTTTCTTCAAAAAAGTTTTGTCTATGATGCGTGTCGTAATGCACCGATTTAGAACCTTAATTCCACTACTCTAAAGGGTAGAATAGCGGGGGTAAGGGTCGATCCCACAGAGACTTTGGGGTTATCTTGAAAAAATATTTTCTTTTGACTTAAAATAAACTAAAATAAACTAGACTAATGCAAGAATTAAATGCAAATAATAAATCTGTGAAAATAATTTAGATATGACCTATCTCAAGAGTACGGCCCGTATCCGTGGATCACGGCCCGTCCCTTAGGTATAGGTCAGTCAAAACTAATTCACTACGACTTACCTTAGACGCTAATCCAACATGACTCCAGCATGACTAAAATAAAAATAAGCAAACATGGATTAATATAAAGCAAATAAATTTTATTGCATAAAAATTGGAGTACAGAGGAAATAAAAGTAAGGGAACAAGGGTCCCTTTCTCCCTTTTTATACGACTCTGACTCTCTGTCACAGCAACAGGTGGAACTACGGACAGCAAGTGGAACCTCCCAAAATTCCTTTCTCCGCAGAAAAGAATCACCGAGGTATTTATAGCTGAAAAATACCGTGTCGGGTCCGTGTGGAAAGCGCGGTAATTTCTTCATCTCAATCCGATCTCCTTATCTGATTTTTTTACGATCATCCCCATCTCAAAAATTAAATTCAAAAATTCTATCGCACAATCCCGCGTCCATTCAGCGTCGTCCGACATCTCTTCTCGTTCCGATGCTTCCTTGTTTTCGGACATCCTGGTCTGAGCGGCAGGGACAGTGACAGCGACGTGCAACGTGTGGCTGTGGAAGGGGAAGGGGCGGAGCTGCAGGTTGGGCGGAGAACGGAGGCAGCTTCGGGCACGGACGTGGCGCAGGAACGGCGAACATGGCTCGCATGCTGGGCAGCAGGGACGTGGACGCGGCATCGCGAACGGCTGGGCACGGCAGCGGGCGGAGAACGGCTTCGGCTGGGCACGAACGGGCGGAGGCGTTCCGTGGGCGGCTGGACGGCGGCGCGGCCAGCTGGGAGGAGACGGCTGCAGTCGGCGTGGATGGCTGGCCGACAGCGTGGCGGGCGGCATCGCGGACGGCTGGGCGGCTGGGCGGCTTGCGGACTTGGGCGGCGGGGCTTCGGCGTGGCCGTGGGCATGGGCGTGGCGGCAGCAGGCGGCTGGGCGGCGGCGCGGCGGAGCTCGCGTGGGCGTGGGCGGAGCTCGCGGGCTTGGGCGGACGGGCAGCGGATTCCGGCCATTTTTCTGGCCGAACGGAAGCTCTCCAGCCGGCGGGAAGGTTACCGGCGGCTTCGGCGGCGCCGGGAGAAGCTCTCCGACAAGTTTCGGCGCGATCGGAGCACGGTGGTCCACGACTCCGCCCGTGGACCGGCAGCAATGGCTGCCGTGGACCAAACGGACGTGCGGTGGACCACTGAGCCGGTCCACCGTGAGCCAGTAAGAATTTTAAGGCAAAGCTCCAAAAACCGTGCAGCTCTGAAATCCGTGCTAAAACCTTCTAAAATCCATTTCGGGCTCGTTTGAAGTCCGAATTACATTCCGTTTGCGTCGTTGGACTCCTAAAATCAAGATCTACACGTTTATGGAGTCAATTCCTGCAAAGTATCACAAAAAGTATTAATTTTAATCAAATAAAGTTGGATTAATTTTCATTATTCTAATGTCTAACACACCCCCCAACTTAAACTTTGCTCGTCCTCGAGTAAAGGAAATGGATGAGTCTTGTGTACTAAGATGGTCCATGAAATGAAAATTATCGTACTAACCCTAAAATCAAAGGATACATGGTTAGACTATTAAAAAGGTACTTTATTGGATTACCAATTCCACCCATTTAGTAGTAGAATAAAGTCCATAGAAGGTTTAAGAGTTTTTTTTTTTTCGTTCCCAACTTTCTATCTCACTATCTAAATCTTCCAACTTAGTTTGGTTTTGACGCAATATTTATTTAGTCCCCACTTTTTTTTTTTTTTTTTTTTTTTTTTTTTTAATGTAAAGTCAGTGCAATGTCCTGACACCTTGCTTTCTTATTAACCCTTGTAGCGAGCTTTAAGCCAATGACTCCCAAACCAGTTGGCTTTAGGGCATTAGGTGTAAAACACCCCTCGGGCTTACTGACTCGAGTTAAAAAGGCTAAGTCAAGACTAACTCTACGAAAGATTTCGTTACATCCCCACCTTTTGACGCGAACAACAACGCTTACTTAGGCGAAGGGGCCCGGTTACTCAGTGAGAGATGCTAAAAATCTTTATCAACCTCAGAATTTTTTTTAACTAGGGACTTTTTATAATGCCTATACCAAAATAAGTAAGATTCATTATTAAGATCAATAGGCCGAAGGGTCTGGAATTACTCTTCTAAAATTTTCTGGTCTAAAATTTTCTGGACTACACTCTACCACTTATAGAGTTTTCTTGATAAATTATCCCTCAGTATCTCTAAAATTTTCTAAACCATTGATCACTCCTCATTTAGTGAGCTTGATTATTTTCAATTCGAGACAAATTTTTGTACACAAAACTGATTAAAATTTTACTCGAGGATTTGATTTAATTAATTACCTCACCCCCCAACTTAATTTCCATTGTCCCTAATGGAAGAGAATATTAATAACTTAAATGGCATGGAAAGATACAACCTGGTAGGGTATGGAATTAGACGTCCTTCTATCACCATGTTCCTGCAATCTCCTTTTATTACTCCATTTATTCTAAAAACAAAGAACTAGGAGTTAAAATATGAACTAAGGAAAGAGCTGGGTTGCCTCCCAGGAGCGCTAAGTTTAACGTCTTCAGCCAGACAAAGTTGATCTTCACAGCAACACTGGTTGTTCAAGATCAAGAGTTTCAACAACTTCTCCATCACTGATTCCTTCAATATACGGTTTCAACCGTTGGCCATTCACCTTAAAAACATTCCCTTGCTTAGGATCCTTAAGTTCAACAGCTCCATGGGAAAATACTTGAGTTACTACAAAAGGTCCATCCCATCGTGAGCGAAGTTTTCCGGGAAAAAGACGTAACCTAGAGTTGTAGAGCCACACTTTTTGATTAGGCTCAAATGATTTTCTATGAATAAATTTGTCATGATAAGCCTTCGTTCGAGCCTTGTAAATTTTCGAACTCTCATACGCTTCATTTCGTAACTCTTCCAACTCACTTAACTGAAGTTTTCTATGGGAACTTGCATTCTTCATATCAAAATTAAATTGCTTGATAGCCCAAAATGCACGGTGTTCCAATTCAACAGGTAGGTGACAAGCCTTTCCAAACACTAACCGGTACGGAGACATTCCTAGAGGGGTCTTGAAAGCAGTTCGGTAAGCCCATAAAGCATCATCCAAACGTTCGGACCAATCTTTCCTATCGGGTCTTACCGTTTTCTCAAGAATGTGCTTGATCTCTCTATTCGAAACTTCTACCTGACCACTAGTCTGAGGATGGTATGGTGTGGCTACTTTATGGATAATTCCATACTTTTTCATCAGTGCGTCAAAGTGTCTATTTGTGAAATGCGCACCTCCATCACTAATAATGGCCCTTGGGCACCCAAACCGACTAAAGATGTTATGTTGAATGAACTTGATCACAACTTTGTGATCATTAGTTCGAGTTGCCATAGCTTCAATCCATTTCGAAACATAATCGACTGCTACCAAAATGTACTCAAATCCAAAGGAAAGAGGAAATGGTCCCATAAAGTCAATACCCCAAACATCAAAAATTTCAACAACTAAAATGGGGTTTAGGGGCATCATATCTTTTCGTGAAATATTCCCCTTTTGTTGACACTTGAGATAATTACGGCCAAATTCATGTGCATCTTTAAAGAGAGTTGGCCAATAAAATCCACTTTGCAGCACCTTTGCTGCAGTTTTTCTCCCACTAAAGTGTCCCCCACATGCAAGAGAATGACAAAAATTGAGTATACTCTTGAATTCACTCTCAGGGACACATCGCCTGATCACTTGATCTGAACAGTGTTTAAACAATTCAGGTTCCTCCCAAAAGTAATATTTGATTTGCGAAAAAAACCTATCTTTTTCTTGTTGTGACCAGTATGGAGGAATTTGCCCTGTTACCAGATAATTCACAATATGGGCAAATCAGGGGAGATTACTGGTAGAAGAAATTGAGAATAGTTGCTCATCAGGAAACCTATCTCCAATAATTTCTTTGTTGTATTCTACTAAGATCCTAGAAATGTGATCTGCTACCATATTTTCGGAACCTTTCTTATCCAAAATTTCTAAGTCAAATTCTTGTAACAAAAGGATCCATCGAATCAGTCTAGGCTTGGTATCCTTTTTGGATAGCAGATGTCTTAATGCAGCATGATCAGAGTAAACTAGGACCTTAGACCCTAATAAATATGATCGAAATTTTTCTAGGGCGAATACAACTGCTAGTAATTCTTTCTCAGTAGTGGTATAGTTCATTTGTGCATCTGAAAGAGTTTTACTAGCATAGTAAATTACATGGGGTTCCCTATTGAGCTTCTGTCCTAAAACAGCTCCTACAGCATAATCAGAAGCATCACACATGATTTCAAATGGCAGAGTCCAATCTGGGGGCTTAATGATAGGTGCAGTGGTCAAAGCAGTTCGAAGAATGTCAAAAGCGGTCAAACATTCTTTACTAAAATCAAAGGACTTGTCTTTGGCAAGTAAATCACACAATGGTCGAGAGATTTTGCTGAAATCCTTGATGAATCGTCTATAAAAACCAGCATGGCCAAGGAAGGATCGTACTTGTCTAACCGAGGTCGGGGGAGGTAATTTCGAGATTAATTCAACCTTAGCCTTGTCAACCTCAATCCCTCGCTCAGAAACAATGTGTCCGAGTACAATTCCCTCACAAACCATAAAATGGCTCTTCTCCCAACTTAAGACTAAGTTGGTTTCTATACAGCGTTTCAATACCTTAGCCAAATTATGGAGACAATCCTCGAATGAAGATCCAAAAACAGAAAAATCATCCATAAACACTTCAAGGAAATGACCAACCATATCGGAGAATAAGGCCAACATACATCGTTGAAAGGTAGCTGGTGCATTACAGAGACCAAAAGGCATACGCCTGAATGCAAACATTCCAAAAGGGCAAGTAAAGGTGGTCTTTTCTTAGTCTGCAGGAAATACTGGAACCTGGTTGTATCCTGAATATCCATCCAGGAAACAAAAGAAACTCTGCCCTGCTAGTCGTTCTAGAATTTGATCAATAAAAGGCAGAGGGAAATGATCTTTCCTAGTAACAGCATTCAGTTTCCGGTAATCTATACACACTCTCCAACTAGTGGTTGCTCGGGTAGAAATTGACTCACCCGTTTCATTTTGAATGACAGTAATACCTGACTTTTTAGGTACTACCTGAGTTGGGCTGACCCATTGGCTATCCGAAATTGGATAAATAATACCGGCATCCAACCATTTAACCACTTCTTTTTTAACAATTTCTCGCATGTTTGGATTTATCCTCCGTTGCATGTCCCTATGTGGTTTAGCTTCTGCTTCACAGTGAATGTGGTGCATGCAAACAGAAGGGTCAATTCCCTTAAGATCAGCTATTGTCCATCCTATTGCCTCTTTATGGTCCCTAAGTACATTCATCAATTTTTGTTCCTGATCAGAGGTCAAAGTAGATGCAATGATTACCGGAAGGGTATCATTGGATCCAAGAAAAGAATACTTTAACTTGTCAGGAAGAGGCTTCAATTCCAGATAGGGTGGTGCTTCTAAGGATGGCACTAAAGGGCTTGATTGAGTCGGTAATGATTCAAATTTCACAGTCCAAGGAGGAATGGTACTAAACTTGGGTGGCTCTAACAAAGCATTCACTTCATCATCAATATCAAAATCGTCAGTTCCTAAATGTGACAAACATGCTTGCAAGGGATCCGAATTAAGCAACAAAGGAAGATTCCTATCTACTACTTCTTCTATCATGTTTACTTCGTTATGATCATAAGAGGGTGGTCCTTGGCATGCATTAAAAATATTCAACCGCATTTTCTTATTCCCAAAAGAGACGTCCATAACCCCTGTTCTGCAATTTATGCAAGCATTAGCGGTAGCTAGGAAAGGTCTTCCAAGAATGATGGGTATCTGACTAGGGTTACCGCTTGATTCCATGTCCAAAACAAGAAAATCAACCGGGAAGTAGAACTCATCTACTTTTACCAACACATCCTCGAGCATTCCACGGGGTGCCTTGACGGATCGATCAGCTAACTGTAAGGTCACCGTCGTGGGTTTTAATTCTCCGAATTTAAACAGATCATACATTGATCCTGGGAGAAGGTTTACACTCGCACCTAAATCTAACAAGGCTTTCTTGATTGTAAGGTCCCCTATGACACAAGAGATAATTGGGGTACCTGGGTCTTTGAGTTTGGTGGAGCTATTTGCTGAAAAACTGAGCTGGCTTGCTCAGTTAAGAGGATTTTCTTAGGGATATGTGCCTTAGATTTCCGTTTTTGAGTGCACAAATCCTTAAGAAATTTGGCATAAGCCGGTACTTGCTTGATGGCATCGAGGAGAGGTAAATTGATTTGGACTTGCTTGAATAATTCAAGCATCTCATTCATTTTTAAATTTTTCTTATCCAATGGTAAAGGTGACTCCAAAGCTCTAGGAAATGGAGCCTTAGGTACGGGTGCTTTACCAATGGATTCCTTCTCCTCTTCATTCTTTTTCTCTGGCTCTACTTCTCGGGTCGGGTCAGGTTGATCTAACGTTTTTCCACTTCTTAAGGTGATAACAGATTTAGCGTGTTCAGGAAAATTTTCAGGTCCAGTGGAACTCTCAGCCATGTATTGACCCTTGGGATTGATAATGGGCTGGCTAGGCAACTTACCCTCCTCTCTCCGATTGAAAGCTGTAGCTAGCTGACCTATCTGAGTCTCTAGCTTGGCAATGGATTGGGTATGGGAGTGAAGGATTTGGGTATTCATGTTCAGCCCCTCCTTCAAAGTTTGAAGGATCTTCTCTTGAAAGGAAGGATCAAGATTGCTTGGCGGAGGCTGTGGGCCATTTTGATATTGAGGAAATTGCATGCTTTGAAATTTGGTCTCCTGATAGTTTGGCCTAACGGAAGAATTAATTCCGGATTGGGGTTTCTAAGAAAAATTCGGGTGATTGCGCCAGCTGGGATTGTATGTGTTCGAATAAGGATCGTTTCCTAGGAGCCATTCGGGTTTGAGCTTGATGAGCTTGCTCCTGAAGAAGCTCAGGAAATTGGTAAGCTGATGGACAATCACCTAAGGTGTGGGTGGAACTTGAGCAGATAATACAGACTTCATGAGTAGGATGAGATGAAGGGGAGTTATTTCCAGCTTGCAAAAGTTGGTCGAGCTTCTGAGATAGCTCATCAACCTTGCTGTAGATGTCTACAGCACGACCAACTTCATACATACCTCCTCTCTTAGGTTCTACAGGTCCTGGGGGAGGATCTCTACGGGCAGCTGACATATGATGTAGAGAATTTTCACTTAACGTTTCAAATAACTGCCATGCCTCATGTTCATTTTTAAGCATGAACATTCCGCCACATGAGGCATCCACCATTTGCCGGTGCCTTTCTGACAAACCATCATAGAAGCACTGGACTAATTGCCATTTGGGGATGGCATGGTGAGGACATTTTCTAATTAGCTCTTTCAATCTCTCCCAGGTTTCATGAAACATTTCTCCATCTAATTGGGAAAAACTAGTAATGGCTTTTCTAATTTGATTCGTCTTTCCTATGGGAAAATATTTCTTAAGGAACTCCCTCTGAAGTTGATCCCAAGTTGAAATTGTCACGGTGTCTAGGGAATTCAACCAATATTTGGCTTTATCTTTCAGAGAAAAAGGGAATAACCTAAGCCTTAAAGCATCGTCGGAGAAATTTTGGATCTTAACAGTGGAGCAGATTTCTAGAAATTCATCTAGATGTTTATATGGGTCTTCAGTCGCAAGTCCGTAAAAAGAGGGTAACATCTGAATCACACTGGACTTGATTTCGTACTGAATGGCATCTACAGGGGGTACTTGGATACAAGGTGAATAAGTGTATTTTGAAGGAGTGAAGTACTCCTTCAGCGGAGGGTCAATTCCTTGATTAGGATCCATAGTACCTGGGCTGGTTGCTCTACTGGAGCCTTCGATTTTCGGATCTAGGGATATATGTTTAGGTTCACGAAGTCGGCGCCTAGAATATACTAACATACACCCTCCCTCCTAAAGCAAACAGCAATCAAAGATTTTTTTTAAATTTTTTTAATTGGAAAGCGGAAGAATGAGAAGAGGTCTAAAGAGAAGTTCCTAAGAGAGTCCTAAACTAGAAAAGAAAGTTAATTAATTAATTTTTTTTTAATCAAACAAGTAAAACAAATCAAAATCACTATCCTAGGGTTAACCTGGATCTAGACAGCTCCTAACTGATCCAAGGTTACCTTCGAGCACTCCAAGCCCAAGATCAATTAACTGACTTGGCCAGGTAAGTGTAAGGTGGGTGAAGGTTCCCTTATCGCTTGCCTTAGACACCAATTATAAATTGGCCAGGTAAGCGGAACCAACTCACGTCCCTTCGGGCTCTAGTCCCTGAACCACTTTCCTTAGACACCAAGGAATTAAATGATCTGAACCCGGTCTAACTCTAGGGTTTCCTTGTCCTATTGAGCTCGAAATTCTTAGGGTTGACGTCTAATTAATTTTAAAATTAAAGGCTTGGGTCAATGCAGATGCTGGATTGATGATTTGTGGGCTAAGGAAGGGTATTGATCTCCCCACCTTATCTGATTAAAGGGTTGTGCCCTTAAGATATATTATGAAATTATGAAATGCAACAGCTAAGGTGTCCAAAAAGTTATAAACAAACAAAATTAAACTTAATTTTTTTTAATTTTGATGATTAAGTATCTGATCCTAATAAATTATGAAATGTCTGTGTAATATTTTTTTGGTTTTGCAAAAAAAATAAATTTACCTAAGTGAATCTAAAATCTTTTTTTGTGTGTTCTAAAATTTTTTTGTGTGTTCAACCTTTTTGTACCCTAGGACAACCATTCAACATAACCTCCCAGTTATGCCAGGGCAACCTTATGTCAGGGCACTCAAGATTGAAAATTGAAAATTTGAATGTAAATTTTGAAAATTGAATATTTTTTTTTTTCAGAATAACGCCAAAAATCCCCGGCAACGGCGCCAAAAATCCCCGGCAACGGCGCCAAAAATCTGATGCGTGTCGTAATGCACCGATTTAGAACCTTAATTCCACTACTCTAAAGGGTAGAATAGCGGGGGTAAGGGTCGATCCCACAGAGACTTTGAGGTTATCTTGAAAAAATATTTTCTTTTGACTTAAAATAAACTAAAATAAACTAGACTAATGCAAGAATTAAATGCAAATAATAAATCTGTGAAAATAATTTAGATATGACCTATCTCAAGAGTACGGCCCGTATCCGTGGATCACGGCCCGTCCCTTAGGTATAGGTCAGTCAAAACTAATTCACTACGACTTACCTTAGACGCTAATCCAACATGACTCCAGCATGACTAAAATAAAAATAAGCAAACATGGATTAATATAAAGCAAATAAATTTTATTGCATAAAAATTGGAGTACAGAGGAAATAAAAGTAAGGGAACAAGGGTCCCTTTCTCCCTTTTTATACGACTCTGACTCTCTGTCACAGCAACAGGTGGAACTACGGACAGCAAGTGGAACCTCCCAAAAATTCCTTTCTCCGCAGAAAAGAATCACCGAGGTATTTATAGCTGAAAAATACCGTGTCGGGTCCGTGTGGAAAGCGCGGTAATTTCTTCATCTCAATCCGATCTCCTTATCTGATTTTTTTACGATCATCCCCATCTCAAAAATTAAATTCAAAAATTCTATCGCACAATCCCGCGTCCATTCAGCGTCGTCCGACATCTCTTCTCGTTCCGATGCTTCCTTGTTTTCGGACATCCTGGTCTGAGCAGCAGGGACGGTGACAGCGACGTGCAACGTGTGGCTGTGGAAGGGGAAGGGGCGGAGCTGCAGGTTGGGCGGAGAACGGAGGCAGCTTCGGGCACGGACGTGGCGCAGGAACGGCGAACATGGCTCGCATGCTGGGCAGCAGGGACGTGGACGCGGCATCGCGAACGGCTGGGCACGGCAGCGGGCGGAGAACGGCTTCGGCTGGGCACGAACGGGCGGAGGCGTTCCGTGGGCGGCTGGACGGCGGCGCGGCCAGCTGGGAGGAGACGGCTGCAGTCGGCGTGGATGGCTGGCCGACAGCGTGGCGGGCGGCATCGCGGACGGCTGGGCGGCTTGCGGACTTGGGCGGCGGGGCTTCGGCGTGGCCGTGGGCATGGGCGTGGCGGCAGCAGGCGGCTGGGCGGCTTGCGGCGTGGCCGTGGGCATGGGCGTGGCGGCAGCAGGCGGCTGGGCGGCGGCGCGGCGGAGCTCGCGTGGGCGTGGGCGGAGCTCGCGGGCTTGGGCGGACGGGCAGCGGATTCCGGCCATTTTTCCGGCCGAACGGAAGCTCTCCGGCCGGCGGGAAGGTTACCGGCGGCTTCGGCGGCGCCGGGAGAAGCTCTCCGACAAGTTTCGGCGCGATCGGAGCACGGTGGTCCACGGCTCCGCCCGTGGACCGGCAGCAATGGCTGCCGTGGACCAAACGGACGTGCGGTGGACCACTGAGCCGGTCCACCGTGAGCCAGTAAGAATTTTAAGGCAAAGCTCCAAAAACCGTGCAGCTCTGAAATCCGTGCTAAAACCTTCTAAAATCCATTTCGGGCTCGTTTGAAGTACGAATTACATTCCGTTTGCGTCGTTGGACTCCTAAAATCAAGATCTACACGTTTATGGAGTCAATTCCTGCAAAGTATCACAAAAAGTATTAATTTTAATCAAATAAAGTTGGGTTAATTTTCATTATTCTAATGTCTAACAGTCTACATTACCTCTAGCAAAATCATTTTTGAGCAAGAAAGAACTTAAGCGATCATATCAAGCTCTAGGAGCTTGTTTCAAACAATACAAAGCTTTATGAAGTTTGAAAACATGATTTGGAAACTCAAAATTTTCAAAACCAGGCCGTTGTTCAACAAAAACCTCTTCTTCAATAAAACCATTTAAAAATACACTTTTAATATCCATTTAAAATAATTTAAAATTTATAAAGCAAGCAAAAGCTAATAATAACCTAATTGCCTCAAGTCTAGCCACAGGAGCAAAGGTTTCATCAAAATCGATCCCTTCCTCCTGATTGTATCCCTTGGCAACTAGTCTAGCCTTGTTTCTTGTAACAATACTATTTTCATCAAGTTTATTTCTGAAAACCCATTTTGTGCTAATAATTGAAGTATTTGAAGGCCTATCTACTAATGTCCAAATATTGTTCCTTTTGAATTGGTTAAGTTCATCTTGCATAGCATTTATCTAATTACTATCACTTTCAGCTTTCTCAATAGTTTTAGGTTCAATTTGAGAAACAAATGCTAAATAATCACAAATATTTTTAAGAGATGATCGAGTACTTATACCTTTAGATGGATCATCAATAATTAGTTCTTTTGGGTGTCCATGAGAATACCTCCATTATTTTGGTAGTGGATCAACAGTAGATGTATTTTCATCACCTTGTGCTTGATCTCCTTCAGTGTTTTGATCATCTTCTTGTTCCTTGACAGGCTCCTCATTTGTGTTCATTTCTTCAGTTCTTTTAGTACCTGTTTCATTAGAATGCACATCTTCTTTTCTAGAAGATTTCTGGTCAGACTCATCAAATACCACATGTATGGATTTTTCAACAAGTGTTCTTCTGTTAAAGACCCTGTATGCCTTGCTAGATATAGAGTAGCCTAGAAAGACACCCTCATCTGACTTGGCATCAAATTTACTCAAATTATCTTTACCATTGTTTAAGATGAAACAACGGCATCCAAAATACGAAAATAACGAATTGAAGGTTTTCTACCCTTCCAAAGCTCATATGGTATTTTCTTTAAAATCGGTCGGATTAAAACTCGATTTAAAACATAGCATGCAGTATTTATGGCTTTCGCCCAAAAATATCTAGGTAGGTCATTTTCACAAAGCATGGTGCGTGCCATTTCTTCAATAGTTCTATTTTTCTTTTCTACCACCCCATTTTGTTGAGGTATCCTAGGTGCTGAAAAATTATGATGAATGCCATTTTCAATACAAAATTTATCAAAATCAGTATTTTCAAATTCGGTTCCATGATTACTTCTCAAAGATATGATTGAAATACCTTTTTCATTTGAAACACGTTTATGAAATCTAATGAATTCTGAAAACATTTCATCTTTGTGTACTAAAAACATGACCCATGAAAATCATGAGAAATCATCTACAATAACTAGACCATACTTCTTATCTCCCAAACTAGATGTTCTAGTCAGCCCAAAGAGGTCCATGTGAAGCAACTCTAAGGATCTAGATGTAGAGATTACTCCTTTTGGTTTGAAAGAGGATTTGGTTTGTTGTCCAAGCTGACATGCACTACAAATCTTGTCTTTTTCAAAACTGAGTTTTGGCAAATCTTTTATCAAATTTTTTTTGCTAAGTTTTGAAATCAAATACATAATAGCATATCCTAGTCTACGATGCCAAAGCTAACTAGTTTCATTGATCTTGGCTTCCATTGCCACTAGGCATTGACCATTTTGTACATGAAGATCATCAAGATCAACCATATAAACATTGCCATGCCGATGACCAATAAACTTGATGACATTGTCATCTAAACTAAAAACAATGCACAAAGAAGATTCGAAAATAACTTTAAAATCCTTGTCACAAAATTGACTAATACTAAGCAAGTTATGTTTTAAATTATCAACATATAACACATTATCAATGTAAGTAGAGGAGGTGATATGGACTTTACCAATACCAATAATTTTGCCCTTTCCATTATCACCGAATGTCATATTGCCACCATTTTGATACTTGAGTGATGAGAACTGCTCCATATCTCCTATCATATGCCTTGAGCAACCGCTATCAAGGTACCACATTCTTTTTTTATTAGTTGCAAGGCATACCTCATCATGATCCACCATCAGACAGAAGTTTACAACTTTCTGCTATTCTTCCTCAGAGCTGGAGTCCTCACTGTTACTCCAGGTTGCCATCATGGCCTTCTTTCTTAATTTTCTTCTACTTTTCTTAAGTAAGGGGCAGTCTACCTTGAAGTGGCCTGGTTTTTTGCATTCGAAGCACGTGGACTGCTCATTGTGTCTCTTTTTCTCTCTTTACTTGGCTCACCTTTCAGGGTTTTTTTTTGAAGTTGAACTTCTTCTTCCTCATGAACCTTCTGAATTTTCTTGTCATGAGAGCGATCTCAACATCTTCATCATCATCTTCATCATCTTCTTCAAAGTCATCGCTTGATTCTTCTCTTGCAGTGGATTTGAAAGCGATTACTTTCTTCTTTTTGTTAACTTCCACATTCTTTTGCTTGAGGAAGAGCTCATAAGTCATTAGTGAGCCAAACAATTGCTCAAGTGGAAGTGTTAAAATCCTTGGCTTCTTCAATAGCTGTCACCTTTACATCCCAAGAAGCCGGTAGAGACCTGAGAAGTTTGTTTACAAGTTCACCATTAGAAACAGTTTTTTCTAGGCTTCTCATGCCATTCACAATATTTGTGAACCTAGTATACATCTCACTAATAGACTCGGTAGGTTCCATTTTAAACATTTCGTAAGTATGAATGAGCATGTTAACCTTAGTTGTTTTCACTTGGTGTGTACCCTCATGGATAACCTTAAGTATATCCCAAATCTTCTTAGTGGAGAGACAATTAGATATTCTATTGAATTTACTTGGATCAAGAGAGCAATACAATAAATTCATAGCTTTAGCATTAAGCTCTATTTGCTTAATATCATTTTCATCTCAATCATCTTTTATTTTTGGAGTAAGAATGCTATTAACCAACATAGTAGGCTGATGAGGACCTTTTATGATTGTCCTCCAAAGATTATAATCCAATGCTTGAATGAATATGCGCATGCAAGTTTTCCAATAAGTGTAATTCGTGCCATTAAATAGTGGGGATAGTTTGAAGCTTAACCTTCAACAACACCCATTCTAATTGGGGCTACCATGATCTTTTACTCAAGATCCTTGGACCTACAAGAGAGTACCGGTGCTCTGATACCACTTGTTGCCCAGAAATGGAGCCCAAGAGGGGGGATGAATTGGGTCTTTTTAAAAAATTAAAACAATAATGTGCAGGCCTTGTTGTGTTTGTGAGTTAAGAAATTCAATGCACTAGATTAAATGCAGCAGAAAGCAATAAATGGATTGCAATAAACAAAGAGCAAGAAAGAGAGAAAGCAATCACACTCAAATACAAGGTGTATAGTGGTTCGGTGCAAACCTAGCACCTACATCCACCCTCCAAGCTACCCTTGGCAATTCCATTATAATCCAATCAAGATTACAGCCGACTTGTTTTTCAAAAGGCTCACAAGTCAAAATCTATGCTGATTTTATCACCTAGGCTTACTAACAATCCTTTACACTTGTTTTGTCTTCGGGCTCACTGTTGAAAAATATGTCCCAAAGGCAATTGTCTACTGTAGACAGTTGTACATTTGATGTAATTGTATATGAATTATATTATTGAATAAAATGTTTATTCTAGCAGTTCATCACTATTTCATCTTTCTGTAATGAGTTCTTGAGTGATGAAGTCCTTAGGACTATTTGTATGTGATATAGAGAGGATATATCATATAGTCCTAAAATTATTCGCGACCAAATGATACACTTATTTTAGGATGATAGTATATCAAGTATAGGTCGTCGTGTGCCATAGTCGTTGGTTGTCCTCTTAACCAAGGAGTATGGAGACACTAGTATGACATGCAGATGTTCTGTTTGACATTTCATCGAACATGACCTACCTGTACTTTTTCTGTCTAGAGTTTTTGATATGGATATAGTTATCCCTCAGATATGAGATCGTCATGGTAGCTTGCGAGCAACTCACTGTACTTTGGTGCTGGACTATCTGGATTTCTAATCCAGGGATGGAAGGTTTCTGGGTGCAATTAAGTACTCGTATAGTAGTGGTCGGATCAAGATGGGATTGACCCCTCCAAAGGGTTTGGAGCAGATATCTCACTGTGTTTCAATTTATCAAAACCTTGACCATGGTAGTCTCTATAAAGTATTACAGGACTTGTGAGGTTGAGACACATTATTGATGAACTTTATGGGTTGGGCTGTTTAACCCTAAGTCTTCTTGAGCATTGAGATCAAAGGGATTAATTACAGGGTTTTTGTATCTCCTGGTTCTTGATTGTTGCTCTGCAACTTCTACCTATTCGGACATCGGGTGTCATTGCTAGACGGCGACTTTGACTGGTATTGAAAATGTTCCAGTGCTACCGGCTTAGTGTTCGAACCTATGGGGTCACACACCATAAGGGTTTCTACTTGATCTAGTGATCGGAGAATGATTGGGAATCGTTCGTGGACTCACAAAGAAAAAGTATTTTTCCTTATCCTAGTGTCGACACTTGATATTCTTGAAAGTGTCGACACTTTTGTAGGTGTCGACACTTGTTGATTTCGCAAGTGTAGACACTTGATGTCACAAAAGTTGTGACATAAATTTTTTTACTAAAAGTTGGTGATGCATGGAGGTGAATTAAGTAATATGATTACTTGATAGCCTAATTTGATTGAGCTATAAATATCTGGAATGATTCAAATGGAATTTGGTTCAAAATCGGTTTGGATCCAATTGGGTTGAACCCAATGTATGCACACTTGACCCAATTGATTTCAGTTATGAACTAAAATTAATTGAGACATTAATATGAATTTAAATAGGTTTAAATTTAATTTTGGGGAGTTATGTAACCTCCCATGACCATAACTTCTCATAACCACCCATAACTCCCCACTCTCCCTCTCCCTCTCCACCTATATGATGGGCTGAAATGGGAGGACGAGAATAACTAATAATTCAACAAAGAAATGCTAGAAAAATCAAAAGGGAGGAAAGAGAAGAAACTAAGAAAGGTTCTAGATTTTGTATGGGTGTGAGGACTTTGGGAAAAGAGTGTACATATTTGTACCTAGTGATCCAGGTCTTGGGATTGAGTATTTAGGAAGGGTTTCAACATCTCATTCTCCACCTCTTGAGTTTCTTCATTCATTCGGAGAGTCCGACATCGAAAGAAGAAAAGAAGTCCCGATCAAATTGTTCCACAACAAGCTAGCACTTGGAGTGGAAGTGGATTTTGAAAGAGTCCCGGTGTGAACCACCTGTAGAGGCCGGACACGTGTGCGGCTAAGCAGAGATCTTCTACCTCCTCCTGGATCTTCCGCAGCGGAGAGCATCTCCACTTCATACGAGGTATGGTTTTACATATAGAGATATATTGCTTTGAAAGCTGTTTATAGCATGAGTTCATGATTTCATAGTTTATATTACTCATTCATGCAAGATCTTGGACTAAGTAGCATAGAAAAGTTCTAAAAGCATGCTTAGATTAAATGTTAATCTTCTTTATTATGCTTCTGCTGTATATTATTTTGAAAAAATTTTAAAATAGAAAGCATGCTCGCTATAGTTTTCCTTTCACTCACAAGTTAATCCTAGTTGGTTTTATCACCTTGGCTTATCAACAAACCACAACAACCTTCTTTCAAGACACCGTTGAAAGCAAGGTCAAATCACAAGATAAAAGCAGATATACAATTTCAAAAATAAGATAAACTCTCTTCAAGAGTAAAATAGAAGCTTTGAAGCTCAAGTTAATGCTTTTTCTTATCTCCTCCTTGGAATATTCTTCAAACTTCTTCTTTTGGAATGATGTAAGGATGGACTTGTAAGCTTTTTCAGGAAATCAAACTTTAAATGGCTCTTGAAGTGAAGTTCTTGAGAGAATCTTGGCTTTTTGGCTTTCAATGGGCTTCAATGCATTTTGAATGAAGTTGGTGAAGCTTAAATACAGATAAAAACTTCCAAAAAATAGTTTGTGACCGTTTAAGCATCGAATCTAGCCGTTGGGACCTTGAAAAGACGTTTCTGCAAGTCAAAAAAATAAATCCATTAGGACTGTCAGAACCCGAGTGTCGACACTTGGTTTGTCAAGTGTCGACACTTAGCTATCAGGTGTCGACACTTGAACTTTCAAGTGTTGACACTTGATTCAAAGGTATCGACTCTTGACACAAAAACACTCCAATGGCCATGTTCTGAATTTTCAAAAAGTCTCAAGCCTTGAGTCGATACTTGAGAACTTAAGTGTCGACACTTGAATTTCAGGTGTCGACACTTGAATTCTGGGTGTCGACACTTGACGTGCCAAGGAATTTTTCTGCGTGCTAAGAGCTGAAGTGTCGACACTTGACTTTCCAGGTGTCAACACTTGACTTTCCAGGTGTCGACACTTGGTTCTGAAAAATTCATAATCAAGCGTAAATTAAGCCAAAAACACAAGTGTTAGATATATAACTCAAGATCAATGCAAATAACAAATAAATGAACTCTTTTAAGCCCTTTTTGCATGGAGAAGACTCCTCAAATCGTGAAAAATGCTTCATGCCACAACGTGCCACGATACTTCAATTTTGAGATTTTGAGGTGCTTGTTTCCTAAAAACTCATAACTAGAAATAGACATTAGTATACAGTATGTACTCAAC
Organism: Areca catechu; assembly: GCA_021397845.1. NCBI lineage: Eukaryota > Viridiplantae > Streptophyta > Magnoliopsida > Arecales > Arecaceae > Areca > Areca catechu. Next base: position 185,571,109 of record CM038042.1, read on the forward strand.
ATTTTGTTATTCATCAAAATCACTAGGTGGAGCCAACATTGCTAGATCTCAACTTAAGTATGCTCTGGTAGGTAGATTCCTAGGTAGGGGACTTCTTATTGAGTATGTGCTAAAGGAGCTCAAGCTTCGTCGGGGGTTATTCGGAGGTTTCTCCATTTCCCCTCTAACTGATGGTATCTTGCTGTTCCACTTTCCTTCTGAAAAAGAAAAGTACAGGGTTTTGGCAAATGGCCCCTGGTCACTGGCAGGCCAGCTCCTTGCCTTGAAGGAATAGCGACTAAACTATAAGCCTAGCCGAGATGGTGTTCATCATGTTAGGATATGGGTTCGGTTACCTGACCTGCCAATTGAGCTGTGGGACAAACAAAAAATATTAAAGGTTGCTACTGCTATGGATAAACCCTTGTTCTTGGATGAATGGACTGTGAATAATTCGTGGATGGGGTATGCCTGGGTATGTGTGCTGATAGATGTTTCCCAACCGGTCTGTCCAGGGACCAAAATAAAAATCAATGAGGAAAATATATGGTAGGAGTTTATATACGAGGAATTGCTTGAAATATGTTATACCTGTGGACATATCTTATCTCTGACTATAGGTGCTTGCAAATGTTCAGAAATTCTAGAACATATGCATAATAAACCTGTTTTAGGGCCTTGGATCAGAGCTGCTAGAGTTTTGGTGCAAAGTAAAGCAACCGAGGATTCTAGAAAGACCAACCCTCCTCCAAAAGGGGATCAAGATCAGTGGGCCCAACCGAAAAAGCAATCTAAACACATATCACCAACCAAGTATTGGGATCGGTATCAACTCACTCTGATACTGATTGTTGCGGAAGCGGAACAGGATCGTTGATTGTCGATGTCGATACCATAAGAGAAAGAAGAAAAGATAACAAATATAATTTTTTTGGGCATGCAAAAGATTTCACTATAAAAAATAAACTTACAGATTGAACTCTCTCTCAATCCTGTATAAGTATCTCTCAACAAGAACCCTGAATCCTTCTCTTAAGCTCTCAATCAGCCCTTTACAAGAGACCTCTCATCATTTTTTTATCCTCCTCCCTCTGTCTATGTCTCTATCCATAAATTTGTAGCCTCTACTGCATAGAGTATCTCATTAGGAGTCCAACGGTCTAAATAGAATCTAAATCGGGGTCTTGTAGCTCTCCCAATCGCAGTTTGATTACAACGCTGCTCGTGGCCGTCAATCGCATTGAGATCCATGCATATTTTGTCTCCTTCTGGGTTTCCTTCTGCTGGGCCCCATGCATGTTTTTTTCTTCGTGGGTCGCGCGGGTGTTAATGCGCCATTGGTCCAACAACCTCCACCTCGGCTCAACGTACCGCCTTCACCTGACTTGAGAGCTTCTAAGGATTCTAATGCCCCCATGCCCTGGGACAATCGCCTGATCATGGCTGGGCAAACATGGGAGTCGAGCTAGGCTGCTCGATCCTATCTCCATCATGTGTTGTGCTTACCTCAACCTGAGACTTGCTCGGGAAAGTCTCCTGCGGTAATAGGAACATCACTTTGTGACGTCGCCTGTCATCCTCCAAAGTCTCGTGTCCCATACCCGATCCACCTGCTGTCGGAGCTCCACCTCGCACTAGACTCCTGTCTATACCAGGGACTCCACCTCGCACTGGACTCCCTATCAAGTGGTAGTGACCCCAATGCTTCTTTCCTTGCAGAACAATCCTATTGCCATGCAAGACCTTTAGAACTCCATCATCGGCTCTCCACCTTAGCCTCTTGAGTCCAATTTGCTGAAAAAAATTAGATTCTTGCTAAAACTGGGTACACATCGAACCTCACCTAGTTTCTTCACTGTCCCATCATATGCCTTCAAGCTAACTGTCCCAACGTCTACGATCATACAGCTCGATTCATCTGCTATGTGGACAGAACCTTCTTTACTGTCTAGAGAGTCAAATGGCTCCTCCCTACAACAAATATGGTATGGACAGGCAGAATCCAAAACCCACTGGAAAGAAGGGGATACCTCATTGGATACCAAAAGTACATCGCTGATGTATCCGTCATCGCCGCTATCGGTCACCGTCGTAGCAACCCTCATCCGATCCCTGAGCTGCGAGCAATCTCTAACACGATGCCCTAACTCATCGCACCAGAAACACCTGATCTTGTTGGCATCCTTTGACTTGGACAGTCCTTCTCGCGATCCTTTGTCACTCCGCCTCCGGTTGCCTGCACCTCCAGAAACTGTCAACACTGAGTTCCCACCTGAACTCGAAACCTGGTTCTCCCTCTTGAGAACCTCGTTCTGAAGTAGTGCCGATGTCACCTCCTCCATCTTGATGGTGCTCTTTCCCACTAGAAGAGCAGTCACCAAGGACTCGAAGGACTACGGTAAGGATGATAGCAATACAAGTGCCCGAGTCTTCTCCTCAACTTTTTCACCGACACTGAGGAGATCAATGAGGATCCTCTGAAAATTGCTCAGGTGTTCCTGCTCACTTTGTCCCTCGGCCATCCGCAATTGATAGAATTGCTTCCAAAGGAATAAGGTGTTGGTGAGGGACTTCGTCATGTACAGCTCCTTCATCTTCTTCCACAACGCTGTTGGGGAAGACTTGTTCAATACATGGATCACCACATCATCCATCAGGTACAAGCGGATTGTACTTACTGCCTGCATCTGAAACCGTTTTCAGGTATTCTGCTCTACGGTATCTGGTCTCTCCTCACATATGAGAACATCAATTAGCCCTTGCTGGATAAGCACGTCTTTCACCCTCGCTTGCCAGAGGGAGAAGTTGCTCTTCCCATCGAACCTGCTGATCTCCATTTTAATTGCACTTATTTTCTTCATCTTCTTCGATCCCGATTAACCATAGACAACTTGTGCTCTGATACCAGATGTTGGGATCGGTATCAACTCACTCTGATACCGGTTGCTGCGGAAGCGGAACAGGATCATTGGTTGTCGATGTCGATACCATAAGAGAAAGAAGAAAAGATAACAAATACAATTTTTTCGGGTATGCAAAAGATTTCACTATGAAAAATAAACTTACAGATTGAACTCTCTCTCAATCCCGTACAAGTATCTCTTAACAAGAAACCCCGAATCCTTCTCTCAAGCTCTCAATCAGCCCTCTATAAAAGATCTCTCACCACTTTTTCATCCTCCTCCCTCTATGTGTGTCTCTGCCTATGAATTTGTAGCCTCTACTGTGTAGAGTGTCTCACCAGGAGTCCAACGGTCCAAACAGAACCTAAATCGGAGTCCTGTAGCTCTCCCAATCATAGTTTGATTATAACGCTGCTCATGGCCATCGATTGTATTGAGATCCATGCAGATTTTGTCTCCTTCTGGGTTTCCTTCTGTTGGGCCCCATGCATGTTTTTTTTCTTCGTGGGTCGCGCGGGTGTTGAGGCGTCGTTGGTCCAACACCAGGCAATCTACTCTTACTCCACAGAGCCAACATAATGGTTCGCATTTTGCTCCCCTTGTGCAGCAATAGGAAGGAAATTCAGGTAAACAGGCAAAAGAGCTAATGCAAGTAGCTGATAAAGTGGAACAATGAATCCCCCTAACTCAGAAAGAAAAGAGGAAGTGATCCCCAACAAAAATTAATTCTACTGGAAGTCCCTCCAGGTATGACTCTCTGCAAAGTTTAAAGGTAATTATTCGGGAGGAGGGGGGTCAGGAGCAGGAACCAAGTAATCAGCTGGTTCTATATACACCCAAGCAAGGGAAGAAGGGGTTAAATGTTAAAGAAATCTGGAGACCAATCGCCACTTCCTCAACAACTCAAGGTAATACTGTCATGGACTGGGAGGTATCGCGTTCTAAAAAGAAACATGTACATTTCACTCACAAAGCTGGGGACTCAGATATGCATAAAAGTCATATGATAAAACTAGCTAATATTCTCATGTCTCCTACAAGATTGGGAGACTCACAAGCAACTACTCTTAAAACTCCCAACCCTACATTGATAAATGTTCCTATATCAGAATCAACTTTGTTTTTACGATCCCCTTCGGAAGTGATAGGAGGGGGAAGTCTGAAACACTAAAAAAATGAAGATTCTTGTATGGAATTGTAGGGGGGTGGCCAAGACCCCCTTTGTTAACTATCTTAAGTATATGATCCATAGCTATAATCTAGATCTGTGTTGTTTATTGGAAATCAGGTTGTCTGATAATGCCATTACCCGAGTGAAGTGCATTATGGGTTCAAAATGGACAGTTTACATGATTTCCTCATCGGGCCTATCTGGGGGCATCATTATAACTTGGAAACTTACTGTAGGACAAATCGATTTTATGCATACCAATAGACAGGTCGCGTTTGGAATCATAACTCTAGAAATAGGTCAATCCTGGATGATTGATGTCATTTATGCTAGCACAATGGCATTGAAAGAAGGCTCCTTTGGGAGCAAATTGTCTCTACTAATTCTCTTAATTTATCTCTTCTTGTTATTGGTGATTTCAACTGTATCCTTTTCAGGGATGACAAGAAAGGTGGTAAGTGATATCAAGTTAACAGAGACATCCGAGAATTTCGCACTTGTCTTTCTATGACTGGACTCACGGATCTTGGTTTTACTGGTCCTGCTTATACGTGGTGTAACAATAGACAAGGAAATGCCAGGGTTTAGGAATGCCTTGATCGTGCTTTTGTTTCTAATAGTTGGATGTCTTCTTTTCCTAATTCTAAGCTTCAACATCTTACTAGATTTGCCTCTGATCATTGCCTCATCTTATTAACTGTGGCTAAACAGGTACGAAGTAGGAGGATTCCATTCAGATTCGAAAAGATGTGGCTTAAATGTGAAGGAATTCAGGACACACTTAGAAAGCTTGGAATTCTAAGGTTACCGGTTCTCCCCCTGTCAAATTAACTAAGTTATTGTATAAAACTAGAATTGCCCTCCAACAGTGGAAAAAATATATTGGACATATTTTTTGGAACAGTCATAAGTTGGAGCAACAAATTTACCAACTTCAAACCAAGGAAGCTGCTTCTACGAAATTCTCAATGAATGAAAATGCTCTATTGATGGATCTTATTCGGAAGTACCATTTAAATTTGCAAATCCAAGAAACTTTTTGAAGACAAAAGTCCTGTATAATGTGGCTTAAAGAAGGTGACTCCAGCACTAAGTTCTTCCATCATTCAACTATTCTTCGAAGGAGAAAAAAATACTATCTCGCAACTTGTTTACCATCAAGGCAATTATGTCATGAATGAGGATAATATCCGCAGGCTGGCTTTTTCTCAATTTTTTGACAGGTAGCAAACCCAAGGTCGGTACGATCTTGTGGATCTTCCGATCTCGGCAACAACTACCTCTCAAGTTCAAAATGATACATTGATCAAACCTACAACTGCGACGAAAATCCTTGAGGTTGTCAAAGATCTCCATCCGGACAAAGCTCCAGGCCCTGATGGTTTCCAACCTCTCTTCTTTCAAAATTTTTGGTCTATAGTTCATAAGGAGGTTATTGATGTCTCTTATGTGCTTAATCAGGGTGAGATGCCTACGAATTGGAAAAGCACCTTTATTACTTTGGTGTCCAAAAAGGCTAATCCTACCGTTATTACTGATTATAAACCTATCAGCCTTTGTAACACGATTTATAAAATTGTCACTAAAATTTTTGTTAATCGACTGCAATCGATCCTCCCTACTCTTATTTCGATTGAGCAAGGTGCCTTTGTGCAGATAAGAAATATTACTGAAAATATCTTGTTAAGTCAGGAGATCATGCATTCCCTTAGCCATGCCACTTGGAGAAAAGCACTTATGGCTATTAAAGTGGACATGGAAATGGCTTATGGCTGTCTCCTCTGGTCTTTTGCACAGCAAGTTCTTCAACATTTTGGTTTCCATCCTACTTTTATTAATATGGTCCTCCTTTGTATTGCAAATTTCAAATATGCCATCTTAATCAACGGAGTTCCAACCGATTGGATTCATCCTGCCAGAGGTATACGTCAAGGTTGCCCCATCTCCCCTTGCATTTTTATTTTATGCATTGACATATTTTCAAAGTATCTCAAATATGCAGTCCATCATCATTTATTAAAGGTTTTCTCTCCTAATACTAATGGTCCTAAAATTTTGCATATCCTCTATGCGGATGATATGTTATTAGTCTCGCGCGCAACTATTCGGGATGCTATTTGTTTAAAGGCAATTCTTGATTCCTACTGTACCATATCCGGGCAAACCATAAATGCTATCAAGTCTTATGTTACATTCAGTCCTACAACCTCATCTGCTACTAAAAGAGCCACATGCTCTGTTCTTCAGATCATTGAAAAAAGGGATATTTGGAAATATTTAGGTATTCCTTTATCAGGACACAAGCTCTTAACTAATGATCTTGCTTATCTATCTGATGCAGTTACTTCAAAAATTGAGAGCTAGAGGTGGCGAACTCTATCCTTCGCAGGCAGATTAACTCTCATTCAATCTGTGCTATCAACTATTGCTAATCATATTATGGTAGTTATCCACCTTCCAAACAAAGTACTAAAAGATCTTGAGAAGAACATCCGTTCCTTTTTATGGGATCACCCTTCAAGGTCGTGTGCTGTGCACCTGGTATCCTGGGAGAACATTTGTATCCTGAAACATTAAGGGTGCTGGTGCGGGCACCAGGGCTAAAAGAAATCGATAGGTTGAATCCACATCCCTGTGGATCACCTGTGAGCAAAACCCTGAACCCCAAACCCTAGTTATCATGTAAATATTTATTTTAAATTTTATTATTTTGGTTTAGTTAAGGTAAACCCTTTTTACCAACTGTAATTAGGGTTTTGTTTATTTTGGGATAAAATCCTTTTTACCAAGTTGAGTCAAAATCCCAATTGAGTCAAACCCTATTTACCCAATTGGGATCCTAGTGGTCCAATTTAATTAGCCCTTTTTACCAACTTTAATTGAGTTTTTATTTAAAAGCCTAATTAAGTATGGTTGGTTCAATTAGTTATTAGTTGGTTAAATCATGTGATTAGTTATTCATTGAGTCCATGTAATTAGTTGAGTCATTGAGTCCTATATTACAAGAGGGGATCCAAGACAACATCCCATGTGCACCCAATTAAAGACTCAAGACAAGCCATGGGCTAGCCCAAGACAAGCCATGTGCTAGGCCAAGTCAATTTATTTATGGCACCATCTTTGCAAAATTTTTGGACATCACTGCCACATCACCAAGGGAGATTAATACATGTCTTATTTGACATGTCATTTTGAGACAAAATATATGCCATGTCATTTATGTTTGGATATCCCACATGCCTTGTCTTTGGTCGGCTAAATGAAATCATGAATTAGCGCCTCTTATTTTTTTTAGGAGGAGTAAAGCAGAAGGATTCTTCCAAGTTGGCGCCCCATCTCAAGCATTCCAATGCCAATTCCAAGAAGTTGACCAAGCAAAGTTTCAATGCCCAAACTTCAAAAAATTCTATATGATCTAATTATCTAAAGAGGAGAAGTTGGAAGGTACTCTTGCTTCAAGCTATTGGATCAAACAAGTTGCTAGCTACTCAAGCTTCAAGAACTCAAGAGTCTCATCAAAACTCTTGAGTCTTCTTCCATCCAGACTGAGGAGTCCCTCACCTGTAGACAACCACATCATCCAGACTCTAGAGTCCAAGACACCCAGAAGTAGGACTCTAGGAGTTGTAGTCCAAGAGAGCACAAGACTAGTGTTTGTGTCCCTTACAACACTGGTTGGGAGTCTATAAATACCCCACCAGCCTCCCTTGTAATTCAATCATTTTATTCATCAATACAACAAAATTCTGTCAAATTTTATTCCTTTACTGTGTGCATCGCGTGGTATGAGGCCCTTCCTTTATTCTTCGAAACATCGCAGGGTGTGAGGCCCTATTTATCCAAGCTATCAAGAAATCCAAATCCACCTTTTCTAAACCCTCATTTCTTTCATTCTTTCCTTTCATTTGTTGCTTTCTAATTTGTTTTTCTTTGTTGAGTGTGCAGGTGATCAAGAATCGAAGCCAGGTTTTCTTGCCTCCAAACCAGCATCGCTTAAAAATCAGAGCCCGGAATCGAATTCTTGAAACCCTACTATGAAGATCTTGAGAGTTCCGTCAGATCCGATTCAGAGGAGCATATCTTCGTTGGTAAAATCTAAACTAATTTCCTCATAATTTTTGACTCGTTGAATAAATAACCCTAGTTTACGGTAGTTTCTCAACCACCAAGTCCTATTTTCTCTAATTAATTTGTAGGCTTACTTGTGGGCAAATACTAGAACTAGCTTCCTGTTATGTTTCCTTTGAAGTCTTCTTTAAAATATGAAAATATAAAAAAAAAAATAGTTTCTATTTTTCTCTGTTAATTCATTATTAATTTTAGTAATTTAGTTTTGGTTTTCTGTCCCGCATCAGGGGCCTTGGCATTATCTCTCTTTTTGACAAATGCAAGGCTTTCTTCACTAAGCTGGCAGCAAATTTATTTCTTCAATCCACTTCTTTATGGGACCAACTGGTTACTGCTAAGTATGGTTTTACTAGCATGTGGTACAATTATACTAACCGCCATAAGTGCTCTCATACCACGAATTCCATGGTGAACCATGGTAATAAAATCAACTTTCAATTCATCCGGAATATTGGTTCAGGAGAGATGTAAATGTTCTGGAACATCCTTGGGCTACCAACATTCTGTTATCTCGCTCCCCCACTTACTTAAATATGGATGTTGAGGTTCAAAACTGGAATATCCAAAGATTGATAACTTCTCAAAGGAACTGGAATACGGACTTGCTCCATCAGCTTTTTTCTGATGATATGACTCATCATATTATTAAGATCCAGCTACCTATGGGTCAATGGAAGGATCATATCATTTGGTTTCCGACTGGAAATATACGGGTGGCTCTTAAAGACATGTATATCACTGATCCCCTTCATACTCAAAACATTTCTACCTCCTACTCCTGGGTATGGAAGTTACATACTACCATGAGGGTTAAGACCTTTTAATGGAAGCTGTATAAGCGCAAATTACGTTGCAAGAAATTTATGTTTGACAAAGGAATCATCAACATTGACCACATCATCTGTGATATTTGTCCGGATCAAATAGAAGACCATGACCATGTTATCCACGATTGTCCTTTTGCTCGACGATGTTGGCAGTTCGTTGCTTCAACTTTTGGTTGGACATTTCATTTTGATTCTTTCAATCAATTAGAGACCTTATTATCTAACTCAAAGTTCCAAATCAATATCAAAGCTACAATAGCTTATGTGGCTCGGTTGATTTGGAAGGTTCGCAATGAAAGAATTTTTCAATAAAATCATTCTACCCTGAGTAACATTGTCAGGTGTACTCGTGCCCATCTTTTAATATATCAGCGAAATAATTTTTGGAATAACTTGAGAATCGATCATAGAACTGGGGACAACCAAACCCCTCTCTTACCAATGACCCGGGTTTCCCAGGTCCCAAACTAGTCCACTGGCATCCCCCTCCCATGGAAGTTCTCAAGTTGAACTTTAATGCTTCTGTAACTAACGAGGTAACTACCATTGCCTTTATTATTAGAGATTGGCACGGGTTACTTTTGCTTGCAGGAGGGAAACAAACTATGCACTTCACTATCCCTAATGCGGAGCTTACAGCTGCTTGGAATGGAGTCAAATGCTTTCTGCTCACCCAAACAAATAAGAATCTCATAGTGGAAGGTGATTCTTTAACAACGGTAAGGTGGATCACAGTGCTCGAATTAACTCCTTGCCTCTTAATTCTTTGCTCCAAGATATCATCAACCGGAAGGACTCTTTCCATTTCCTATCCTTCCAACATGTCTATCGTGAATCAAATCGGGCTGCTGATCATTTAGCGGCATTGGCTCGACAAGGAGATTTTACAATTCACCCTAAAGATCCTATTTCTCCCGAGCTTGCGATGATTATGTGGACAGATTTTTATGGCATTAAATTCCAAAGATGATGACTTTCAATAACTAGTATTTCCACATTTCTTCTTTTCTCAACGTGCCAGTTAAAGGAAAAGTCTGCTGTCTTCATGGTGGGGCTGCAAGGATTCTAATCGATTCACTTTTCTCAACCAAGATTGTGCTATTATTTCTTCGCTACCACAACATTCAATCTCTTACTCAAATGGATAGGTTGCAGATTGGTCTTCATGTTTCACTCAATAGACATATTCTGCATCCTCCTGTTTTTGCCCTTATGCCTCATACTTGGGTTTCTCTGCATAACTTAATAAGGAATAGGGCGGTACGACATGGAATTAGAGTGAAAAGAAAAAAGGACAACAAAAATGAAAAAATGTCAAAAATGAAAAAAAAGTAAATTAATGGAAAAAAGTTGATGAAAAAAAAAATCTCTGAAGGAAAAAAGAAAGTAAAAACCTCCATTGTTTGCTTGCTGTCTTTTTTATCTCTATTGAATTATTACAATGTCAACCAGTGCCTCAATGATACACTTATCCATCTCTGTCAATGGGGCCTCACTACTTTGACTCTTCTTATGCTCTGCTCAAATCTGCTACGCAATCCAAAAGACACTCTCAACACAACCGGGGACTGACTCTATGGACATCTCTCCTATATTGCAAATTTCTCACATATTACAACTGTTTTTCCTGTTACTCAGTGGTGCCATAATACACAAGCTGCATACTAATATATGCATTTTGAGTTATTCTGGTCTGACACCTACTCCACCAATTTATATCTCTGGATGGTCTCCTTTGCAGATTTTCTTTTCAGTTTCATTTTCTATAATAGTTATTTGGAATGCATTAACTGCAAATTACTTCCTGCTGCAAGTTCAATTCTTACAACCTCTTCCCAAATATCCATATTTCCTCAGTTATGCTTGCTTTACTTCATTCTCTTTATACACAAGTCAGGTTCAAAGAAGGGACATAAGGTCACAACAGAGTGGGTTTGCTATACAGTACATCACTCTTGCTGGGTATTTTAATACTCCCCCCCCTCACTCCGGACAATAGGCTACAAGATATCACCTTAATTTCTGTGAAGAACTCTCACATCATGCTACATTTTGGGTCCTAAGGTTCTTTTAAAATTTGTTCCTTCTCTCTTGTGGGCTCTGAACATCGACTTCACTGGAATTTTCACTTGAGAGTATCAAGCCACGATTGTATTACTCTAATCAGAACTCATAATTATATTCACTGCTATTCTGGGTCAAGTAGTAAGAATGCTTCGCTTATTTATGGATTCAGGGATCTTGGGTACCTACAACACTTTTTAATCAAGTTGGTTTCTATGCTGGAGGGTGCTTGTATGCAAAATTGGTTGACTTGCTGCTCTTATGTTTATAAAACTGTTCCTCTACTTCAGTTTCAGACTTTCATGCTTAATTTTTGGTTCTTACAATACTTTTTTATCAACCTGGCTTCAACTCTGGAGGGCAAATGCATACATAATTGTATTACCTACCGTTCCTACGGTCACTTCACCGCTCCTCTACTTCACTTTCAATGTTTCATGCCTAAATGTGGATTATCCTGGAAATGTATTTTCTGCTGGAACTGTATTTTCTGATGGAATAGGAACAATGACATTCTCCATAAAAACATTCTTTTCATGGAGGAAACAAGATACAGGATTCCCCATTGCACTAAATATGTAATATCCAGGTCTGCTTGTACTTCAAAGGATTGTGAAGCACATTTATTACTCCAAACTACCATTTTATATGCAAATATGCATCACATTGTTAGTCACCATCGAAACACCGGTTATTATGATCCAGGGAACTTACAAGATGGTTTATCTCATAAGCTGCAGTTGAAGCTTTATTCTCCAAAACTCGTGCCGGTACAGTTTCAACTTCTTCAAATACCAGAACAGGACAGTTTGCATATCTTCCAATTTGGTGTTCTGCCTCAAATTACTTATATCCAATATATTGTTGCTGTTTTGCTCCCATATTTCTCTAAATGCTGGGTTACATATACTCCTATTTCTGCTGCACTTACTCAACTTGGTTATATGGATAGTTTTCTGCAATTATACTTTGACAGTTGGGCTATATGGGATTCATTCTCCACAGTTACTGAATCTTCTCTAAGTCCAACACTAACTACTTCTTGCTATTCCTCTCTGCTGGACTGCCATATATTCAGGGATTCTTCTTTCATTTTATGGGCTGCGATGGGGACCTTCTATCAGGCAATACTTCTTAACCAGATAACATATTTTCACATAACGAGTCAGGGACTGGCACAACAATCTTTTCTTCAAATTGCTGGACTATCTCTATTTCAAATTCAACTACTGTTAAGGGAAAGGTTCAACATCTGCTAGGCAATTTATTACTCCATTATTTCGCTGGATATCAAACGGAATCACTTTTCCCCATTTTCTGATCCATATATGTTATGCTTTGCTGATATCACAACACTTGAATTGCTGCTTTCTCCTGAGGTCCTTCGATTTTGTTTTGTTTATGTATTACTTTCTATAATACTCTCTGTCTATGGTTGTGCAAAGTACTGTATTTCAGCTTCGGGGTTTTTCCCGTATGTAAAACTTCTACGGGTTTTCTTTTAATGCAATTGCCCCTACCAAGGGTCTTTTCCTATCAAAAAAAAAAAAAAACAAAGGCCGCCAGCTGAACCCCTTGGACCTCAGACTGCATATTGATATAGGTCGGCCATGCCCATGCGCTTAACAGGACGTTTGAAATCTAGGGATCATTCATAAAATCAACCGAGGCACCTACAAAACCCACTAAAAAGAATAAGAAATAGGTGCAGCAGACGAAGACATTTTGTGCCAGATGGAAGAGCATCGTCATGATCAATCCAAGAGCCATGGAAATGGTACTTGGCACTAACCAGATGAACCCAATGAGAATGAGGCTGTAACACTTAATGAGCTGCAAGCTTCATGAAAATTTGCTGTTGCTTGGTCTGCAAAGAATGGATACCAAGAACCCCTGCTGAGTTGGGAGCACACCGTATGCCACCGGATCAAATGCAAGCCTCGCCGCTCCGGAGAATGTCCCCGGCAAAAAGTTACAAAATTGTTTTTTAAGCAGATGCAAAATAAAAGAGGGAATAGATAAGCAAGTCATTGCATAGAAAGGGATGAAGGACAGGACTGATTGCAGCGAGATTGCTCGTCCAGCCAAAAAGAGATCGTTCCACTGCCAGCTTTCAGTTTTATATTCTTTTTATTCAATAAGCTTTGACAAGCCATTTAATGAAACATGGCAATCCCTGAAGGTTCTAATTGCAATACTGGCTCGGGAGGGAACAATTTTTGGTGGAAGGGAGACAGAGTGAACAATGGAAGTGTTTTCCTAAACCAAAGTGTTATGGAGCACAAAACTGGCACCGAGAAAAAGTTTCATTGCACCAGGAACTCGCCATGTATGACGCCGATATCTAAACTGTACCGATACCCTACCATCATGAGGCACCATGGTCATTGAGTGCCTCTTTCTGATACCACGCTTTGGCCTCGTACAATTGCCCATCGCAGCGGGGGTAAAAAACATAGAGGTGCCATGTGCATTGCGCTACCGTCTGAGAGCCAAGAGTGGGAACCCGGGAATTTAGATTTTTCGGATTCATTTGCTTTGCCATATGCATTGCTGCTGCGATCCAGCCGTGTATGTCTTACACAAGTTACAGGTTTGTACCCACTTTAGCATGCTAATCCTGTACTTAGGATTATTAAAAAAGAAGATGAATGGCATTGAAAGGATAGATGACCTTAATCCACCATCCATCATTTGATTTAAAAAGATTTTAGAGAATAGATAAAAACGATGAATGAGAAAGGATGGATGGAACACATAAAAAATAAATTTTTATATTAACAAAATTATCTTTCATTAATCTTTTTAACAAAAATATAGCATTTCTTTGTTATTTCATATATATTATTTATATATTTTTATTTTATATATACTCTTTCTCCTGCACTATCAAATTTTATTACTATTTTTTTAATTTTAACGTATAACTTTTATAATTATAATTAAATAATCAAAATTATATTCTATATTTTAATTTATATCTATTATTTTTAATTATTTATTTATATAAAATTAATTAACTATTTAAATTAAGTTATAAATTAATTAATTATTTAAATAATTAATATATAAAATTATTTATTTAATTAAATTTAATTTAAATTTAATATTTATATAATTATACATTATAAAAATTATAAATTTAATTTTTTTAAATATAAATAAGTATTATAAATTGATAATAATAATAATAATAATAATATTTATTATCAAATAATAGTTTGATAAAAATACTGTACAAATATTATCCATCCATCCTTTCATTCCTCTAAAAAAATTATTCACATATATCCTTCTATATTTTATTAAATATATAAAAAAGATGGAGAGAAAAACAATCCCCTCCCTCACCTCTCCCTCCTTTATTCATCCTTCCTTCTACCCTTCGCACTAAATAAGAAGTAGAAGTCTTTGAAGCATGATGCTCCATCCATGCAAGGATAAATCATTACCCTTGGTCTCCTATCAAGAGAGGCATCGAAGAGAAGAAAGCTACACCACTTCGTATCTTTCATTTACTAATAATTGAATATAAATGGGATACTGCATTCTTCCAGTACCAAATAAAATTAAAAGCACTTATAATAAACAAATAAAAAAAGAGATAATGTAAAATAAATGACTTCCTCTTATTGAGAAGGCACTGAGGCAGGAATGTCACGAGTTGGGAGATAAACCACTTCTGACATTTGCTAGGAACTAACTTAAGACAGCGTAGCCAAAAGGCAAAAGAAAAAAAAAAAAAAAAAGGCCATATCAGCAATGCAATTAATCCCAGCACAACATAAAAGCAGAAATCATACCAGACGTATTTGCAAGATGATTTCTACACTACTAATTTACCAGGGATATTCGAGATACTTGCCGAATACAAGCCACTCCAATCATCTAGTAGTATTATTGTTCTCAATGTAACTGAAGGCTTTATCGATTGGTGGATGATTTGCTCCCTAGTACTTCCTGTAGGCCAACTCCTTTACCACATCTCCCAGGGACCGGTCATTCCTAATACTTTGAACCCAATTTGCGTTGATTCTAACCCGCTCCAAACTCTGTTTTAAGGTTCTAGAGATTGAAGGTTTGGTCCGGCTTGCAAAAAATTCTTCTACTTCTTCAGCTTTTTCATTAGAGGAAAACTGAAACAAAAACAGGCCTTTTAGTAAAGTGCACATGCTTTACAACATAAAATAAACAATAAAAACAAAGATGACAGGTTTGAAATTGACCGGTGACACAATGGAACTGATAAAACGAGTAATTAGAAATCCTCCCCATGTTTTCGAGATGTGATCCCAGTTTTCCTGCACAACCATCAGCATTGAAATAATAAGAAACATTAGAACAGAATTCTAACAGGTCATGGCCAACAAATCACTTTTGTCGTGATGCTTTAATTTTTAATTTCTCTTGACATGTAAAACTGGGTGCAACTACAAGAACTCAATGTGGTATCAGCAATTGTACTACTTTAACCACTCAATGCAAAATCCTTCACTAATTGAGCCATGCTAGGGCCTAAAGACCATATTTCTTGCAATATCACACTGAGTAACATCACACAAAGCCCTTGAAATTACAAGGGCTTTTACTAAATGCAGGCTACTTACTAAATTGAAATTCACAAGCTTTTCCGAGTGTTGAGCAAACCAACCATACTCAATGCTACGAGTCCTAAGATGTTTCAAACTTTCTTTTTCATTAAAGAGATGTTAAAATAGTCCACTTTGCGTCATTTCAAGATGGATTGTACAAACTTTAAATGCCCTGTGAAGAAGATAAACAAATCAATGCGGCAACAGCTAGTTCTACAATGGTTTCCTGATTTCACTTTTTGCTAGTAGGTTGAGTCCTTTCACATGTTTATGGACATTTATAACATAACAACCCACAGCCAGATGCTATTTAAGATATAAAAAGGAGGGGAAAATATACAATGACAAGAGCTTACCTGAACCTTGATAATCAACAAATGTATTTGATCTATATAGGATTTTGGAATAAAAGGAACAAAAAGTGTTAGATATTAATGTCTTGATTCATGACAAAGGCATCTTTGAATGGGGTAAAACCTAGATGGCTGGTAGGCAGGAATAGCTACCTCTTAGGTTATGTGCATTAGGCTTATGCAGTCAAGGGGCAACTCTCCAAGGTTCCATTAAAGTTAGGAGGGCAGATTAATTAGCAAGCACAGAAGAGTCTAATATTGTAGGAGGAAAAGGTACAGACATTTTAAATGTTATGCAAACAGGAAACATGCCCTTTTGATGTCTGATGATTTTACCATGTTAGAAGAAAATTGCCCCTATACCTAGATACCCTGGCAATAATGCACACTTGCACAAAATGTATAATGTAGTTGCATGTTGAAAGTTCAGTTGTCTTGTCTGGACATGTGTAAGTAGGCACAAGAAACTGAAACAAGTTAACTATAAAGCATCTTGACATCTGCAGGATGCTTCCATTGATATATAAAGACAGCAAGGAAAAGGTTAAGGTGCGTTTAGTTAGCCACTAAAAAAGTACTTTTTTGTTTTTTTTTTTTTTTAAAATATAAATCAAAAAGCATTGTTTAGTAACACCACAAAAGGCAAAAAGTAAAAATAAAAAATAATTGCTTTTTTGCGAAAAGCAAAATCTTTTTGCTTCTTAAAATTTGCTTTCTTGCTTTTAAAATAAACAACATAAAAACTTTTTTTTTTGATGAAAAAAAGGAAAGGGCGGGGATAAATCCCGTCATAGTTACCCCTCATTGGGGCCCCCTCCCCGTCAAACCATGTTCGATTCGGGTCGCATATTTTTCGCGTGCCCTCCCCACCATAGGTGAGTACGTCAGCCTGATCCCGCTAAGCCGACGGAGTAATGCCCTCTTCCCCCACCCCGATCACGTGCTCTAGGGTGCACCCTGAATTTAATCAAGCCACCCGCAAGGATCATGCCTCGAAACCGTGATCGGTGGGTGAGGGGTTAAGCCCCTACCAACTAGGCTACCGCCTTAGCGGTAACAACATAAAAACCTTAGAAAGCACATACATGCATGCATATATATACAAGCATGCATTCATACATATATGCATGCATACATGCATAAATAAATGCATACATCCATCATGCATACATACATCAATACATACAAGCATACATGCGTACATATATCATGCATGCATACATATATCAATACATGAATGCATACATACATCCACACATGCATGCATGCATGTGTACATACATCCTTTTTGCTTTTTACTTTATAGCAACGTAATTACCAAGTATACACGAAACAATTTTTTGAGGGAAAAAAATGACATAAAAGATGCCATCGAGATTGAACTAAGAGAAATTTTGATACATCAAGGAAGGATTTAGGTGCTGGCTAGTCAGATCAGTACCGCCAGTAGTGTAACATTCTAACCAAGACCCAGCACCAAGGACATACATGGGACTTGTCCCTTCATGGGTCGAGATATTCTGCTTGTCACAAATGAAACTGGTCACAACTGGCTTGTACCAAGGCAAATTCTGTTGGTGCCAAGGCACAATCCCAATGAGTATTTTCTTTTTCAAATACGAGGGGAGGGGGTGTGAGAGAGAGAGAGAGAGAGTTGTGAGCGTGCAAACCATGCTCTCTTTTCTCATTCCTTTGGGTCAGGGGGTGGAGTGATTGGGAAGACAGAGAGACAAGGGGGAGCAAGAGAGAGGGAAGGAGACAAGAAAGGAGGGGAAAGAGGGCATATCCAGCCTCCCTTCACTACAATAAGGCTTCTTTAGGGTAGAAAAATCACATATTCAGTAAGTTCCCTCTCCCCTTTTTTCCCACTAATTTGGCCAAAAAATTAAAAGGGTAAGTCATGCTAAAGTAATTACAATTTGCATATGTTGGAGGGTGGGCATCACCCAACAATGCACCCATTTTTTATTTTTAATGTATATCTTATTTTATAAAATTATATTTTTCATGAGTTAAATAAATTATATTTTGATATTTTTAATATTACTGAAACCATGGCTACTGGTACCAAAACTGACACCATACCATCCATCATTGACTCAAAAAAAAACATGTTCAAGGATATTAAAACCTATAGATATTCACTAAAATTTCATTTAAGACAATAGGTTTCAAAAACAAATTGGAAAAAACAAAAAAGACCCGGTACAATACCCTGATGCAAGACCATCTCAAGAGTCAGGACTGCACCATCCTGGTGCTATATGGCCCATACAATTCCAGGTAATCTTGGAATGGGACTTAGTGCCGGTATTCTTAACCTTGCCATAGAAGCAATTGACTTGAGAGACGAGTGCATGTGGGAGCACGAGCAGGTATAGCACTTTAGCTGGAGGATTTTAACAACTGCAAGTCTAGAATATGAGAATGGAAATGTTAATCGTAAAAAGTATCCTAACACCACAACATAGAAAAAGTTATTTAATTTCAAGCACCTATAAGTTGTTCGCATTAATTATTGCATGGTAATAGAAAGATAATCTGGTGAACCGTTTTCTACTTGTTAGGTGTTGGTAACATCATTTGGTCTCCTTTTAACTCTAGGCAAGTGAACAACTTACAGAAACTCAATCAGATTTCGAAGTTAGCATGTAGGTAGATGAATGCAACATGTTTAGACATCACAGTATAGCATTTTAGGTCTCGCAATGTTGTACTGAACTACTCTCTATTTGTTTGGCCACTAATTCTAGGCAAGTGAACAACTTACAGAGACCGAATCAGATACCATAGTCCAGAACCAACAAGCAGACGTGTTAGCTTCTTGTAGGTAGATGAGTGCAACATGTCTATACATTCCAGTATAGCATTTCCAGTCTCAAAAGAAATGTTGCACTGAAATTTATCAGAACAGTTAAATGGCAAAAATCATACCTTTAACCATATCCATGCAGTATCACGTCCTTCCCTACTAATTCCAGCAAGGCCAAAAACAACATCCTGATTCCGAACCTAAAGAAATTTAAAATAAACTAAGCTACTTTAGTAAACCAATCAAGGCATTTCAAGGAAAAGGAAATATACAACTACACATGAAAAACAATCAGTTACCTCAGAAGAAAGGAAAAAGTTCAAAGCATCACGTACAACAGCAGGATCAGGACAAGAAGCCAAGGCACCTAAAGACCAAGGAAAAGAAACCTTTGAATAACAGATCTAGCACAATTAGTTTTCTTAACCTTCAGCCAAGAGCAATTTCAACATACTTAGTACACGAACTTTCTCCTGGCTTAGTTCAGCCTCTCTGTAAACCTTCAGAAGATTTTCATATCCTGATTTGTTTGAACTGTTAACAGTCTGCATTATAGCAACGTATGCAGCCTACAAAGCAATTTGATTATGCAAAATCAATAAGAATAGACAACTGGAGTAAACTGAAGATTTATTTCACTTTTACATCACAACCTTTCTTATATCTGGGGGAAGGAGTAACGTGTTTCTATCATCCAAGAAGGCATGAAAACGCCTTGCTGCATCATGTAGAGTAACATCATGTCCAAATTCAGCAAGAGAAGTCAGCAACTCCCCCCTCAACATTGCATCCAGGTGATTTTCACCATCCTTTGGATCCCAACCTAACTTTCTGTAAAGAAATTCTGTAAGGATACTAATCAAGAATGAACACCAGAGGACCACCAACAGCACAATATTTTACAAACATGGCACTTCACAGTGATTATAATTACAAGGAAATAATTGATAGCAACATAAATTTGAAAATACAGATATGCACCCAACAATTTGAACATTAACTCAAGTCACCGTATGATGTCTAAACTATGACATATATAGGGACATGCACAGTTTAAGGTACAAATATGCATCATATAAAACTTATGGAATGGATGATGATGTATAGCTTTCTGGTGGGGATTAGGCAAGGTATCATTGCAGCATATCATCTAAATGCATGTGAATTATTTATTACCGTAGACTCAGAATGCACCAAAACCACTTCTTTCATCTGGAAACCCCGACCCCCGCCCCCCCCCCCCCCCCTCCACCAAATATATATATATACATACAATGCATAGCAAATACATACACATGAATGCAACATGTTGTAACAATATATCATATCAATGCATGTGAATTATTTGTATATGTAGACTCAAAAAGCACCAAACCCACTACTTTCCCTGATCCCAAGCAAGGTCTATAGTGGGCTGAGGCCCAGACCACTGTTGACCCCAGAAAGGATCTGGAAAGCAGAGAGTGTGAATGTGCACCAAAAATCACAGGGATCCTTTGTAAATGCATACATAGCAAACACATAATATTCCTTAGGATTGAGTTATTCAAATATTGATTGCTGCTTAAAAAAATGGTACCATAATCTTAGCTTAATGAGAAGATTGTAAAACATTAAGTATGGTTGAGCATGAAAAACCTTGATTCGCCCTTCCTCACTTCCAAACTCTTTACCTATATCCTCACCAGGAAAAAAAAAAAGAGTAAAACATATAACACCTTACCAACAGTCTAACTCTACTGTTTGGTGGTATCCCAGATTTCCAACAATAGTTAGATACTCAGCACAGCAGCCTGGTGTCTGGAAATTTCTAGTCAACCTTGTTCTATATTGAAATGGTTAGTATTTTGTCTACAATTGCAACATGTCCTTTAATGGCCAAGTGTCAACAGCTCAGCTGATGTAACCATATCACTTCATTTTCATAGTGCCCAGGAGAATTATGAAAGTGTAAGAATTTCCCATCTGGAGTTCTACTACTCAGGAGCCAATATAGCCTTGTATAGATCCACTCATCCACATCCACATATTCTTCTTGCAAGAGAAAGAAACACTAAATTTAAAGCATTTCACCTGATAGTCACTAAAAAGGAGGTCACAGAAAAAATATCTGAAACTTACTTGCACATTTCTAAGTTCACTTCTGCAAACAAGTCATCAACTGACAAACATAAATTCTCAAATAGAATATCCGATTTTTTACTATTATTTTGTAGAAGACTAGAAGTTTCTATGAAGCAATTAAATTGTCACATCAAAATCGTATAAACTAGCAAAATTTTTCCGAAGATTTATCTGGACTCATAGGTGTTTCCTACTTCAATAAAAGATGACTCCAAGATTTTAACCACTAAAAATAGTTAAATAAAGAAATATTCTATAGTAGAGTGTTCATTTTGGGAACTAGCAATTTATCATGTGCAAGGCATGTTAGAAATTATTTAGATGTGCAAACAAAATATAATAGAAACTAATTTACATCTATGATACATTAGTGCAAAAAGGAACCACTTGCTTCTTTCCCTCTTGATACGCTTGGAAACATAACCATGATTTTTTAAACTGATTTCATTACACCTCACTGCACGTTCCTTTTATGATTTTTTCTTTTTCTATTGTAAATAGATAGATTTTAACTTTTTATGGTCTTGAATATAGTTAATTTTGAAAAAAAAAAAAAAAAAAGACTAGACACCCATCTTTTACATTATGGGCCCATTCTTTGGAGGGTAAATAACTTATCTAGGAATCTTTATTTTCTTGAATAAGTGTTTCTTGATAAGTGTTTCTTGGG
This sequence comes from Areca catechu, assembly GCA_021397845.1. NCBI lineage: Eukaryota > Viridiplantae > Streptophyta > Magnoliopsida > Arecales > Arecaceae > Areca > Areca catechu. The sequence goes on from CM038042.1 coordinate 185,592,732, forward strand.
CAACATTTATCCACGTTCTTTATTCATTGAAAAATAGCTCCAGAATTTATTATCCATGTTCTTTTGAATTACTACTTTACCATGTCAGTTGCTAAGATCTATCTATATTTTCCATAATACCCTTTATTATATAAATATATCTATTATATATTATATTTATATTATATATATATAATTTAATATATCATAATATATAACATAATATAAATAATACATTTTATTTTACTATAATATTATATATTATATACTGTATTATACTATATATCATTAATATATTATATAATAATGATAAGTTATTTTATAATAATAGATTAATTATAATAATAAATAATATATTCTAATATCATAATAATATATTATATTATTATATGACTATTATTATTATATGATTAAGGGTATATTGTAAACAAAATAAAAAGATTATTTTCCTGGCTTATGGGAAACTGACTTACCCATCTCCTAAGTGGGTAAGACTTTCCTCCCTTTTAATGGGTAAATGCTATCTATGAAAAAATCATTTACCTACTTAAAAAAGCATAAGGATATGGGTAAGTTGGTCAATGAAAAAGTTGATCAACTTTTCCCTGATATTTACCCACCAAAGAATGGACTCTATATATACATACATACATTATCTTATATAATATAATATATATATATATATATCTATATATTATAATTATATATATATATATATATAATATATATATATTATAATATATATATATATAGGAGAGAGAGAGAGAGAGAGAGAGAGGAGAGAGAGGAGTAGTTTGTAGATAAAAGGCCACAAAACAAGCTACTCAAATCCTATAAACAAAATTTCCTTTCTATCATTTGAACCCTTCAAGGAAAATTTAGATGCTAGCTTCATTCATGCATTCACAAAAATTACATCTTTTTTATTATTATCTTATCATCCATCATCTGTCAAAGCCTTTTGCAATGTACGCATTTAGAACTTCATTCTTTCTAGTCTTATGCACACAACCACCAAAAGATTGTTCTATCTATTATATGCTACCCGTATTACATGCATCACCTTCCCCGGAAAAAAATACTTGAATCGGCGCTTTTGGATCCAACCCTGCATTAAAATGTTGATGTGTCTATTCATACTGTTGGTCTGACTAGCACCTTGGATATATAATGTGCCACAACAATTTGTTGTACATAGGAGATGTTTACATCAGTACACAATAAGCCCCTTTACATCATCAAAAATAGCCCTGTATATTGGTCAAAGTAGCCACTATTGGACATGATCACTGATCAAATTTGAATATGAGTATTCATACTTAAAAAAACATATACTTAAACACAGTGTCTAGAATTAAATTAAAAATTTATTTAATGCTGTTGTATGACTATTTTGCTACTTTAAGATGTCTTCATAGTGGTCATTGTAAAAGTACTAAAAACTTGAGTTATCAAAATCATTGTCCGAGGTGACTTTTTGTGTCATTTATTATCAGGATAACCTCATCAATGAAAGCATGACTTGTATCAATTTCAAAAACTAAAAAAAAAAAAAAGCTTCATATGATAAATTCCGAATTTGGTGTGTATCAGCAGAATAAACTAGCAGCATATATATTAAGGTCTTCAGTGCAGGGAGAGGGCTTACTCTGCAGAAAACTGGAGAAGATTAATCAAGAACATTTTTATGTCATCCAACAATTCCGGAGTGGCATCATATGCCATGCTCACAATCTGTAACTTATCTGTTCATGAAAAATAGTACTAGTAATACATGAAGGTGCAAGTAACTAAAATAAAAGTTTTAAAATATGGAGAAAAACGCACTGTTATTATGTGTGACACCACAGTGTATTCACACTCTTCTCGGTAAGCAGCCATCAAGGAGAACAACGATGACAATGTCAGCTTGCAAGCCATGCACAGGGAAAACAAATCATCCAGAATACCTATAATAAAAAATTACTAAAATAATCATAATGAACACCATAGGGAACAAGAGAAAGTAGCTTTGAACGATTTTCATATTACCAAATCGATCAGTTGCAGACAGTTGATTGGCCTCTATTGCATATCTAAGTCTAGCAGCAAGTTCATCATCATATTTCACCCTATAAAAACCTGTTTGGTCAACATTAAATTTGATCCAAAGACATCCACCTTTCCCTTGATTTCCTTTAGCCAACAAGCTAGTAGTATCACCAGAAGAATCAACAACTTCTTCCATCTCCAACTTGTCATATTTAGTTTTTAGTAGAAACTTTTTCTGAGCTGTATATGAACCACAGCATAGCGTTACAGGAATGATCCATTGGCCATCCCCTGAGGACCCACTTGACAAAAACTGAGACTGCAATGGAGGAGAAAAAATTGTTAAAAGGCACAAAAAAAAAAGGAAAAGCTACTAGAGTCCTCAATATGTTAAAGCAAATAGTACAATTGCCAACTGCTTTACACATAACGAATACAGTAGTTTCACCATGTACATGTTGTGAATAAGACTGCTATTTGTCAGGGATCATATGCAACCACAACTATATACTAGTTCTATTTGGCTGTTGCCCAATATTAGTTGATTTGATAAATTATTGTAACTTTACGGCTGTTGTTGCCTCGAGTTCCATGATGTCAGAGCCACATCATTTTCTCAGGCATTGTCGGATCTATTATGCAAGACACGTTTATCCTCAACCAGTTTACCATTATATTAGACCACTGCACTGCTCCCTATGCAACAATAAATATTATAGTTGCAGTGTCCCATAAGAAGTTACTGAGATCTCTTAATTCATTGGCAGTTGGCCACTAGATGGTTATATTCTGTCTGATTTATTACTTTGGATATTTTACTTTGGAAAATTTGAGGAATTGAGATCTGAAGCCTTAATGGAGCAAAGAAACCTACAAAATTCTGTTAACCATGGTCCTCAATTTTATAGCAAAACAACAGGATGGCATTCTTGTTGTCAACATATCAACATTATAGAAATAATTTGTCTTGTCATTTTCTCCATATCGAAACACCTTCTTACCCTCCTTCCCACAACTCTAACTCAATCTCTCATGAAAGCTCACATTAAATGATTACCATAACAATGATTATAAGTAAGAAGTCCCATGACTATTTGTAGGCAATTTAAAGCTCCTCTTCAGCCATTCACTTGTACAAAAGGCTACATCCATGGTAACTTTTAGTTATTTTAATCCTTCCTCAACCTCCATCCATTTGTATTTGTATTATTGACAGGCACCAAAATTATACTTTATTTATATACCATTCTGTAAGGGGCTCATTGATTTCCATTTATTTGGTTAGTAATACTCTTGTAGACAAGGTTAGGATTCTCTGGAATCAATTTAAAGTGCAGTGAATCAGTAGCATACTATAGGCACAACTTGTTGCACATGTATACATTATAGGAGTGTGAATACCTGTTTCTAAGCTATTTTTTTAGCCATATGATTTCTATCTCCTATGCTTTAGCTAATGCTGATAATATGAATCCCCAAAAGTTGGTTCAAGGTCTGAATATATGATCATAATCAGAGTGGTAATAATAATACAAAATATGATGGTTTAAACTTTTATTTTGATATGTGTTGGGCCTCAGATAAAATGGGCTGTAATCATTTCTATATGGTAAACTACAGTCTCTTGAATAGAATGGAACCTTGTAATAGTCTCATTAAAATTGCGAAACAGGTTGTTTGGGTGGTTGTTACTCTACGCAGGTCCGGGCTTTGACTGTTAGTTGATTACATTATGCTAGCTTTCATATTCCTATATGGTAGGTGATTGTGTTAGTTGTGATGTCATTCACTAAAAGATCCACTTAAGGTCATGGAGATGGGTTTTTTCCCTGCTGTTCTGCTCGCTATAGCTTAAAAGTTTGATCTCATTCAGATTTTATAGGCTTTGTTGGTCAAATACTTGTTCAGATTTACATCAAGCTGCTTTAGACCTTCTCTTTAGCTAATTCTCTGTCACAATTTTAAGATATTCTCCTTACCTATGATCTCTCCAGAATTTTTTGTTGGCACATGTTCAAAGCATCTTGATCAATTATTAGTCACTTGAATCAAATTCTGTAACCCCAAAGCATCCTTAAAACCTACTTGTCACTTCCTATAATGTATGGATGTGCTTTTTCTTTTTTTAATTTCTTCAATGTCACATTTAGGTGCAGAATAAAGAACAACACAGATGTAGTTATTGATTTTTTAAAAAAATTAGTCAACAAGAAAAACATGTGGTAGTGCACACTTTAAGTAGAGCTTCAGTATTGCATTATAAATAGAACCAGTATTAATAAATGCGATGATATAGGAACCCAAAATACAATGCTTTAAGCTTGCTGTGAATATGACATCATAAATTCACAGTTTCATGTATCATCAACAAACCTGCTCAAATTCCAACTTGCCATCTTTGACATTCACGGAGACAACAGGATAACCTTTCTGTTTTGTCCACGAATCCATTAACATCTTTACTGGTTCACCTGATTCGTTCTCAAGAACAGCCCATAGGTCTTCAGTCTTTGCGTTGGAACAAGCAAATTTTTTTATATACGAGGCCAATGATCTCTAAAAAAATAGTTGCATTTTGTTAGTCATACTTAAAACTAGAAATGTAAGCATGCTGGAGTATATAATATTGAATTGTGTGGCAAGCTAAGAAAAGAAAATCATGGATACATGCAATTTTCTGGTTGACATAACTAATTAATCATATTCAGTCATCAGGGCAAGGTAACAAATAGCTACATTTTTAAATCATTAATTTTTTGCTAATTTATAAATAGCTCAAAAGATTAAAAACGACCAGAAAACCACTGTAATGAAATATCATGTTGTCTATGTTTTATGTACTATTTGTATAAACCATTAGTCATGAGCTAATGACATTCCAGCCATGTTAAACTTGGAGAAGGTAGTAATCTCTCCATTTGCAAAAATGCAGCTATCAAGCATTTACATAAGGTTTGTATTAAAAAAGTTATTTTATGATGAGAGTTACCTTGCCTATAATCAGAACTCCGTTACGAAAAACAATGACTTGTCAAAAGGATTAGCCTTTATGATGAGGACATCAAGTCAACCTTAGTTCACTATGGGTCCCTGAGTTTTGAATCCCTTAGTCATGATTCAAATTTTATCTTTGAGTCCAATAATCTGGCTGTGTTAGCCATTTGAGTCCTGTATTTGGGCCTTGAGTTTTATTTTCAGGCCTTATTACACTTGAATCCTGTATTTAGAGTCGACTCACACCATTAGGGTTTATGAGTCAAGCTCGATTGTTCTTTCCAATCAACCCCGAACCCTTTTCTTATTTTATATCCTACCAGACTAATCCTGAACCCACCTCTTATTTTCTGCCCTTTCCAGAAACCTCCAGCATTTCTATGATCATAAGCTTGCATCTTGTTGAGATTAACATACTGCATACATTCATTGTGCTTGTTAGGTTTGTATCTTACTTCTGGCATACTCGATAGCATTTACTAGAAGTTCATTGTAAATTTTCATGTGCATGTCAAATAGGGTCAAACCTAGAAAGCCTAAATTCTGTTAGGTTTAGACCCAAAGAGTCTAATAAATTTCCTTCGATAGGAATGCCTAGACGAGTCTATTAAGTGTTGAGTACAATAAGTCCCCAGACCTAATTCATCTGTCCACACCTACATTAACCTTGCACAGCATTTATATCAGGACATTAGCCAAAAGATTAATTTAAGTAATAAAATCTATAAAAACTGGCTAATTCCCGAAAGAAAGCCAAGGAATTTATTGTAAGAAATTATGTTATGGTAAGAAGCTTCATGCTCGCAGAGTTGAACCTTTTAGAGTGATAAAGAAAGTAGAACCCAATGCCTATGTGCTTGATCTGCCCCTGGATTTAGGCATTATCTCTACCTTCAATATCGCGGACTTAGTTGAGTATAGGGAATCGGCAATGATTCCTAGTGAGGTTTTTGAACCTACTCCATCCTTTGAGAGCGAACCTAACCCAGAGTGTCCACCTATAAATTGGTCTAAGAGAGGAATACGGATCGAGCATATCCTGGACGATCAAGCTATCACAACCTAGGGCTGTGGCTATCAACACTACCTGGTCCTTTGGCGAGGTCGACCAGAATCCGACGATTCGTAGGTTGCTCGAGAGGACTTGCAGCACCTTAATCTAGACCTTCTTAAGAGATACCAGAGCCAGAGCGACCCTTACTCGACGGAGTCAAGTTTCTCCCATCCCGGGAGAATTGATGGGGACATCAGGTCAACCCTAGTTCACTATGGATCCCTGAGTTTCGAGTCCCTTATCCATGATTCAAATTTGTCTTTGAGTCCAATAGTCTGACTGTGTTAGCAGTTTAAGTCATGTATTTGGACCTTGAATTTTATTTTCAGGTCTTGTTACACTTGAGTCCTGTATTTAGAGTCGTCTCACACCATTAGGATTTATGAGTCAAGCTCAGTTGAACTAAGTTGGTTGAATCAGTTCATTATGAGTGTTTGTCATTTTGAGATTTTGTCAATTTGAGTCCTGTAATAATGTGAGTCAATTAGATTCACTAAGTCCTTTGAGTCCTGAGTTCAATTGAGTCCATTTGTATTATTCGGCCTACTTTGAGTCTTGTCAATTAGGCCCCTTTGAGTCCTATAATTATTTCATTCAAGTCATATTCAAGAGGAAGACCATTGGGCCCACACTCAAGTCACCAGCCCAGCATCTGGACTTCTTTCATGCTGCCCAAGTCCTCCAGGAGAAGCGCCCCAGCATACCAGCCCACAAGAATTCATGAAGTGGCGCCCCAGGCCCAAGCCCAAGTCCCTGGCATCCTCATTCCATCAGGCCATGATGCCCTTAGGCCTATTCTTCCTTTGGCGCCCCTCTAAGCCCAGTCCAACAAGGTTGGTGCCCAAGCCCAAGCCTAGCAGGAATGGAAAAGTCAAAGTAGCCCAAGAGAATTTCATAAGGAGCCCTTGACCAAGTCAAAGAAGGAGAGTTCACTTCTAACTAGAGATTAAGTTTTATTTCTACTCAAATTGTGTACTTCTAGTTCTAAGTAACTTTGTAATCCTTCTCCCTATCAAATTTTGTATTCCTATCCTAACTAGGAGAGGACATGGGAACATCTATAAATACCCTCCGGGAATTGTGTGATCCCTGCGCCCTGCCTCCAAGCCACCAGCCTTCTTCAGCCCTTGGCCGCCTTCCTCAAACCTCTTCCCTTCTTCTTTTCAGCGATCTAACCTTTTCTTCCTTGTTTTCTAACCCATGTTAGGTGATTTGCAGGTCTCTCAGAGTTCACAAATCCAAGGATTCCATCTGACTAGCTTTCGGATCACCGGATTGAAAGCCGCGAATCCACAGGGTCGATAGCTTTGTCTTCCAGGCCGCATCCGAGAGCGTAGAGCGAACTTTTTACGGATCGATCTACAAATCTCTGCCAGGTACACCCCCTAGACTCCTCTAGTAGCGATATTGCAGAAGAGCTGGTCCTACCAGGGCTTCTTAGCCTTGGCGATCCTGTTTCTTCACTTTTAGGGTTTATTTCTGCATGTCTGTGCTTCAGATTTTCTATAGAATTCCCTACTTAATATCTTGGCTTGAAATTCGAGATACAAACTCCTAACTTAATGCCTAATACACGAAAATTAATTGGCATGCATGAATAGTCCTGCATTACTTTAAGCCTTTGAAGGTAAAATTCACAGTTATGGTGTATTCTAAAGATCCATCTGAACCAAAATGCAAATTTGGCAATGATTATGTGGTACATTTAAAGTAAATAAATTTGTCTTGCGGAAAAATCATCAAGTTATAGAGGCACGGTTCATATTTGACTCAGGTTTAAAAACACACTTGAAATCATATTATGTTCAACAGGAATATTAAAATCCAATCTCTTCTAGCATGCATTTTGCTAATAACCTATCAAGACATACAAATCATTGCTTTTGTTTCTTGGTACTTTGAGTCTGATAACTTATGATGGACCTCTGAGTGCTGATCACATTTTCCAACTTCTGATGGGTCCAAGGAACCTAGCAAACTAACCAGGTAACTATGTCTTTTTGTGAGAATCTATGATATAGGTGGTGTGTTTTCACTCAGTCATCATGATCACTGATGATGAAGTGATGCCAAACTAGAAAAAGGCAAAGAAAGTTATTACACAGGACAAGCCTTTGAAAACCAAAATATAAAATTATATTGCATTTATCCACAGGCAAGTCAGTAATTAGCAATCTAGAAATCATATGATTGGAGGCAGACTAGCTATCAAATAAAGTTAACAAAAGTTTTTTAATACTTCATTAGCAGTTGTCCCAAATAGATATCGATAGTGTTGACCAGGAAAATGCAAAGCAACAAATCAATGACTAAAATCAACAACCATTCACTTCTAACTCACTATTAGCTCTAGGCTAAAATCTTTCAAGTGCATACCTACAAAAACTCAAAAAGAATACATGAAAAAGGGTTAAGAAACCAAATGCCAAACCTGAAAACAGTCAGCACCAAGGTAACTTTGCAACATTTGAATAACGGATGCCCCCTTTTTGTAGCTTATTGCATCAAAAATTTCATCAATCTCACTAGCATGATTTATATCTACCTGAAACAAAATATGCAATGCAAATTTTACAAACAAAAAGATCCATATGTAGCATAAGTAAATCTTATAGTCTTATACAAACTTGAAAGTTGTGATTCAATAGAAGAGTGCGAAATTTGAAGCATCAATTAACAGTTCAAGCTGTCAACTGAAGATATGACTGGTGTGCTTCATGTTGCTAGATGATTCTTATGATGATTCAGGAAAAAGAATCTTTATATTACTTTGAAAGAGTAACGAGATCGTCAAGCAAGCTTTTATAATTTTCAATAGAAACAAGGCAGAAGACTTCATCCATTCAAGGAACCAGAATAACAAATAACTTACCCATGAAGTCCATTTGTCATTTAGTCAAGTTCTAGTGTCCTAAGCTTACAAGTTACAAGTGAGCTATTCAGAATTCTCATGCACATGTTAGCCAAATCACAAGAATAGACTCATACAAATCTATCTCAATGTAAAGGAATCTAAAGCATGTATCATATCGTACCTGTCAAAATCATGGACTAAAGTAACAACTATAATAAAATAGCAATCGCTGTTGTAACAGTTTCGCAGGATCCCTATCAAGGTTTTAAATCCTGTGGGATGAAGATGCCGCAGTTTCTCCATGGAACGGGACACCCCATTGTCCGTCCCATCTTATCTCGGCGGTAGTCCTAGTCACACATCCGATAGATATCCTCCATCTCTCTGCCCTCCTCCTTTCATTTCTTTTTTTCTTTCTTTCTTTTCTTTCTTTTCTCCTACCTTCTTTTCCTTTTTCTTTCTTTTTCTTCTCCCTTCCTTTCTTTTTTAATTTTCTTCTTTCCTTTCATTTTTTCCTTTTTCTTTATCTATCCTTTCTTTCTTTCTTTCCTCTTTCTTTTATATCTCTACAAGGATGGGTTTCGGAGTCCCAAGCTTGTCCCGATCCTTTCCCGTGCGAATGGGATAAGATGGCCAGGACCCCCCGCCCCCCCCCCCCCCCCCAGGGGTCCCGCTAAGCCCCTATTATATGTACATGTACAAAATGGAATTAAATGACAACTCTTGTTTAGCCACAATTCCATGAAAATGACAGCTACCAGGGGTAAAAACAGAATTATATGACTGGTTCTTTTTCATCCAATAATATTTTAATTTCAATTCCTGTATCAGTTCTAGAAATAATATTTAATCCAGTAAACCTAATATAATAATGCTGTTCCTTAAATTACAGCCTATTATTTTCCATTTTGACAGCTAACATTGACTTTTAACAGCCATTGCTTGATCAAAAAAACCCAGCCAAAGGCTTGACTGGGTGAAGGTGCTAGCTTATCAAATCTAGTATAGCTCTTGGCAGTGGACCAAGTGACCCAGGATCAACTTCCATCTTCTCCAAGTTTGGGGGGTACGAAGTATTTGAGGAAGGGGTACCCCTTGTTGCATAGCTCATTACCTTTGGGTGGGGCCCATCTAAAAAATGGTCTTGACTAGCAAATGACAGCTGTTCTTCTGTTATGATGCAAAAAGGTTTTGGAAGGGGCACGGTAGACTACCTTGACCAAAAAGCTATCACTAGGGGATATTAGTGCTATTCAATTACCTTGACCAAAACAGATCAACATCATATACTAAAGGTATCAAAGAGGAAGAGTAGGGAAAATCATCAAAGAGAGGCAAATTAATGAGAAATGAGCACTGGAATTTCTAACATGTCATGACGTAGTGCAATCCAAGTCTCTTGGTGGTAATTTGGCCAGTCACTAAGACTAGGCATAATATGGTGCAGAAAAAGATGATTGGCCTTGTCCTTGAACTGGTATTATTGTTTCATCTTATCATCCAAAGCTTATTAACCAATGATAATCCTTGATCCCATTCTACTGTCATATGACATTTCAAACCTATTTTGTATAGCAGGTAAACTTGATGTTAATCATTCACTCTTTTTATTTAGTCCTAACATTAGTACATCCCATCTACAACCATTTAATCTAAACCTTTTAACAGTTTAACCCCATAGATATGTCACCCTAATCATGGTCAAGTCCAAATATGAAACCCTTGTTATGCTAAGGAAATCAGAGTTATCAGTTTTTTCCATTTATTTTTTATTATATAAAAATATATTAAGAGGGTTGACTGGCTCGAGGCTCTTTAGCTGCAATAAAGATACTCGGTAGTCAGCGTCAAAAAAAGTATTACCTCAATGGGATGTGATTCAGCAAGTGCATCCAACCTAAGGCCCATTGTAGTCTCATCAAGGAATTGTGTCCAAATTTTCCATTCAGGAAATAATGAATCTGCTGCTAAATAGCTGACCTGTAATACAATAGCAATTGGAAAAAAGGAAAAAAAAAAAAAAAAGAAATGTAAGCATTCCACACAAGCACAAATACCTAATAAATGACAGGTGAAAATTGATTTAATTACCCATGTTGCAAATCCCTCATTAAGCATAGATGAGTCCACCATTCCATTGTCACAAGATTTCCAAAACCACTGGTGAGCCAATTCATGTGCAACAACAACTGCCACCTGAGCAGACACAAATCGCAATTCAGGGTTTTTTCTTTTGTACAAAAGTGGGAAAAGGCATGCAGTTGAATGTTTCCAAGTCCGACATAAAGAAGAATATGCAAGATCTAGTTCCTTATGATCATAAAGATGAAAGGTCAATGACCATGTACAGCAATCAAACTATATTGAGGGAAGAAAATTATATCACGGTAAGTGAAGATCACCCGTTGTTTATTTGCAGCTGCCGAGTGGTGGGCATCGTATAGCAAAGCTGTCTCCCGATATGTGACCAAACCATAGTTCTCCATAGCACCAGCAGCAAAATCAGGAATAGCAACCATATCCAATTGGGAAGCGAGTAAGGTACAGCGAAGTATCTAAGTGATAATAAGTTACATGTGATCACTGATCATGGCCAACTACCATGAAGCTAATTCAATGAAATTATCATAAGAAATTCAGACGGCCTCTACATTCTGAAAGGGCCCATTAGACAACTTGTGAGCAAACAAAAATCAATAGGAAGTGCATCACAACTCATGATTGGGCAAATTGAAATGGAACCAAATAAATAGATTTAAAAACATCAGATATAAAATGAATAAAATTACTTTTTGTACAGATCCAGTGTCTTCACAGCAACATCCAAAGCAAATTTTCCTTGGTTACTCTTTCCAACCTGACAGTATACACGAACCTTAACCCCTGGAAAGATGCAATAAATCAAACAAGGTCAATAAAGGTTTTACAAATTCAAATGCCTAAAGTTTACAATGATTCATACCATCAGATGTGAAGTCTTCCAAGTAATCAAACAAACCAACAAACAACAGCCACCAAATAAGTGGACATAATCGGTGATTCCTGAAAAGAAAGAGTCTTGACAGGCCCATCTACTTTTTCTTCAATGACCGGCATATTTGATAATGCCACCAGCTCAGAGGGTACTTCCAATGTTATTTTGAATGTAGCCTAAACAAGATGATTTAGTAAAATAAAAGGTAGTAAGTTCTAATCAAAACAAACAGAAGAGGACAACATAAATAAATAACTAAAAAGCAGTGGAGATAAATATACAATGAAAAACTACATTAAACAAGCAACATCCCTTATATGTGTGATCGTATGAACTAATACCATTAATTTTCCTTCAGCATGGTTCGCATCATGCTTTTCAAGAAACAAGGAAATACAGGAAAAAAACCACAAAAAGTAAATGCTAAAGGTTTCTATTAAGAGGGCATGCTAAGAAATCATGAAAGCATGCAAGCCTTAGCTCAATAGATAGGTTACATGGAGTTCAGCCATAAAATCCATACTTTTTGTTGATTTGCCCAAATGCCTGCTTGTTGAGCATAATCTCTGTAACCAAAAAGGTAAGTCTCCCTGACGTGAAGTAGCCATGAGGTTACATGGCATATTTCTGTATCCAAAGTCGCTTTGCCTTTCAGGTTTAGCATCAAGATGAGAGCTAGCCACAATACATTTTTAGAGCCATAATGGATCAAACCCTGATCTAAAAATTCAGCACAAATAGCTGAAAAAGATTCGTCAATTAGGATAAATTATTGTGAATAGCAGAAATGCAGTTCACAAATAAAATAGACCAGTTATAATTGAAAATTGGTGTCAAGAGCCAAACAAGTTTGCTGATGATTTAAAAGAAAAATAAAATATTAATGGGCAAAAAAATTTTCAGGTCCTTACATATACAGCTACATAAGCTGAACATGAGTTAAAATTGCAAACTTACGCAATAGGATCATCCAAAGCCACTTCCCTCTGTTTAAAACAACTTCTGCAAACACCTTTTAAAACAGGTATACATAGATTTCTTTAGAAACGCATACTGGTCCTGAGTAGAGGTTTCCTAGCATCTTAAGCTCCTTCCCCTTAGGCAAACCTTGAACTTAGGCACCAAGTATTTCATAAGAAATTCTCTATTTCTCGTCCCAGAAAATAAAAGAGGAAAAGACTAGAGAGGACTGAATCTTGAATTGTTCACTTTTCTTTGCAAGCAGCGTTCAAGAAAACTTTGCATAATAAATTGAAACGAACAAAAAATTGAATAAGAGAACGCTTACAACAAGAAATTAAAAAGACTGATAAATGAGTGACTAAACCTTATGGGCAGGTTCATCCCAACATGGAAAACAGCGCCTGGCGTCGGCAGGCTCAAACTGAGTCACCGCCATGTTCTTCTTCTCCCCATTATGCTCGTAAGTACTGTAAAACAGATAAATTTAACCAAGGAAAAGAAAAAGAAAAGAAACAAAGCAGACGTTAACAAAGGAGAAGGTAAGAGGATGAAATGAATCAAATTACCTTCGATAGAACCCCTTCATCTTATCGTTTAGGGTTCCTTCAAACCCGATTCCAAGAATGGCCTCTCCTAGCGGAAGAACCTCGTCAAATTTAAACACCAAGATCCCGTCTTCTTCCACCGGGACGACCTCCGACGGGCGTCGTTCCTGAAAAAACCCAGGGTTTTAGAAATCCAAGAAGTCAAAAGTAGAAGAAAAAGAAAGAAAGCAAGATCTCTTTGAAGCGATTCAAGAAAGATTATTCCAAGCGATGCAATACCATCGACGAGCTTGGATTCCTGAACCAGACGGAATCGTCTTTGACGGCGAGCTCGGCGGCATGGAGGACCAAAAACTTGGTAGCGGCGACGACGTCGATCGTGATCTGGACTGCTCCCGCGAACTTACAAGTGGAGAGGTTGGGCCTGAGGAAGAGATCGTATCTCTTGGGGACGGCGAACTTTGGGAGCCTCGGCTGGCCCTTGAACAGTTCGACGCTGGGTTCCCTCGCCATCTCGCCCTTAGGCTGGTAATGAAAGATAAGACGGGTTACAGGCCTTATATTGCCATATTGGAGAGGCAGGTACGAACCGTGTGAGTCCCGTACATGGAAAAACGCTTTTGTATTGACTTGATATATAGGAGGCTGTCACTGTATTTGCTGTCCGAGTCGGTAGCATTCGTATTAACGGCCGAAAATTCTTGTGGCCATGTCGCGGATCTCGTTCCTCTTCCTGAGTGCTGCGAAATTTTATTCTGCGGCATCTACTTTGTTTCTCGGCTCTGTGCTTCATACATTATTATCATTTTATTTATATAGAATTTATCCATTATTCCGGCATCAACGTATCAGTCGGAAAACTTGTATCAAGCTTTTTATCTTAAATATATATATATATATAATAATCAAATTAATGGCAAAAAATAATACTTATGGATTAAGAATTTGTTAGACAGGTAAGCTTTGGTGAAGATATTAAAATATCTTGATTCTTTCAACTTTCAAATTTCTCCTCTATCTTCTGATTCACTTTGATAACAAGCACCCATTACGATAATTAAAATATCAAAAAAAATAAAAATCTAATATATATATATATATATATAGATATATAATGGCAAAAATAATACTTATGGATTAAGTATTTTGTTAGACAGGTAAGCTTTGGTGAAGATATTAAAATATCTTGATTCTTTCAAATTTCCAAATTTCTCCTCCTATCTTCTTGATTCACTTTGATAACAAGCACCCATTACGATAATTAAAATATCAAAAAAAATAAAAATCTAATATATATATATATATATATATATATATATATATATATATATATATTAAAATGAAGATTTCTATATTGCCAGATCCTTTATTTAACATTTGTCATCATTAAATTTTACCACCAGATAATTTTAATTTTTATTTTTATTTTAATAAATACATTAATTTTTTAAAAAGTCATATTAATTTATTTTCTTGGATTATGAAATCAATACAAAATCTTCATTGCCACTTATACCGTCTTCATTCTATTTAATTCTATATGAAACCGGAGTATGCTTCATTGTTGGATGGCGAGATGGCGAGAATTTTATCCCTAAAAGCATCGCAACATTTTTGTATAAGAAATTTTGAAAAGGTACATATGATTGTAGCTTTAATTTGTGAAAGTTACAAGACGTACGATTTGAGCTGCATGCCATTGTAATTAATAATTGAATTGAAAAAATAAATATTTGAGAGAACCCCTCTTTTTCAACCTTCAACTTAGATTTCAAATATGAGGTACAAGAATCAGATGAAGGGCTTCAATATAAAAATTTTATTATATTACCAAAAAAAAAATTATTTTAAACCTTTAGAAATTTTTAAAATTCTTAATATTGTCTTATAAAAGAAAGATTTCTCATAGGTTTATTTTTTGAGATTTTTTGATATTATTTTAATGGATTTTGCCTATGGCCATAGATTTCTTCTTCCTTTTTTTTATCCTTCTTTTTTTTCTTCTTTTTTTTCTTTATTTTTTTCATGCCATGTCTTTGCTATATTAAGGTATTCGCCTTTCTTCCATTTTGCACAGGATAAATGACGAGCGAAATTACTTAATTGATCAAGTCCAGGGAGAAGTGCTATTGGTCAGATTTTGGGCACAAAAAAAATCCTCTTAGCACCGTTTATTTTAATTTTTTAAATCCAATAATCTCTAGATATAAATTTATTGGCTTTTGGTCTACATCTTACTAAATCTTTCCACTATTAAGAGATTGTTACGATAATAAAATAATTGGAGAGAGAAGTAAACCCACCTCAAAAAAAATGATTTAATATAAAAGATAAGTTTCTATAAAAAAGATAAAATAATATTTTGACATTAATAATATTTTAATTAAAAATATATAATAATAATAATAATTTCATTATTTATAATATTTTAAATATTTATAATATTAAATAATATTTTAAAATATATTTTATGCCTCGTATGAATATGTGCTAGTGACTTACATCTTGGTCGGGAAAGAAAAATAAGAGAGAAAAGAAAAAAAATATGAGAAAAGGTATTAACTTTCTCTTAGTTGAAATTTTAGCCGAAATTTTTTTCATGAAGGGAAAAAAAAAAAAAAAAAAAAGGTAAACGGGGAATACAAATCCTTCAATTTTTTTCTCCAACAAATTAAGTGAAATTGGAAAGGAAGAAATTGAGAGTTAAGTAAACTTTTTTATAATTTCTATCTTACCTCTCTCAGAATAAAAAAAAGTTGTATCATATTTTTTCCTTTCCTTCTTTATTTCTAACAAAGAGAGAAAAAAAAAAAACTTCCAATCAAAAGATTTTTTTTTTTCTTTCATTTCTTTTCTATTATTTTCTTTCCTTAATAATACTTTCTGTTCCTTTATTCTCCAAACTCTCAACCCAATCCTTAATAAAATAGAATCATATCAAAAAAATACTAAATAAAATAGAAATATATAAAATAATTTTTTATAACAAAATGATAACTATAATTACAACCATCAAGCTCCATATCAATCTGCTCTTCAACACGAAGGGTGACTGATGTTTTTAGACAAAGCAACTTGTGGTTTGATGACTTCAAAGGGCTGTTCGGTTGGTTTGTTTTAACCCAAAAAAATAATAATAATAAAAGGTCATAATACATGTTTCTACAAAAATGTGTGTTTACTAGAGACAAAATATGGTTTTTGTTGATCCCAATCTCACAAAGCCTGGTTTTCAAGCTATGTGAAAGACTTTTGGATCCCTTTTTCTCCCTAAAACCAGGTCTCTAAAAGCATATCCCACGGCATCATCTAAGACTATCTGGTACGTATAAACCCTTTCCCTGTTCTTTCTTCAACAAGTAGATCGCATCTCTCTCTCTCTCACACACACTACACCAGCTTCACAAATATTATGTACTTTCAAAGGCCAATGACATGAATCCCAGTGTTGGCATAGAGTCCCTGTTTCGACCGGACGAAGCTATTGGATCACAGACTCACTTTCTGGTTCACCTATAAAATAAATTCCTGTCCGGAGATGCTCCAGCGAGGGACACCCCGATATCTAAGTCAAAGACGGGCTCCGGCTATAGAATGGAAAAGATTCTGAGGAGGATAAAATAGAGAGGAGAAGACTGATATTTTCAAGAGTATCTTATGCCTTACCTAGAACGTCCCCTCTTACCGTTATTTATAATAAGTTATCCGGCTCGCAACTTCGTTTTCCTTCCTGCAATTACGATAGGAGAGTTAATTCCTTCCCCTCAATTCGTAATCGTGAACAATTACTAAACGGTTCCGGCTAGGCCGGAGACATTACCGCTGGAGTTACGTTCCATGATTGTACTATAGAGGTAGTTAGGTAGTCGATGATAACCGTTATTTGTCACGTTCGTAGATATCTGTCTTCAGGCTTCTTTTTTGGAAAAATATCTGTAGTCGAATTGAAGGAACGCCTTTGTCTTTAGACTTTTTTAAGGCAAATCGGAGATAATGTCTTCGGCATAGGTCGGAGACTTTGTCTTCGACATAGGCCGAAGACTGTGTTTTCGGCGTAGACCGAAGGTTGTGTCTTCGACGTAGGCCGAAGGTTGTGTCTTCGTCTAGTAGTGAATATCATGTCTTCGGTATAGGCTGAGGGCCCTGTATTCAGTAGGGATCACAGGCTGATTTTTCAGATGAAGTTGAGAGCTTCGGCTTCGGCCCGTCCGTCAGCTGTTCGGTTTCTTCCGATCACTCCGGTTTAAAGCGCATGGTTTGGGAGAAATATCTTTGATCGGCCGAACCGGTGGCTGGTTTGTGCTTGAACTGACATATCCAAAACCCGGGATCCCAAATTATTTCTAGTTCTTTCTTCCATGACTTCCCCTACGTAGCAACTCTCACCTACTCAAGAGAAAAAATAGCAAAAATGTTTAAAATTTGAAGTCGAGACATTTAATCACCTAACTTGATGGAACAAACCATGTAAACATTTCCATCCACTTAGGCACTCATTTATTCAATATCAAGACCAAGGATACCATCAGTATTCCTTCTCAAATTGTTTCAAAAGGCACACCCTTGGTGATTCTGGATCGCTATCAGAACTCAGCCCCTGTGAGCTTTGCTCTATCCCTAACATGCTCAAAAACTCATCAGCAACAGAATCCGAGACCTCATCATCCCAGCTAAGGGACATGCTCTTCATGCTTCCAATCGCATAATTCAGTTCAGCTTCAGTGTCACTCAGCTGCATGGACGTCCCTGGCAAAAGTTCTGAAGATCCCATAACTTCTGCCTCAAGCAAGGAAAGGCTATGGAAAGCAGAGTCCAGTTCTTCCATTATTGAATCGTCAAGAAACGACCCGCTCTCTTTCGGATTCTCGTCCAGTTGGGAGAACTCTTCAACATGTTGATGTGGCCAACTCCCCCTCCTCCTTTACCAGCACCCAAAGGTTTAATTTCTTCCACTTTGGGTTCACCAAGCTTATCCTAGCGGCAATCTCTATCCCTTGTTCAATTACCACAAACTCAGGCTCATCAGACTCTTTCTCCCCATCTCCTTCAACCAGCTCTGGTGAAATGCGATTCATCAATTCAGGCGACATTAACTGTACAGACCTGAAGTCAGAATCGACATTGTCCATCTCCACGTCATTGCTATTCCCCAATTTCCATGAGGCAAAATCAAGACCTCTGCCGACTTCAAACTTGACATGACCTCACGAAGCTCCTCCATGCCATCCAAAGATCGAGATGCAAGGTGAGACTTATCATTAACGAGTAACGACATGACTCGGACCTAGAACCCTCCCAGCTATCCTAAAGGAATTATGCCGATCACCTTTCGGGATTTCGGAACCCTTTTCTTCTCGCTGCAAGAGCGCATTGAACCACTTTCCCCTGCCACCACCGAGAATCCAAAACTCACATTAAAGAAAGCACCACCTGCTTTTCTGATGTTTTTTTTAATAAAAAAATAAGAGATTAAATTCGGTATAACTATCCACATGTGCCCCTAACCTCATAGATAATGTTCCATATAAGATGCTTAAATTTTTATAATATTTTTTTTATCTAAAAATGAGCATATTAACTTAGTATTACTAAGATACCGGATAGTAAAATAGAGACAAAAAAAATGATCTCTCGCTCAATCCAACGTGTCATAAATTTTAAAAAATAATTTTTAAATTTAATCGAGTCATCGTACATGAATACCGTCTATCTACATAAAAAATATATATATATTACATAAACTTGGATGCAAATCCAAGAGAATATATACAGTGCATAATACTTCACACTACACCACCCTTTGTATTTCACCAATTTTTGATTGCACGTCATCCACCGTGCACATGCCCCGAGATTTGTCCTTCTGGTTCACAGCACGGGAGAGGGTTTTTTTTTTTTTTTTTTTTTTTTGGCAAGGAAAAAGGAGAGGAGGGGATTAATCCTCATGTAGCTACCTCCTTTCGGATCCCAATCCCGCCAGACTATATTCGATTCGAGCCGCACATGTTCGCGTACTCTTCTTATTACCATCAGTGAGTACGTCAACCTGACATCACTAAAATATCGGAGTAGTGCGCTCTCTCACCATCCCGATCACGTGTCCCAAGAAATACCTGGATTTAATCGAGTCACCCAAGGAATCATGTCTCGACCCCGTGATCGGTGAAAAATGAGTTTATGTCTCTACCAACCGAGCTACCGCTTTAACGGTAGAAGGGGGGGCTCTTCACTGGATTTAGTGTACCAGTTGATGCGGTAAACAGACTTCTAGGATAAATATTTTATAGGCCACGTGTTGATTGATGAATATGCGAGCAAGCATTTTCTTTTAATTTTTGGGTTTACGGCTGTCAGCGTGCAGAAATTTTAAACAATGCATTTATTTTTTAAAAAAACTATGTCCATATCCTTGCATAGTTAGGTTGAAAATTTTATAGTAGTCAGACCTCTTGGTTCATCTAATTTATATTTTCTTTTGATGTGTCCAAATCCAATCTAAATTCTAAGTTTTGAGATAAAAAAATTCTTCATATAATTTGGATTTGTTGCCGCTGAATCTCTCGAATCAGGCTCTCTCGATCGAGCTTGCTGGAGTACGCATCTCCCGGTTCCTGTAAAAAAGGTCCTATGGGCCGGTGGTGTTCCGGCGAGGGATACTCCGATGGCTAAGTCAGTGGGAGACTTGGAGCAACAGAATGAAGGGATCACAAAGGAGATAGCTCGTGGGGAAGAAGAGCATGCTTACCTTGGGGTCCCCTTTTACCTTATATAGGTGCGGAACTTTACCAGAATATATTAAGGGCTAGGCTGGAAATGGCTGATTTGTCATTAGAGAAATCTTGGTAGTGGTCAGGTGGCACCATGAGGGAGTAGCACCGTGAGATCTACAGAGTAGTGGTGCTAAGATGTCAGAAATCGATTGTAACAAAATCTGGTACCAGCTGGAACGGGTCCCTGGGACCTCGGGCCATCCATGGAGCAGCCTGTTTTGGATCGATATGGGTCTAGCTGAAGTGGATCGGTCAGACCTCTGGTGGGTCGGTCGGACCTAGCTGAAGGGCCAACGGCTCCAGTCTAGTTCGGAGGGTGGTCGGTTGTGTATAACAGTTGTCCCCTTGCTCTTGGCCTTCGGGAGGGCATGTAGCTTCAAAGGGCGAGAGCATCATTCTCGCATTGAATGCATTTGTCCTTGAAGGGAGTGTGGATCTAATCAGGTGTGCTGCGCCTGGTCACTCCCCACTCCAGAAGCTCGCGCCTGCGATAGGTGTCGATTCCGCATTGAAAGCGAAGGGAGTGGTAGTTAATGCAAAAGGGGTGCAATGATGAGTGGCCAACTCGGCCCGCTCGATCATCGGGCCTCGGAGGTGATTTGGATGACGTGACAATATCTAGATGGTTGGTGCCACGCTGGGGACGACCCATTCACCGCTAATCCGGCGATCACACGGATCGCGGCCAAACTGTGCCTCCTTCTATCGCATCGGCTTCCACTACGTGGGGAGTTGTGCCGCCTGACACCCGGGTCGCGACACTAGAGGAATGGTGACAATCGCTTCCCTTAAGGGCTATATAAGGGGATGTTGAGACTGTGGGCGAAGCCTTTGCCGCATTCACCCTTGGAGAGAGATCTCGGCTCGCTCCAGCGTCTTCAACCTTTTAGGAAACCCACCCCTCAGTTCAGTTCTTCTTTCCTCCAAGCCCCTTAACAATGGTCTCCGGTAGTCGGAGCTTTAGCCGTAGGATAGAGGGACTACGTCCCAGCCATGTCCAATCTGAACTAGTGCGGAATCGGGTAAAGGCCATTACGGTTAGGTTCAACATTTTCTCCACCCTGCACCTCACCGTCCCGAACCAGGAGGGGAGGGTGACCCAGCTGCCGAGCCCAGGAGCCCTCCCGGTGTATGAGGACCACCTAAAGGCTGGCCTCCGATTTCTCTTGTGTGATTTCTTCGTCCGAGTCTTCAACCTGTATCGAGTCACTCCTGCATAGCTGACCATGAATAGTATTCGGGCCATCAGCTATTTCGCGGTCTTGTGTCAGAGGGTTGGAGTAGATCCTAGGACTTCCCTCTTTGCAAAATTTTTTATCCTGAAGAGAGACTTCTGGAGCGAGGAGTGGTAGGTGTTCGCCCCCATCCCAGACGAAAGATACTCGGGGGTCTTCCGTCAGCTATTAATGGGTGGAAGTCAAAGTTTTTCTTCATATACAGTTTTCAACCTTGGGGCTTCAACCCGTCATTGGGGGAACCAAGGTCGATAGCTGATGGAGGGAGGGTGGTCTTAATGGCCGACCAAGCCGATTTCAACGAGTTAGAAGCAGTCGGTATCACCATGGTAAAGGAGCTGCTTCGAGAGGATAGCCTCCGCTTTGCTGGAGTTAGCTGTCACGAACATTTAGGTAAGGTAGGAGTCATTGCCGTCGGTCTTTTTATTCTGTCAGCTATATTCTTTCTTTCCTCATCTGATCTTGTTATTGTAACAGGAGGAAAAATGAAGTCCGACCATGCAAGGATAGCAGAGCGGGCAAGGAGAAAGAGGGCCGCCCAGTCCGCGGAGCAGATCGCGGGCAGGTAGAAGAAACAGTGGGCGAAAAAATAGCCCACGATCATCATGGCATCGGGCTCCGACGAGGACAATATGCCTTTGTCGGAGCGGTTGGTGGCAAAAGTGTTGGGACCTCTGCCTACAGTCGAGGAGTCGGCCGTTCGTCCGGAGCTGGACCCATCAAAGCCGACCGAGGTGGGGATGGCCCTGGCCTCGCCATCAACCGAGTGGATGGAGGTGGTCCGCCCCGCAGGTGAGAAGAAAGGAGTGGTTGAAGGGGTAAAGGCCGAAGAGGTCAGCTTCGACACCTTCCAGCGCTGGCACACTCTGCACAACCCCCCGCAGGCCAGAGACCTGCTAAAGGGGGCCATCACCCAGTTCGACTGGGAGGAGACGAGCAAACGCAAGTTAAACGAGGTGGCGAGAAGCACCTACCTCAATCTGATGAAGGTACTTTTATCGCCCCTTCACTTTCTCCCTTCTTCTTTTCACTTCTTATACATGAATAATATGGTCCGTTGCTTGTAGCTCCTTCACGAGGTCTCGATGATTGACGAAAGCCTCGATAAGATGGTCCATGTAGCAGAGGCCTTAGCTAGGGAGGCTGAAGGACTGAAGGCGACCAAAGCGATGGCAATGGCATCGCAGAAGGCCACTAAGAAGAGACTTTCAGCTAGTTTGGTTGAGGTCGAGTCGTTGAAGAAGCAGGCAAAGAACCTGCAGACCCAACTGACCGCACGGGAGGCCCAGCTGAAGAAGAGGAAGGAAAAGGTCATGTCCTTGACCCGTCGGCTGTCCAACGAGGTGGAGCGATCCGCCATGCCGAAAGGAGCGTGCGGGCCCACAAGGCATTGGTGGGGAAGTATCTTACCGAGTTGAAAGAGGTGAAGGAGCTGGCGACGGAGCAGGTCCGCGACATCGTGGCAGAATACAAGGCTTCAGCCAACTTCAACGATGAGATGGAGGAGGCTGGAGCAGTGAGCTATGACTGTGGCTTCGATGACTGCTTGAAGAAGGTGGCCGAAGCTTTCCCTGAGCTCAACATGTCCTCAATACAGCTGATGCCCCGCCGGAAGAAAAAGAGGCCCGACCGACACCAAGGCTGATGCCCAAACCATTGCCGATGCGGGACCGGTGGAGGCCTTGGTTGAGGATTTAGATGCGGTGCAGGAGGTCGAAGCCGAAGCTCCATCGACTAGTGGGAAGGATCTCTCTCTTTTGTAAATTATTGGCATGATTTAGAATCAGCTATAAAAGTCTGTCTATATTTTGTACAAAAATTTTTATGGTCAATGAAATAACATCTTGATATTCATCTTTTGTTTCATCTTGTTGTTATTGTTATGTTTTTTTTTTTTTTAATGGGCTATTCCTACCTGAAGAAGGTGGTCGACCAACGGCCCTTTATGGGGTTGCCAAGCATCCCATCGACTTTTAACTTGGTTATTTATAAGAAATATTTTTAAGTATCGAGAGGTCGGCTTAGTCCGAACCCATCTCCTTTAGAAATATTTCTAAGGGATCTTCGAACTAGCTGTTTGTAGAAAAATACCTTAGATGTTTAAGGATCCTACAAAGTGCCTTCCGACAGAGGTCGAATTTGAGTTAGCTATGCTAGAGCCCTTGCCGATCAAGGTCGGACTTGAGTGGGCTACACTAGAGCCTTTGCCGATCAGGATCGAACTTGAGTGGGCTGCACTATAGCCTTTGCCGATCGAGGTCGGATTTGAGTGGGCTGCCCTAGAGCCTTTGCCGATCGGGATCGGACTTGAATGGGCTACCCTAGAGCCTTTGCCGATCAGGATCGGACTTGAATAAGCTGCGCTAGAGCCTTTGCTGATCGGGATCAGACCTGAATGGGCTGTCCTAGAGCCTTTGTCGATCGGGATCAAACTTGAGTGGGCTGCACTAAAGCCTTTACCGATCGGGATTGAACTTGAATGGACTACACTAGAGCCTTTACCGATCGGGATCGGACATGAATGGGCTGCCCTAGAGTCTTTACCGATCGGGATTGGACTTGAGTGGGCTACACTAGAGCCTCTACTGATCGAGGTCGAACTTGTTTGTAGAGTAAATTGCTGCCTTTATTGATAATATTTACGGAGGTTATCTACATTCCAAGGACATGCCACTTGTCATCCGTCTAGATGCTCGAGTTGGTAAGTTCTGGCTCGGATCACTTCGACTACCCGATAGGGGCCTTCCCTGTTAGGGGAGAGCTTTCCTTGTTCAGTTGGCCTGGATATCTCTGACCTCCACAGAACCAGGTCCCCGACCCGGAAGCTTCGAGCCTTGACTCAAGAATTGTAATATATGGCCATTCTTTGATAATAGGTAGCCATCCTCAGGTTCTCCAGGAGTCGAGTCTCCTCGAGCAAGTCGAGGTCAGCCCTTCTCTACTTAGAATTGGCTGGTTTGGCGAAATGATCAATCTCGAGGGACTGCAAGGAGATTTTCACTAGTATGATCGCCTCGTTCCCATAGGTGAGATTGAATGGAGTTTCCCCAGTCACCGTGCAGGAGGTAATCCGATAGGCCTAGAGTACCGAGTAGAGTTCTTCGGCCCAGAGCCCTTTAGCATCATTCAGTCGGGTCTTCAGGCCATGTAGAATTATCCGATTGGTGACTTCGACTTCCCCGTTGGATTGGGGGTGTCTGATTGAAGTCAACCGGTGGGAGATATGATACTGCTGGCAGAAATCTCAGAACTTCAGGTTGTCGAATTGCCTTCCATTATCGGTGATGACTGCCTGCAGTATGCCGAACCGATAGATGATGCAGTTTTGGATGAAGGTCTCCACCTTGACCTCGGTAATCTGCGCCAATGGTTCAGCTTCCACCCACTTAGTGAAGTAGTCGATAGCTACGATTAGGAACTTCCGTTGTCCAGATACTGAGAAAAATAGCTCGAGGATGTCCATTCCCTATTGTGTGAATGGCCAGGGGGCGGTCAGTGGGGTTAGCTAACTAACTGGTCACCTTTGAATATTGGACTATCTCTGGCATGCGTCGCACCTTTTAACAAAGTTAGCAGTGTCCTTCTGGATGGTTAGCCAGTAATAGCCTTGTCAGATGATCTTGTAAGCCAAGGATCTACCTCCCCGGTGGTCGCCGTATATGCCCTCATGCACTTCTCCGAGTGC
Organism: Areca catechu; assembly: GCA_021397845.1. Classification (NCBI taxonomy): domain Eukaryota; kingdom Viridiplantae; phylum Streptophyta; class Magnoliopsida; order Arecales; family Arecaceae; genus Areca; species Areca catechu. The sequence goes on from CM038042.1 coordinate 185,617,816, forward strand.
ATATTCGGCATCCAATGGTTCTAGGCACTTGAGCAGTGGTTGCGTAAATGATCGCTTGTAAAGGATCCCGTCGAGGATGATATACTTCGAGGCCATCCAGTGCACATATTTGGCTTTGGCCCTATCTTCTGGCAGGGTTCCTTCATTGAGAAACGCAAGGATGGGGTCGATCCAACAAGCCTCTCGCTCTACTTGATGGATTTTCGATGTCTCTTCCGCAATGCTTGGACTTTGTAGGTGCTCCACAAAAGCTCGATCGGAGGGATCAGTGATGGCAGTGGCTAGCCATGACAAGGCATCCATCCGAGAATTTTACACCCGAGATATGTGGATGATCTCGAAAAACTTGAGTCAAGCCACAAGATTCTGCACTTTACTCAAGTACTTGGCCAGGGTCAGATCTCTTGCCTCGAATTCGCCTCTCACCTGGTTGACCACCAGCTGAGAATCTGAGAAGGCTCTGATTCGACCAATACCTAGTTCGTCAGCTATCCTCAGTCCTGCGAGGAGGGCTTCATACTCCGCCTGGTTATTTGATACTTGAAATGCGAGGCACAACGCATATTCCAGGCTCTATCTATCGGGGTCGGCCAGGATTAATCCTGCCCTGCAACCAGCAAGGTTAGATGCCCCGTCCACATGGAGTGTCCAAGCGGGGTCTGACCCTTCAACAATATCACCCCCAAGTGTATCGACCGTTTGCAAAGGTGTCTCATGTCTCCAAGTATATTATGCTATGAAATCGGCGATCACCTGAGCCTTCATGATCGATCGAGGCTGGAAGGAGATGTCAAATTTGCCAAGCTTGATGGCCCACTTGGCGAGCCGACCCGAGGCATTGGGGCTCCTGAGGATTGCCTTGAAAGGTTGATCGGTCAGGACGATGATTGGATGTGCCTGGAAGTAGGGCCGTAATTGCTTGGCTGCTATAATTAGTGAGTAGACAAGCTTGTGCATCTTAGGATACCTTGTTTCGGCATCGTGGAGTACCTTGCTGATGTAATAGACAGGCCTTTGCTAGTTGTTCTCCATAATTCGAACAAGGACAGAGCTCACAGCAGCCTTGTCCGATGTGGATAGGTACAAGTACAGGGACTCTCCTTCCAAAGGCTTAGCAAGTAAGGGGGGAGTCTTCAGGTATGTCTTCAGTGCTTCAAAGGCCGACCGACATTCATCGGTCCATTGGAAACGATCTGATTGCCGCAGCATTTTAAAGAAAGGGAGACACCTTTCAGCTAACCTAGAAATGAAGCGATTGAGAGAGGCTATCCGACATGTGAGTTCTTACACTTGCTTCTTGTTAGTTGGATACCCTATGTCGATGATAGCCTTGATTTTATCCGGATTGACCTCAATTCCTCGGTGGATGACCAGAAAGACGAGAAATTTTTTCGAGGTCATCCCGAAGGTACACTTGGTTGGATTCAGTTTCATCCGATGGTGCCTCATGATGTTGAATGACTCTTTCAAATCCTTGATGTGGTCGCTCTCTGGAGGTTCTTGACTATCATGTCGTTAACATATGTCTCCATGTTTCTTCTAAGTTGCCCCTCGAAGATCCTATTGATCAGCCTCTGGAAAGTGGATTCGGTGTTATTTAGGCCGAAGGGCATCATTTTATAACAGTATAGCCCTTTGTTAGTGATGAAGGCTATCTTCTCCTCGTCTTCCGGGCCATGCTGATCTGGTTGTACCCGGAGAAGGCATCCATGAAGCTCAGAAGCTGGTGACCGGCAGTGACGTCCACCAGTTGGTCGATCTTTGGTAAGGGATAGCTATCCTTCGGGTAGGCTTTATTGAGGTCAGTGTAGTCTACACATATCCTTCACTTTCCGTTGGCTTTCCTCACCATCTGACATTTGCCAGCCAGTAGGGTAGTGGGCTTCTCTGATGAAGCCAGCTTCGAGAAGCTTCTTGACCTTCTCATCAACCGCCCTTTGTCTCTCTGGGGCGAGGTTCCTCTTCTTCTATCAAACAAGCTTGTAGGTAGGATCCACCTTAAGCCGATGGGTTATGACTTCCGACAGGATGCCTGGCATGTCGGATGCCGACTAGGCAAAGACATCGGCATTGTCCCGTAGGAAGTCGACCAGCTCTGATTTGGCCCCCTCGCTGAGCATACTCCCAATCTGCAGGACCCTAGTAGGATCGTCCTCCTTAAGGGATACAAATATGATCCTCTTGACCGGTTCTCCGTAGGAGTTGGTTTTGGACATGGGATCAAGTTGTTCCAAGGTGGAGTGGTCTCCCGATTGCCTGTCATGAATGGTCAAACATTGTCTGGCCATCCTGCGATCCCCTCTCATCACTTTGACCCCGTTCCGAGTCAAAAACTTCGTCAACAAGTGGTATGTAGACATAATGGCTTGGAATTTGTTCAGGACAGGTTATCCCAAAATGGCATTGTAGGCTGATGTCATGCGGACGACCACAAAATTGATAGGGAGGGTTTTTTGATAAGGCTTTAATCCGATGGTTACGGACAGAGTTATTTCTCCCTCAATGCCAACGGAGTTCCCTCCGAACCCAGTTAACGGTGTTGGGAATTCTTGCAGCCTAGTTATAGGCAGGTTCATTCTGACAAAGGCATCATACAGCAAAACTTCAGTAGAGCTTCTATTATCAATGAGGATCCTCCTTACATCATAATTAGCAATTACTGTCGACACAACAATGAAATCATTCTCAGAGACCTGGATCTCTTGGAGATCTTCATCGGTGGTCTCTTGGAGATCTTCATCGGAGAAATAATTACATTAGAACCCCGAGGCCTCTTTGAGATGTCCTGACCTCCTTCATCCCTCCAGTCGGACTGGCGATGGAGCCTGCCAACGTTTCCATCGGTTGGGCATTGGTTGGGCAGCTCTGTTTCTTCCAGGGGATTTATGGCAATAGAAGTTTCAGCCCGGCTCCTCTGAGGTCGGACGTACTTGTGCAGGTACCCCCACTTGATCAAATCTTCAATCGCATCCTTCAGTTGGAGGCAATCTTCTGTGATGTGCCCGTGGTCACGATGGAACCGACAATACTTGTCCTTGTCCCTCGATGTGGAGGGGCTTCTCATTGGGCAAGGCCTTTGTAGGAAGGTTTCCTTCTCTATCTCCATAAGGATTTTCTTCCTCGGGAGGGAGAGAGGTGTGTAAGTCTCAAACCTCCTGAGGAAGTCCTTCGACTTAGGGCTGCGACATCGGACCGAGTTGGTGCCATCGCTAGGAGGTCGGACTTCGGGAGCCCTATCACTCCTCTTCTTGGAAGTCGACCTCCCTTCAGCCTAGCATCAGCTTACCGCTTGTTCTTCTGCCAAAGCATATTTTTGAGCCCGGGCCAGTACTTCAGAGTAGCTTGTCGGAAACCTTTTGTACAGTGAGAAAGTGAGCCTGGACGATCGCAGCCCCTTCTTGAAGGCTGACATAGCTACATGCTCGTTGAGGTCCGGGATCTTCATGGTCGCCGAATTAAATCGGGCCATGTACTCCCAGAGGGTTTCTCTTTCCTTCTGCTGCACGAGGAAGAGACAATCCATGTTCCTCGATACCTGGCTATAGGTCCTGAAATGGAACAAAAAGAATTTTTCCAGCTGGGAGAAGGAATGGATCGTACCTGGTCAGATGGTGGAGAACCACATCCGAGTCGCCTTCTTGAGTGTTGCGGGAAAGGCGATGCAGTGGAGGACGTTGGAGGCATCCTGTACCATCGTGTGGGCCTTATAAGTGCCTAGATGATCCAGAGGGTCGGTGGTGCCATTGTAGGCATCCACCTCGGGGATCTTGAAGTGACGGGGGATAGCTTCCCCCATAATTCTGGCGGAGAATGGCGGGCAAGAGTCGTACGCCAACGCTTCTCCTCCTTTTTGCCGGTCGACCAGTTCAATAATTTGCTCCTCCATGAGTTGGAACTTGCTAATGTAATCCTTCGGGTCTTCATCGCGTCGCTGGTCGTCGTCAGAGACTGAGTCCGCGGAAGAGTATGAGGTGGACCTCACTCTCTTTCCGTCGGCGTGAGTCCTCTGCGACCTCCGGGGCTCCTGGGTCGTGTGGGAGCGGAGTCGAGGGACTCCTTGCTATCGACTTCCTTCGGCAGCAGGTGGATGACTGGTTCTGGACACCGCGAGCGGCTACTATCTATCATTGGCCGCATCTTGGAGATTCTGAACTGCAGTGGCAATAATGTCGATGTGATTCAGAAGGGTCTGGAACTGCTGTTGTCCTAAAGTGCTGGTAGGTTGGGCAGCGTCGTTCTCCCTGAGAGATTCTCCCGAGCTTGCTTGGGAGTGGCCTCTCCTGTTGGAGGTATTTTGAGTTCTTCCTTTCACCATCGTCTTGTCTAGCGATGGATCTCTCTTTTCAAAGAAGGAACACAATGGTGAAGGTTCAGCCGAGACCCTTCCTCTAGCGCCAATCTGTTGCTGCTAAATTTCCCAAACCGGGCTCTCTCAACCGGGCTTGCTGGAGTGCGCGTCTCCCGATTCCTGCAAAAAAATCCCACGGACCGGTGGTGTTCTGGCGGGGACACTCTGATGGCTAAGCCAGTAGGAGACTTGGAGCAACAGAATGGAGGGATCACAAAGGAGATAGCTCATGGGAAAAAAGAGCCTGCTTACCTCGGAGTCCCTCTTTTATCTTATATAGATGCGGAATTTTACTAGAATCTGTTAGGGGCTAGGCTAGAAATGGCCAATTTGCCCTTAGAGGAATCTTGATAGTGGTCAGGTGGTATCAGGAGAGAGTGGCACCGTGGGATCTGTAGAGTAGCGGCGCTGAGATGTTAGGAATTGTAACAGAATTCTGGTACCAACTGGAACGGATCTCTAGGATCTCCAGGCCATCCTTGGAGCGGCCCATTTTGGATCGATATAGAAGGTCGATCAGATTTAGCTGAAGGACCATTGGCTCCTGATTCGAAAGGAGACCGATTGTGTATAACAAGATTGGATGAAATTTGATTGATATAAGATTTCGCTTTATTAAAATCTCAGTGACACAACTTGCTAAGTTCTAGCTAGAGTCCTAGCCTAAACCTCTGCTCTTGGCTAAACCTACTCCGAACCTGGTGGATCCAACAAACGGTAGTCTGGATCCGGAATCCGACTTATCTGTCAACCTTTTCACTCGGGTTGGTTCAGCTCCGCTTGGTCGAGTCGAACCACGCCCGAGTGCGCCAAGATGCCAAACGTACACGTATCAGGCCGGAATCGCATAATGCCGTCCACGTGACAACTCTAGCATTATCGCACGCTTTCAAGAAGCCGCCAGAAACTTCCATCATGCAGTCGACCTCCACACTGTTGCAACGTGTTGCATCACCGCTTTCCGCACTTCCCTGTCCAGAGGCTTCTCCCTCTTGCTATAAAAAATATATCCAATCCCCCGTGCGTCTCTCCGTGCAAAGGAAAACGGCGATAGAAATCCGTTCGAAAACAAAAGTACGAAGGCGAATGGACCTGTTCGAGGAGCCCCTGTTCGCGACGCTGCAGCAGATGATGGAAATCCCGGAGGAGATGGAGAAGGCCTTCAATGCGCCAACCCGCGCCTACGTCCGGGACCGGAAGGCGATGGCGTCGACGCCGATGGACGTGAAGGAGCTGCCGGGTTCGCTGGTGTTGCAGATCGACATGCCCGGGGTCAAGTCCGAAGATATCAAGGTTCAGGTGGAGGACGACCGTTTGCTGGTTGTCAGCGGCGAGCGGAAGCGGCCAGAGTACAAGGAGGGCAAGTATCTCCGCATGGAGCGCCGGACGGGCAAGTTCATGCGCATATTCCCGCTGCCGCAGAACGCCTACCTGGACGCCATCTCGGCGGTCTCCCAGGATGGCGTGCTCACCATTACCGTCGAGAAGTTGCCGCCACCGGAGCCGAAGAAGCGAAAAACCATCGAAGTCAAGGTCGCTTAAAAGGCTCAAGAATCGGTGTCATGAGAATGTGAGAGGGAAGCAGGGTTCGGTTTGAGTGTCCGATATTGTAAGATCAATAAGCCGTTTTTCTTTTTTCTTTTGTTTAACCTATATCTCCTTCTGCCCATTTCTTTCCTTTTCCTTTGTTTCGGGTGGTTAAATGTTACGATGTACACACGTGTGATCAACGAGAACTCTGTTTGTGTTATGTATTTTTGTACTGTAAAATGATGTCATCTTCTTGCTTAATCTTTGGCATCATGTACGGCCATCATTCATCCTAAGCAATTAACGAAAGGAAAAATCTAAATTTAGGACGGATGGAATGTCCGGTTGGAAAATTTGCTCTCAGAATGAATATGTCACATCCCGATCTCAAATTCGAGCTAGATATATAACGGGTCATATCCTAGAATTTATTTTTTTTCGGACATGTAAGGCATGTATCAAAATATAATTTTAGCAATAATTATCTAGTTAGGCATAAAATCTAAATCCTAGTTTCTCAAAATATAATTTTAGTAATAATTATCCTAGGATTTATTTTTTTCGGACATGTAAGGCATGTATCAAAATATAATTTTAGCAATAATTATCTAGTTAGGCATAAAATCTAAATCCAAGTTTCTCAAAATATAATTTTAGTAATAATTATCCAGTCAGGCATGCACATAACATCTAAATTCTAGTTCCTCATTTGCATAACATCTAAATTCTAGTTCCTCATTAACCGGTTTAAAAGTTCGATTAATCTTCTAGATCTATAATAAAAATATAGAAAAATAGGAATTAGCTATACAGATTCAGTAAGTTATTATCATTTTCAATATACAACATAAATATGCCAATAACAAACAACAAGCATAAATACATCATACAATAAAATATCCAGTATCAAAATAATATAACCAATAATACTATATAAATATATATACTAAAATGCAATCGACACATTATGGATGGCCAACCATTTACTTCACCCTCCTAGTCTCTCAGATTATGGCCACGATCGGCTCGTGGCTAGTCCCGAAAGAGACTAGATCTTGTGTACACATACCGCTCATCGATCATGCACCAGTGATAGCCTCACTAGAGGCTTAAAAGGAAAACTAGCGATGCACTAGTGATAGCCCCACTAGAGGCTTAAAAGGAAAACTAGCTCTGAAATCACACGACAAAATATGCATCCTAGCATGTGCCAACAACTACCATGCATGGCTAAGGTAACTAGCTCATGTGTACACATACTGCTAACGGTCATGTGCCAGTAATAGCCTCACTAGAGGCCCAAAAGGAGACTAAATCTTTTTGTGATCATAGTCGAACCAGAGAGCATCCACACCAACACAATGCATGCAACCCAATACAATCCAATGCAAATTAAAATATACTACATACATTTAATATTTTATAAATACATAATATTGGGTTTGCCTTTAATTTTGATGATTAACAAAATGTTAAGTACATATTTTGTACTAATATTTCATTTATGGTTATAAGTTACAAGATACAAACACCTCAAATTCTCAAAATGGATGTATCTTGAAGCTAAGCAAAATTTATGTTTTAAGAAGTCTTCTCATCATAAAAAGGTCTCAAACATGTTCAATTATTGTTTATATAAGTGTATTTAAAGTTTGATTATATATTTTTATGTTTTTAAGAGTTTTGATATTTATTTTGGCAAATTTCAGAACCAAGTGTCAACTCATGATTGCCAAGTGTCGACACTTCAGTGACTGGCACGCAAAAATTCTTCACTGGCACGCAAAGTATCGACACATGAGATTTAAGTATCGACACCTGAGATACAAGTGTCGACACCTGAAATTTAAGTATCGACACTTGAGATACAAGTATCGACACTTAGAAACCAAGTGTCGACTCAAGGCATGAGATTTTTTGAAAATACAGAACTTGCAATTTGAAGGATTTTTGTATCAAGTATCGATACCTAAGCTTCAAGTGTCGATACTTGAAATTCAAGTGTCGACACCTGCATGACCAAGTATCGACACCTGGGAACCAAGTGTCGACACTTGGAAGTCAAGTGTCGACTCATGGGTTCTGATAGCTTCAATGGATCTATTTTTTGAGTTACAGATTTAGTTTTTTCAAGCTCTCAACGGTTAGTTTTGATTCTCCAACGGTCTTAAACCATTTTTTTAAAGTTTTTGAAGTATTTAAGCTTCACCAAACTCATTCATGAAACATTGAACTCCATTAAACACTCTAAAGTCAATATTTCTTCAAGAACTTCACTTCCAAAAACTATAAAATGAGAGATTCCTTGAAAAAGCTTACAAGTCCATTTTTTCATCCTTCCAAAAGTGAGCTTGAAGAAGATTCCAAAGAGAAGACAAGACAAGCATCTTCAAGAGTCTCAAAGCTTCCACATTCCACTCTAGAAGAGAGTTTGATTGTGTTTTTAAATTGTATCTTTATCTCTATATTTTGTTGACCTAGCTTTCAAGGGTTTCTCGAAAGTAGGTTGTTGTAGTTGTTGGTGAGCCAAAAGGTGCAAAATCAACTAGGGTTTAACTTGTGAGCCTGAAAACAAAATAAGTTGTAAAGGTTGTTGGTGAGCCTAGGTGACAAAACCAACTTAAATTTTGACTTGTGAGCCTTGTAAAATAAGTCAGCTATAATTTTGGAAAGATTATAGTGAAATTTTCAAGGGTGGCTTGGAAAGTGGACGTAGGTGCTTGGTTTGCACCAAACCACTATAAAACTTGTTGTTTGTGTGTGATTGCTCTTCTTACTTCTTGCTCATTATTTTTTATAATTAATTTATTATCATCCGCTACATATCATTGAGTTATTCACATTGCTCACAAACACTTCAAAGACCGGTACATAATTGCTTTAATTTTTGAAAGACCCAATTCACCCCCCTCTTGGGCTCCATTTCTGGGCAACAAGTGGTATCAGAGCATCGGTACTCTACTTGTAGGTCCAACGATTTTGAATGAAAGATCATGGCAACCCCAATAGGTATAGATGTTGTAGAAGGTCAAGCCTCTAACCGTCCCTCACTGTTTAATGGTATGAACTACATAAATTGGAGACATGCATGTGCATATTCATTCCAGCTCTTGATTATAATCTTTGAAGGACTATTGTTAAGGGAACTCATCAACCTACTATGTTGATTAATGGTATTCCTACTCCCAAAATGGAAGATGATTGGGATGAGAATGATATTAAGCAAATATAGCTTAATGCAAAGGCTATGAATCTATTATTTTGCACTTTAGATTCAAGCGAATTCAATAGAATCTCAAATTATCTTTCCGCAAAGGAAATATGGAACACACTTGAAGTTACTCATGAGGGTACACATCAAGTGAAAACTACTAAAGTTAACATGTTCATTCATACATATGAAATGTTTTAGATGGAACCTACTGAATCTATCAGTGAAATGTATACTAGGTTCACTAATATTGTGAATGGCATGAGAAGTTTAGGAAAGATTATCTCTAATGATGAACTTGTCAATAAACTCCTCAGATCTCTTTCAGTTTCTTAGGATGCTAAGATCATTGCTATAGAAGAAGCCAAGGATGTCAACACTCTTCATCTTGAGCAACTCTTGAGCTCATTAATGACCTATGAGCTCTCCTTGAAATAAAAGAATGTGGACGTTGATAAGAAAAAGAAAGTGATAGCCTTCAAGTCCACCACAAAAGAAGAGTCAAGTGATGAGTCCGAAGAAGATGATGAAGAAGATAAGATGACCCTCATTGCTAGAAAGTTTAGGAGGTTTATGAGAAAGAAAAAATATAACTTCAATAAGAAACCTCAAAAGGGAGAGCCTAGCAAAGAGAAAGACCAAGAGAAAGAAAAGGAGCAGCCCACATGTTTTGAATGCAAGAAACCTGGTCACTTCAAGATGAACTGCCCCTTACTCAAGAAAAGTAGAAGAAGATTGAGAAGGAAAGCTATGATGACAACCTGGAGCGACAGCGATGATTCAAGCTCTGAAGAAGAATAGCAAGAGGTTGCAAATTTCTGTCTAATGGCCAACAATGATGAGGTAATATCTGAACCTGAAGAAAAGTTTACTTTTGATGAATTGTATGAAGTTTTTGATGAACTCATGATTGAATTTCAAAAACTTAAACTAAAGCATAAAGAACTAAAGAAGCAAAATTTGGATTTAGTTAAATTAAATAATAAGTTTTTAATTAAAAATGATTGCTTACTTGAAGAAAATAAAAAGTTAAATAGTAAAATCATTTTTCTTGAAAAAGAAAATGAAGATTTGAAAAAGAAAAATTTTCTTGCATCACATGAAAATTTTACAAAAGAAAACAAAGATATTTTGCAAGAAAACAAGAGATACAAAGATGAACTTGAAAAATTAAAACCATTTGTTAAAAAATTTACTTACAGTTATGAAAAACTCAATATACTTTTAAATAACCAAAGAGCGGTTTTTAACAAGGCTGGTTTGGGTTTCAAAATACAAAAACAACAAAAGTTTTTCAAGAATTCCTTTGTACCTGCTTCATCTTCAATTACTTGTTATTCTTGTAGTAAAGTAGGACATAAATCTTATTTATGCAATAAAAGGAAATTAAGCAAAGTTAGAAAAGTTTAGATTCCAAAAGGAACCATCACCACTAATCTTAAAGGACCCAAGATGACTTGGGTACCTAAAATCTTCACTTGATTTTGTATTGTAGGTGTGTCTTGCAACCAATAAAAGAAGATTATGGTACCTCGACAGTGGTTGCTCAAGGCACATGACTGGAGATGTGGAGCAGTTCTCCTCGCTTGAGATCAAAGTGGTGATAATGTTACTTTTGGTGATAATGGAAAGGGTAAGATTGTCAGAATTGGTAAAATCCATATCATCCACTCTACTTATATAGATAATGCTTTATATGTTGATAGTTTAAAGCATAATTTACTTAGAATTAGTCAGTTTTGTAACAAAGATTTTAAAGTTATTTTCGAATCATCCATGTACATTGTTTCTAGTTTTGATGACAATGGAATCAAGTTTATTGGTCATAGGCATGGCAATATTTATACGGTAGATCTTGATGATCAATATGTTCAAAATGGTCAATGCTTAGTGGCAATGGAAGCCAAGATCAACGAAACTAGTTGACTTTGGTATTGTAGACTAGGACATGCTAGTATGCATTTAGTTTCAAAACTTTGTAAAAAGGATTTGATAAAAGATTTGTCAAAACTTAGTTTTGAAAAAGATAAAATTTGTACTGCATGTTGACTTGGAAAACAAACAAAATCATCTTTTAAACCTAAATGAGTAGTCTCTACATCTAGACCCCTAGAATTACTTCATATGGACCTCTTTGGACCGACTATAACATCTAGTTTGGGAGGTAAAAAGTATGGTCTAGTCATTGTAGACGATTTCTTTTGTTTTAGATGGATGATGTTTTTAGCTCATAAAGATGAAACCTTTTCTGCATTCATTAGATTTTATAAAAGAGTTTCAAATAAAAAAGGTGTTTCAATTGTTTCTTTAAAAAGTGATCATGGTACAGAATTTGAAAACCATGACTTTAAAAAATTTTATAGTGAAAATGGCATTCATCATAATTTTTCTGCACCTAGGACACCTCAACAAAATGGGATGGTAGAAAGAAAAAATAGAACTCTTGAAGAAATGACATGCACCATGCTTTACGAAAATGATTTACCTAGATATTTTTTAACGAAAATCATAAATGCTGCATATTATATTTTAAATCGTATTTTGATCCAACTAATTTTAAAGAAAACACCTTATGAACTTTGGAAGGGTAGAAAACCTTCAATAAATATTTTCGTATTTTTGGATGCCGTTACTTCATCTTAAACAATGGCAAGGATAATCTAAGCAAATTTGATGCCAAGTCAGATGAGGATGCCTTTTTAGGCTACTCTATATCTAGTAAAGCATACAAGGTCTTCAACAGAAAGACACTTGTTGTTGAAGAATCCATCCATGTTGTATTTGATAAAACTAACCAAAAATCTTTTAGAAAAAAGATATTCTTGATGATGGTACAGGTATCCAAAGAAATGAAGAAGTGAACAACAATGAAGAACCCACCAAAGAGCAAGATAATAATCAAAACAATGAAAAAGATCAAATACAAAGAGATGAAAGTACTTCCTTACCTAAAGAATGGAGGTATGCTCATGGACATCCCAAAGAACTTATCATTGGTGATCCATCAAAAGGTGTAAGTACTCATTCATCTCTTAGAAATATATGTGATTATTTAGCTTTTGTTTCTCACATAGAACCTAAATCTATTAAATAAACTGAAAAAGATTGTAATTGGATTAATGCTATGCAAGATGAACTAAATCAATTTAAAAGAAATAATGTTTTGACTTTGGTTGATAGACCTTCTAATATTTCAATAATTGGCACAAAATGAGTTTTTAGAAATAAGCTTGATAAAAATTGTATAGTTACTAGAAATAAAGCTAGACTAGTTGCCAAAGGATACAATCAGGAGGAAGGGATTGATTTTGATGAAACCTTTGCTCCTGTTGCTAGACTTGAAGCAATTAGGCTATTATTGACATTTTCATGTTTTATGAATTTTAAATTATATCAAATGGATGTCAAAAGTGCCTTTTTAAATGAATTTATCGAAGAAAAAGTTTATGTATAACAACCTCTTGGTTTTGAAAATCATGAATTCCCAAACCATGTTTTTAAACTTCATAAAATTTTGTATGGTTTGAAACAAGCTCCAAGAGCTTGGTATGATAGACTGAGTTCTTTCTTGCTTAAAAATGATTTTTCTAGAGGTAACGTAGATACTACTTTATTTTTAAAAAGAAGAATAATGATCTCTTAGTAATACAAGTTTATGTGGATGATATTATATTCGGTGCTACTAATGAATGCCTTTGTCAAGAGTTTGCAAAGTTAATATAGGGTGAGTTCGAGATGAGCATGATGGGAGAACTTAACTTCTTTCTCGGACTCTAGATAAAGCAAACAAAAGAGATGATCTTTATCAACCAAACCAAGTACACGAAAGAAATATTAAAGAAGTTTGGGATGAAGAACACCAAGCCATTAGGTATACCTATGAGCTCCTCTTGTAGACTTGACAAAGATGAATCAGGTAAACCTGTTGACCAAAAGTTATATAGAGGAATGATTGATTTATTATTATATCTAGCTGCTAATAGGCCAGATATTATGTTCAGTGTCTGTATGTGCACAAGATATCAGTCTGTCCCAAAAGAATCTCATCTTTTAACTGTTAAATGCATACTTAGATATCTGTCTGGCTTTATTGATATTGGTCTTTGGTACTCTAGAGATTCATCATTTGAATTGATTGCTTATTCTGATGCTGATTTTGTTGGGTGTAAACTTGACAAAAAAAGTACCAGTGGAACTTGTCAATTTCTTGGAGTCAATTTGATTTCATGGAGTAGCAAGAAACAGAATTCAATTGCTCTATCTACAGCGGAAGCCGAATATATAGTAGCTGGAAGCTGTTGTGCTCAAATTCTATGAATCAAACAACAACTCGAAGATTTTGGCATCAAACTAACTAAGACACCCATAAGATGTGACAATACTAGTACAATCAATTTAACTAAGAATCATGTAAAACATTCAAGAAGTAAATATATTGAAATAAGACATTACTTCATAAGATATCATGTGCAAAACTTTAATGTGATGCTTGAATTTGTTGGTACTGATGCTCAATTAGCGATATTTTTACCAAACCCTTGATGATGCGGAACTAGATATGCATGCAGATTATTTTTATATTTTTATATATTAAGTTATATATTTGAATCCCAAAGATCAGACCAATAAACTAAGTAGAGAGTTTTATATGAAATTACGAAGCAATAGCATGCATAATAGGACCTAAAAAGTAATAAAAAGTGGACCGCCGAGGTTGAGAAGTCTCGGTTGGGCTAGTTCATCTCCAATAAAGCGACTGGCAGGCAGAGGGGGTGTACCTGACAATGGTTGATGTACTTGATGAAGATCATGGATGAAGGGATCGCTCTCACTCCCGGATGCGCTTGGAAAATCAAGCTGGAGACCCGCGGATTCTCGGCTTTCAACCCGGTGTTCCGATCGCTGCCCGGCTGGAGTCGTTGGATTCGTAGGAGTTGAGGAACCTGCAAACAACCTTTCAGGGATTAGAAATCGAAGCAAGGATGAAGATATAAGTGGAGAAAATAGTAAGGGAAAGATGAGTTATGGAGTTGGCGATCAGGGTTGAAGAAGTCTTCTAGGATTCGTTGATGGGTGGAAGCAGGGCGCATGAAACATGGAAGAAGAAGAAGGGGCTCACACAGAATCTCCTTAGTACACAGCAAAGCACATAGTAGTTGTTGTAAACTCAGTTATATTTCATGAAAAAAGTACTTTCATACAAGAGAGTAGAGTCTCTTAAATAGACTCTTAGAATTGACTCCCAAGTAAGGTTACATTAGTCATTACCAAGGAATCTGAATCCCATCCAAACCTTAGCTAGAATACATGGTAGGACTAGGATCTAAAATCCCTCAAATCACTCCCTCTCTCTCTTGCCTTGGTCGGCCAAGGGAGGTGACCCTAGTGGCCAACCAAGGGGTGGTGACAATAGGGTGGATGGCACCCTAGCTCCCCTCCTGGGCCTTAGCTGGCCCAATCTGCTTCAGGCTACGGTTCAGGGCTTTAGGGCTTCTAATTTGTCTCCCGGACTTCTGATTTCTTCTCCTAGGCCTTCCATGGTCTTCATAGCTTTCAGTTGGGTTGGTTTTCACTTGGACTGGCTGACATGTCTTCACTTGTACTTGGACTGACATGTACAAGACTCGGGAAGAAGACTAGCTCAACATGAGCTGACTGGTACATGACTCAAATGACAACTCAAATGGACTAGGCCCTTATTATAAATGGACTCAAATACTACTAATTAATCCATAGAGGGTTGAGAAGCCTCTGTCTTATTCTGGTGCCTTTGGTGTCCCCACCAATTCTCCCGGGGTGGGAGGAACTTGACCCTGTCGAATAAGGATCACACTGGCTCACATATCTCTCGAGAAGGTCTGGGTCAAGGCGCTGCAAGTCCTCTCGAGAAATCCACAAATCGTCTGACTCTGGCCGGCCTTGCCATCGGACCAGGTAGCATTGATAGCCGCGACCCTGGGTCATGATGGCTTGATCGTTCAGGATACGCTCGATCCGTTCTCCTCTCTTAGGCCAAATAATTGGTGGACACTCTAGGCTAGGATCACTCACAATAGAAGGAGTAGGTCCAAAGGTCTCACTGGGTATCGCAACCGGTTCCTTATGCTCAACAAGGTCTATGATATTGATGGTAGAACTAATGCCCAAATCTAGAGGCAAATCTAATACATAGGCATTTGGTCCAACTTTCTCTATCACTTTAAAAGATTCGGCTCCGCGAGCATGAAGCTTCTTTTTAGGCCTAAGCCTAATCATGACAAAATCCACTACGTTAAATTTCTTGGCTCTTCTTCGGGAATTAGCCAATTTGTTTCAAAATTAATGCAGGTGGTGAACATGCTAGGCACATACAAACTCCTAACATGTGATGCAAAGGACTCAAACTATACCTAATAGACTCGACTCTGCATTCCTATCGAAAGAGGTTTATTGGACTCTTATGGGCTTAAACCTAAGAGACTATAGGCTCTCTAGGTCTGATCCTAGTGTGGTATGCATAAGAGAATTTACAATGGACTCCAAGCAAATGCCATAAGGTCTTCCAAAAGTAGGTCGCAAACCTAACATACTCAAAGAATTGGTGTAACCGAACGACCTCAACAAAGTGTAATTGGACAGTTTGGGAAACATTGGAAGCCTTAGGATATGGTAGGAAATAAGAATCGGAGTCTTGGGACAATCCATTGGAGGCATGCAATAGACCTTGGTTACTAGGGATGACATTAAGATTTGAACATTGATCTATGGGTGACATAAGGTCCACTTGAAGGAGGGAGAATTTGATCATTGCAAGTGCAGGGTCTTTAAGAAAGGATTGCTTTGTCAGTTCAAGAAAAAGGTCATCAGCTAGGGCTAGAAGAATGAACTCTTGATAAGAATACTAAATGAGGTCCCGGGCTGAAACTAGTTCAAGAGTAGGATGGGGATCTGGTGGAAGGTCATCAGGAAAGTCTTTGGGAAGCTTATCCTGAAAGTCTTCTAAAATAATGTCTACTTCCTGGGATTATTCCTTAGGGACCTCCTCTATGGACAACTCTAGTGAACCCTCACTTTCATCTACTATGTTTGATCCTGGCTCAGCCACTCCTTCAAATTCTATAGTGGGTTCAGGATATTTATCTAGTAGTTCCTCGGTGATTTCAACCTTGGATCTATCTTCATCATAGTCCTCAAAGTCCTCTCCTTCGTATTCATCTATTAAACTAGGATCAGCCTTATACACTTCTACAACAGGCTCCTTAATGGGTTCTAGAGTCTTTTCCTTGCAAACTAATGGGATAGGAGTAGTAGGCTGGTCTAAAGGAAGTCGGCTAGGTTCGGACTTAGGTTCAAGGGAATTAACCTTGTTGGACTTAGATTGACTAATCATGAGTTCCCTCTGATATAACTCGAATTCCCTAGCTAAGTGATAGGCTTCCTATAGGTCCTGAATATGCTAATGAAACAGCTCCCACTGGATATTCCTACGCAAGCCATCTCAAAATCTAGCCATAATTTTAGACTCAGGTTCGACTGTGTTATATCTCCTACTAAACTCATTAAATTGGTCAATGTACTCAGACACAGTCATGTTCCCTTGTTTCAATTTGTACCATTGGTCTAAAAGTTTATATTCATAAAATTCACGTAGGTACTTCTCTCTTAATTTACTTCTCATGGCTTTCCAGGTACGTATTTCATCTCCTCCTCGATAACATTCATCCTCAATAACTGCCCAATGCAACTTAGCGTACCTGGTTAACTTATGTATGGCCAATCTAAATTTTTCCAACTCCGACATCTTAGTGTATTCAAAATACTGATCCATTCTCTCCTCGCAATCAATATACAACTCTTGTCTTCCATCAAAAGTGGGTGCATAAGGTTGGGTGTGTCTAACAGGTCTTTCCTCTGGGTCCACCAAGTATGGGTATGAACACCTAGGGTTAGACTCAGGGGCAAGATCATGATAATAGGCCCTTGGATCAAGGGAATTGGGCCTAGATGATCTACGTTTAGTATGGGCCATACAGGCTTCTAATCTAGGTTTCAAGATTGTCCATGGTTTTAGCCAAAGGTGAAGATGGTGGGTGATATGATGCTCCTTATTTAGTGCTCATGCAAGACTCAACACTGACTCAACTACAGCTACCTAGACCTAGAGCCTAATCAAAATGGGTTAACTCAACTTACACACAACTCAAATCCTAGTCTTTCAACTGGCCAGGTAAGAGATGGGATGGTGGGAGGCCTCCCTGCTCTCGCAAGGACCTAATTAAGGAACCACCGATCCGCTTAGGTTGTTTGACACTGTACCTCTAGCGTAGACACCAGAATCTAGTAATAGGAGATGAATTGGGTGCACTAGTCATCTCACAATGACTGAACCCGACTGATGGGTGTCCCTAGCCCACCAGGGCAAATTAAGTCTAGTTAATTTTAGATTAGGCTTGAGATCGAATGCAAGGGATCTGGTTTTGGACTAAGGAGATGTTATCAACTCCTCTCCTTATCTGACATATAGAAAGTGCCCTTAAAGTATTTTATGCAATGATTTCAGGTAGATGAAAATGCAAATTAGGGTTTAGCTATTTTTAAAGTTTTTTTGAGTATATATATATATTTTTTGTTTTGGGATTTTCTTAAATAGAAAGATAATTTGTAGATGATGATCTAATATGCAGGGAACATGCCAAAATTAAAGATATGCAAAAATTATACTAAAATAATCCTAAACTTTCTGAAATTGGATTTGCTGCCAAAATATAGTAGAACTATTCTCAAACAGTATTTCGATTGGAAGAAAATTTATAGATAGAAATAATTCTTGAGAAAATTCTAAAAATTAGTTTCAATTATAAGGAATTCAGAAAAATAATTTTCAGATTTTTCTGAGTTCTATGCAAACAAAAACAATTAAAATAATAGAGGATGTACTGAGAAGGCCAAGAATGCAAAAACCCTAATGAAACTCTTTATGTTCTTCTTCAGGGGTCAATTCACAGCGGCACCCCGACTGTCATAGGAGATCCTGTAGATTAGGAAGAGAGGGTCTTGCAGCCCTACTAGTCTCCTATGACCGGACGGCCATGGTGAAGCACCCGATCCGAATATCCAAAGAGAACCGAGCCCAAAATATGCTCTGATACCAAATGATGCGGAACTAGATATGCATGCAGATTATTTTTATATTTTTATATATTAAGTTATATGTTTGAATCCCGAAGATCAAACCAAGAAACTAAGTAGAAAGTTCTATATGAAATTACGAAGCAATAGCATGCATAATAGGACCTAAAAAGTAATAGAAAGTGGACCGCCGAGGCTGAGAAGTCTCGGTTGGGCTAGTTCATCTCCAATAAAGCGACTGGTAGGCAGAGGGGGTGTACCTGACAATAGTTTATGTGCCCGATGAAGATCGTGGATGAAGGGATCGCTCTCTCTCCTGGATGTAGCCTGAAAAATCAAGCCGGAGACCCTCGGATTCTCGGCTTTCAACTTGGTGATCCAATCACTGCCCGGTTAGAGTTGTTGGACCTGCAAACAACCTTTCGGGGTTAGAAATCGAAGCAAGGATGAAGATATAAGTGGAGAAAATAGTAAGGAAAATATGAGTTATGGAGTTGGCGGCTAGGGTTGGAGAAGCCTTCTAGGATTCGTTGATGGCTGGAAGCAGGGCGCAGGGAACATGGAAGAAGAAGGGGCTCACACAGAATCTCCTTAGCACACAGCAAAGCACACAGCAGTTGTTGTAAACTCAGTTATATTTCATGAAAAAAATAACTTCATACAAGAGAGTTTAGTCTCTTAAATAGACTCTTAGACTTTGCTCCCAAGTAAGGTTACATTAGTCATTACCTAGGAATCTGAATCCCACCCAAACCTTAGCTAGAATACATGGTAGGACTAGGATCTAAAATCCCTCAAATCACTCCCTCTCTCTCTTGCCTTGGTCGGCCAAGGGAGGTGACCCTAGTGGCCGACCAAGGGGTGGTGACCATAGGGTGGATGGCGCCCTAGCTCCCCTCCTGGGCTTTGGCTGGCCCAATATGCTTCAAGCTACGGTTCAGGACTTCAGTGCTTCTGATTTGTCTCCCGGGCTTCTGATTTCTTCTCCTAGGCCTTCCATGGTCTTCATAGCTTCCAGTTGGGGTAGGTCTTCACTTGGACTGGCTGACATGTCTTCACTTGTACTTGGACTGACATGTACAGGACTCAGGAAGAAGACTAGCTCAACATGAGCTAACTGGTATAGGACTCAAATGACAACTCAAATGGACTAAGCCCTTATTACAAATGGACTCAAATACTACTAATTAATCCATAGAGGGTTGAGAAGTCTTTGTCTTATTCTGGTGCCTCTGGTGTCCCCATCACTTGAGTGAAGAAAGGTTTTGCATATTAGAAGAGAGTTAGGAATCATAGACCACTTTTCTTAGAACTCTCTCAAATTTTATTCTTGACCAATTCTTAATGCTCAAATTCATATTCCTTAAGTCCTAAACTCTTCACCGGAGTCCCCCCGATTTTTGAAAACTTTTACTAACTTTTTCTTAGAATTTTCTTAGCCAAGTGTCGACACTTGACCTTTGGCGAAGTGTTGACACCTGACCAAGTGTCGACACTTGATAAATTCCAAGTGTCGACACTCAGGCTGAAATTCCTATTTTCTAGGGCATCGATCGAATCTTTTGTTTTGTCTTTTCTTCTTTCCTCCCGTGCCCCAGTGGTCCCCCAACAGTCCTTAGCTTGTGAAATAGTGCTCTTCCCTTTATGCCCCCCAAAATTTGGTAAATCCCATCTCATTCCTTCACATTTTTCATTTGATTCATGATTTTTTCACCGTTCTTCACCAATCTCTTTGTGATTTGCCCCTTTTTCCTGTCGTAAATCACTGTTTTATCCATTGTTCTTGGGTCATGCTCAGGTTCATTTGCTTTTCCCTCCTTTGGACCGATCTTTTATTGCGTGGATTCAGTTCTTACTTTAGTTTAGTCCGATTTCATTGTTCCCGTCCGATTTCTCCACTATTTCTCTGTTTTTTCACTGTTTTCTGTTGATTTTGAACCGCACTCTTCCCCATTTTCATTTCCCTCTTTTTGGACCAATTATTGTTGGAATTGCTACGATTTCTCTCGACCGTGAGATCACCCTCTCCACTTTCTTGGTCGAACCCTGCTTCTCTTCCCATTGTTTTCCTTTTTGATCAGTTCCTCTTTTTTGGTTGGACTGTGGTTCCTTGTTCCATCATTTTTGCCCCTTCTATTCCTTTTCCCAGCTGGTTATCATCGGACCTAGAAAGCAATTGGCATTTAAGAGGAAACATGGTCGGGCTTCAGTTGAAAGAAGAACAAAAGCCCGGAATGACGAGAATCAGACTGAGAGTACACTCCTTCTTCACCTTCTACTGAGAGAGTGTCTGGGAAGGTGATCGCTGCGGGTCGACGAGTGGATCTTGGCTTTTTTGACCGACAGGGTTTTCAACTGGGACAGGTTCTTTAGTCAGCTGGGTTGATCCCCTTCTGCACTATATAGGAGAAGTTCTACCCTCACTTGATTCGCAAGTTCTACGGGAGTCTGGACTGCAGTAGGATGCTGTGGAGTGCGACTGTCAAAGGTATCTGCATTCCAGTTGCAGAGGAGGTCCTAAGCCGTATCTGGGAGATCCCATACCGTGGGATCATTATTCCATCTATAAAGGACCGTGAGGAGGCCTTCAGGTACATTATTGAGTGAGATGACATTCACAGTGTGGCTACGATCATCGCGAATCAGCTTTCTATGGAGATGCACCTCCTGCACCATATCATTGCTCGGATTTTACTATCGAAGACCGGGAGATTTGACTTCATTACAAAGTGCGAGCTGATGATGATGGTATGTTTGATGCAGAGGACTGCAGTGGACCTTCCAGCTCTGATCTTGTACAGATGAAAGATGCCTCGACTCAGCGTCGTCACTGTTTACCCTACGGGATGGCACTTACACGATTGTTTAGAGCTTACAGTGTTCCTTTGGAGGAGGAGACCTCCAAGGACATCTTTCACACAGATGTGTACGATGAGCGGTCTCTTCACCGCATGGGGTACAGGTTGGTTTCAGGTCATTGGGTGCATCGAGAGTCTAGACAGGAGTCAGATGAGGAGGAGGAGATCCATGAGGCAGAGACAGGGCCATCTGGGCCTTCAATTACACCTCCTCGATCAGCACCAGCAGTAGCCAGCGAGCCAGAGCCTATGACTCCAGCACCAGCACCTGCAGCTTCACCTTCTGATGCTCCTCTGTCTACTACTGTTGGTTCATCTTTTGAGGAGCTGGTCAGGCAGAAGTTTGCAGATATCAGGAGTGAGATGATTGGCTTGGGAGTCCATACCACTCAGCTATGCATAGAGATTGAGGGCCTTAGAGTTCATACAGCTGAGCAGCATACTGAGATGCGACGGACTATGGAGGTAGGATTTGCACGTATTGAGGACTTACTGAGATCACTCCTACCTCCAGCAGCACCTATAAATCCACCTCCTACGGATGATGATGATGATGGTGACCACCATGAGGGACATGATGACACACTTGGTGGTGGTGACCAAGCTGATGATGGTGGCAATGGCAGAGAGGCAGATATTGTTGATGATGGCGGTGACAGCGATGATGGAGCAGATGATTTTGAGTTGGTCAGTTGTGAGGCCCAAACTCCTGCTGTTCAGCTTGATGATCCTTGTGACACTCCGTCATCGACTGCTCCAGTTTTCGTGACACCTGCTGAGACTCTTCCACCGCCATCCACTCATTCTTCTAGGGTTGTACCCCGTTTAGGACCCTCGACCAGGAATAGGAGTCATACTATCCCGAAGACACCTAGAGCTCTAGTTCCTAGGTCCAGGATTACAGGTCCTATTTCCTTTGAGATTCCATCTGATAAGGAGTAGCCTCACAGATGATCATTCTGATGATTGATGTTATGTATTAGTTTTTATCTATATTTAGTATTATCTATGTGTTTCATGTTTATCTATCTGTTGTACTTGTTATGTTTCAGTGTTGCTGATTGTATCATCAAATTTTGTATTGGAAACTCTTTTATATATGCAAATTAGCATTTCAGTTTCTTACTTGATTATCCATCTTGGTTCATTTGCTAGCTTGATTCATTTACTCTAATAATGATTGGAATTTGTAATGTTTAAATTTTGTTCTGATACTGAGTGTCTCACGACCCCTATTGCATTAATTTAGGACGAGTTTACTCCCTTTATTATTTAATGTTGACAAAAAGGGGAGTAAGATATATAAGATTCCAATTTTATTCAATTATGAAATGTTTCATATCTTGACTTACTTAGGGAGAGGGAAAACTTAACTTCATACTTAATTTGTACCTCTTCCTTGTCAAAATTACATTGTATGGGTGTGCATATGTTTTAAGTTCATGTTTATGAGATATCATATTCACAATTGAACAATTGAATGCTTATATACTCAAGATTTTGTCATCATCAAAAAGGAAAAGATTGTTGTGTTTGCCCATGATTTTGATGATTAACAAAATGTTGAGTACATATTTTGTACTAATATTTCACTTATGGTTATAAGTTATAAGATACAGGCATATTAAATTCTCAAAATGGATGTATCTTAAAGCCGAGCAAAATTCATGTTTTAAGAAGTTTTTCTCACCATGAAAAAGGCCTAAAAAATGCTCAATTATTGTTTACATAAGTATATTTAAAGTTTAATTATATATCTTTATGTTTTTGATAGTTTTGGCACTTATTTTGGCAAATTTCAGAACCAAGTGTCGACACTTCAGTGACTGGCATGCAAAAGTCTTTCACTAGCATGCCAAGTGTCGACATCTGAGATTTAAGTGTCGACACCTGAGATACAAGTATCGATACCTGAAATTTAAGTATCGATACCTGAGATACAAGTGTCAACACTTAGAACCCAAGTGTCGACTCAAAGCCTGAGATTTTTTTAAAATACATAACTTGCCATTGAAGGGATTTTGTGTCAAGTGTCGACACCTAAGCTTCAAGGGTCGACACCTGAAATTCAAATGTCGACACCTACATGGCCAAGTGTCGACACCTGGGAACCAAGTGTCGACACTTGGAAGTCAAGTGTCGACTCATGGGTTCTGACAGCTTCAATGGATCTATTTTCTGAGTTGCATATTTGGTCTTTTCAAGCTCCCAATGGCTAGTTTTGATCCTCCAATGGTCTCAAACCATTTTTTGAAAATTTTTAATGTATTTAAGCTTCACCAAACTCATTCATGAAGCACTGAATTCTATTGAACACTCAAAAATCAATATTCCTTCAAGAACTTCATTTTCAAAAGCTATAAAAAGAGAGATTCCTTGAAAAAGCTTACAAGCCCATCTTTTGATCCTTCCAAAAGTGAGCTTGAGGAAGATTCTAAAGAGAAGACAAGACAAGCATGTTCAAGAGCCTCGAAGCTTCCATATTCCACTCTAGAAGAGAGTTTGATTGTGTTTTTAAATTGTATCTTTATCTATATACTTTGTTGACCTAGCTTTCAAGGGTTTCTTGAAAGTAAGTTGTTGTGATTGTTGGTGAGCCAAAAGGTACAAAATCAACTAGGGTTTAACTTATGAGCCCGAAGATAAAACAAATTGTAAAGGTTGTTGGTGAGCCTAGGTGACAAAACCAACTTAGGTTTTGACTTGTGAGCCTTGTAAAACAAGTCGGCTGTAATCTTGGAAAGATTATAGTGAAATTCCCAAGGGTGGCTTCGGGAGTGGACGTAGGTGCTTGGTTTGCACCGAACTACTATAAAACTTGTTATTTGTGTGTGATTGCTCTTCTTACTTCTTGCTCTTTATTTTTTGCAATTAATTTATTGTCATCCGCTGCATATCATTGAGTTATTCACATTGCTCACAAACACTTCAAAGACTGGCACATAATTGCTTTAATTTTTGAAAGACCCAATTCACCCCCCTCTTGGACTTCATTTCTGGACAACACATAACATATTTGGTATATAATATCAGAGGTCAAGATAACTTACCAGAAAGGATTCTTTACTGCCAATTCGAACCTCAACTTTAATTCTGATCTATTGACAAGAAAGATGGAGACCCTGACAAGGTTAATTATATAACTAATTTTCTATCTAAAATAAACTAACAAAAGAAAATAATTCTCAGTCCGATCTGGGTCTTGGCCAAAACTCCGAAAACCAATTTAAATAATTTTATTATTAATTCTGACACACACATTTTTTTCTCAATTTTTTATTTTCTCTCTCCTTTCCTCTCTGATATTTCTTTCCTCTCTCTCTCCTCATCATTTTTTTTCTTTTCTCTTTTTATTTTCTTTTCCCCATTTTTTTTCTTCTCTTTTTCTTTCTTTCTTCTCTTCTACCGAACTCCCCTTCCCTCGTTCTTCCTTAACTCATCCGAACCACTCCCCCAGGTTGCCGATAGTGGCCATGGGGACGGTCATCGAGAAGAGGCCCGACGGATCGGAGGCGGACAACGGTGCAGCCACCAGCGGTCCACGGCTCCAAGACAAACCGAACCGAAACAATAAAAAAAAACTAGATTTAAACCCTTCTAAACCATAAAAGAAACCTCACCAGGCCTCGGCTGTCTCTCGGATGCTCGCCGAAGAGGAGAATGACGATGTGAGAGAGCTCGATCAGGCTCAATTCGGTGGCGGTGAGGAGGATTTAAAGGAAACAAACCGACGGTTTTCCCCATCGTTTGGAAAACAAACTCCACCCCGATCGGAGTTCCATCCTACCCCGACATGTCGCCGACCACCTCCCTCGCCCCTCACGACTCCTCCCTTGAGACCTCAGGCAAAAATCCCGGCCGGATAAGGGCGAACCAACCTCCCCTATTCCGGGCTCTATTTTTTTTCTGGCTTTCGAACCAAAGTCGGCAAGGGCTGTCGACTTCAACCTAAAAGGCTCAAAGGTTGGGCTTCACAATGAGACTAGGCGGCTCCAAACTGATGTCACTGAATTTGGTAAGGATATATACGGGGCGATTGGGTATTAAATTGTCTAGCCAGGATTAATGGAACCATCAGGGATTTTTCTCGTGCACATAACAGGTAACACATTGCAGAGGAAGAAAATTAAGGGTGTTGTATCCAGATTGATGTGACGCTCAAGCTTTGACAAGATTGCTGATAAGAGCTTCGCCTTACAGATTTAGCTCTTCTTCATTGTTTGATGAGTGCCCTCGTCCACTGGATCGAACTCCTTTAAATCTTGCAAGCAAGTCCACTCATCGGAAGGATTCCGATGGGGGGACACTCTGATGCTTAAATTAGTCACAGGATCTGGACTAAATAGATAGAATCGAGAGAAAATTGATTTGAGAGTGTGCGAGAGTTTCCGCTGGTTGAACTCACTTACCTCCCGGAAGCTCCTTACTCACCGGTATTTATAGACTACGATCCTAACCGAATTCAGTTAAGAAAGCTGTAAACGGTTAGTTCGTTAGGGGACTATCACGTGCACAGAATAATCGTCATTAATTACAGTTCATATCATTTATACTCTTTGACCAACTTATCAAATTGGTCAACATAACATCATGGTTGACTTATTAAGTCAGCCTTAAATATCAGTCGGCTATACACTTAAATCGGCCTAAACAATAAATTCTTCTTGGGTATTTGATCGGTCTCATACCTCTTAAGCATCAATCGGGCTTACACCTCTTAGAGGTTGATTCATTATTCGATCAACAATATTTATTTCGTTCGACTCAATAGAAATAGGTCAAGTTTGTCATAACTCAGCAAAGGGTTCCTGGTAGGATGGGATATTTAATGTTTAGTGAGGGCTTTGTAATTGTTCTCATGGTTGGTCTAGATTGGAGTTTTGAGATCAGATTATTGTGAATTATGTGTTTAGAATTTGGATGGTGACTATGCCTTGTGAGCCCCGATCATCCTGTTCAGAAAATACACCTTATTGTGGTAGGTGTGCTTGTGCTTTAAATGAAACCGGGGATACCCCTCCATCGGGGAAAGTGAAAAAAGATAAAATGAAAAAGATGGGGACTGTTTGCGGAAATCGGTATTTATTTCTTTGTGTGCACGTAGTTGATTAGACTAGTCACATAGTTCAATCAACTAATAGTAACTTTTTGAGGTGTGAGTTCGATTATATATATATATTTTTAATAAAATAAAAGGGATGGGGTTAGATCCCGGACGTGATCATCTTTGGACGGTTCTCCAATCCCAATCAAAAAATATTCGATATACGACGCATATTAATTTTTTCACAGTCGAGTGAATGAGATTTAATATATATCCCTAACTTTTTCACTACCACCGGCCAACAAGGACTCCAGGATTATTTTATTAATTTTTTTTATTTTATTTTTGGATTATTTTTTTATTTTTTATTTTATCTCCGGACTTTCTCGTCGAAATATGTTTAAACCAAGACTCGAATCTCTGCTAGCTGATTATGAGAAAAGTTTCACAACCAACTGAATCACTCACCAGTGATTTATATATTTTTTTTAAAAAAAATGCTAACACAATAACATTATACGATGGCTGGTTCGGCCAGCATTTTATGTGAACTATATTTTTTGCCCTCTAATATACGCACATCTGAGTTAGATATTCGGGTTCTAGAGACTGACTTGAGAGGTCGAGAGGATTATGGTTTCCGCTATAATTTTTTATTTTTTTTTTTTACGTACTCGATTTTACTTAACGAAAAGTGGAGGGAAAGAATGATAATTTAGTGGAAAGTAAGTTTTTTATTTATTAAATTAAGAAAAAAAATATAAAGAAATTATGAAAAAATATTTTTTATATTTTATGAAGAATGACAAATCATTAAAAAAGTGGATTTTAAGAATTTCAAAGGAAAGGAAAGTGATCATTTTTTTTATTTATAAAAGTATCTTTTAAAGATAAAAAATTAAGAATTTGTAAATAATAAAAAATAATATATATAAAATTATATATTTATATGAATATAATATTTTTGTTAAAATTAGTATAATAGTTATATTGATATATTAATATTTATATTAATTTAATGCTATATGTATATCTATATTAGTAAAGAAGTTAATTCTGTACTTCATGAATATATTTTATTATAAAAATGTATCTAATGGGAAAAGATTTGTTTAGTAATTTTCTTTTAGCCAATCATCAAACAAAGGAACACCTTTGTTTTTTGCCTTTTGTTTTTTATTTTTTTTATTTTCTTTCTCTCTCCTCCTCCTTCGTGTCCTCCTTATTCATTCTTCTTCTCCTTTTTTTTAAAGGCATGTAAAAAGAATGGGAGTGGATGAAGAGGGGAATATGGATAAAGAAAGACAATATGGCGTCGCCAAAGGTGGTGAAGGTGGGTAGTGCTATCGCATGGAGAGCCGAGAATGGTACTTTAGGGAGAGGGGAGGGTGGGTGTCGAGGGTGCAAGGGTGATAGAGGAGGTGGGTGGCATTGCCGTATTGGAGAGGAGTCGAGGATGGTGTCATAGGGAGAGGGGGGTTGAATGGGGGGTGGTGGAGGTTGATGGTGTCATTATGCAAGGGAGAGTCGAGAATGGTGCTGCAAGGGGAAGGGGAGGGAGGTGAATAGGGATAGGGTGTAGAGGATGGTATCTAAGGGATGGTTTGTGTAGAGGAAAGAGGTGGTGCGGCACAGGGATGGGGTTACGTAGATGAAGGAGGTGGCATCAATGTGCAAGAGAGGGGTTGCATAGACGAAGGAGATGGTGCTGGTGCAAGGGGTTGCACAGATGAAGGAGATGGCATTAGTGCACGAGGGGGATTGCACTGATGAAGGAGGTGACATTGATGCAAGAGGGTGAGGATTTGCACAGAGAAAGGAGGTGAGGGGTGCGCGTAGAGAAAGGAGATAGTAAGGATGTGCATGCAAAGGAACGATGTGGCGAAGGTATGCGAGTAGAGGAAGAAGGTGGCAGGAAGTGGTGTTGCGGGAGATGTGGAGTGTGAAAGAGGAGGTGGCGCACCGATGGGAGATGGGAGGTGGAGTGCATAGGAGATTGAATGGGGTTACAAAAAAAAAATCTAGCAAACAATAATTACAGTTAAAAATTATAAAATTATCTGCACCAGTCATGCACATAACTGGCTATAGAAAGTTAGTAGACAAATCTTGACGATCCATATTAAATTGGATGGCCAATATTTTTTTAAGTAAAAAACAATCATACCCCTTGAAACACCATAACAAATTTCATTAATAAATACATTATATTAAAATAGTTATATTACATTAATATAATATTAATATAAAAAATATTATAATATAATATTATATTTTATTATATTTATATTATTATTTATATAAAATTTAGAAGTAAAAATATATAAATATATATCTATTAAGAATATAATAGATATTTTATATAATTTTTTTAAAAAAAATGCATGCTTAACCAAGCACAAGTCACTCTAAAATAAATTACTTCAACCAAAAATATCAAAATTCTTTGTCCAAGAAATAACTCTTTGGAATGTAAAATAACTTTCTAAAAAGCTTTTCTAGAAAGTAGCTTTGTAAAAATTATTTTTAAGAAAGAAGTTTTTTCTACAAACCAAACAAGTTCGTGTGCCAATCCATCTAATTGTACTTATAGGACTCTATTTGAATCCTTTATGGGCCTGGCAATTCATCGAGGCAGCCCAACCTACTGCTCCCTCTGTTCTAGGGATGGCAATGCGACGGATTCGGGCCAGATGTATAACTACCCAAACCTAAACCTAAATATTCAATACGCAATCCAAACTCGGTCCAAACATTATCGGGACTGGATTTTTTTTATCCAAATCCATCTCAATTGGGTATCAGGTAATCGGGTTTACCTAGCCTGAACCTAACTGAATCATATTAAATATTTTTTTTTTATTTTTATCAACTTTAAAATCATCTACAATTTTATAAATTATACATACATTAAACAAATAAAATTAAACTATATTTTTAGTTCAACAGCATTTAATTTCATATTCAATCAAAATTTATATTATGAAGTTGGTAAACTATTAATTATGATCTTGTTTTGAATTCACCCGGAATAGAATAAGATGAAAAAAAAATTCCAATATATATATATATAATAATTAGAGTATATGGTTCAAGTATTTTAAAATTTAATAACTAATAATTATAATTAATAAAGTATATATTAATTATATATATATATTTAAATATTAAAATAATTTGGGTCGGGTGTATATCTATCCAGTCCCGGTCCAAATCTAAAGTTAAGCATTCGGGTTTTATCCAAATCCGGCCCAAATCCAGTCAAAGCGTTGATTATCCAGCCCAATCAGGTCGACCAGGTCTGGTACCCATGAATTTAGATTTTATTGGCATCCTTATTCTGTTCTTCTTCCATGACAGGAGCAGAAAGGAGTGGTGCTCGGTTGGAGGAAAGATTTATCTAGGTCCATTTGTATATACCCAGCCCGGAGTCATGATAAGGAATTAAGGATGTTAACTGGGCCTTTACGTTTGGGCTGACTTGGACTTCTCATGCTCCAGGCTGGCTGAGCCCTTGTCACGTTGGGCGCGCACAAGGCTATAGACCAGGATTATCTCCCATGATCTCCAAATGGGAATTATGGGATGTCTGATGTTCATAACCGTCCGGATAAAGTATTTAATTGCTGCACTGAAGTCAATATATCAAGAAAGCAACGACGGCATTGGGCATGGCATTTGGTCCCACAGTCCATGGGCCAGGATGTCCCAGTCCTTTCCCTGAATTAGAGGGGTCCTGTGGGGCCCAGTGGCCTCTTCCGAGTCCTCGCGAAGCTCTCAGAAGTTTCCATAACGTTCCAGGAGCTTGCAGAACAGAGAGATCTCCGAAGTTTTTAGATCATTCGCGACACTTTGAGAACAAAATCCTCTCCTTCCAAGTCCCTCTCCCACGATTCCTATTTAAACGCCCAAGTTCACCCTCTTCTCCAACAGCTGATGCCTGATAGGATCGGAGCGCGAGAGCATTTAAGAGCAATCCGGCTATTCAAGTAGTAGAGCGATGGACTACGGCGGCATGTTCAGAGTGAACGACCCCATTATTTCGACGCTGCAGCACCTGATGGACATCCCGACGGAGACGGAGAAGACCTTCAACGCGCCCACCCGCACCTACGTCCGCGACGCCAAGGCCATGGCCTCCACGCCGGCCGACGTCAAGGAGCTGCCTTCCTCCTACGTCTTCGTCATCGACATGCCCGGGCTCAAGTCAGGCGAGATCAAGGTCCAGGTGGAGGACGCCAACGTGCTGGTCATCAGCGGCGAGCGCAAGCGCGAGGAGGACAACGAAGGCAGGTACCTCCGCATGGAGCGCCGCGTGGGCAAGTTCATGCGCAAGTTCTCCCTCCCGGACAACGCCAACACCGACGCCATCTCGGCGGTGTGCCAGGACGGCGTCCTCACCATCTCTGTCCAGAAGCTGCCGCCGCCGGAGCCCAAGAAGCCCAAGACCATCGAGGTCAAGATCGCCTGACTTTAATCAATAATTCGAGCGAGTAGTTGTGTGATGTGATTTGGGAATGAAGTTATCTATCTCCGATTAGTTTGTGGTTTCGATGATGAGATGAAATGTCTTTTATATTTGGACGATGAACGACGGGTTCTTCCATTAGCTTCTTATTATTTTATTCGCACTGGTTTCTTAGGACCTCACCCATGAATTAGAAAAATTGTATCCGCCCAAAAGCTCGCCTTCTATCGCAAATTATTAAAAAACAAAAAAATCCACAAATTATGGAAGTAAACGCCAGAATAATTTTGAATACATTATTATTCCTAAAACGACATAATTTAGATGTCTGATGATAACGGAGCACGAAGCATTCCGTGGAATCTGCATCGGTTATATTCAACCGATACATAATCTTTGAAAAAATCGAGAGGTTAAGGGTATTGGAGATGTATGGTTGGTATATCAATGGTAGATCTGTCCAACCAACGCGCCCCCCGCTCCATTTTTCCTCTTTTGCGTTTGGGGTTTAAGTTGGTAGATTTAATCCAAATAATAATATCTACCCGAAAAAAAAAATTAATTAGATAAAATAGGGTGAGCGAAAGGATCTTCTGGGACTGTAACAAAAGTGACTCGACTCTTTTTTCAGTATTTGGTTGAGTACATCATTCCTAGGTGCATCATTCCTAGTCTTATCCAAGGGACAAATGGATTTTGATTAAAGAACTTGGCTAATTTAATTCAGGTTTCAGGATTAAATCGTGGAATTGTTTGAGTCGGCCATACTGTCATTTTTTAGACCTGAAATACGAGGAATGTAGAATTAAAATTGTTTAACTTACCTTACCGTTTAGATGGTTAAAAAAAAAGTTTTCTTCCCTTTTCTATTGTTATTGTCCTGTTAGAGCCTCAATTTACTTTCTCTCAAGCTCAGGGCATCAATTTGGTTTCTCTCAGCTCAAACTCTCTTGGTCCGCTTGCAAGTCTTCGTGATGCTCGGTCTCGATATCGCATGCACGAAATTTGAAAATATTTTTTTTAAAAAAAATAAAAAATATTTAAATATAAATTATAAATTGCTAAATGTGGTGGTTTTGGATGGTGAGCGTTGGTTCAACTAATCCTCTCTTTCCTAATTGGTTCCCTACTCGAGTCTGGGATTACATGTTTCAACAACTGGTCATCAACCTGTTGATTACCTTATTTTTTGTGTTTTAACTGGATTCTCTAATTTCTAGACGAGATCCATGTTTTGTAGCTGCAACCTCGGGCTATGGTGTATGGAGAGAACTTTATAGGAGGGTGGAATGCATGTGTGTTATAATTTTTGCCTTGTAATAATGTATGTTATAGGAAGTAGTATGATATGTCAATACAACACGGACTAATTATCGGCTCAACTGTTTATCAAACTCCTTCTGAATCAGGCATCTAAACCGGAGCACTTGAAAGGAATCACATGGGGCCAGTCTTCAATCTAATCGAAAGCGTTAGTCCCGAGGACTACTACTACCAGCTTCCAACCAGTCTTCTGTATATCAGCCAAAGAGGACCGGTCCAAAGAATACTGATTCGAAGACAACATTGGCTTCATTTCACAACCCGCACCCGCTCTGAATGGAAGAATACCAATGCAAATGACAAGGTGCTTCGGCTTATTTTGCGGGAGATAAGCCTGAAGACAGTCCATTGATTCAACACCAGCCCTTCCCGAAGAAAAAGCTTGGAAGCGAATCTCTGGTTGATCCTAAATGTTTGAACATGGATATGGTTGTTATGATCAACCGCGTGGCCACTACCTCCAGTCGTAACCATATCAAGATGGCCACATGGCTACTAACTTCAGCTCCAACGACTCCAGACTGGCCAAAATCGGTTGGCAACCATTTATGATTATATACGGGATAAAGTTAATTAACTCCATCCTAATCATAGATAGGTAAGCCTAACCATACTTTGGCACGACAACTATAAATACTGGTAAGAGAGGACATCTAAGGTATGCTATGCAAGCCTGGAAAAGAGAATACTTTCGTTATTTTTCTCTTCAGAAACTCTACATTCTATTGCTAGAATCTCCCTCTCTAACTTAGACATCGGAGTATCCCTCACCGGAAAAAATCTGGTCAAGGACCTATTTTGCAGGTATCCAAGGGAGCAAACCGGCAATCCAGCAGCTCCGCCCGGTCGACGAAAGTTCCACGTCAACAGATTGGCGCGTCAGGTAGAGGAGCGAGCCTTGCAGGCAAGTGGGTGTTGATAGTCTGCAGTAGCTCGGACTTACCACCTACTGGTAGCTCCCCTCCTTGAGAAAGGAGAGTATGAAGAAACCCTGATGGCGAAAGAAAAAACTCAAAACGCTTCGACAAGCAGGGACTGTCCTCCATCTCAGAGGAACGACCCCCCAGTGGAGAACAACGTTCCACCTCCCATGCTTGTGACGGGAAAACAGCAGTTCGAGGCTCTTCTGAACCGGGTTGACGCTCTAACAACCATGGTTCAGAATTTCCATGATGCAGCTTTCTAGGTGGGGCACTTGCCAGCCACCTTCAGACACAGTCATCGGTCTTGAGGGAAGGGAGACCAGCGTCATGAGTCTACCCGACTTTTCTCCTGTGATCGGTTTTCTTCCGAAGGCCGAAGCTCTCGGTATCTAAAGCTGACTGATGCCCGGCGGAGGGGAAAGAAATCTAGACGATTCTCTCCATCTCCTCCGAAGACTCCACTCCCGAAAGGGATGTACCGAAAGAAGCCCGCCTTGACTACAATGAAAAGATCAAGGCTCTTGAGTCCTAGGTTGTGAGGCTCAATGATCAGAAGAAGGACGGCGAGCTCGTGGCGTACGACTCGCGTCCCCTTTTCACCCCTCGCATCATGGCCAAAATTGTCCGTCGGCCTTTTAGGATTTCTCAAATGGAGTATTACGATGGGACTACTGACCCGCTGGATCGTCTGGACAGTTTCAAAGCTCACATGATGATTCAGGGGGCCTCTAACGCACTGCACTGCCTCGCCTCTCTCTATCCTAAAGAAGGTGGCTCGGATGTGGTATTCGAGCATACGTCCAGGTACAATCGATTTTTTTTTCTGAATTGAAAAAATTATTTATCCTGCATTTCAGGACCTGCCGCAAGATGCCCCGGAATATGGACACTCTATTCGTCCTTCATCAGAACGAGGGAGAGAGCCTTTGAGACTATATTTCCAGATTCAATTCAACTACCCTCAAGATCCACAAACTCAATGAGTACGTAGCCATGTCCGCTTTTAAGAAGGGGCTCCGATCATCCAGGCTTACCTTCTTCCTGGATAAAAGATTCCCAATAAGCTATGCTGAGCTCCTGTTAAGGGCTCAGAAATATGCCGATGCTGAAGAGCAAGCAGCAAACCGACGACTGGCTGAAGGAAAGTCTATTCCGAAGAAGAAGAAAAATAAGGGGATGGATCCCCCTGCACCCAACAACAACAACTTTACCCGACGATGAAGTCCCAAGCCTAGAGCACCGGGCAGAAGATTCGATTTTTATACCCCCTTCAATCTTTCCAGAGAGAGGATTATGATGGAGATAGAAAAATAAAGCTATCTCCAACGGTCGCGTCCCATGAAGGCATCCTCTTCTGCAAGAAACGAATAAATACTGCAGATTTCACCGGGACCACGGCTACAACACTGAGGACTGTATCCAACTCAAGGATGCCATTGAAGATCTGATCAATATGGATTATTTAGGACGGTATGTCGATCGCCCAGAATCTCGGCCTGAGGCTATGGCCCCAGAGGGCCTTTGAAGAAATTGAATTACCTAACCAAAGACCCACTGATGGAAGGGTGGGAATGCTACATCAACCAATCAACTGGAGGAGAGCCGAAGACGATGCTCCGAAATGGCCAAGGATAACAACTCCATACTTTTCTCTGATGATGACCTTGTGGGAGTTCAGCACCCACATGATGATCCAGTTGTAATATCAGCCGTTGTGGCTAACTATGATGTAAGATGCATTTTAATTGATAATAGAAGTTCAACGGATGTCTTACTTTACGATGCGTTCTCCAGAATGTGTTTGCCCAAAAACAAGCTACAAAGATCTCCTGTGCCGTTGACCGGGTTTGGGGGCAATCAAGTTAATATCGAGGGCGAAATAGTATTGCCCGTGATCCTCGGTACCGAACCCTGATAGAAGACACTTCCCATCAACTTCATAGAAGTCCGAACTCCTTCGGCCTACAATATAATTTTGGGATGGCCCTCCTTAAATAAATTTCGGGCCATAGTGTCAACTTATTACCTCCTAGTGCGTTTCTTTACCAGGAGCGAAATCGGGGAAGCAAAGGGAGATCAAAGAACTGTACGGCAATGTCTGATGATACAAGATGGACAATCAGTTGATCTCGCAACTCCGGACCAATTGGACCCGAGGGACCCGGCTAAAGATTGTGGTGAGCCAATAATTTTTTGGGCTCGTATAGCTCATTATTTCTTTTCTTTCTTTTTAGATGCTACGAAATAGTCGAGGCTTAAGATCATATAATGAGGAGCTTAAGGATTAATGAATTTTTGATAAATTTGACTTATTTATTATATTTAGTGATCAAAAAATTATATTTATTATTATTTAATTATTATTGATATTTTTGAAAGATTTAAAAATTAAAAGGTTGGCCTTGCATATTCCATGGAACTAGAAGGATATGCGACCGTCTATTGTACACCTTGCTCAGGTCTTGGATCAGGGCGTGACATTTTTGCTCAAATCAAATTAGATATCAAATACAAATAAAGATTATGGAACCCTAACCTACAATGAAATAATTTTATTTCAATAAATTATTTACTAATAATTTTTAAATTTTTTGTCACCAAAGAATTGTTATAAAAGTTTGTCTTTAATAATTGTTTTCATTTATCACTAATTATATTGGTTTGTTGTGGTCAATAAAAGCTTGTCACAAAAAAGAGTTTTAACGATGACACTAAATCTCATTAAAATTTATTTTGGTTATTAATTTATTATTAATTCTTTATTTTTTGATTTTTTAATGATTATTTTTTATTTTTTTCATTATCAATAAAATCGTCACTTGTTAAAGTATTTACTCAAATTATCAATCTCGAAAAAAAAATTTGAATAAAGTTCTTATAGCTATGTTGATTAAATCTGATAACCAAATAATTCTTTTAGAATTAGACCACCTACTTCCCCGTTATTAAGGTATAGTAAAAATTTCGATAACCCCATCGAAAACTTTACTCGATTAATCGACGAAATGCTAACTAGGAGTTTTAGGTTCCAATAGACTTCCCATTGACAATACCATGATGGAAAGCTATAGGATATCAAGGGTTTTGGAGGCGGTTCGATGCATTATAAATGAACAAAATAGTTTGTGATGATATGATCATGGAAAAACTAGCCGCTCACTAAATTGCAATCAATTTTATAACTTTCATGTCTCGAAGGGCAATATTTGAGGGATAACAATAAGGGATCCATCTCTATAAAAAGTGATAAGAGAGGGACAGAAGGAGGGGTAAGCATTCTTCTGATTCCAGTGTTCTCTATTATTTTCTTCTTTCTATTATTCCTCAACATCCTAGTTGACTTAAACATCGAACGATTCCCACTAGATAGATTCTAGCAAGAAAATTTATTGATAGGTTTTCAACACTGAAAATTAAGACGCGACCTACTTAGCATTCGATTGAGTATTTTTGCCAGAGCTTTGCGGCATTTTTCTTTAATGACCATTTGTATTCCATTATTAAATATAGTAATTTTTTGATGATTTTATATTTTGATCATTAATTTTTTTAGTAACGATATCTTTAATGACCATCTAGTAATAAAGTATTCATGATTACTAAAAAGCATTAATAATAAATATAAACTCCTTTCTAATCATTTTTTATTTTTAAAATTTTAAATTTTTATAGTGCATGCATCCAACTCTACTTACATCACTTTTTTTTTGATAAACAAAAAGAATAGCGAGGATAAATCTTGGTGTAGCTACCCCCGCAAGCCCCCATCCTGTCAGGTAATGTTCGATACAAGATGCTTGGATTTGCACAATCTTTCCTCATCTAAAGATTAGTACGTCAACTTAATACTATTAAGGCATCGGCTAGTAGAATGGGGACAAAGAGAGAGATCTTGGCCTCTCACTCACACCAGCGATCATGGGCCCCAGGAAGATTCTTAGATTTAATCGAGTCACCGTTGGAATCATGCCTCGAACCCACGATCGATTTGTAGTGAGGTAAGACCTCTACCAATCGAGTTATCATCTTAGTGGTACATCGCTCTCTTTTTAAACATGCTGCCATCTTCATTGCCTCGTCCTAAAGCTTTGTCATAGTTAAATAACTCCTCGTTACACTAACTTTGCAAAATATAAGAGGCAGACAAATATTTTTTTCTTTTTTTATTTTTTAAAATGTTAAGATGGTTTGATTACACTGGTATAGATATAACCACCACATTAATCTGCAATAAGTCACGCGACCAAGCAAGTATTGCCCGAGCCAAGTCCCAAGTGAGTGAGCCTGTTAGTCACATGAGAGGCTATGTTCATATCATGATTTTGTCCTGTGCAGTAGGGTTAAAAGTAGTATGGATGATATTTAATCAAATTTAATTTTGTATCTGAATCTTTCTGGATATGGATATAAATTTAAGCATTCGACTAATATCTGTATTTGTATCATATTTTTAAAAATAATACATAAATATAAAAATGAATAGACGACTATCTGATCGATATCTGAATATCTAATTATGCTTATAATCTTATTTAAATTTATATAGTACTTATTCACTTTTAAGTAAAATATGTAAATACATTAACATATTATTAGCTTGATTTATTTTTAAATTGATAATATCTTTGATTCTATAATTATATAGTTTAATTATTTAATTTAAATTTATATTTACATCTATATTTTTAATATTTAATTTATAATTATATATTTTAAAAATAAAAATAAATATAAATATCTGATTAATATTAATATTAATATTTATATCTGATAAATAAAATAAATATGGATATTAGTGCACCAGTAAGAGGCCACCTAACCCGCTGAACTGTTTGACAGGTAAATATGGTCTAACGGTCCATGGCCCCGGATGGCCCATTCCTTTCCATCAGACTGGTCCCGTGTGGTGGTCCTAATGGCCTCTTCCGAGTCTTCGCGAAGCTCACGGAAGTTTCCATCACATTCCTGACGGAGGAGAGAGATCTCCGAAGTCTTTAGATCATTCGCGACACTTCGAGAACAAATTCCTCTTCTTCCAATTCCCTCTCTCACGGTCCCTATTTAAACGCCCAAGTTCCCCTTCCTTTCCAAGAGTAAATAGAATCAGAGAGCGAGAGCAATTAAAGAGCGATCCGGCTTTTCAAGGAGTCGAGTGATGGACTACGGCGGTATATTCAGAGTGAACGGCCCCATTGTATCGACGCTGCAGCACCTGATGGACATTCCAGAGGAGACGGAGAAGGCCTTCAACGCGCCTACCCGCACCTACGTCCTCGACGCCAAGGCCATGGCCTCCACGCCGGCCGACGTCAAGGAGCTGCCGTCCTCCTACGTCTTCGTCATCGACATGCCCGGGCTCAAGTCCGGCGAGATCAAGGTCCAGGTGGAGGACGACAACGTGCTGGTCATCAGCGGCGAGCGCAAGCGCGAGGAGGACAAGGAAGGCAAGTACCTCTGCATGGAGCGCCGCTTGGGCAAGTTCATGCGCAAGTTCTCCCTACCGGCCGACGCCAACACCGACGCAATCTCGGCGGTGTGCCAGGACGGCGTCTTCACCGTCACCGTCCAGAAGCTGCCGCCGCCGGGCCCCAAGAAGCCCAAGACCATCGAGGTCAAGATCGCCTGAGTTAAATCAATAATTCGAGCGTGTAGTTGTGTGATGTGATGTGGGAATGAAGATATCTATCTCCGATTAGTTTGCGGTTTGGATGATGGAATGAAATGTCTTTTATTTAGAGTTACATCTCAAGACTTTATTTTTAAATAAAAATTTATAATGAATTTTATTTTTAAATAAAAATTTATAATGAATTTTATTTTTAAATAAAAATTTATAATGAATTTTATTTTTAAATAAAAAATTATAATAAAAGATGTGTAGGGAATAGTCGGAAAGGTTTTTAATATAAAAAATAAAAATAATAAAAAAATAATATGTAAATTAAAAAAATTATTTATGATTTTAAACAAGTTTCCAAATAAGTAATGATACTTAAAGTTTAATGATGTATTGCATCTTTCAGATTTAAAAAAAATATTATTGATTAAAATATATATTTGATGGTGAGTGTGAGTAAGTTTATATTTTTGGTTATATATGAATGATATTTTATTAACCAGCAGTGATTTGGTCTCTTATATGAAATTAAAAAATTTCTTTTTGAACATTTTGATATGAAAGATATGAAAGATGCTTCTTATATTCTTAGTATAGAAATTCATCGTAATAGAAATAAGATATTATTTAGTTTATCCCAGAAAAATTATATTAATAGGATTCTAAAAAGATTTAGAATGCCAAGCTGCTTATCGGGTGAAGTGCTAATTGTTAACGGAGATAAATTCAGTAAATTTTAGTATCTCGAGAACGAGATTGAGAGAAATCAGATGAAGGATATATTCCATGCATTTGCAGTGAGTAGTATGATGTATGTTCAAGTATGTACTCGTTCTGATATTAGTTTTGCTTTAGAAATGCTCTGAAGATATCAATCATTGAAAGGTTGCCAAAAAGTGATACGATATTTTTAAGAGACTAAAAATATATTCTTACTTATAGAATGACCGATCAATTGGAGATGCGATATCTTTAAGAGACTAAAAACTATATTCTTACTTAGATCGATCAGTTGGAGATGATCAGTTATTCATATACAGATTATGCCGGTTGTCTTGATAGTGGAAGTCTACATCATGCTATATTTTTCTGCTAGCTGGCGGAGCAATCTCATGGAAGAGCATGAAACAGCGTATTACTGCATGCTTTACTATGACAGCTGAATATATAAGTTGCTATGAGACTTCTTCACATGTTTATAGTTGAGAAAATTTATTTTAAGACAAGGAGTTATGGATTCTATTTCCAAGCCATTGAGAATTTATCGTGATAATTCTGCTGTAGTTTCGTTCTTTAATAGTGGCATGATTACTAATGCAAATAAGTACATTGATGTTAAATATTTTACGGTAAATAGAAAAGTTAGTAATCATCAAGTGTCTATTGATTTTATTGGTAGTGCTTGTATATTGGCTGATCTATTGACTAAAAGATTAATACCCAAAATTTATAAAAAGCATGTAAAGCTTATCAATGTTTGTCATTGGAATATTTAATTTATAATAAATACTTATTTGAAATCTCTTAATAGTTTATTGACTACTATTACTTCTATTTAATTATTGTTTGTATACATTATGGTTGATTTTTGTCAAAATTAAAGTAAACAGAAGAGCTATTTGTATGACATTACAGTGGGACCATTATAATAGGCATTATGATTTTGATAGTCTATATACTCCAGTATAAAAAATTAGATTAAGTGAGAATTATTGATATCATGATACATGAAAGAGAGTATGTCAATCGAGATGTATGACCGCCATGATCTGTATTAATGGTTTTCTACTTAATCAAAGTATAAAGGATTTGTTGATGAATAGATAATTGGACATTTTTAAAATATGAGTACATTTGTTATGTCAATTTCAAAATTTGATTCAGTACTATTATTTTTGATTTTGAAAAATTAAAATATTTTATTTATTTTTAAAGTAAAATATTTTTGATATAATCAAAAATTATTTTAAGTGATAATATAGGCCAGGTGGGAGAATGTTAGATTTAAAATCTAATAGGTGGCCTAATTATCATCTTATCATGGTCAACTTTTGACGATCATAAGTACTGGATCAGAGTCTAATTGATTAAAGAGAAATATTTCCCATAAAATTAAATAATCGGGACTGGAGTAAAACTCTAACTGAATTTTAGTCCTTCATTAGTCTTCTGATAAGAGAGACACATGTAGCTATAAATAAAAGGCTACCTGGTCCATTTTCTCCAACTCTCATAACAGGGATGTGTGATTTCCCATCAATTGTCCATATAAGGAGAAGAGAGTGAGGAGAGAGAAGACCAGTCACCTCGCAGAGAAGAAGAAGGAATATCTTAAGATCTGTGCAAGAGACATCTCAAGGACTGTGCAATTTATAAACCGGTACAATGGCTCAAGGTATGTCTTCCACAATTAAAAATTTTTGCATGCACATAAAAGTACGATCTAGGTATAATGGATTAAAAATTTTCTAACACGAGAAACAAGACAGAAGGAGAATGATGGTTTGATAGTGGAATCAAGATGTGGGATCGGACGGCGGCGATCGAGGCAAGGGAGTGGTGGTGATCAGGAGGCGGAGGAGGGCGGTGGCGGGGCTTGGGGTCGAACGAGAGGGCCTTGCTGATGGCCTCGATCTTGTAGAAGAGGCCAGCGTTGGCGGGGTCGCCGACGGTGCTCGTCTTCACGGGTTCTGGTTTTTCGAGCATGGTTCTTGGAATCGTAGCTCCTAGTGATGCAATTCGGGATACAAGAGAGAGTAAAAGTGGCCACCCTTGTTAAGCAACCGCTTCGACGAGTCCACTGGAAGAGAACTTACTTGGGTTTCTTGTTTACCGAAGGCGTTCGATCATACTTTCCTCCTTTCTCTGTATTTGCTCTTGGTTCTGAGAGGAAGGTTGGGGGGCGGGTGCGGATGTGCAAGGGCAGGATTGTCCATGCCGAACCGGCACGGTGTAACATAGATGGGCGGATACCTTATGTGGACTTTTCAGTTCACCGGCTTGGCGAAGTTTTACTGATGCTTTTTTTTAATAAAAGAATAGGGAATTAAATCAGGTGTAACTATCCTCACATGTTCCTAAGCTATTAGATAATATTTGATATAAGATGCTTAAATTTTTACTATTTTTTATCATCTAAAAATAAGAATGTCAATATGATATTACTAAGATACTGGCTAATAAAATAAAAATACAAAGAAGAGAAATTCTAATATTTCATTCAATCCGATCTATCATAAATTTTAAAAAATAATTTTTATATTTAATCAAGTCATTGTACATGAATGCCATCTATCTTTCTTAAAAAAATTTATTGCATGTACTTGATCCAGTGAACCGATGCAAATCCAAGAGAATATATATGGTGCATAATACGCCACACCATACCACCCTTTGTATTTCACCAATCTCTGATTGCACGTTATCCACCGTGCACATGCGTCGGGATTTGTCCTGGTTCACAGCACGAGAGACGGGGCTCTTCAGTGGATTTCGTGTACCAGTTGTTGCAGTAAACGGACTTCTAGGATAAATATTTTACAGGCCACGTGTTGATTGATGAACGTGCGAGCTGGCATTCTCTTTTAATTTTTGGGTTTACGGCTGTCAGCGTGCGAAAATTTTAAACAATACATTTTTTTTAAAAAAAAACTATGTCCATATCTTCACGTAGTTATGTTGAAAATTTTATAGCAGTCA
Organism: Areca catechu; assembly: GCA_021397845.1. Taxonomy (NCBI): domain Eukaryota; kingdom Viridiplantae; phylum Streptophyta; class Magnoliopsida; order Arecales; family Arecaceae; genus Areca; species Areca catechu. The sequence goes on from CM038042.1 coordinate 185,659,945, forward strand.
GACCTCTTGGTTCATCTAATTTATATTTTCTTATGATATGTCCAAAATCCAATCTAAATTCTAAGTTTTGAGATAAAAAAAAAAATTCTTCAGGATTGAATGAAATTTGATTGATATAAGATTTCGCCTTATTAAAACGATTACACAACTTGCTAAGTTCTAGCTAGAGTCCTAGCCTAAACCTCTGCTCTTGGCTAAACCTACTCCGAACCTGGTGGATCCAACAAACGGTAGTCTGGATCCGGAATCCGACTTATCTGTCAACCTTTTCACTCGGGTTGGTTCAGCTCCGCTTGGTCGAGTCGAACCACGCCCGAGTGCGCCAAGATGCCAAACGTACACGTATCAGGCCGGAATCGCATAATGCCGTCCACGTGACAACTCTAGCATTATCGCACGCTTTCAAGAAGCCGCCAGAAACTTCCATCATGCAGTCGACCCTCCACACTGTTGCAACGTGTTGCATCACCGCTTTCCGCACTTCCCTGTCCAGAGGCTTCTCCCTCTTGCTATAAAAAATATATCCAATCCCCCGTGCGTCTCTCCGTGCAAAGGAAAACGGCGATAGAAATCCGTTCGAAAACAAAAGTACGAAGGCGAATGGACCTGTTCGAGGAGCCCCTGTTCGCGACGCTGCAGCAGATGATGGAAATCCCGGAGGAGATGGAGAAGGCCTTCAATGCGCCAACCCGCGCCTACGTCCGGGACCGGAAGGCGATGGCGTCGACGCCGATGGACGTGAAGGAGCTGCCGGGTTCGCTGGTGTTGCAGATCGACATGCCCGGGGTCAAGTCCGAAGATATCAAGGTTCAGGTGGAGGACGACCGTTTGCTGGTTGTCAGCGGCGAGCGGAAGCGGCCCGAGGAGACGGAGGGCAGGTACTTCCGCATGGAGCGCCGGATGGGCAAGTTCATGCGCAAGTTCCCGCTGCCGCAGAACGCCAACCTGGACGCCATCTCGGCGGTCTCCCAGGATGGCGTGCTCACCATCACCGTCGAGAAGTTGCCGCCACCGGAGCCGAAGAAGCGAAAAACCATCGAAGTCAAGGTCGCTTAAAAGGCTCAAGAATCGGTGTCATGAGAATGTGAGAGGGAAGCAGGGTTCGGTTTCAGTGTCCGATTTTGTAAGATAAATAAGCCGTTTTTCTTTTTTTTTTTTTTTTAAAACCTATATCTCCTTTTGCCCATTTCTTTTCTTTTCCTTTGTTTCGGGTGGTTAAATGTTACGATGTACACACGTGTGATCAACGAGAACTCTGTTTGAGTTAACTTATGTTTTTTTGTACCGTAAACTTGATGACATCTTCTTACTCAATCTTTGGCATCGTATACCGCCACTATTCATCCTAAGCAATTAACGAAAGGAAAAACCTAAATTTAGGATGGATGGAATGCCGAGTTGGAAACTTTGCTCCGAGAATGATGAGCCTAGGCGGCTCCAAATTGATGTCACTGAATTTGGTAAGGATATATACGGGACGGTTGGGTATTAAATTGTCTAGCCAGGATTAATAGAACCATCAGGGATTTTTTTCGTGCACGTTGCTGGTAACACATTGCAGAGGAAGAAATTAAGGGTTCCTGGTAGGACGGGAGATTTAATGTTAACCGAGGGCTTTGTAATTGTTCTCATGGTTGGTCTAGATTGGAGTTTTGAGATCAGATTAATGTGAATTATGTGTTTATAGTTTTGATGGTTACGATGCCTTTTGAGCCCTGATCATCCTGTTCAGAAAACACTCTTCATTGTGGTAGGTATCCAGTGCTTGTGCTTTAAGGGGGACATGGTGAGACTCTCCATTCATTTGATTCCGGGAAAACTGGAAAAAAAAACATAAAAATAAAAAGATGGGGACTGTTCGCGGAAATCAGTATTTCTTTCTTTTGTGTGCACCCAGTTGATTAGACTAATCACATATTTCAATCAACTCATATTAACATTTTGAAGTGTGAGTTTTTTTTTTTTTTTTAGCATAATGGAACAGTCAAGTCATAAAATGGGAATAAATACAATGAAAAAATTAGCGAGAAGGATGTCCCTCAAAAAAAATAAAAGCTTCCCTCAATCATGATCAAAGAACTTGTTGGTAAATAATAATGTGTGAATGGCTACCTAATTGAAAAGACCGAATTTAGAATTACACTTTACGTTCTTAAGACAATTTCGTCACATAATGGTGCTTAAGGTTTATGACGATTGTCTTTTAGGATACAACAGTTTTTTTCTGGTGAAAGCAATACTACAATTTATCAGAATTTCGAACCAGAAATGCTTTTCTCTTTTGTATGCACTAGAGCTATACTCTGTTTTCAGAGTATGCAAATACCTAAAAGACTTACGATGTACTATAGTTATACTCTGTTATTCAGCATATGCAAATACCTAAGAGAATGAAAGAGAATGATTGATTCGATGAAATGAATGAGGAATGAGGACCTATTTATAGCCTTAAGTGCCTCTTGGAAGCAACCTTATGATTTCATCGGAGGGAGTTACCGATGTCTTTTCGTAGTGAGATATGCCTTTTCTCAATCGCGATCTGAAGATTATGCGATCTATACATTTTCTCAATCGTGATCGGATGCCATGATATGCTGATTCATGTTGTGATCTTTAGATCACGCGATTAGCATGCTTCTCAATACATTGTTTCACGATCCGATGGCATCCGTGATCGTCAAAAGAAACGTTGATTCGCGAACGGACACGTGATCAGTTATTTCATGATTCTGAAATCCCATCATCCGAGTCGACTCAAACCCTCGAGTTGGCTCCTTGCTGCAGAGAGCACCCAGGTCGAGTCGGCTCGAACCCCTCGAGTCGACTCGGCCAGACCGCACGTTACCGTTCTATGGATCTGAGCTGGCTCAAACCACTCGAGTTGACTCGACTAGACCATATGTTACCGTTCTGTGGATCCGAGCCGACTCCCAGTCATCCGAGTCGACTCCCAGCATAATCGAGCCGACTCGCCTCCCTGCAACCCCGATGTGGTGCCAATCAATCTGACCGTCTGATCAAGAAAAATTCAAAGGCTCCTCAAGATAATGTGTACGTGCGAAGTGCGCATACAAAGCGCCCATTGCATCCTTGTCACCCGTCGCACATGCACGTGCATGGAAAATATTTTCTTATAAAGAGCCTTCACTTTTTCCAATCTTTCCATGTGGGACTAAAAGTTTCTATCATAAAGGATAGTTGACGTGGGACGGACCCGTTCAAGAATTATTCTAGGGATTGGATCGTTGGTCGTTAAGAAACGATCCTAGGCTAGGTTAAACCAGGCCCAAATTATTTTTTTCCAATTTTCTTTTATTCAAATAAAATCTTTTTTTTTTCATATATTTTTTTCTTTCATTTTTTCCCTCTTTTTTTTTTCTTTGGTTTTTTTCTCCCTTTTTTTTTCTATTTTCTTTTCTCATAGTTTTTTTTCCTATGCTTTTTCTAAAGTCGGCTAAGGAGGCTGCTATACTTTGAAAACCATGCATATTCCCCCATGCTTTCACGTTCGTGCTGGATGTTTCTTCCCCACGGACGGAAACCAGGGTGGTGGAGACCGACAGACTTTCATCGGCACCGATGATGGGAGGCGGCCGTCAGCACAGGCGGAGATGGCTTTCAGTGGCATCGATCGGCAGGGTCGACGGGCGTCGGGCATCATGGCAATAGGGGAACGGGCGAGCACCGATGAGGCATCGCGGGCGTGATCCAATCGGAGCCGTGAGGGAAGGAAAGGAAAGGGGGCTCAGTGCCATGGAGGGAGCGGAGGACGAAGGTGGCTCCGGTAGTGTCGCGCGGATCTGCACAGGGTTCTGGTGATTGGCGGTGACAGAGGGAGATGGCGGCACTCTCTTGGCTTGGCTGGTGGACTTGTTCTGCCGGATGACGAAGGCGACAGGCGGTCGACGGGGAGCAGGAAGGAAATGGAGTCGGCGACATCGCGTGGAGATTTTCTCACGGGCAGAAGAGGGTCGGCGATAGACGGAGGTGGAATTGGTGGTGCACGCTGATTGAGGGGATCACAAAAGGGGCTTGCTGGCAATGGTGTGCTCGGGAGAATTGATTCACCTGATGTTTTGAGTGACACAGGTTAAGAGGAGTAAGAAGGGAGGAGGAAGACGATGAGAGGAATAAAGGGAGGATATGGGAACAGAATAAGAAGAACAGGGGTAGAGAAAGAGAAGGAGAGGGAGTCCTGGAGAAGAGATAAAGGAAAGTCCAGGGGAAGAAGAACCATAAGAGAAAAGAGCAGGGGGAAAGAAGAAGGAGAGGAGGGGAGGAAGTCGAGACGCACCCAGACAATTTCTCAAATAATTTTCTTTGCTTCGCTTTTATTTTTGAATAACTAAACATCTTAAATAGACTAATCTAAGATATCCGATATCTTGATCGGATACCTCTAACAAATTCAAACTACTTATTTTAAAAAAATAAACTAATCCAACTAGGGATAAAATAAATCCTAAAAACAAACTAAGCAACTGTACCATAAAAATGAATTCCTAAAAATAACTTAAATATGCTTTGGGATCTGTGCTACTCCGGGATTTGTGCTGCATCAGGATTTGTGCTGCATCAACTTCAGGATCTGAGGCTTCAGGGTTTGGGCTAGGCTAGCTACAGGTTCTGGGCTGGCTTCAGGTTCTCGGCTGGGCTGTTTTAGATTCTGGGCTAGTCGATGTCCCCATCATTTCTCCTGAGGTGGGGAGAACTCGACTCCATCGAGTCGGGTTTCAGAAAATTGGCTCCTCGATGCATCATCTGTAGATTGAAAATTTCTTTTTACAAATAATATAATTAAAATAAAATTAGCTAATCAAACATAAACTTGCTCTGATACCAAGTTTGACACGGGACGGACTCGATCAAGAATTATTCTAGGGATTGGATCGTTGGTCGTTAAGAAACGACCCTAGGCTAGGTTAAACCAGGCCCAAATTATTTTTTCCCAATTTTCTTTTATTCAAATAAAATCTTTTTTTTTCATATATTTCTTTTCTTTCATTTTTTTCCCTCTTTTTTTTATTTTTTCTCTGCTCTTGAAGTCGGCAGAGTGGACCGATCTTGCTTTGAGGAGCGTGCAAGAGGAGACATGCTTTTACGTTCGTGCAAGGTCTTCTTCTCACAGGCCAATGCAGAATGGAACAGGATTGGCACTCCGGCGGAGATCTCCACCGACGATGGCGCTGGAATGAAGGTGGCGACTCAGGGAGAGGGAGGCATGGCTTATTCCGGCGACTGGCAATAGCACAGTGGAAAGAAGGGCGGCACGGAAGTCAGCATGGCTTGGTGGCGTGGGGGGCCTGGTTCCGACGATTGTCGGTGTTCTTGGGGATGAATGGTCTCCTCGGCCGGCAACAATGGAGGAGCGTGGGGAGGCCAACAACGAGGACCTTCCGGACGGGAGGGAGGCAGTGGACTTGCTGGCGACGTTGAAGGGAGAGGCGGTCGATGGGGAGCAGGAAGGAAATGGAGTCGGCAGCGTCGCGTGGAGATCTGCTCACGAGCAGAAGAGGGTCGGTGGTAGACGGAGGTGGAATTGGTGGTGGCACGTTGGATTGAGGGGATCGGAAAAGGGGCTTGCTGGCAATGGTGTGCTCGGGAGAATTGATTCACCTGATGTTTTGAGTGACACAGGTTAAGAGGAGTAAAAAGGGAGGAGGAAGACGATGAGAGGAATAAAGAGAGGATAGGGGAACAGAATAAGAAGAACGAGGGTAGAGAAAGAGGAGGAGAGGAAGTCCTGGAGAAGAGATAAAGGAAAGTCCAGGGGAAGAAGAACCATAAGAGAAAAGAGCAGGGGGAAAGAAGAAGGAGAGGAGGGGAGGAAGTCGGGACACACCCATACAATTTCTCAAATAATTTTCTTTGCTTCGCTTTTATTTTTGAATAACTAAACATCTTAAATAGACTAATCTAAGATATCCAATATCTTGATCGGATACCTCTAACAAATTCAAACTACTTATTTTTTTTAAAAATAAACTAATCCAACTAGGGATAAAATAAATCCTAAAAATAAACTAAGCAACCGTAACATAAAAATGAATTCCTAAAAATAACTTAGATATGCTTTGGGATCTGTGTTGCTTTGAGATTTGTGCTGCATCAAGATTTGTGCTGCATCGACTTCAAGATCTGAGGCTTCAGGATTTGGGCTGGGCTGGCTACAGGTTCTTGGCTAGCCTGGACTTCAGGTTCTCGGCTGGGCTAGGCTTCAGGTTCTCGGCTGGGCTAGGCTTCAGGTTCTCGGCTGGGCTGCTTCAGATTCTGGGCTAGTTGATGTCCCCATCAATAGTTTCCCATCCCAAAGGGTAGTTTAGGAATAAAAATTCATATTCACTTTTTCCAACAGAACTTTCCTGGAGTGATTGGCAACAATAGAAGCCACTCAATCAGCTGTTGATTGGCTTCTCCATACACATGCCTGATCATTATCTCCGAGCAGCCCTGCAATAGAGTAACTATGTCACGAATGAGAGGATGAGTCGAAATGGAGCGGAACGCCTACCTAATCCAGGAAATAACCATCCAGGAATCACCCCCAATAATAAGTCGCTGCAGGTGAAGAACTCTAGTGGCATAGCAGACTCTAGCCCAAGCCCCCCGGAGCTCAGCCATAAAAATAGTAGGGTTGACTAGATGACACCCTCCAATTGCAAGGAAGCCATGACCAGCAGCTCGGATAACAAAAGCTGCACCACCACGCCTGTCTTTAATGCTTCCATCAAAATTGACCATGGCAAACAATGGAGGAGGGAGCTCCCAGGAAATAAAAACCCGATGGGGTGCTCGAAGAGCAGTGCCGGAGCTCCAGATCTCCGTATAACCCATAATCGAACTCTGATACTCTCTGGCAAGTGCCCTGGCTTGCTCGACAGTCATCCTGGTCATGCACCTGGATGAAGAGAAAACAATCTCGTTCCGAGTAAGCCATATATGATATGCTAGATAAGCCATAACAGCGATGGTGGAGCTAGCTAAAGTGGATTGCAGCAATAGAAGGAAGCTATCCACTACATCCACAGTCATCGAAAGAAGCCCATGATATCCAGCCATACCCCAGACCTCCCAAGCTCTCGGTTATAAGAATAGAACATGAGCAATGGATTCATCCTCCATCCCATAAGAAGGGCAAGAGATAGGCAAATGAAGGCCTCTATAGCAAAGAAAGGATCTCGTCGGAAGCCGACGCCAGGCGACCTTTCAGATAAATAATCTCACCCTAGGATGAGCTGGAAGTGACCAGATCCACCGTGCCGGGATACCCGTCTACTGCCCAGGGCTATATATAGAATTAAGGTCACGTAAGGGGGCTTGCGAGAGCGCAGAGGATCTCCAAACATGAATATCAAAAGTGGTATGCATTGGGAGAGGTAAAGATAACACCCTCTGGCCCAAGACTACTCTAAAGGATTGGTTCACCATGACAGGGTCCCAGCTAGAGGTACCAGAGTGGAGCAAATCCCTGACAGAGATGGTCTCTGCGATATCCGTAGAAAGGAAGGTAGGCCACCTATCCAAAGCAATATCAGAGATCCATGGATCAGACATAAAATCAATAAGTCTACCATCCCCCACAATCCAGCTCATGTGATACAAAACATCAGGAGTCCTCGACACTATCTCCCTCCATATAGGTGAACTATGACGAGCAGGCAGAGTGCTCCCACCAAAGTCTATCGGAGGATATCCATACCTAGCCTGCATGAAGGAAGACCACAAAGTATCATGGCTGAGGAACAGGCGGGTAACATATCTAGCCAACAGAGCCTCCCTCGTGATAGGAGGGAATGAATACCCAGACCCCCCTCAGCAACCGGCTGACAAACCAACTGCCATCCCAAAAGAAGAACTGCCCGAGAATCCCTGGTTGACCTCCACATAAAAGCCTGAATGATTTGTTCCAACTGAAGAACAACAGACCTTGGAATAATAGTATTAGCAATCATATACACTGGTAGGGATGTTAGGACAGACCTGATTAGAGTAACTCTTCCCATGGAGGATAATGCCCAACCCTGCCAACCTTCCACCCTATCTTGAACAGCCCTCATAAGCACAGCACAATCCTACTTGCGAAGTCTCCCTCCAGATATTAGAATCCCTAAATAAAGCAAAACATCCTCCTTCTGAATCTCAAGAATGCTCCTTGATGTGGCTGGATCGCTGACATGGAGTAGCTGTCAGATGCCATGTCAGAAAAAGGCCGCCATGCCAGATACTCTACCCGGACTCCTTTGCTGGGCTGAGCTCCCTCAGAACAACGGGGCCACCCATCAAAGCCAAGCTCCATCCTCCGTCAAGTCGGGCCCGCGAGCTAGGGACGCTTAGGTCGGAGCCGAGAGGCATCCCCCAGAGCAAGCCCCTCGAGGTCGAGCCCCATGATATGGAGCCAAGCTCAGCCCTCCTCTGCCACGTGGAGCCCCTTCGAGGTCGAATCCTCGGGGTCGGAGCCACGCTCTGCCCTCTTCCGTCAGGTCGAGCTCGCCCAAAGTCGGGCTCCCTTGGTCCGGAGTCGAGCTCAGCCCTCCTCCGCCAAGTGGAGCCGCGTCATGGCTGAGCCCCTCGGAGTCGAGCACTACCTCTCCAGCTCGGCCTCTAGCTCGGGTGAAGACACCATCGAGCGAGGAGGCGGCACTGTCATCCCAGGGGGCCGGTGAGCCGTCCGAGGGTCGCGAAAAGGTGCCCACCTGGCTGCAATAACTGTCCGCGGCCATTACTTATACCAGAAAAGGGAGAAGCCCTATGATCGAGACACCACGCTCTTTACCAACCACCTGAACCACCCAGAAGAGGAAGTTAACTAGGAGATTCGAGTCCCGGGGACGGCGGCCTCCCAATCGAGGCACTGCCAAGTTTCCCAGAATAGAGCGACCGGAAGGAATGTCAGAGCGCATGGCAGGTTCTCCTATCACGAACCGGGCAAAGTATCTCGTTCATAGCACGGGACACCACTACACGCGCCTACTGACATAGGGAAGATCCCGAGATAGACTCCCAACAACTACCAGGGCTTAAAAGAACCATCGGCACCCCCACGGAGAGGTATGCATGCAAACAGCAACAACAACACCATTATCTCACCACCAAACTCAAGCAAGTCAAGGGAAAAAGGCCACACAGAGAATCCCTCTAGCTCGGCCACCACCTTCCCGACACACTTTCACCCCACTCTCACACTACTCACTCCTCCTAGCATGGAGTCTATCAAGAGGGGCTCGACCAGGAAGATATGTTTTCCTGGATCGTCACTGACTTGATCGTCGAAGTGCCCCTGCCGGAATCCCTGGCCTGGGTCACTAACCCCGTTTTTGTAGGTTCAATGGAGCAAGACATCCCAAGAACACAAGAGGGACGATCTGACCTCGACAGTAGCTACAGGCAACGATGATCTTGGCGGCAACAGATTGGCATGCCAGGAAGGGGGCGGAGCGATCTTTGATCAAGCCTGAGCCCCCTTACAAGCAGTTCGACGGAAGGATGGTGACGACGCGAGCGAGAGAGGTCTCCACCAATCGTGTGGGAGACTTCCCTTCCTGGGAAAACTTGCACAACCCAAAGGTGGAGCCACCCGCTCCAGCTCAACAGCCTCTGGCGGAATCTCAGCTGGCTGTACTCACCCAGCAGATGCAGATCCTTGCCACGGCAGTGCGCCACCTTCAGCACCAGTATCGATCCTTGGCTACTCACCAGCAGCCAGGGACTCCCGCGGCCCATGTCGCAGCATCCCGCGATAGCCTGTGTTCCTTCCAAGGAAGGCCTTCGTAGCCACGGGCAATCACTGATAACCGGGGTAGTCACCAAACTCCAGCGAAAAGACAACGAGCTGAATCTGCTGACAGGGAGAGCCGCTCACCAAACCTTGAGTGGGTGGTGTCCAAACCCCACCAAGGTAGAAAAAGCAAGACCCCCCGCCATGGGCGCCATGCACTCATGTAACCTTCTCCGTCTCCTTCGACGGAGGGGTCCATTGACGAAGCCATCAGGCACATGGCGGAGAAGCGCCTAGAAGAGCATGACCGCAAGCTGGCAGAATTATCTCACTGGTTTGCCAATCTACTGGGCTCCACTAGCGAGCCAGCGGGCTACGACGCTCGTCCCCCTTTCTCCCAAGAAGTCCAAGAGGAGCCGATCCCAGATCGGTTCCGTATGCCATAGGTGGACCCTTACGATGGGACCACCAACCCCCTAGACCACTTAGAAAGTTACAGGGCCCTCATTAGGGTCCAGGGGGCCACTGATGCCCTCCTCTACGTCGCCTTTCCTGCCACTCTCCGGAAGGCAGCCCGGGTGTGGTTCACCCGTCTGGAGCCAGAGAGCTTCAACTCCTTCGTCCAGTTGGGACAGAAGTTCATGGTCCACTTCGACGCCTGTCGGAAGGTGCCGCGAGAGGCAGATAGCCTCTTCTCTATCAGGCAGCAGTACTGCGAGCCCCTACGAGACTATGTGGCCCATTTCAAGGCTGCCGTGTTGAAGATCTATAATCTCAAGGAGCCAGTTGCCATGTTGGCTCTGAAGCGAGGACTCAGGACCTCCCGCCTAACTTACTCGCTCGATATGAAGCCCCCCAAGAGCTACTCCAAGCTCCTCCTCCGAGCTCAGGAGTACATCCATGCCGAGGAGACGGATCGTACAAGGCGAGAGCTCGACGAGAAGCCACTGAAGAAACCAACCCCTGCCGAGGCATCCGGGACGCGGAAGCTAGCTCTAAGACACCAAGACCCAGGGCCCAAGCTCTCCGGATGACAAGTCTTCGAGCCTAGCTCCAAGACACCAAGACCTAAGCCCAGCTCTCAGGCGATCAAGACCCGGGGCCCAGCTCTCCGGCCAACAAGTCTTCGAGCCTAGCTCCAAGACACCAAGACCTGAGCCCAGCTCTCAAGCGATCGAGACCCAGGGCCTAGCTCTCCGGATGACAAGTCTTCGAGCCTAGCTCCAAGACACCAAGACATGAGCCCAGCTTTCAGGTGATCAAGACCCGGGGCCCAGCTCTCCGGCCAACAAGTCTTCGAGCATAGCTCCAAGACACCAAGACCTGAGCCCAGCTTTCAAGCGATCGAGACCCAGGGCCTAGCTCTTCGGATGACAAGTCTTCGAGCCTAGCTCCAAGACACCAAGACATGAGCCCAGCTTTCAGGCGATCAAGACCCGGGGCCCAGCTCTCCGGCCAACAAGTCTTCGAGCCTAGCTCTAAGACACCAAGACCTGAGCCTAGCTCTCAGGTGATCAAGACCCGGGGTCCAGCTCTCCGGATTACAAGTCTTCGAGCCTAGCTCCAAGACACCAAGACCTGAGCCTAGCTCTCAGGCAATCAAGATCCGGGGCCCAGCTCTCCGGCCAACAAGTCTTCGAGCCTAGCTCCAAGACACCAAGACCTGAGCCCAGCTCTCAGGCGATCAAGACCCGGGGCCTAGCTCTCCGGATGACAAGTCTTCGAGCCTAGCTCCAAGACACCAAGACCTGAGCCCAGCTCTCAAGTGATCAAGACCCGGGGCCTAGCTCTTCGGATGACAAGTCTTCGAGCCTAGCACCAAGACACCAAGATCTGATCCCAGCTCTCAAGCGATCAAGACCCGGGGCCTAGCTCTCTGGCCAACAAGTCTTCGATCCTAGCTCCAAGATACCAAGACCTGAGCCTAGCTCTCAAGCATCAAGACCCAGGTCCCAGCTCTCTGGATGACAAGTCTTCGAGCCTAGCTCCAAGACACCAAGACCTGAGCCCAGCTCTCAAGCGATCAAGACCCAGGGCCCAGCTCTCCGGATGACAAGTCTTCGAGCCTAGCTCCAAGACACCAAGACCTGAGCCCAGCTTTCAGGCGATCAAGACCTAGGGCCCAGCTCTCCGTCCAACAAGTCTTCGAGCCTAGCTCCAAGACACCAAGACCTGAGCCTAGCTCTCAGGCAACTATAGATCGGGGCCCCCAGCTCTCCGGCCAGCAAGTCCTCGAGTCCAGCTCCAAGATACCAAGACCTGAGCCCAGCTCTCAGGCGATCAAGACCTGGAGCCCAGCTCTTCGGATGACAAGTCTTCGAGCCTAGCTCTAGGACACCAAGACCTGAGCGCAGCTCTCAGGCAATCAAGACCTGGGGCCCAGCTCTTCTGGATGACAGGTCTTCGAGCATAGCTCCAAGACATCAAGACCTGAGCCTAGCTCTCAAGCAACCATGGACCAGGGCCCAGCTCTTCGGCCAACAAGTTTTCGAGCCTAGCTCCAAGACACCAAGACCTGAGCCTAGCTCTTAGGCAACCATGGACCGGGGCCCAGCTCTCCAGCCAACAAGTCTTCGAGCCTAGCTCCATGACACCAAGACCTGAGCCCAGCTCTCGAGCCATTAAAGTCCTAAGCCCAGCTCACCAGCACTGAAGCCTGAAGACCAAGTCCCAGACAAAGTGGAGCCCTCCTCTCTGATCTCACCAGAAACCATAAAAAAAAAAGGTAGAGAAAAAAAGAGAAGAGAGAAGAGAAGAAAGGAGAGGCATGTGGTGCTCAGGAACAGATAGTAGGGAAATCACATTTGATTAGAAATCCTTCAACCACTTACAGGCATCCTTGGCCCCCAACATGTCGGGTGACCCAGATCAAATGCGAAAAGAAGAAATTAGAAGAAAAACCTATTCTACCTGGGCTGCCCCCTTAGCAGGGCTGCAAGCTGCAAAGTTTCATCTCCAGGGACCTCTGGTCGTGCAGCTCTGGCCTCGGGCGGCGCAGCTCTGGCCTCGACAACCGCCATAGGCTGGGGAGGTTCGGGAAAATCAACTTCTACAATGTCTGCGTCCGGGTCGGCTCCGTGTTCGAAGCTTGAGGATACCTAAGGCAGTGGTGGCTCTTATCAGGAACGAACATCTCGACTCAGCCATGCAGGTACATAAAACCTTTGTAGAAGGAGTCCGACGCCATTTGATAGAACTCGATAGCGAACTACTCTGAAGCTTTGTACCTGGCCATGGCACCTTCGGCCTCCTTCTTCGCCTCGGTGGCTTGTTCCCTTGCTTCCTCTACCAACTTGGACGCCTCCGCTACCTCCTTCTTAGCTGCAGCCAACTTCTCCTTCGTCTCTGCCAGGTCGGTCTGAAGGGACTGGGTGTCCCTTTCTACCGAACTGCCTCGTGTTTAAAGAAGTTAGCCTCTTCTCTGTGGCCATGAGTTTTTCGACCTTGCTTTTTGACCGGCCCCGCTCCTGGTCGAGGCTTTCCTGGAGCTCCTTTGCTCGTCGCTCAGCACCGGCGAGCTGTTTCTCAAGGTCCTTGATCCTCAAGTCAAGCATCCCGTTGGCGTCGGTCCTTTTCTTCAGATCGATTTTCAGAGACTTGACCTCTGCTGCCCGCTGCTGATCGTTCTTCAGCTAGTTCCGGCAGCAGTCCCTGATCAAGAGGACCTCGGCACCGATCTGCACCACACAAGAGATCATCTACCAACAAGAAAGAAAGAAAGGGGGTGAAAAGGGCAGAGTCACTTACCGAGAAGAGCTGGGGGAAGATGCTGATCGCATCCCCCAGCCACTGTCCAGCCATCTCCTCCCAGTCGCATGATTGGATGAAAAAATCCATCATGCGCTCCACCAATGCCTGGTTTCGGAGCAAAGAGCTCTCCGACCCTAGTTTGAAAGGGATCCGACGGTGTTCCCTTTCCCTCCTGCTCATCTCGGAAGCCGGATCACTTGCTCCTCTAGTGGAGGTGCCCTCCGGGCAGGTTGGGAGCTCAGCCTCCTCTAGGTGGTGCCTCAGTCACGGGTTCGGCTCCCCCTCGAACCTCCTCCTCCTCGACCTCAATGACAGTAGGCCTCGAAGAACAGGGGGACACGATGGCGACGGCGGCTGCAGCCCTGGCCCGGACTACCACCTCAAGCTCCAGGGCAGGAGCTGCTTATTGTTGCCTTGACCGCTCTGGCATCTTCCTGACTGCCCTCTGGCTTGGCCCCGGTGCTGTGGACACTGTCCTCTCTACCTGTGTGGGAACGGCCTCGACCTCCCTCCTACTCGGATCGGCCGGGGCGGCGGGGGCGGCCGCTGATGCACCCTCATCTCGAGCCCGTTTCGGGGGTGGCTCCTCAACCAATCCAGCCAGCGGCCTCTTCCTGGTAATTTCAAGCAAGTCGCTCTCCGAGAAGATCATGCCTGCGTACAGATCACACAATGGTTAGAGCTCAGAAGAGACAGGATAAAAAGTATAGAGGAAAGAAAGCTCAAGCCGAACTCACCCAACCCCCTCATTGGGTCGACCTTGGCTTCAAAGAGGTTCTGCTCTAACAGCAGAACCTCAAGGGACATAATCTGGGCGATGCAGAGCTGCTCGTAGTCATCCTGGTCAGCCACATCAATCGCAGAACTTCGGTTAGAGGACTGATCCGGGTCGCTCCAGACCTAGTCAACTCCCTTGACCATTACAAAGAAGAATTTGCTCTTCCATCCCTTGATGGAAGAGGGGAGCTCAAACCTAATGCCCTTCGGACAAAAAGATAAGGACCACCACCCATTCTCAGTGGAGTGGCACTTCAGGATGAAGAATGCCCTAAACAAAGAAAACCGGGCAACGAACCCGTGAAGTGGCAGAGTGTAATGAAGGAGAAGATGGTTCTAATGGCATTTGGTATGAGTTGAGCTGGAACCAAATGGTAGTTGCTCAACACAGACATGAAGAAAGGATAAAAGGGGAAGCGGAGCCCTCTGGAGAAGGTCTCCTCATAGAAGGCTATTCGGCCCAGGCTACTAGAAGTAACCCGGTCTCCTGGTCGGGGGATTAGAAGCCGCACAGAATGCGGATGCCATAGACATCCCGGATGGTCCCCAGTTCCTCAGCAGAGATCGTCGAAGCGACTCCACCGGGACCTGTTGACCGAATAGACTCGGAGATAGGTTCAAATAGAGGAGGATGAGAAGGATGAGAAGGACCAGGCCCAGGTTCACTATAGCTACAGGACCGGAGGATGCCTCCTGCTGAACTCGAAATGCGCCCCCTCCCCTTTCTCATCGGAGGAAGAAGATGGCGGTCTCGGCACAGAAGGACCGGCCTCACCCTGATTGGTAGAAGGATGGAAGCCCAGATCGAAATGAGACATCTATGGAGATGGAAGAAGCAAGAAACTCAAGTTGAAGAAAGGACGGACTCAGTTGAAAGAGGGCCCTAACCTCGGAAGAAGAAGCCTACTCTGATAAGGGGAGGAGGAAGAAGAAGACTAACCTGGTTCCCTAGAGGGTCCGGGGCAATCGGGAAGAAGAGGAAGCTTGGGTACGACAGCGGGCACGAAGAATTCGAAAGTATAGATGTTTTGGATAAAAACTTTCTTTCATTTCGAAATGACCCGGCGCATCCGTACTGTTACAGCCCCTCCGCCAACGGATTCATGCCACGTGCTGGCCATCAGTGGGTAAGACGTCTAGCCACTCTGAATTCCGTGCCGGTAATAACTACTCCTCGGACGTGGCCACGTGAGCGCCTCCACGATGGCCAGGGGAACCTTTTCAAGAAGCACCGACGATCATGGCCATTATTACGCCGGATCTTCACCTTTCCACGTCAGCACCATAATTACTCCTTTGATCCAAATGCCATGCACTAACGAGCCTCGGGAGTGGGGGGCAAATGATGTGGCTGGATCGCTGATGTGGAGTAGCTATCAGATGCCATGTCAGAGAAGGCTGCCACGCCAGATACTCTACCCGGACTCCTTCGCCAGGCTGAGCTCCCTCAAAACAATGGGGTCGCCCGCTGAAGTAGAGCTCTGTCCTCTGCCAAGTCGGGCTCGCGAGCTCGGGATGCTTAGGCCGGAGCTGAGCAGCATCCCCCAGAGCAAGCCCCTCGAGGTCGAGCCCCATGGTATGGAGTCGAGCTCAGCCCTCCTCTGCCACGTGGAGCCCCTCCGAGGTCGAGTCCTCTGGGCCGGAGCCACGCTCTGCCCTCCTTCGTAAGGTTAGCTCGCCCGAAGTCGGGCTCCCTTAGTCCGGAGTCGAGCTCAGCTCTCCTCCGCTAATTGGAGCCGCATCGAGGTCACCCTCGGAGTCGAACCCTAGCTCTCCAGCTCGGCCTCCAACTTAGCGAAGACACCAGCGAGCGGGGAGGCGGCACTGTCATCCCGGGGGGCCGGTGAGCCACCCGAGGGTTGTGAAAAGGCACCCACCTGGCCACAATAACTGTCCTGGCCACCACTTACACCAGAAAAGGGAGAAGCCTTGTGATCGAGGCACCACGCTCTTCACCAACCATCTGAACCACCCGGAAGAGGAAGTCAACCAGGAGATTTGAATCCTGGGGTTGGCGGCTCCCGATCGAGGCACTGCCAAGTTTTCCGGAATGGAGCGACCGGAAGGAATGTCAGAGTGCATGGCAGGTTCTCTTATCACGAACCGGGTAAGGCATCCCGTTCACGGCACGGGACACCACTGCACGTGCCTGCTGACACGGGGGAGATCCCGAGACAGGCACCCAACAACCACCAGGGCTTAAAAGAACCATCGGCACCCCCAGGGGGAGGTACGCATGCAAACAGCAACAACAACACCACTATCTCACCACCAAACTCAAGCAAGTCAAGGGAAAAAGGCCACACAGAGAATCCCTCTAGCTTGGCCACCACCTTCTCGACACACTTGCATCCCACTCTCACACTACTCACTCCTCCTAGCATGGAGTCTATCAAGAGGGGCTTGACCAGAAGGATCTGTTCCCCTGGATCGTCACTGACTTGATCGTTGGAGAGCCCCCGCCGGAATCCCCAGCCCAGGTCACTAACTCCATTTTTGCAGGTTCAAAGGAGCAGGACATCCCAAGAGCACAAGAGGGACAATCCACCTTGACAACAGCTACAGGCCACGACGATCTTGGTGGCCACACTCCTGATTAAGTGGCAGAGAAAAGCAGGGGTCTTCGGACTGAAATGCATCTCAGATTTTTGAAGGTTGACCCTCTGCCCAGAAGACATACATTAAGAGTAAAGCACCCTCCTGAAACTCCGTGCCATAGCTGCAGAGGCCCTCCCCAGTAGCAAGCAGTCATCTACAAACAACAGTTGCGAGATCGGGGAGGCCATAGGAGCGGCAATATAGGACTGAATTACCAACTCCCGCACGGAATCCCGTAAGGCTTGTGAAAGGAAGTTAGCTGAAATAATAAATAAATATGGGGATAGAGGACAACCTTGTCGCAGCCCGATAGTTGAGTGAAAATATTTCGATAGAGAGCGATTAATGAGGATAGAGATGGAGGGTCTAATAATGCACGCCATGATCCTAGATATCCAGTAGGGGTGAAAACCAAAATTTTCTAAAACCATTTGCAAGGAATTCTACCTCATACGATCATAAGCCCTTTCCATATCAAGTTTGATAGCCATCAGAAACCGCCCTACCAGGGCCCATCGAAGATCAAACATGAACTCCTGAGCTAACAAAACATTATTTGAGATACTCCGGTCTCCAATAAAAGCCCTTTGCTCAATAGAAATAAGATGAGAAAAAATCGGCTTCATTCGATTTGCCAACAATGTAGCACAGAGCTTGTATAGAGTATTACATAAGCTGATAGACCAGAAATGGGAGGGCTCACAAGCATCAGAGCACCTTAAGGATAAGTGTAACAAAAGTTCGCTTCCAGAAATCAGGCATTTAACCAGAAATAAAGAAATCCTAAACCACTGTGACCACATCATAGCGAATAATATCCCAATATTGCCTAAAGAACAAAGGGAGAAATCCATCTGGTCAATTCATTATTCTCCCTATAAGAAACCTGAACATGCAAAAGAGAAGGTGCCCAAGTGGAGGCTGTATCAATGGAATCCACCCACCTAGTCTGAAAGAAAGAAATAACCGCTCTCCTTATGCCTTCCTCCTCCTTTATCCATTGCCCCTCGACCGTCTTCAAAGCTTTAATCCGATTCCTGTGTCTGCGGATTAGTGTAGCATGATGAAAGAATCGGATATTTTTATCTCCCTCCACCAACTGCTGCATTCTGGATTTTTGTCTCCAAAAGATCTCCTGTTGACGAAGGAGAGCATGATGCATAGCCAAGCTCCCCCTTAGAGATATCAAATCAATATCCTGCAGACCCCCCTCGCTTTCCTTCTTTTCCTGAAGCTCATGGTATGATTGTCCACAGTCTCCAGCTTAGTAAAAATATTCCTGACCTCCACCCAATTCCACCGAAGTAACCGACGTCTCAACAATTCCAGCCTACGAGCAACCCGATACTTGGCATCCCCTCGCACTGGCATTCTCCACACTTCCTTTACAATGTCTCAGGATCTTGGATAAGATAACCATAACGTCTCAAATTTAAAAGGGACCTGGGCAGGAGCCTTCGAACAAGTTGAAAGAAGAAGAGGGCGATGATCAGAGGCTATGCTATCTAGATGACGTACAAGGTGATCCGGATAGAGATTAAGCCAACTAGGTGAAGCAAAGACTCTATCAATCCTTTTCCATACCCTAGCACCTCCTGATCAATTATTATACCAAGTGAATCGGGGTCCAACAAACCCCACATCCACTAATCCATTGAAATCTAGGAAGTGTACAAATCCCTCGAGGTAGTATCATGGGTGAACGGTCTACCCCCTCTCTTATCTTCAGAACTAGTAACACAATTAAAGTCCCCTGCCATCACTATAGGAATGCCATGATCGATCAGCACTAAACCTCCTGCCAAAGGGCTCTCCTCTCTCTGTAGTTCGTGCTTGCATAGATCTTTGATAAGAGCCATGTAGGGCCCATAGTTTCAAAAATTGCCAGTGCCACCTGCTGAGGGAATCTATGAATACATCAATACTAGTAGCCCCGGATCACAGGCCACCACTATGCCGCTCGACAAATCCTGGGAATCCACAACATAAAAATCCCAACTCCTTGGAAATCACTTACGAATCCATTCTAACCCAGTTCCCCCCATTCTAGTTTCCAACAGGATACAAATATCAGGATATGCAATTGATAGATTCTAAAGAAAGAAGAACAAAAAGAGGTCTTCCCCAACCCCTTTACATTCCATATGAGAATCTTCATTACAATAAATTTAACGGTCTCTAGGATAGTCAGTTCTCTGTCTAGAGTGAGCTCCTGCAATGTGAACCTCCTCAGTGGAAGAACCACCCTCTCCTTTTGCAAATAGTGCTACTTTTAACTTCCCCAGAACCTCTTCATAACCCCCTGAGCCCCTACAACTCCTTTCTGCTCCCTGTGGCCATGGAGAAGAGGTATGTGGCTTCAGCGATTGTGATACACCAATTCGTGCACTCCCCTGGGATGAAAGAGACACTTGTCCTTGTGAAGAAAGGTGTACACTCCGCTTCCCCGGTCCTCCTGAGTCCCCTCCCCCATCAATGTGAGCCTCCTATGCCCACTATCCATCTTCCCAGATTTGCCTCCCACCCTATCCACCAGAGAACCCCCTTATGAAGTAACCATGTCCTTTATAGACATGTGACCCCCCTCCCCACCTGCCATCTTAGGTTTAGAGTCACCAAGTTCACCAGAATGAACCCTTTCCAGACTTTGACCCACCGTGACAGATAGAGCAGTAGAAATGGACTTCCCCTTCCCCCCTTATCCCCATCTATACAAGGTTCCAGTAAACATACCTTGCATGTTGCAGAGACGGCCAAGGTGAGGACCTTTGGCGAGGTGTTCTCCAGAAGGGGGTTTACTCCACACGGGCTAGAAGAAGTCGAAGCAGGCGGACTGCGGGCTCGTTTCAACGACAAAGCCCCGTAGTCGACCATTTGCCGATTTTGTGGGCCAGCCTCCTCCACTTGGCCCACATCCATATGATCACCAAGATGGCCCAGACTCCAAGTCCCGTTTGCTGTGCTTCGCCATCTCCCGAGAGGTCACCTGAGCTCGCCCCCGATGATCGGCGACGAGCGACTTTAGCTGGCTTCTACCACCCGTCAGAGTCCAGAGGAGATCTTAGGGAGCTCGAAGATGAAGGAACAGTCGTAGGGGAAGATTGCAGTGCAGAGGGAGAGGTGAACCTGGAGGTATCAAAACTAGGTACCTTTACCTTCTCAGCTCCCTTCTTCCTTTCATCGGAGCCTTAGCAGAGCGTTGTTATGGAATCCGAGTTGTGATCACCCATGGCCCATAGAGGGGTCGAACCGGCACTTCCCCCTCCACAGAGCCTAAGGGATCCAGCATATTACTACCAACAGCTGAGCCCTCACCCTCCAAGAAGTTAAGCCATTGTCAGGGTGCCTATTCTCCCACACTTGAAGCACACTCTCGGCACATTTTCATATACAAACTGCTGCCAGAAGTTTCCCTGTTTCCCACGGATCAACACCCCCGGTTGGAGAGGTTTACCTGCATCTATCTCAACCCTAACCCGGGCCTAGCATGTTTTCTTCAAGTGATCCGTGAACCCGTCCACCAATAACGGCCTACCAACTTCCGTCGCCACCGCCATGATCGTCGTCGTCTCTCAGTACTCCAGAGGAAGGCCCGGGAGTTGAATCCAAACCACCGCCTTCTGAACGATTCTTTGTCATGGGACAAAATCTGGAAACCACTCCTCCATCGCTTGAAGCTGCCCCCCCATAAACCATGGTCCGTCGGACTTCACCAGGGACCAGTCCTTCTTTGATTGGAGACATACAACAATGTGATTTTCCGCAAGCAGAAACATCTCCGGGTCATAGTCCAAGTTGAGTTTACTCCATACCTCTTTGGAGATCCATTCAACAGGAACTTGCCACCCCAAGCTCTTCACTACGACTGCAAGCTTGTCCCACTGACATCGAGCAGCATCCACGATTGATGTCGAAAGCTCCAAAACCTTAGTGAAACGGGCTTGGAGTTGCTTAATGTCTTCCAAGGAGAGCCTGTGTGATGTCCAATAAGAGCCTCGGGGAGCTCCCTGCACCACTATGGCGAACGTTTGATCACCATCTTCACTGGACGGTGGCCCCTTCTCCATGCTCGGCCGCTAATCTCCTCTCACTGCCATCACTCCCTAACACCCAGAAGCTGTTCAAGAAAAGAATAGAAAGAGAACGCGAATAGCACGAATCCAAAGTCAAAGCTCGGACTACCACCTTCATGAATAACATCGTGTGAGTTTGATTATGTTTTTTTAAAAAACATGCTAACTCTATACGATGGCTGGTCCGGCCAACATCTAATGTGAACTGCATTTTTTGCCCTCCAATGTACGCATACTTGATTTAGATGTTTGGGTTCCAGAGACTGACTTGAGAGGGCGAGGAGATTGAGGTTTTTGCTATGATTTTTTTTCTTTCCTTTTATGTACTCGCTTTTACTTATCGAAAAGTGGAGGGAAGGGGATGATAATTTCTGAGAAGTGGAAAACAAGTTTTTTATTTATTAAAATTTTTTAAAAAAGAAAATATGAAAAAAATTTATGAAAAAATATTTTTTATATTTTATGAAGAGTGAAAAATTATGAAGAAGGTGGGTTTTAAGAATTTCAAAGAAATGGAAAGTGATGATGTTTTTTTTTTTATAAAAATATCTTTTAAATATCAAAAATCAAGATTTTGTAAATAATGAATAAATGATTATAATAAAATAATAAAAAATAATATATGCTAAAATTATATACTTATATTAATATAATATATTTGTTAATATTAATATGGTACTTATATTAATATATTAATATTTATATTAATATAATGCTATATGTATACTTATATTAATAAAGGAGTTAATATTGTACTTCAATAATATATTTTAATAAAAAATGCACATGATGGAAAAAGACTAGTTAAGTAATTTTATTTTAGCCATCGAAGGAACTTTGCTCATTTCTTGCTTCTTTTTTTTCTTCCTTCTCCTCCTCAACGTCCTCCTTATTCGTTCTCCTTCTGCCTTTTTTTTTTTTTTCAAAGGGCCTATAAAAGGGGTGGGAGCAAATGGTGGGTGAAGAGAGAAATATAGATAGAGAGGAATAAAATGGCATCGCCAGGGGATGGTGGAGGTGGGTAGTTCGCCGCGTGGGAGAGAGGGGATGGTGGAGGTGGGTAGTTCCGCCGCGTGGGAGAGCCAAGGATGGTTTTAAAGGGAGAGAGGAGGGGGGTGCTGAGGGTACGAGAGTGATAGTGGAGGTGGGTGGCACCGCCACACTAAAGGGGAACCGAGGATAGTGTCATGGGGGGGAGGAGAAGGGGGTGTTGGAGGGTGGGGGGTGGTGGAGGTAGGTGGTGGTGTTGTGCGGGGAAGGAGCCGAGGATGGTGTTTCAAGGGGAAGGGGGTGGGAGGTGAGTGGGGGCAAGGTGTAGAGGATAGCATCTGGGGGGTTTGTGTGGAGGAATGAGGTGGTGCTGGCATAGGGGTAGGATTGCGCAGACGAAGGAGGTGGCACCGATGCACAGGGGAGAGGTTGCATAGACGAAAGAGGTGGCCCGATGCACGGGGGTTTGCGTAGACGAAGGAGGTAGCATTGATGCGTGAGGGGGGGTTGCATTTACGAAAGAAGTGACACTTGTGCAAATGGGCGAGGGTTTGCACAGAGAAAAGAGATGGCGAGAGGGTGCGCATAGAGAAAACAAATAGTAGGGATGTACGCGCAGAAGAAGGATGTGGCGAAGGGGTGTGAGTAGAGAAAGGTGGCATCGCAGGAGATGGGGGGTGGGAAAGAAAAGGTGGCGCACTGATGGGGATGGCAGGCGGAGTGCATAGGAGATTGAATAGGGTTACAAGAAAGAAAGATCCGGCAAACAATAATTATAATTAAAATTTTATAAAATTAACAGTACCAGTCATGCACATAATTGATTATAAAAAAATATTAATAAATAAATCTTGACGATCCATATAAAATTGAATGGCCAATATTTTTTTAAATTAAAAGACAATACTACCCCTTCAAACACCATAGCAAATTCCATAATAAATATATTATATTAAATTATTCATATTATATTAATATAATATTAACATGTATATATTAGTATTATATTAATATAAAAAATTATTATGATATAATATTATATTTTAATATATTTATATTATTATTTATATAAATCTAGAAATAAAAATGTATAATTATATATCTATTAAGAATATAATAGGTATTTTATATATATATATTTTTTAAAAAAAATGCATGCTCAACCAAGCATAAATCATTCTAAAATAAGTTACTTTAACCAAATATATCAAAATTCTTTGTCCAGAAAATAACTCTCTGGAATGTAAAATAACTTTCTAAAAAGTTTTCTGGAAAGTAGCTTCATAGAAAATTATTTTCAAAGTTTTTTCTGCAAACAAAACAAGTTCGTGTGCCAATCCACCCGATTGTCCTTACAGGGCTCTTTTTGAATCCTTTCTGGGCCTGGCAATTCATCGAGGCAGCCCAACCTGCTGCTCCCTCAGTTCTTCTCCTATGACTGGACCAGAAAGCAGTGGTGCTCGGTTTGAGAAAAGATTTATCTAGGTCCATTTGTATATACCCAGCCCGGAGTTACGATAAGGATGAAGGATGTCCAGCCTTTAAGGTCAGTTGCGCATGTTTCGAATGAAACCCAATGTACCGAAACAACTTACGTTTGGGCTGACTTGGACTTCCCATGCTCCAGGACGGCTGAGCCCTTGTCACGTTGGGCGCGCACAAGGCTATAGACCAGGGATTATCTCCCATGATCTCCAAATGGGAATTATGGGATGTCTGATGTTCATAACCGTCCGGATAAAGTATTTAATTGCTGCACCGAAGTCAATATATCAAGAAAGCAACGGCGGCATTGGGCATGGTATTTGGTCGCACGGTCCATGGGCCAGGATGGCCCACTCCTTTCCCTGAATTAGACCGGTCCTGTGGGGCCCCAGTGGCGTCTTTCCGAGTCCTCGCTAAGCTCTCAGAAGCTTCCATAACGTTCCAGGAGCTTCTGGCAGAACAGAGAGATCTCCGAAGTTGTTAGATCATTCGCGACACTTTGAGAACAAAATCCTCTTCTTCCAATTCCCTCTCCCTCGATTCCTATTTAAACGCCCAAGTTCCCCCTCTTCTCCAACAGCTGATAGAATCAGAGCGCGAGAGCATTTAAGAGCAATCCGGTTATTGAAGTAATAGAGCGATGGACTACGGCGGCATGTTCAGAGTGAACGACCCCATTATTACGACGCTGCAGCACCTGACGGACATCCCGACGGAGACGGAGAAGGCCTTCAACGCGCCCACCCGCACCTACGTCCGCGACGCCAAGGCCATGGCCTCCACGCCGGCCGACGTCGAGGAGCTGCCCTCCTCCTACGTCTTCGTCATCGACATGCCCGGGCTCAAGTCAGGCGAGATCAAGGTCCAGGTGGAGGACGCCAACGTGCTGGTCATCAGCGGCGAGCGCAAGCGCGAGGAGGACAACGAAGGCAGGTACCTCCGCATGGAGCGCCGCGTGGGCAAGTTCATGCGCAAGTTCTCCCTCCCGGACAACGCCAACACCGACGCCATCTCGGCGGTGTGCCAGGACGGCGTCCTCACCATCACCGTCCAGAAGCTGCCGCCGCCGGAGCCCAGGAAGCCCAAGACCATCGAGGTCAAGATCGCCTGACTTTAATCAATAATTCGAGCGAGTAGTTGTGTGATGTGATTTGGGAATGAAGTTATCTATCTCTGATTAGTTTGTGGTTTCGATGATGAGATGAAATGTCTTTTATATTTGGACGATGAACGACGGGTTCTTCCATTTGCTTCTTATTATTTTATTCGCACTGGTTTTTAGGACCTCACCCAGGAATTAGAAAATTTGTATCCGCCCAGAAGCTCGCCTTCTATCGCAAATTATTAAAAAACAAAAAAATCCACAAATTATGGAAGTAACGCCAGAATAATTTTAAATACATTATTATTCCTAAAACGACATAATTTAGATGTCTGATGATAACGGAGCACGAAGCATTCCGTGGAATCTGCATTGGTTATATTCAATCGATACATGTTCTTAGAAAAAGTCGAGAGGTTAAGGGTATTGGAGATGTATGGTTGGTATATCAATGGTCGATCTGTCCAACCAACGCGCCCCCCGCTCCATATTTCCTCTTTTGCGTTTGGGGTTTAAGTTGGTAGATTTAATCCAAATAATAATATCTCCCCCAAAAAAATTTTTATTAGATAAAAAAGGGTGAGGGAAAGGATCTTCCGGGACTGTAACAAAAGTGACTCAACTCTTTTTTCAGTATTTGGTTGAGTACATCATTCCTAGTCTTATCCAAGGGACAAATGGATTTTGATTAAAGAACCTGGCTAATTTAATTCAGGTTTCAGGATTAAATCGTGGAATTGTTTGAGTCGGCCATGCTGTCATTTTTTAGACCTGAAATGTGAGAAATGTAGGATTAAAATTTTTTCTCCCCCTTTCTATTGTTATTGTCCTGTTAGAGCCTCAATTTACTCTCTCAAACTCAGGGTCTCAATTTGGTTTCTCTCAACTCAAACTCTCTTGGTCCGCTTGCAGGTCTTCGTGATGCTCGGTGGTCTATGTCGCATGCACGAGATCTGAAAATATTTTTTTTTTAAAAAAAATAAATATAAATTATAAACTGCTAAATGAGGTGGCTTTGGATGGTGAGAGTATTGGTTCAACTAATCCTCTCTTAGCTAATTGGGAGTCTGCGCTAAATTTCTAAGGGTTACATGTTTCAACAACTGGTCATCAACCTCTTGATTACCTTATTTCTTGTGTTTCAACAGGATTTTCTAATTCCTAGACGAGATCCATGTTTTGTAGCTGCAACCTTGGGCTATGGTGTATGGAGAGAACTTTCAGGAGGGTGGAATGCCTGCGTCATAATTTTTAATATTATAATAATATGTGTTACAGGAAGTGTTATGATATGTCAATGCAACACGGACTAATTATCGGTTCAACTGCTCACCAAACTCCTTATGAATCGGGATCTAAACCGAAGCACTTGGAAGGAATCACATGGGACCAGTCTTCAGCCTAATCGAAGGCGTTAGTCCCGAGGATTACTACCACTAGCTCCCGACCAGTCTTCTGTATATCAGCCAAAGAGGGCCGGTCCGAAAAATACTGATTCGAAGACAACATCAGCTTCATTTCACAACCCGCACCCGCTCCGAAGGAAAGAACACCAATGCAAATGACAGAGGTGCTTCGGCTTATTTTGCGGGAGATAAACCCGAAGACAGTCCGCCGATTCAACGCTAGCCCTTCCCGAAGAAAAAGCTCGAAAGCGAATCTCCGGTTGATCCCAAATCTTTGAACGTGGGTATGGTTGTTATGATCAACCCCGTGGCCACTACCTCTAATCGTAACTATATCAAGGTTGCCACGTGGCTACTAACTTCAACTCCAACGACTCCAAACTGGCCAGAACCGGTTGGCAACCATCTATGGTTATATGTGGGATAAAGTTAATTAACTTCGTCCTAACCATAGATAGGTAAACCTAACCATACTCTGGCACAACAACTATAAATACTGGTAAGAGAGGACACCCAAGGTACGCTATGCAAGCCTGGAAAAGAGAATACTTTCGTTATCTTCTTCTTTAGAAACTCTCCATTCTGTTGCTGGAATCTCCCTCTCTAACTTAGACATCGAAGTATCCCCCACCGAAAAAAATCTGGTCAGGGACCTATTTTGCAGGTATCCAAGGGAGTGAACCGGCAATCCAGCAACTTCGCCTGGTCGACGAAGGTTCCACGTCAACAGATTGGCGTGCCAGGTAGGGGAGCGGGCTTTGCAGGCAAGTGGGTGTTGGCAGTCTGCAGTAGCTCGGACTTACCATCGACTGATAGCACCCCTCCTTGAGAAAGAGAGTGTGAAGAAACCCTGATGGTGAAAGGAAAAATTCAAAATGCTTCGACAAGCAGGGACTGTCGTCCATCTCAGAGGAACGACCCCCGGTGGAGAACAACGTTCCACCTCCCATGCTTGTGATGGGACAACAGCAGTTCGAAGCTCTTCTGAACCGAGTTGACACTTTGACAACCATGGTTCTGAATTTCGAGGATGCAGCTTTCCAGGTGGGGCACCTACCAGCCACCTTCAGACACAGTCATTGGTCTTGAGGGAAGGGAGACCAGCATCATGAGTCTACCCGACTTTCCCTCCGTGATCGATTTTCTTCCGAAGGCCGAAGCTCTCGGTATTCAAAGTCGACCGATGCCCCGCGGAGGGGCAAGAAATCTAGATGATTCTCTCCATCTCCTCCGAAGACTCCACTCCTGAAAGGGATGTACCGAAAGAAGCCCGCCTTGACTACAATGAAATGATCAAGGCCCTTGAGTCCCAGGTTGCGAGGCTCAATGATTAGAAGAAGGATGGTGAGTTCGTGGCGTGCGACTCACGTCCCCCGTTCACCCCTCGCATCATGGCCAAAATTGTCCCTCGACCTTTCAGGGTTCCTTAAATAGAGCCTTACGATGGGACTACTGACCTGCTGGATCATCTGGGCAGTTTCAAAGCCCACATGATGATTCAGGGGGCCTCTGACGCACTGCACTGCCTCGCCTTTCCTGCTATCCTGAAGAATGTGGCTCAGATATGGTATTCGAGCATACGTCCAGGTACCATCGATTCCTTTTCTGAATTGGAAAAATTATTTATCCTGCATTTCGGGATCTGCCGCAAGATGCCTCGGAATATGGATACTCTATTCCTCCTTTATCAGAACGAGGGAGAGAGCCTTCGAGACTGCATTTCCAGATTCAATTTGGCTATCCTTGAGATCCCCGATCTCAACGAGTACGTAGCCATGTCCGCTTTTAAGAAGGAGCTTCGATCATCCAGGCTCACCTTCTTCCTGGATAAAAGATTTCCAATAAGCTATGCTGAGATCCTGTCAAGGGCTCAGAAATATGCCGATGCTGAAGAGCAGCGGCAAACTGATGACTGGCTGAAGGGAAGTCTATTCCGAAGAAGAAGAAAAATAAGGGGCTGGATCCCCCTGCACCCAACAACAACAACTCTACCCGACGACGGAGTCCCAAGCCCAAAGCACCGGACGAAAGATTCGATTTTTATACCTCCCTCAATCTTTCCAGAGAGAAGATTCTGATGGAGATAAAAAAAGAAAGCTATCTCCAACGGTCGCATCCCATGAAGCCGTCCTCTTCCACGAGGAACAGGAATAAATACTGCAGATTTCACCGGGACCACGGCCACAACATTGAGGACTGCATCCAACTCAAGGATGCCATTGAAGATCTGATCAAGAGGGATTATTTAGGGTGGTACGTCGGTCGCCCAGAATCTTGGCCTGAGACCATGGCCCCCCAGAGGGCCCTTGAAGAAATTGAATTACCTAACCGAAAATCCACTGATGGAAGGATGGGAATGCTACATCGGCTAATCAACTGGAGGAGAGCCGAAGACGATGCTCTGAAATGGCCAAGGATAACAACTCCATACTTTTCTCTGATGATGACCTTGTAGGAGTTTAGCACCCACATGATGACCCAGTTGTAATATCAGCCGTTGTAGCTAACAATGATGTAAGACGTATTTTAATTGATAATAAAAGCTCAGCGGACATCTTACTTTATGATGTGTTCTTCAGAATGTGTTTGCCCAAAAATATGCTACAAAGATCCCCTGTGTCGCTGACTGGGTTTAGGGGCAATCAAGTTGATGTCGAGGGCGAAATAGTGCTGCCCGTGATCCTCGGTACCGAACCCCGATAGAAGATACTTCCCATCAACTTCATAGAAGTCCGAACTCTTTTGGCCTACAATATAATTTTGGGACGGCCCTCCTTAAATAAATTCCAGGTCATAATGTCAACTTATTACCTCCTAATGCATTTCCCTAACAGGAGCGGAGTTGGAGAAGCAAAGGGAAATCAAAGAACTGCACGGCAATGTCTAATGATACAAGAAGGACAATCGGTTGATCCTGCAACTCCGGACCAATTGGACCTGAGGGACCTGGCTGAAGACTGTGGTGAGCCAATAATTTATTGGGCTCGTATAGCTCATTATTTCTTTTCTTTCTTTTCAGATGCTACGAAGTAGTCGGGACTTAAGATCATATAATGAAGAGCTTAGGGATTGATGAATTTTTGATAAATTTGACTTATTTATTATATTTAGTGATCAAAAAATCAGATTTATTATTATTTAATTATTATTGATATTCTGAAAGATTTAAAAATTAAAAGGTTAGCCTTGCATATTTCATGGGACTAGAAGGATATGCGACCGTCTATTATATACCTTGCTCAGGTCTTAGGTCAGGGCATGACATTTTTGCTCAAATCAAATTAGATATCGAATACAAATAAAGATTATGGGACCCTAACCTACAATGAAATAATTTTATTTCAATAAATTATTTACTAATAATTTTTAAGTTTTTTGTCACCAAAGAATTGGTATAAAATTTTGTCTTTAATAATCATTTTCATTTATCACTAATTATATTGGTTTGTTGTGGCCAATAAAAGCTTGTCACAAAAAAGAGTTTTAACGATGACACTAAATCTCATTAAAATTTATTTTGATTGTTAATTTATTATTAATTCATTATTTTTTGATTTCTTAATGATTATTTTTTATTTTTTTGTCATCAACAAAATCGTCACTTGTTAAAGTATTTACTCAAATTATCAATCTCGAGAAAAAATTTGAATAAAGTTCTTATAGCTATGTTGATTAAATCTGATAAGCAACTAATTTTTTTATAATTAGACTATCTACTTCCCTGTTATTAAGGTATAGTAAAAATTTTGATAACCCCATCGAAAACTCTACTTGATTGATCGACGAAATGCTAACTAGGAGTTTTAGGTTAATAGACTTCCCATTGATAATACCATGATGGAAAGCTATAGGATATCAAGGGTTTTGGAGGCGGTTCGATGCATTAAAAATGAATAAAATAGTTTGTGATCACACGATCATGGAAAAATTAACCGTTCACTAAATTGCAATCAATGTTATAACTTCCATGTCTCGAAGGGCAAGATTCGAGGGATAACAATAAGGGATCCATCTCTATAAAAAGAGATAAGAGAGGGACAGAAGGAGGGGTAAGCGTTCTACTGATTCTAGTGTTCTCTATTATTTTCTTCTTTCTATTATTCCTTAACATCCTTGTTAACTTAAACATCGAACGATTCCCATTAGATAGATTCTAGCAAGAAAATTTATTGGTAGGTATTCAACACTAAAAATTAAGACGCAACCTACTTAGCATTCGATTGAGTATTTTTGCTAGAACTTTGCGGCATTTTTCTTTAATGACCATTTATATTGCATTATTAAATATAGTAATTTTTTTGATGATTTTATATTTTGATCATTAATTTTTTTAGTAACGATATCTTTAATGACCATCTAGTAATAAAGTATTCATGATTACTAAAAAGCATTAATAATAAATATAAACTCCTTTCTAATCATTTTTTATTTTTAAAATTCTAAATTTTTATTGTGCATGCATCCAACTCTACTTACATCACTCTTTTTTTTTTTTGATAAACAAAAGGGATAGCGAGGATAAATCCCGGGGTAGCTACCCTCGCAAGTCTCCATTCTGTCAGGTAATGTTCAATACAAGATGCTCGGATTTGCACAGTCTTTTTCCATCTAAAGGTGAGTACGTCAACTTAATACTATTAAGGCGCCGGCAAGTATAATGGGGACAAAGAGGGAGATCATGACCTTTCACTCATACCAGCGATCATGGGCCTCAGGAAGATTCTTAAATTTAATCGAGTCATCGCTAGAATCATGCATCGAACCCACGATCGATTAGTAGTGAGGTAAAGCCTCTACCAATCGAGTTATCGTCTTAGTGGTACATCGCTCTCTTTTTAAACATGCTGCCATCTCCATTGTCTCGTCCTAAAGCTTTATCATAGTTAAATAACTCCTCGTTACACTAACTTTGCAAAATAAAAGAGGCAGACAAATATTTTTTCTTTTTTTATTTTTTAAAATGTTAAGATGGTGTGATTACACTGGTATAGATATAACCACCACATTAAACTGTAATAAGTCATGCGACCAAGCAGGTATTGCCTGAGCCAAGTCCCAAGTGAGTGAGCCTGTTAGTCACATGAGAGGCTACATTCATATCATGATTGTCCTGTACGATGGAGATGAAAGTGTTGCCGTCCTCGTCGCCGCGCCCGTGCCGAGGATCAGCCGATCCTCCCTGACCGCCTGGCAAGGGAGCCTCCCTTCCTGCGAGAAACCTGCAACAAAGGGGTTAGAGGACCCTGGCCGGGGATTCCGGCGAGGGGGCTCCGACGGTCAAGTCAGTAGACGACGAAGGGGAACAGACTCTCGCTCCCAGGCCCTCTAAAGGGTCCCAGGTTTGGAGAGTTAACTAGTGAAGGGGAAGCGCCGGGGACCGGAATCTCGGCTGGGCCCGCCTGCCGAGCTCGCGTCCAGTATTCCCCTCTCGGGATCTCTGGCTTCTTTCTCGGAGCGAGGCCTTGTGCCGGTGCTTCCTTCTTGTCCCCAGGCTAGTTGGCTTACCTTGCAGTCTTTGGATTCTTCCTTCTTTATCTCCCTCCGTCGTGTGCTTTCCGTCGTGTGCTTGTCCTTTTCCTCCTCGAAAACTCCTCCCCCCTGTCTTCCTTTCCTTTCCCTTTTTGGCGAAGGAGGCCAGGCGGCTTTTCCGACCTCGTCCGCCGGGCCCAGCAGGGAGAAGGCAAGGACAGAAGAGAGAAGGAGGGAGGGCGGCGCTAGCAGAGCGGCCAGTCGTCAGGCCTCGGGCTTCGTGAGAGTGCTCTTTTCCCCGAGCGTGGGCGCCATCCGTTTACGGGGCCTGTTCCGTCAGGATCGGATCTCTCGACTGCGGGACCTGTCGGGCCAGTGTAAGTCACGTTCCGCGTGCCGCCGCCCTCCGTACGGGATGCCGTCTGGGGTCGGTACGGCCCGAGGGATGGCCTCAGGACCCGTCACTTTCCCCCGGGGGCCTCTCCGTACGAGCGGTCTGGCTTCGGCTGAGTTGGCCCTGTCTCCGGGGGCCGACTGGCGAGAGGCGAGAGATCGGCCGACCTCGGCTTAGGTGGACCCCTCCGGGGTGGACACCTGGCGAGGTGGCAGAAGATCGCCTGGCTTCGGCCGAGGTGGACCCGTCTCCGGGCGGCCACCTGGCGCAAGGCGGGGGGTCAGTCGACCTCGGCCTAGGTGGACCCCTCCTGGGTGGACACCCGCGAGGTGGCAGAAGATCGCCTGGCTTCAGCCGAGGTGGACCCGTCTCCGGGCGGCCACCTGGCGCAAGGCGGGGGGTCAGCCGACCTCGGCCTAGGTGGACCCCTCCTGGGTGGACACCTGGCGAGGTGGCAGAAGATCGCCTGGCTTCGGCCGAGGTGGACCCGTCTCCGGGCGGCCACCTGGCGCAAGGCGGAGGGTCAGCCGACCTCGGCCAAGGTGGACCCCTCCTGGGTGGACACCTGGCGAGGTGGCAGAAGATCGCCTGGCTTCGGCCGAGGTGGACCCGTCTCCGGGCGGCCACCTGGCGCAAGGCGGAGGGTCAGCCGACCTCGGCCGACCTCACACGGGGCGGGCTCCTCCGAGCCCGGGCGCAGATGAGTTGGTGGGGGAACTTCGGGCCGAACTCGACCTCGGCGGGGGCCGTTTGCTTCAGACAGTATCGGGCGGTGCGGTCTTGCCGACCCCAGCCTTGAGGACGTGGCGCTGATTCCGGCATTAAAACTCACACGTGGCTCGCTCGCATTCGGCGATACCTGAGCCTGGCCACGTCACTGTCACGGCTGTAACAGTTGCCCCCCAGCTCGCCGTTCCGTTGGGGCATCGTAGAACGGAGCGTCGGGATTAATTGCTGACATGACGTGGGGAGGCGAGGATCTTGCATCATAATTGGCACGATCTCCATTCGTCGTGGCTCGATGCGGCTGAAGACCTATGGGGAGTCGCCACGTGTCGTCCACTTGCCCGTAATCAATGCGCTGCTTCGGGGCAGAGGCCGTTACTCTGCTAACGAGGCGTCGGTGTCGGGCGTGTGCCCACGTGGCGACCATCCAGTGGCCTGAGGCGGAATGGTGGGTACGGCTGCTGCCGGCTGAGTTTGAAAGGGAGGGGACTTTCCAGAACGAGGCCTTTTCCCTTGCTTCGTGGGCGGTTCGCTGCAGGCTAACAACTTCTGCTGCTCGCGCCCGTCTGTGCATTTTTGGGTAAGTGTCTTCTTCTCCTTCTCTCTCGTTTCTTATTCAGCCCCCTTCTCCTTTCCTTCTTCCATGGCGCGCCGTCGCCATGTCTCTTCTAACTCGGACGAGGCCGGTCCATCCCGGCCGAGGACTCCGTCTTCTTCCTCCTCGGACGAGGAGGTAATTCCAGAGGAGGTTCGCCGGCGCTTGCAACCCGGGGGTGTCACTATTGGCATCCCCAGGGGGGTCCGGTCCCCTCCGGTTGCGCCTGCCGTGCCCCTCCGTTCACTCCCCGCCTTGGCTTCTCTTCCTGCTCCGCCACTTCTTCCCGCCGGTCCCTCCGGTCATGCCTCTACCATGACCGAAGGTGATCTTTCTCTGCTCCGGGATGCCTATGGCATCCCGGGATCTGTCCGTCTGTTTGCTCCGCGGTCCGGGGAGCGTGTCACCATGAGTGGCCCCGGCCGCATTGCCTTCTACGAAGACTTCCTCCTCGGGGGTCTTCGTTTTCCTCTGCACCCTTTTTTCCTTTCCTTTCTCAGCCATTTCCGGCTCGTCCCGGCTCAGCTGGCTCCTAATGCCATCCGGGTCATCTTCTCCTTCATTGTCTTCTGCCATTTCCACGGGTTCGTTGCCCGTTTTTCACTCTTCAGGGCCCTGTTCACCCTGAAGAAGTGCTCCACCGATGATGGCTGGTGGTACATTTCGCCCCGGCCTAGGTGTCTCCGGTTCGACCTCCCTTCTTCGGTCAAGGGATGGAAGAGCCGGTTTTTCTTTGCTTCGGTCGACGACGTCGACTGGGCTTGGAGCGAACCGGACCGGTCGCCGAACCGGAGTTCTCGAGTCGAGCCCGCGGACCAGGAGTCTTACAGCCAGCTCCTGAGTGACGTGGTCCCGCCGCTCGAGGTTCTGCTTTCTGAGCAGAATCTTTTTGAGGCCGGCATCAGTCCCATCCGGGAGACCGGTGAGATTTGGCCCCGCATTAACTTCTGCCCTTCCCCCTCTCTTTTTAAGATTGAACTGTCTGACCTTCTGATTTCTCCACTTTGCAGGGATGAAGTTTTCCTTAGAGAATCTTCTGGAGGGAGCGGCCCAGAGGGAGGTCGTCGACGTGGACGAGCCCGTGGCGAAGAGGGCTCGCACAGAGACGAGCCGGGAGGTCGCAGCGGCGACCGCGCCCGCCTAGCTGCCGCTGTTTCTCCGCCCAGACCTCCTCAGGGCGGCGCCCCTGGCGCCTCGGCCCCACGGCCTGGCAACGCTGCCGAGAGAGCTCCGGCGCCCGCCGCTCTGCCCATCGCCGGGCCCACTCCTGCCAGCAGCCCAACGGCACCGCCAGTGGCGACCGCCGGTCCGTCGGCTGCAGCTCCAGCAGAGGGGGCAGCTGTCGCGGGGATCGGCCCGAAGGGCCCGGCGCCGGTAATCTCGCACCGGACTCGGTCATCCTCGACCGAGGACTGGCGGAGAGGTGATGGAGTATGCTTCCACCGCCCGGGACCGCCGAGCTCGGGGCGGCCGGGACTACGCGGATGCGCTGCTCGGCATCCTGCCCCAGCTCTTCTCGGTAAGTCTGTTCTTCAGCTTCAGCTCTTCTTTCTCTTTCAATCCGAGGCCTCCTGCCTCGGTACTGACATGTTGCTTTTGTCCTTGCAGATCGGGAACGACGTCCTCCTACTGAGGAACTACCTCGTAGGGAACGCCAAGCGGGACTCCGATCGGGAGCAGAAGCTTGGAAAACTCGCGGCCGACGTGAAGGACTTGGTGGACAAGGGGGCCGAGCTGCGAGCAGAGAAGCAGGCCCTCCAGTCCGACCTGGCGCGTTCCGAGGAGCGGAACAAGGAACTGGAGGCCTCCTTGGCGGAGGAGCGGACCTCCAACCAGCGCCGCACTGAGGAGGACGCGGCGGAGAAAGCGCGCCTGCAGGCCCACTCACTGTTTCTGGAGCGTCAGCTGGACGAGGCCCGGCGGAGGCGGCCATGGCGAAAGACCGGAGCTCGTACATCAACGGGCTCCTGGAGGCGGCGAAAGCGGGAAGCGCTGGAGGCCGTCCCCAAATTCCGGGCTTCCGACGAGTTTACGTCGGAAGTCCGGGAGGCCCCGTGGACTCCTTCCTGAAGGGGTTCCGGATGTGCCGGGAAAAGGTGGGGGCCTTCTTCCCCAACTGGACCTGAGTGCGGTCGTCGTCGGCGGCAGGAAGCCGGGGAGCGAGGGCAGGGCCTCCGGCACGACCCAGGCGATACTTCAGGCGGCACCTGCAGCAGCTCCGACCGACGACGCCGCGGCCCAGACACAGCCTCCGGAGCCGGTCGTCGTGGAAGTTGAAGAGGAGGCCCCGCACCTCCGGCGGACGGCGCCGACCCTGCGCCCCAGTGACTGCTGACTTGTACTTTTGCTTTCCGTGTCTTTCTCTTTTTTTTGGGGAGTTCCGGCCTGTCGGAGCTCCCTGTTTGTACTGAACACTTTGTAATGAAGACTCCTTTCTTTGTAAAAATTTGTCTATCAACTTTGGCTCTTTTTCTTCTTCTTTGTTTGTTTGTTCCTGAGATGTCGGTCTGGGATACCTGAGACAACTGCGGGCCTGGTTCTTCCATACTAAATCGAAGGACGGGGTCTGCAAAACCGTGTTGCGGCAAAGCAAGAATCCTGAGCAGGTCCGACTTTGGGCTGCCTTCATGCCTGCGCGGACAACACAGTTCCTGCACCATCTTCCGGGCCGAAACCTGGGATCCTCCGGACTGAGCTCGATGCCGCAGGCTTTCTCAAACCTTGCGCGGCTTGCTGAGCTGTGCTCCGGGCTTGCGTGGGCGAAGCGGATTCGGCGCCACCTTCCAGGCCGAAGCCCAGGATCTTCCGGACTGAGCTCGATGCCGCAGGCTTTCTCAAACCTTGCGCGGCTTGCTGAGCTGTGCTCCGGGCTTGCGTGGGCGAACTTGGTTCGGCGCCACCTTCCAGGCCGAAGCCCAGGATCTTCCGGACTGAGCTCGATGCCGCAGGCTTTCTCAAACCTTGCGCGGCTTGCCGAGCTGTGCTCCGGGCTTGCGTGGGCGAACTTGTTCGGCGCCACCTTCCAGGCCGAAGCCCAGGATCTTCCGGACTGAGCTCGATGCCGCAGGCTTTCTCAAACCTTGCGCGGCTTGCCGAGCTGTGCTCCGGGCTTGCGTGGGCGAACTTGGTTCGGCGCCACCTTCCAGGCCGAAGCCCAGGATCTTCCGGACTGAGCTCGATGCCGCAGGCTTTCTCAAACCTTGCGCGGCTTGCCGAGCTGTGCTCCGGGCTTGCGTGGGCGAACTGGGTTCGACGCCACCTTCCAGGCCGAAGCCCAGGA
Source organism: Areca catechu (assembly GCA_021397845.1). Lineage (NCBI taxonomy): Eukaryota > Viridiplantae > Streptophyta > Magnoliopsida > Arecales > Arecaceae > Areca > Areca catechu. The sequence goes on from CM038042.1 coordinate 185,696,305, forward strand.
TCTTCCGGACTGAGCTCGATGCCGCAGGCTTTCTCAAACCTTGCGCGGCTTGCTGAGCTGTGCTCCGGGCTTTTTGTTGAAGTCAGAGAAGAATGTTTGAAGCGAAGAAGCTTTGTTAAAGGAACTGGGAGCCTTACATCACTGGTAGTACATTCTCAGGTTCGAGGGGTTCCATGTCCGGGGAACCTGGCACCTCCCAACTCTTCCAAGTAACATGCCCCGTGAGGGAGGGCTTCTGCTACCCGATAAGGGCCTTCCCAGTTGGGTGAAAGCTTGCCGCACTCTCGTGGCTGGGAGGCTTCTGCACGCCGGAGGACCAAGTCCCCGGGACGAAAAACCTTCGGCCGTACTCGGGAGTTGTAATATCTGGCTACACGTTGCCGGTATGCCGCCATTCGATTCGGGCCTTGTCCCTTGTTTCTTCGAGGAGGTCTAGGTTGAGCATCATCCTGGCCGGGTTTTCTGTCTCGTCGTATTGTTCCACGCGCAGCGTGGGTATGCTGAGCTCGATCGGGATGACTGCCTCGGCCCCGAAGACGAGGTTGAATGGGGTTTCGTCGGTAGCCGTCCTTGGAGTGGTGTGGTATGCCCAAAGAACGCTGGGAAGCTCGTCGGCCCACCTGCCCTTGGCTTGGTCTAGCCGCGTGCGGAGGCCCTGAAGAATGGTCCTGTTTGTGACCTCGCCTCCCCGTTGGTCTGGGGGTGCGCCACCGAGGTGAAGCGATGTTTGATGCCGAGGTCGTTGCAGAAATCCTCGAACTCTCGACAGTCGAACTGGCGTCCGTTGTCGGTGACCACGGTGTGGGGAGGCCGAAGCGGCAGACGATGGACTTCCAGAAGAACTTGGCGACGTTTGCTTCGGTGATTCTTGCCAAGGGTTCGGCTTCGACCCACTTTGTGAAGTAGTCGATGGCCACTATCAGGAACTTCCGCTGGCCGGATGCCGGCGGGAATGGGCCCAGAAGGTCCATTCCCCACTGGGCGAATGGCCATGGGGCTGAGAGCTGAGAGATCGGGTTGGAGGGTTGCCGCTGTACCGTGGCGTGGCGCTGGCACCGGTCGCATTTCTTCACGAAGTCGGCGGCGTCCTCCTTCATCGTCTCCCAGAAGTAGCCTTGACGAAGGGCCTTGTATGCCAATGCCCTGCCCCCCACGTGGTTCCCACAGATGCCTTCGTGAATCTCCTGGAGCACAAGCTTGGCTTCTGCGGGTCCAATGCACTTGAGGAGGGGATAAGAGTAGGACCTTCGATACAGCTGCCCGTCCATCAGGACAAACCGCACGGCCTTCTTCCTGATGAGGCGAGCCGCGTCTCGGTCTTCCGGCAGAATGCCGTCGGTGATGTACGCGGCGTACTTGTCCATCCAGCCGGGCTCCTGGCTGACCTGATGGACCCCCGCCGGTGCTTCGAGGCTTGGGACTTCGAGTCGCTCCACATGAGCGCGTCCCAGCATTGTGTCCGGCAGAGTCGCCAATCGAGAGAGAGCATCCGCGCGGGCGTTCTCCCTGCGGGGGATATGGAAGATGTTGAAGCGCCGAAACTTGGACGCGCCCGCCTTGACGAGCTCCAAATACTTCGCCATCTGGGGGTCGTGAGCGACGTACTCCCCGGACACCTGCCCCGCCACGAGCTGGGAGTCAGTGAAAGCTCTGAGGTTGGTCACGCCCAGCTCGCGGGAGACCCTGAGTCCGGCGAGAAGCGCCTCGTACTCCGCTTGGTTTTTTGTCGCGGGGAACTGGAAACGGAGCGCACATTCGGCGACGACTCCGTCGCCGTTGGCAAGGATGAGCCCAGCTCCGCTCCCTCCGGAGTTTGAGGCTCCGTCTACATGGAGGATCCAAGCGTCCTCTCCGGGCTCGTTGGTGCCGACCTCCATCGGCTGGGCCGAAGAGTCCTCCTCGGGCTCCTTGCCCAAACCTGCGCATTCGACCAAGAAGTCGGCCAGCACCTGTGCCTTCATTGCCGACCTCGGTCGGTATGTAATGTCGAACTCGCTGAGTTTCAGTGCCCATTTGGCCAATCGCCCCGAGGTGTCGGGTCGGCTGAGCACCGCTTTCAGCGGTTGATCCGTCAAGACGGCGATGGGATGCGCTTGGAAATAGGGCCTGAGACGCTGGGCAGACACTATTAGCGCAAAAACGAGTTTCTCGGGCCGGGAATACCTGAGCTCCGCGTCCCGGAGGAGTTTGCTGGTATAGTACACCGGTCGCTGGATCCCGTGGTCGTCGGTTCGGACCAAGACAGAGCTGACGGCCTCCGGGGTAACGGCCAAGTAGAGGGTAAGCTCCTCCCCTTCCTCGGGCCTGGACAGCAGAGGTGGTGATGCGAGCGTCTTCTTCAACTCCTCGAAGGCCTGCTGGCATTCCTCGGTCCAGGCGAAACCATTCATCTTCCTCAGCACCTTGAAGAAGGGGCGGCAGCGGTCCGCCGACCTGGAAATAAAACGGCTAAGGGCCGCAACCCGACCGGTCAGCTGCTGCACTTGTTTCTTGGAGGCTGGCTGCTCCATGTCCAGGATGGCCTGGACCTTCTCCGGGTTGGCCTCGATTCCTCTCTGGGTCACCATGAACCCTAGGAACTTTCCGGCGGAGACCCCGAAGGCGCACTTCGCCGGATTCAGCTTCATCTGGTGGCGCCGGAGGTTGCCGAACGTCTCTGCCAGGTCGGCTACGTGGTCCGAGTCAAGTTTGCTCATTACCAGCATGTCGTCCACGTACACCTGCATGTTGCGGCCTATCTGGTCTTTGAAGACTTTATTGACCAGACGTTGGTACGTCGCCCCCGCGTTCTTGAGGCCGAAGGGCATCATCCTGTAACAGAAAGTCCCGCGTCAGTTATGAAGGCGGTACGCTCTTCGTCCTCCGGATTCATCCGGATCTGGTTGTATCCGGAGAAAGCGTCCATGAATGACAGGAGACGGTGTCCCGAGGTGGTGTCGACCAGCTGGTCGATCTTTGGCAGAGGGAAGCTGTCCTTCGGGCAAGCTCGATTGAGGTCGGTGTAGTCCACGCAGATCCTCCACTTACCGCTGCTCTTCTTTACCATGACCACATTTGCTAACCAGCTGGGGTATTGGACTTCTCGGACGAAACCGGCGGCGAGAAGTTTCTCTACCTCCTCGTCGATCGCCTTCTGCCTCTCCATGGCAAAGCTTCTCTTCTTCTGGCGGACCGGGCGGCTGCCTGGGTCCACGTTCAGGCTGTGCATGATAATCTCGGGCGGAATACCCGGCATGTCGACCGCCGACCAGGCGAACACATCGGCGTTGGCACGGAGGAACTCCAGCAGGCGGGTTCGCTCCTCTTCGGGGAGCTGGGCCCCGACTTGCACCGTCTTCAGGGGTCTGAACCAAGGGGAAAGGAGAGCAGGCGCTCTACGGGCCCTCCCCTGGGTTCCTTTTCTCTTAGGTCGAGGTCCTCGACCTCGCGGGCGAGCTCTGCGCCCTTGATGCCCGGGATTGTCTGCAGGCAGAGCGGGACTGGCTGGATCGTCCCCTTCATTCCCCGAACCCGAAAGGCGTGGGGAACTGCACCAGCAGTCTCCTTGTGGAGATAGTGGCGTCTAGTCGGTTGAGCCCGGGACGCCCAAGAATGGCGTTGTAAGGCGAAGGGAGCTTGACTACAGTGAAAGTTACCATGATGGTCGCCTGCCGAGGTGGGGATCCGGCGGTAACTGGGAGAGTGATTTCCCCTTCGACTCCCACGGAGTCCCCTGTAAAACCTACCAGTGGGGTGTGCACTGGCTTTAGCTGGTCGAGAGACAAATTCATCCGAGAGAAAGCATCATAAAAAAGTACATCGGCCGAGCTTCCACTATCCACCATGATTCGATGTACAGGGTGTTTCGCGATGGTCATCTCGACCACCACGGCATCATTGTTTACATTGTCATTAGTTCCCCTCCTTGGGAGGGATTACATTCTCCGGGACTTCCCGGGCTCTCTTCTCTGCTCGGCCAGATCCGCGTGAGATCATGCCCACGGGCTCTCTGTTGGCCGGTTGTCGATCGCAGGGACAGGTGGCAAGGCCGCGAGCGGCTGCTTTTCGGAGGGAGCCTCGTTCTTGACGAACTTCGGAGGTATCCCCTCCCGATCAGCTCCTCGATCTCCCGCTTCAGGTGGCGGCACTCCTCCGTGTCATGCCCGTGCTCGCGGTGGAATTGGCAGTACTTTGATTTGTCTCGGGCTGCCCTCGGGTTCTGAGGTGGAGGTCGGCGGAGATAACGCTCGCCCTCGATTTCCATAAGGATTTTGGCTCGAGGTGCGAGGAGAGGGGTGTACCTCCGCTCGGGGGCAGACTCGGCCCTCGGCCTTGGGTTCGGGCGAGGGTCGGCTGGTGGCCCGGGCCTCCGAGCTCCCGGGGCGTCCCTCGGGGTCGACTTCTTCAAAATCTTCCCGTCCAGCTCTCGACGGGTGCGGTCGGCCTCCTCCGCTCGGATGTACTTGTGGGCGCGGAGGAGGAGCTCGGAATACGTCCTGGGCGGCTTCTTGTCCAGGGAATAGGTCAGGCGGGACGTCTTGAGCCCGCGCTTTAGAGCCAGCATAGCGACGGGCTCGTCCAAGCTGTAGATCTCCAGGGCCGCGGTCTTAAACCGGGCGATGTAGTCACGGAGCAGCTCCTGGTCCTGCTGGCGGACGGAGAAGAGGCTGTCCACCTCCCTTGGCACCTTTCGACAAGCGTCGAAATGCGCCACAAACTTTCCTTCCAGCTGCTGGAAGGAGCAAATGGATCCGGGCTCGAGACGGGCGAACCAGACTCGGGCGGCCTTCCGAAGGGTTGCAGGGAAGGCGATGCACAGAAGGGCGTCGGTGGCACCCTGGACCCTCATGAGGCTTTATAACCCTCCAAATGGTCCAGGGGGTCGGTGGTCCCGTCGTAGGGTCCACCTGCGGCATGCGGAACCGTTTCGGGATCGGTTCCGCCTGGATTTCTTCGGAGAAAGGGGGCGGGAGTCGTAGCCCGCCGGATCAGCTGACGAGTTCTGCAGGTCGGCGAATCGTCGGGCGAACTCCGCCAACTTGCGCTCGTGCTCTTCTAGGCGCCTCTCGGCCTGGCGCCTGATGGCTTCGTCGGTGGAGTCTTCCACCGAGACTGCAGGTGAGGGGGGCGCCGATCGGTCTCGGCGCGAGGTCTGGACCCGGCGTCGCTTGCTGCGATGCGCCGTTTCGGCCCCATCGGCCGGGGATCGACTCTCGTGATCCTCCGAGCCGGAATAGTTTCTCTTCGGGGAGCTTGGCGGCTCCCTCGGGGTTGGAGATGGCTTGCGGATGGGAGGCCTGCCCTGGATTGAGCGCAGGCTCCCACGCTGTCCCGCGACCCGGGCCGCGGGGGTCCCTGGCTGCGGCTGAGTGGCCAGGGACCGTTGCTGATGCTGGAGCTGTCGGACCGCTGAGGTCAAGGTCTGCAGCTGCTGGACGATGGCCGCAAGGGATCCGTCCGCCGGGGTAGGCTGCTGCAGAAGAGGAGGGGGAGCCGGAAGCTCCCGTTCGGGGGTGTGGCCCCCTGGTGGGGAGTGGGCTTCTCCCACACGGCTGGTGGACGCCTCGCGACCACGAGTGACCACCATTGCTAGAGAGCGTGACACCTGCAAAAAGCTAGTTCCCACTGGGGTTAGTGTCCTGCCCCCCTACCTGGCGCGCCAATCTGTTGCCGTCCTCGTCGCCGCGCCCGTGCCGAGGATCAGCCGATCCTCCCTGACCGCCTGGCAAGGGAGCCTCCCTTCCTGCGAGAAACCTGCAACAAAGGGGTTAGAGGACCCTGGCCGGGGATTCCGGCGAGGGGGCTCCGACGGTCAAGTCAGTAGACGACGAGGGGAACAGACTCTCCTCTCCCAGGCCCTCTAAAGGGTCCCAGGTTTGGAGAGTTAACTAGTGAAGGGAAGCGCCGGGGACCGGAATCTCGGCTGGGCCTGCCTGCCGAGCTCGCGTCCAGTATTCCCCTCTCGGGATCTCTGGCTTCTTTCTCGGAGCGAGGCCTTGTGCCGGTGCTTCCTTCTTGTCCCCAGGCTAGTTGGCTTACCTTGCAGTCTTGGATTCTTCCTTCTTTATCTCCCTCCGTCGTGTGCTTTCCGTCGTGTGCTTGTCCTTTTCCTCCTCGAAACTCCTCCCCCCTGTCTTCCTTTCCTTTCCCTTTTTGGCGAAGGAGGCCAGGCGGCTTTCCGACCTCGTCCGCCGGGCCCAGCAGGGAGAAGGCAAGGACAGAAGAGAGAAGGAGGGAGGGCGGCGCTAGCAGAGCGGCCAGTCGTCAGGCCTCGGGCTTCGTGAGAGTGCTCTTTTCCCCGAGCGTGGGCGCCATCCGTTTACGGGGCCTGTTCCGTCAGGATCGGATCTCTCGACTGCGGGACCTGTCGGGCCAGTGTAAGTCACGTTCCGCGTGCCGCCGCCCTCCGTACGGGACGCCGTCTGGGGTCGGTACGGCCCGAGGGATGGCCTCGGGACCGTCGCTTTCCCCCGGGGCCTCTCCGTACGAGCGGTCTGACTTCGGCTGAGTTGGCCCTGTCTCCGGGGGCCGACTGGCGAGAGGCGAGAGATCGGCCGACCTCGGCTTAGGTGGACCCCTCCGGGGTGGACACCTGGCGAGGTGGCAGAAGATCGCCTGGCTTCGGCCGAGGTGGACCCGTCTCCGGGCGGCCACCTGGCGCAAGGCGGGGGGTCAGCCGACCTCGGCCTAGGTGGACCCCTCCTGGGTGGACACCTGGCGAGGTGGCAGAAGATCGCCTGGCTTCGGCCGAGGTGGACCCGTCTCCGGGCGGCCACCTGGCGCAAGGCGGAGGGTCAGCCGACCTCGGCCTAGGTGGACCCCTCCTGGGTGGACACCTGGCGAGGTGGCAGAAGATCGCCTGGCTTCGGCCGGGTGGACCCGTCTCCGGGCGGCCACCTGGCGCAAGGCGGAGGGTCAGCCGACCTCGGCCGACCTCACACGGGGCGGGCTCCTCCGAGCCCGGGCGCAGATGAGTTGGTGGGGGAACTTCGGGCCGAACTCGACCTCGGCGGGGGCCGTTTGCTTCAGACAATCGGGCGGTGCGGTCTTGCCGACCCCAGCCTTGAGGACGTGGCGCTGATTCCGGCATTAAAACTCACACGTGGCTCGCTCGCATTCGGCGATACCTGAGCCTGGCCACGTCACTGTCACGGCTGTAACAGAAAGTAATATGGATAATATTTAATCAAATTTAATTTTGTATCTGAATCTTTCTGCATATGGATATAAATTTAAGCATCCGACTAATATCCATATTTGTATCATATTTATAAAAATAATACATAAATATAGAAATGAATAGACGACTATCTGATCGATATCTGAATATCTAATTATGCTTATAATCCTATTTAAGCATATCTAATTATCCACACTACAATCCGATCGATATTTGAATATCTAATTATGCTTATAATCCTATTTAAATTTATATAGTACTTATTCACTTTTAAGTAAAATATATAAGTACATTAACATATTATCAGCTTGATTTATTCTTAAATTGATAATATCTTTGGTTATATAATTATATAGTTTAATTATTTAATTTAAATTTATATTTACATCTATATTTTTAATATTTAATTTATAATTATATATTTTTAAAATAAATATGAATATTATTGTCGTCCGGATCGTCGTGGCCCGTAGCTACTGATGGCGTCGGAAGGTCATGCGTCCGTCTACTCGGGTGCCTCGGGAACTGCAAAAAATAATGTCAGTGACCCGGGCCGGGAATTCCGGCGGGGCACTCCGATGGTCAAGTCAGTGACGATCCAGGAAAACAGATCCTCCTAGTCGAGCCCCTCGGGATGAGCTCCACGCTAGGAGGAGTGAATGTAATGCATGTGGGAGTGAGTGTGACCTGGGAGAGGTGATGGTCCGAGTGGAAGGATCCTCCTGTGTGGCCTTTCTCTCTCTTGTGTCTTTGCTTTGCTTACTTTTGGCTTACCCTGGCCGGGTTTTTACTTCGACTTGCCTCGGGATCTCCCCGTGCTGCCGGACGTGTGTGACGAGGTATCGTGTGGTAGATGGGACGTCTCTCCTGTCAGATAGCCGGGGAAGCTTCCATGCGCTCTGACATTCCCTCTGCCTGCCCCCCTCCTAGAAGCCTGGCAGGACCTCGATTGGCAGGTCGCCGCCCTCGGGACTCGTGCTCTCTGGTCGGGTCTTTTTCCTGGTGGTACGGTAGGTTGGTTGAGGGCATGGCGCCTTGATGTGAGTTTCCTTTCTTTCTGGTGTGAGTGACGGCCGTGGGCATTTATGGCGGCATGGCAGGTGCTGCTGTACGACACTCGGGGGGCCCGCCGTCGTCCTTGGAGAGGAGGCACTCACTCTTGGTGGTTGGTGCCTCTGTCTGAGTTGGAGACCGAGCTGGAAAGGTGGGGCCCATCTCCGACGGGCTCGCTTCGAGGTGGCTTGGCTGAGCGGAGGAGGGCTGAGCTCAATTCCAGACCAGCGGAACTCGGCTTCGGACGAGCTCGACCTGACGGAGGTGGGCGGGGTGCCGCTCAGCTCAGGGGATCCAACCTCGAAGGGGCTCCTCGCGGTGGAGGAGACTTGAGCTCGACTCCTGACCACGGGGCCCGACCTCGAGGGGTCCGCCTTGGGTGGGGACTTGTACTCGGCTCCGATCTAGGCATCCCAACTGGCGGGGATCGACCTGGCAGAGGACGGAGCTCGGCTTCGACGGGCGGCCCGTTGCTCCGGGGGAGCTCAACCCAGCGAAGAGGCTCATGTTGGAAATCCAGCATGGCACCCGATGGAGACTCCATGTCAGTTTGCCCATCCTATATCAACGATCTAGCAACATCAAATATAAATATAAATATCTGTTTAATATTAATATTAATATTTATATCTGATAAATAAAATAAATATGGATATTAGTGCACCAGTAAGAGGCCACCTAACCCGCTGAACTGTTTGACAGGTAAATATGGTCTAACGGTCCATGGCCCCGGATGGCCCATTCCTTTCCATCAGACTGGTCCCGTGTGGTGGTCCTAATGGGCTCTTCCGAGTCTTCGCGAAGCTCACGGAAGTTTCCATCACATTCCTGACGGAGGAGAGAGATCTCCGAAGTCTTTAGATCATTCGCGACACTTCGAGAACAAATTCCTCTTCTTCCAATTCCCTCTCTCACGGTCCCTATTTAAACGCCCAAGTTCCCCTTCCTTTCCAAGAGCAAATAGAATCAGAGAGCGAGAGCAATTAAAGAGCGATCCGGCTTTTCAAGGAGTCGAGCGATGGACTACGGTGGTATATTCAGAGTGAACGGCCCCATTGTATCGACACTGCAGCATCTGATGGACATCCCGGAGGAGACGGAGAAGGCCTTCAACGCGCCTACCCGCACCTACGTCCGCGACGCCAAGGCCATGGCCTCCACGCCGGCCGACGTCAAGGAGCTTTCGTCCTCCTACGTCTTCGTCATCGACATGCCCGGGCTCAAGTCCGGCGAGATCAAGGTCCAGGTGGAGGACGACAACGTGCTGGTCATCAGCGGCGAGCGCAAGCGCGAGGAGGACAAGGAAGGCAAGTACCTCTGCATGGAGCGCCGCTTGGGCAAGTTCATGCGCAAGTTCTCCCTACCGGCCGACGCCAACACCGACGCAATCTCGGCGGTGTGCCAGGACGGCGTCCTCACCGTCACCGTCCAGAAGCTGCCGCCGCCGGGCCCCAAGAAGCCCAAGACCATCGAGGTCAAGATCGCCTGAGTTAAATCAATAATTCGAGCGTGTAGTTGTGTGATGTGATGTGGGAATGAAGATATCTATCTCCGATTAGTTTGCGGTTTGGATGATGGAATGAAATGTCTTTTATATTTCGACCTTGCGAGTTCTTTTTCGGTTAAACAATAATTAAGGGGAAGTTAGATCCCGGCAGTGGCCACCTTATTCGGGAAATATTTGATATACAGTGCATATTAAGTTTTTCGTAGCTCTTTCCTTTCCGATCTTTTCTATTCAAAGATGGGTACATCCACGGCGGCAGTCGAGTCTTATTATATATATTTTAAACTTTTTTTACTACCACCGGATAACTGCTGATGCTGCAATTGCTGATAATAATTCGAGTCTTATATTATATGTTGGGTGGTCAGAGATCGATGTTGATGCTGCAATTGCTGTACGGTCATGGTCAGAATCTGCATTTGCTGGATGAGCATGGCAAGTTGAACATCCATTAGGGGTGGTTGCGACGGAGCGGGGAGCTTTCCTTCTAGGCTGCGTGGGCCTCCATGAGAAGGAGGGCCTCCCATGCGGCTGGTGGAGGCTTCTCACGTGCATGTCACCACCATGCCTCAAGTGGAGTTGCTTTTGTAGTGGGGGGATTGGTTTGACTGATGTTTCAGCATCCTGTCCCCTATCTGATGCCCCAATCTATTGTTGCCTGGACTATCGAGGCCTGTAGCTCTGATGCGGTGTCAGGCGTCGCCCTCCTCGTCTGGAATCCTGCGCGCGCACCCGATCCTACAAAAGAAAAGAGACCCAGGTCGGGGATTCCGGCGGGGGCACTCCGACAATCAAGTCAGTGGGCGATCTAGGAGAATAGATCTTTCTTGGTGGATCCCGGTGAGGTCTCCACGTTCGGAGATTATATTTTAAAGAAAAGAAAGTGAGAGAGTGGGAAAGGAGCGACGGCGGAGAAGGAGAGCCCGAGGGAGGTTGGCTGTGTCCGTGGGATTCTTTCGATGAATTTTTTGGTAGCCTCAGAGCATTTCGTCTGGTTTGCTCTCCCCTTCTGTGTGCCGATGCTTACCTCGCATGCCCCTTGCTTGCTTGTGGCTTTTGTCCCTCTTGTGACTTGTCTTGTTGGTTTGTGTTGTGACTTGTTCTTTTGTTTTCGTTGTTGTTGTCTTCGGTCGAAGGCCCCTTTTAGTTTGTTATGGTGAGGCTGTGTTGTCCCTTGAGCTTGCTTCCTAGATGTTCCCTTCTTAGGAGAGTTTCAAGGGTTGACATATGGTAGCATTTGGGAACTATGCATGAGCTCCCCTTTTTTCCTTTGGGGCAGGGAGTTACGTCGCTGGCTCTGACATTCCGGTTGGTCACCATATTTTGGAAAGCTTGGCAGAGCATTGGTATGCGGGCGGCCGCCTCAGGATTTGAATCCTCTGGCACGACCTTTTTCTTGTGGGTGGTACAAACGGTAGGTCGAGGGGCGCTGCGCCTCGAGTGGGGCGTCTCCTCCCGATCGGTGTAAACTAGGGCCTGAGGGGATCTTGGTGCTCCGACGATGTGCTTCCCTTCATAGGCCTCAAACGGTGTGCCATCGCCTATCAGTCGTACCGTCCCAGCGACGTGGATTTGATGAAGACAACCCCCTTTCCTGCCATGATTTGAATCTCTATCGTCCTCCTTTCTTCAGTTGGTGGAGTACGAGCTCGATCCCGGTCAGGAGCTGATCTCGGTAGGGGTCTTACTTCGGCTCCTCGCTTGGGCAACATGCTCAGGTGGCACCTCCACCTGTTAGCTGACAGCCGGTGTCTAGATGAACTCCATGTTAGTGGATTCAGCTGTATCGCCTATCAACATGCAATGCATAGACAACAAGGCATATATAATTCGAGCCCAAGTAGTGCTCTATGGCCTCCATTTTGGCCGCTTGCCACTGCTTGATACCATATTAGGTCTTAAGGGATAACCTCTTTGTAATATCAAGAGTCTTTGCAATACCCAGAAATTATTATTGTTATACATGTTGGACAATTAGCCATTAATTTTTATGTCGTGCAATTGGTTATATCTTATTGTTAGCCTCTTAATACAGGGCATGAACAAAAAAAAAAAAAAAATTAAAGAAGAAAGAAAGAAAAGAAAAGAAAATCAAATATCTTTAAAATTTAATTCAATTAATCAAGTATATCTTTCTTCGTATAGTTGGGTCCTTTAAATAGATAACAAGCCCTAATCAAATAAAAGTTAAATTACTAAATCCTAATAAAAAATTCCTAATAAGATAATAATAAAATATAGAAAACTCTAAATAAAGAAAAATATGAAAACTTCTAAATAAAAAAAATTAAAAAATTAAATAAAGAAAAATAAAAAAATTCTAAATAAACCTCTTTTTTTTTCTAGAATAGAATTAGGGTTAGAGTTCTTAATGTATGCAATATTTTCTTCTAAAATAGGTACACATTTTTTCAATTCCCATCATTCCTCATGGCTGGAAGGAACTTGACTTTTGCAATAAATTGAGGTAGTCTTCTAGCAGATCTCGATCAATATAGTACAATTCTTCCTCATGAATCCAAGTAGCATCTGAATTTGGATGATGCTGCTATTTATTCAAAAATTTTTGAAATCCTCCATCTACAAGAAGAATAACTTCATCCATGATAATGCATTAAATACGATCTGGCGAAGATATTGGAAATGAAGGAAGAACTGGAGCTATCATTGTAAGAGACTGAGTGTATACCTTGTGATCACCTGTATGCATAGTAGGAGGTTCAAATATATCCTGATAAGGTAATAATTTTTAATATTGAAAACTGGACTAATTTTTTAATTATAGGATAATTCTATATAATAAATATTAAGTCAAAGTTTACGAAGGATGTAAAATAAACTAGTGGCTTGAGCATACAACTTCTTGAATGACTATAAGGATAATGTTCTGGACGGATATGAACCATTTCACAGTCACCTTCGTTAAATTCTATATTTCTATTATGAGCATTAGTAGAAAGCTTATATTGCTCAATATTTATATTAATCTTTTGCCTAATACCATTGTGAATACCATGGATGTATTTGAAAAAAGAAGTGGTAGGTTTAGAAGTATAGTTATTCATAGATAAAGAAACTAGATCAATGGATTAGCGAGAGTTAAAGCCATGAACAATTTCAAAGAAATTTTTGCTAGTAGGCCGATTCACCGAGCTATTATATGCAAAGTTTATTATAGGCAATGATAAATCTCATAGGCCAGGTCTATTACCAACCAAATATCTGAGTAAATTATCAAGATTATAATTCACAACCTCTATTTGACCATTTATTTGGAAATGAAAGGTTAAAGAAAATTTTAAAATGATCCCAAATAATTTTTAAAGGATCTTTCAAAAATAACTTATAGATTTGACATCAGATTCGATTTTAGGAGACGGATTATTTTGGAAGTTTGAGGTTAATTGAATTTCATCCTTAGGAATGATTGCTAACATGATTCCAGACTCTAAACTCTCATTAAATTCCTTATGAGTTAAGATATGATAGTTTTTATTATTAGAAGCTTACATAGAACTCTTACCTTTTTTTAAAGATTGGGATGCACTAGATTTAGCAGGATTTAACTTAATTTTTTTCTCATTTTGCATAAAAACTTAAGTATTCTCCCTATCAAAGTTATGAGCATCTACATCAAAAATTTAGGATCGACCTAATAGGACACTACCTACCTCCATGAATAACACACCCCTATATAATCTTAGTCGAATAGGTTCTCATCTGAATCGATATTAAACAACGTTCACTAATAAAGAATGAGGTTTTGTTGACCCAAGTAACTCGATAAAGATGAGGATGGAATTGACATTTCAGCTTTAATCGACTAATGACATATTTAGATACAACATTCATGGAATTACTGTCATCGAGAATGAGCTTGCAAATATTTTTTTCATGTTGGATATAGGTATAAAAAATATTAGTATGTTTCCATGCTTCATAGTCTGTAGGAGTGGTGACTATATATTGTATGATATTGAAACATCTTTCGATTCCTCACAATCTTTCTCATACTCTTTCTCTGAAATATTCTAGAGGGTTAAAGTCTTCTAGTATATTTTTAGGTAAAGTTTTCTCATATCTTATTTTCATGAATAAAGTATTGCATGGATAATGGATAGTTATGTGTCCCTTTTCATGATAAAAGTGATATTTGATGTTTGAGAAACTAGCTGACTGTGATACTATCAAAGTGGTTCTCGAATCTTAGTGACTGTAGGATGTGGGTTTGCACAAGAAGGCACTGATTGTGCATCATTCCTTATACGACTAATAGGAGTAGACCTAGACTGTCCAGATTCGTTAGGGAAGGGACCTCTTCTTTGGGTTGAAGTTTCATAAAAATTATTCAATCTCTAATGCTTTACGGTAAGCTTTTCCTATAGAGTTTAGGTGAATACAAAGAAACCTTTCTTTTCAAAATGGTCTTTAGACTGCTAATAAATTTAGATACCATTTTTCATAATTCTTTAGAGATATCATACCTTAACTATAAGTCCTCAAATGAGTCATGTAATGAGTAACACTAGTGTTCCCTTACTTAAGTGTATACCATTGGTCTAATAATTAACTCTTGTAGTAAATAAGAACATATTTCTCACAATGTTTAAACTTCATCTCCTCCTAAAGGAATATAGATGGCTGTCCTAACTATTTTAAATCCCTTTGAACTATATACTAAAATCAGTTTGACAGAACCAACTAGCTTTATTTTTGCAGAGTGAATATGGGATGCATCCGATATATAGTATCATTCAAAATAAGCTTTCAGATAATGTAGCCAATCATGGAATGATTCTGAGTCTAATCTACTATCATAAGAGGTGACGTCAACCTTAACCCTTCTTAGTGGTTTCTTGAAATCCCCATACCTAGATGGATGTGATCTAAATTATTATTCTTGGGATCTAAGCTACTCAAAATCTTTTGCATACTTAGTAGGCTACTCGAGATATTTAGCAGTGAAAATTAGTGGTTCAATTTCTCTTTCATAGTTATCCTGTTCATATTTGTCATCCATAACTTCCATATGCTTAACCCTATGATAAGGGAAACTCTCAATGATATTTGTGGAGTGGTGTGTTATCAGAGAGGCTATTGCATAGATTGGGGTGGTTGAAAGGATTGACTGGTATGCTCGACATGATTTCGACTTCAGGTAGATTTAAAAGACTGAGAAGGTGATTGATAGATAGGTTGACTATTAGAAAGGTCATCTTCCAGTAGTTGTTTATCCAATCTTGAATCTTTTAGGGACAATTGATATTCTATTTATTAATATATGAGATTTTCTAAGTCTATACAGTTATTAACTTGATTAGCATGAAGCTCACTGATGTTTGTGCAAAGTTGGTTTACTGACTGGTATATATAATTTAAGATCTCTTGAAATGTCATTAGGATATTTTTGACGGATTCAAGTATTTTTTTTCATGGCAGTATGTATATATTTCAAGCTGCCAATAGTCATGATGGCAAATAAATGTTGGATCTTAGGTTAAAGGCTATAATCACTAAGAAATTAGCTACGATGCTCATTATAAATTTATAGAATCAAATGCGGTGTTGATGCATTTGGTGCATACAATAGTAAAAATGTATGGATGAAATATAATAGCAAGTAAGATAAAGGCTTAAAGCAATAATAGAAGCTATCCAATAATTTAAAAAGTCCAAATCTTCAATGAAGGCATCGCATCTTTTATGAGACAAGCTTGAAAACTCCAAATAGCTGCTTGTAGATCGAAGATAAGGTAAGAAGAACTTCAAGATTATTTTCCAATTTGTAAATCGGGTCTACGGTTGGCTTGTAGACCATGCGGTCTATGGACCATGATGTTTATAGTAGCCTATGGACCGCAATGAAAAGAGGGGGGTAGGGGCATGTTTTCCTTCTTCCAGCCTGTCATCACTCCTGGCAAGGGTTTTAGTGTTTGGCGAGGAAGTTGGTGGCAGCGAAGTCGGCAATGGCAACAAAGAAGGCAACGAAGATGAAGAGGAGGTGGCGATGATGAAGGAGCAGGCACTAGCGATAATATAGGCTATGGAAGAGGGGCGTTTGGTGAGGTTGATGGTGAAGGGTGATGGGAGTTAACGAGGCAACCAACTGTGGAAGGCGATGGGGGAGGGATGATGGATCACTTTCTTCATCCGATGGGGCTCTTTCTTTGTCCTCGATGTCAGCGGGTGAAAGGAAAGGGGTGGGGGGTATTAGAGCAAGGGAGGTAGCAACGGAGGCGACAGAGATAGCTATAGCGAGGGTGGTCTAGTAAGCAGTGGCCGAGATACGAGGCAATGGAGAGGAGGGCAAAGGCGAGGCATGCGGGAGGAGAGTGGCATTGATGAGGAGGAAGAGGAGTGTAGTGACGGATCTTACACCGAAGGTGACGACATCGGATGACGAGGGGGCGCACCATGGCCACGAGCATGATGCTTGATGGCTATTCTCTTGGAGCAGCAGAATAGGGAGGCCTTGTTTTTTTTTTTTTTTCTCTTCCATCCAAGGAGTTGCAATCGGGTGGAGGCTTGGAGTAATCAAACAGGAGAAGTAATATCATGATGTAAACAATGATTAAGGATTATAATTTGCTCTGATACTAATTTAATATAGCACGTGAATGAAAAGAAAATAACATAAAAAATAAAGAAGAAAGAAAAAAAATCAAATATATGTGAAATTCAATTCAATCAATCAAGCATGCCTTTTTCTATACAGTTTGACCATTTAAATAAAGTAACAAGTCATAATCTAATGAAAATCAAATTACTAAATTCTAATAAAACAAGAAGTCATAATAAGATAATAATAAAATAAAAAACTTTAAATAAAAATAAAAAAATTAAAGAAAAAAAAAT
Organism: Areca catechu; assembly: GCA_021397845.1. Taxonomy (NCBI): domain Eukaryota; kingdom Viridiplantae; phylum Streptophyta; class Magnoliopsida; order Arecales; family Arecaceae; genus Areca; species Areca catechu. The sequence goes on from CM038042.1 coordinate 185,712,879, forward strand.
AAAGAAAATTTTAAATAAAAGAATTTTTAAATATATCTTTTATCTAAATTAGAATTAGGATTAGGATCTTTCAAGGTGGAGGATGTTTCTTTATAATTTTTTTTGATTTTTATTACACCTCTTCAGGTGAATAAGAGAATGTAAAGTTTGTCAATGACAAGATTTGGGAAAGGACATAAAAAATTCAATGCAACCAGTGTAATGGCCTAGATGAAAGCAATATAAAGAATTATTCTTTGTTCATATCATTGAATACGAATCACCGTGTAAGTCTAATTTTTTAATATATATTTAATAAATATAATTTTACTTTTTGATAAAAATTTTGAATAACGAAAATATTTTTTTTTTAAAAAAATTATGATATCTCTCGGCTTGGATTATGACATTCCTTGGCTTGGATTATAACATCACTGTATTATAAGGCTAAGGACTATTTTTATTGTTGAAAATTTAAAAATCTTTTAATAAAAAAAATATCCTCGGTTTTATGACATCCTGTTCGCAAACAGGTGTCATAAGAAAGGATATTTCATCATTCAAAAAATTTTTAAAAAGTAAACTACATGCATTAAATGTATGTTTGAATGATAAAAATGTTCTTCTCTTATGACATTCATTTGTGAACAGGATGTTATAATCCTATTTATAGTATATTATAAGGTCAAGAATATTTTCATCATTAAAAAAGATTAAAAATTTTTAATAATAAAATAATCTCGATCTTATAATATCCTATTTATAAATGAATATTATAAGGAAAGGATATTTTTGTCATTCAAAATTTTTAGTAAAAAGTAAACTGTAGATATTAAATGCATGTTTGAATGATAAAAATATCATTTTATATAACACCTCTTTGTAAGTTGGGTATCGTAGCCCTCTTCACAGAATATTATAAGGCAAGAAATATTTTCATCATTCAAAATTTTTAAATTTTTTTAAAAATAATAATACTTCTCGATCTTCTGATATCATGTGAACATCAAGGTGTCATAAGCAGATCACTGGATTTTATAATTCAAACCAATGAATATCATAATTTTTTCATGAAAAATAAATATTTTATTATTTATTTTTTAAAAAAATATAAAAATATAATATTAAATATATATTGAAAAATGAGATTTATATGATTCAATTAAATTGTGCGATATATTTTTTTTCTCTGCTCGAGGTTTCTTGGAATATAAAATGGGATCCACCCGATCTGCCTGCTGGCATTCCGATGTGCATCTTAGCTAGGGCTGGAAATGGGCTGGCCCAAAATCTATTGGGCCAGCCCAAAGACTATATTTTAAAAGTTTTGGATCGAATCCGGGCAATCCTTTGGTCCAAAAATTAAATGGACTATATTTTACAATTCTAAGACTAGTCTAATATACTTAAAATTTGATCCAAAATTTAAATCAATTTTAGATCAGTCCAAAATTTATTGAGCTAGTCCAGAAAAATTTAAATAACGGATCTTTGAACTGGCCCATTCTTAGCATGATCGAGTGTGAGAGATGGCCCGTGGGCCCCTTCTGGAGAGGCGGATGAGTAGTCGTTCCTATTTTATTTTATTTTATTTTTGACTCGGGACAGCGCCTGCGGGAGACCAGGGAACGCCGCACCCATCCAACGGCTCCGTTTCCCTCTTCGTCCTTAGTGTCGAGCGCCGGGTCCTTCCACGTTTCCGCCCATCTCAAACAGCCAACGGCCTCCGATGGATGACATTAGAAACCGGAAACTCCCGTCCTGCATCGACTTTTCGACCTCGCCTGACACCGAAAGATGGAAGACCGTTTGTTGTTAACATATATGAGTCAGCTGATCCTCTAAAATCTCAGGTGCCACGTACTCGCGAGTAAGCTCGAATCAACAGCTCCGCGGGTCATCTGAACCGAACTATTTCTAAATTCTTAAGTTTTATCCGGATTATAATATTATTATTTTTCCAATCTATTTCTTGGCTTCCTTCTCTCGCTGAGAAGGCCGGAAAGGCATTAAGCCGAATTTAAAAAAAAAAAGAAAAGGAAAATGGAGGAATGAACGAAGGCGAATTCGTCAGGCAGTCTCTGCCCTCTTCTGTCCTTCTATTTCCTCCTCAGCTCTAGCCCTAACCCTAACCCTAAATTGCCGCCGATTTCTCTCGGGGATGCCCCGATCGGCGTAATCTCGGGCATCCGGCACATAGACCGCGCTGTTCCAGCGGATTCCCGGCCGATCCCGATCGTCTGATCGGTATTCGTTGCAGATCGGGTGGAGAGGAGAGGGGGCACGATGCCGTCGCACGCGGATCTGGACCGTCAGATCGATCTCCTGAGGGAATGCAAGTTCTTGCCGGAGGCGGAGGTGAAGGCCCTCTGCGAGCAGGCTAGGGCGATCCTGATGGAGGAGTGGAATGTCCAGCAGGTGAAGTGCCCCGTCACGGTGTGCGGGGACATCCACGGTCAGTTCCACGATCTCATCGAGCTGTTCCGGATTGGAGGAGAGGCGCCCGACACCAATTACCTCTTTATGGGGGACTACGTAGGTAAGTTGTTTGCCCGAGGGAAAGCAAGGGGTTCCTTGCTTTTCTGAGCTTTCTTGGCGTCAAATTTGAATTTTAGGGTTCGGAGGTTCTTGGTTCTCGAAATGATGATTCTTCTTGCGAGATTTCGATGTTCTCCAACGAATTCTTGCTTCATTTGTCTCTCTCTCATCTTTCTCTAGATTGGAGATGATTGCTACTTTATTATTATTATTTTTTATTCTTTCCATTTGTAAACAACGGTTTTTTCCCTTAAGAGGATGTATCGGTTGATCCTGTTGTATATTGCTCTAGTATTTATTTTTGGGGATTGATCAGGCGTAACTTTTGGCTGCTTCTAAATTATTGGAAAATTTGCGTTTAATGTCATGCTGCTGTGTAAGTCGGATTTCTTGATTGCTAAAAGCTGTACTTCGAAAGAAATTTGTCTAGGTTATTGTCGCATTAGGAAATATAGCTTCTCGAAGACATTGCTGTTAGAGTGGAAGCGGTCTACCATTCTTGATATTGGCTGCGTCGTCCTGTTATAAATCTGTTCAAAGAAGAGGAAGCCCTATTATTCCAATAGAAATTATATTATATCGGCCGCCATATTTGTTGAGAAACTAGTAGTCATTGTGTTGTTGAATAAGATGGTCAAACCTAGAAAGATTACCAAAATGGATATCGAAAGCCCTTACTTGGTTCTGCAAAGAAGTGTCTGCATGTATATGGCCAGACAATTCAAACCTGGAAAAGCTTGTATATGAGTTAAAGTATTCAGGGTATGCTGTTACGAAACTTCTTTTGCCTTCTGTCTGCCTGCTGTAATTTTTATTAAAACTCTGCTGATTTTTTTTTTAATAGTCAGAAAAAGGTGAATAATTAAGACAAGGTTCCTTTTGGTGAAGCTTGCTTGCTGTAGATTTTATCATCATCATCATCTTCTTCTTTATTATCATCTACCACTTCTTAAGTTGGTGGGTTCTTTTTGGCCTCTCTATATCTGCTTTATTGCTTCTTTTAGCATGCTAACTCAACTTCCCATGAAGTGCACATTAACAAAGCAGATATGCTTTCAAGCAATCCCAACTGGAAGATATTAACACCGCTAGTTGTCTATCCTTTTTAAATTAATTTAGAAGCTAATTTTGCTGTGCTTTGCTGATATTTTTACTATTGCACGGTGAATTTCAAAACACAGCAAATACTTGTGCTTAATGAGTTGGGGCATTAACTTTTGTGCAGACATTCCTATCTGTGAATGCTTCTAGATTTTCTTTTCCAGAAAAAAGTGACTGGCATGTTACTTTATTCTGCTTGCATTAAATTTTGGGCACACATCAGTACCAGAGTAGGGTTCCTCATGCCCCTTGGAAATTATTGTTTCAATATTAACATCATCCTCTCTTAATACTAGTTATTTACTTTCTCATGCAGATCGTGGCTATTATTCAGTGGAGACTGTTACACTTTTAGTGGCCCTGAAAGTTCGTTACAGAGATAGAATCACAATATTGAGAGGAAATCATGAAAGTCGGCAAATTACTCAAGTGTGAGTGTTTATTGCACTTCATACAACCTTAACTTCTTTTATTCCATAAGAATATATATGGCCAGGAATCTGGCCTGATTAATAGAGGGTTCTTTAGGTGGAAATCTTTGTGTGTTCTCAAAATATGGTAATGTTTATCCTAGCTTCTTATAGAGTTTGTTGGGTTTGGTAAGCTTGCGTAGAGAAGGTTTCTGATCACTGGGCTGTTTCTTCAGGGTGACTTAGGAAATAATGAAATGATAGTTGCCAAAATCAATTATTTTATAAATGTTGCATAGTGGGATAAGAATTTATTGTGACAAGGTAATCTTGTCGGGATTCATATTTGTTGGATAGACAATTGACTGCAGCGGGACCAGATTTCTTTCTCAAAACTGATAGGTGATAACCTGATGCAAATAAATGCCATCTTGCCAATGTCTGTCTTATACAAACTGACATCCTTCTTGTTTTGATCTTAGCCACATGACCTGAGATCAGATTTATCCACATGATTGTTGATCAGATTCACCCACATGACTTTTGATCCATGCTTTAACTAATATCCATATTATGCTTCAAGGGATCTCTCTTTGTGGAATCTGTAGTGTTATGCTTTGTCCAGTTGTCAGTTAATTTTAGAATTAATTAATCATCTTCTTTGATTATCTTTTTAAATTTTCTGATGTGAAATAAAATACATCATGATGCATATGAAATTATCGATAAAGCACTTTTCTTTTTTTTTTGGTAGTTAAATCCTGGCTATGATTGGGTGTCTATATGAAGGAATTTATGCCGTTTTATGAATGAAGTTGCTGATATATACCCAAAGTCCTTTTTTGATCCTCATGTACCTGAGAATTGATGTAATTTTGTGAGTTGCAGAGATTTCTATTGCATTATCATCCACAAAAAATGTTTTGAGAAAATCTCTGTGATCAAGTAATTCATGATATCAGCTGGCATATCAACTTTTAAAAGAAGATTTGGTGTTTCTTTTGTGCCTAATGGTTTAGAGATTTTTCCATTAAAATAAAACTCCATATGCCTTGCAATATTGACCTGAGAATGCTATTATGCATTTGAGCTGTTGCTTTTTCTTTGCTCAGGATTTCTTCAAAGTTTTGTTAAATTTACTTGGTGGTAATTTGTTAGGCCAATATATATCTCGTTATCATATCTCCCATCACATGCAAGCATGTCCATGTGTGTTCTGCATGGATCTTGAGATAGAGAGAGGGAATTAAAATTTAAAGGCACATTCTGTGGATAACATTACCCATGCTTGACTGATGACATGAGTTCTGTTTTCCTGCAGTTCTTTGAGTTCCTATTTAAAAAACTAAAGGGGTTCCTGTGGAATGTGATTTTCTTTGATATAGCTTGGTGATATTATATTTCTTCTGTGTGTTGATGAACTAGTAAATGGAGTCCTTCCCACTTATTTTATCAATGATAAACAATGTTCCATGAGAAAACTGCATGATTGGTGTTTGACCCCCATTTATTTCTCAGAATAGGAAAATCTAGTCAGCAATGATTTGTTTGACACTTCTAATAATTATGATTTTTTCTCCACTAATATTGTGGCTTTTGTTACAGGTATGGTTTCTATGATGAATGCTTGAGAAAATATGGCAATGCAAATGTGTGGAAATATTTCACTGACCTATTTGACTATCTGCCACTTACAGCTCTCATAGAGAATCAGGTGCAGGTTTTATATTTGCACAAGATTTTTTAAAAATTGTTCAGTCTCTGATTCATGCCTGACAAATGCTTGCAATTATTTTTTTAGGTATTCTGTTTGCATGGTGGTCTCTCTCCATCTCTGGATACACTAGATAATATTCGTGCTCTTGATCGTATACAGGAGGTATGCATATATTTCTTTTCTTCTTATTATTCTTCTTTTTGCTTAATCACTGTATCTATTAACTTAATACTAGAAATATCTTGCTGACCAAAGACAATAGGCAGAGGAGGAAGCCCTTAGGCTAGATTCTTTGGGGAAAGAGTGGTTGAGGTGGCCTGGCGAAAGGAGGGGTGATCCCTGGCCATTTTGGTTGGAGAACTAGGTTAGGGTAGTGGGGGTGGAGGAAAGGTGGGAAGAGAGGTTGACTGAAGTGGGTAAAGGAAGGTAAGGTGAATTTGAGGGAGAGAATGAGTTTAGCAGGTTGAACATGGTTGAATTGGTGATGTAACTCAGCCAAGTTTTGACACGAGTCTGATTTTTTATGATTAACAGGTCCACTTGGGTCACCCATATTCTGATTGTCATCATGTATGATTTGCATCTAGATTTTCACATTTACATTCAGACAATGAATAATTGATATTTGATTGAGATTATTTCACTCCAGCAAAAGTGACTAGAATAGTCCCATATTTAAATAATCAACAAATTTTAAGTCTCTAGAATTTTGATTTTTCTACAGGGAAGGGTTAACGATTGTTATTTAGATTATGGTTCTAAGTGCAGTATTAGTGTTAAATGTTTTCAATATTATTAATTGATCAGATATCAGTCTTAATGACAGATCCTTCACAAATAAATTCTCATTGTGATGCACTGGGTAACATGCTTTTTTTTTTTTTTGTCCAGTAGTCAATATTGGGAATATCAGTTTTTCTCGTGCTTCATTTTAGTAAACACTAAGGGCCTGTTTGGATGTCCAGGATTTTTAAATTTAGGATAAAAATCATGATAGGATATAGGATATAAAATTTGATCGTATAGGATTATATGTCAAATCCTATTATAAAAAAAAAATCATGTAAATAATCCTATACTATGTTTGGATGATAAATTAGGATTTTCCCTTTTTTTCTCTTCCTTCTTTCCTCTTTGTTTTACCAAAATAATAAACTTATCATTATCAAAATATCACATTAATCATTAAAATTACAAAATATTTCATATTAAGAAAAGCTAACATATGTTTGAGTTTTTGAAATTTGTAATTAAAACTTGTTTTGATTTGAGACGGGTTTGAAATTTTCTTCTTCGGATTTGGATTTTGCCTCTTAGGTACTCATTACTCGAATATGATTATATATATTATTAAATTTTATAAAAAACTTGATCATGAATTTAACTTGATTCAATCCAACCTGACCTAATCTGACCCCTCTTATCTAGTTGACCTGACCCAATCCAATCTGAGATGGGTATTGGACTTGTATGGATATGAATTTTTTTTTATTAATTGCAGGATGGATATAGATATTAGTCGATCTAATCCATACTTGATGCCATCCCTAACTCATTTTGCAGTACCCTATCAGATTTGGAAAGAGTTTTAATTAAATATTAAAATTTATTTGGATTTAAAATTTGTCTCTCAGATACGTGATGTAACTTAATTTTATATATATAAAAAATAATTTTTATGATAAATTTGTTAAAAATATGTATGAAAAATATATAAAATAAATCTTCATTAAATTTTTAATAATTTTTTTATAATTTGTTAAATTTTTATAATACATATATATGTTATATATATATATATATGATACATTTTTATTAAAATATATAAATAATAGGAGGGTATGAGGATTTGAATTCAAAATTTGGATGGGCCTAATCACTACCTTAACCAATAAGCCACAATTATTTATGTTTAAATCAATTGCTAATATTATTTATTTAAACTTCTGTATAGAAATACCCAATCCAAAGCCCTAGCCATCATCTAACTTTTTCCCTATTCAGCCGCTCCAAGGCTCCCACCTGATTGAGACCCTTGAGGATTGAAGAAAACACAGGAAAAACTGGGGGAATACATATGCAAATTCAAAGAACAAAGGAAAGATGGAAGAAATCGAAAGGGAAGAGCTTTATCCCACATTGATCGATCATTTTTTTTCTTTTTGGCTATTTTTCTTTTCATGTCATTTCTTTTTCGGAGATTTGTGGCAAAGGAGAGCACTTGAGGGAGATCTGGTAGTGGGGGGAGGGAGGGCAAGGTTTGTGAGGGAAAAATGACCAAGAAGAAGATGAGAATGTGGATGAGGAGGGAGAGCCTGACAATCTCAAGGAAAAAAAAAAAAAGGGACCTGTGGAGGATTTTTTTTTTTTTTAAAACCTCCCATGGGATTAGCCACTTCCTATTGCTTTTTTATCCTATGTTTAAACCAGTCAAATGGTGGTTAGGAAAATATTGGATTTCTGTCCAAGGTATTGCAAAATCTTATAGGATTTGGGCTAATCCTATCCTTTCCAAACAGGCCCTAAGAAGGAAACAATCTTCTTAAGGAATAAAATGAGGATTAACTGCGAGGTTGGTGGAAATGAACAAATGATGCTTGCTTGTGCTATAATGGTATTTTCCCCTCCTTTTAAGAAGGGCAGTTTCGGTATTGAGATCTTGATGTTTTAGTTTAATTTTTTCATTTAACAATTAACTGCTGAAGAAACTTGTTCAGTATTCATCCATCTATTACAACATCATATATATGTGCAATAACTGCATTAACTGAATGTTATGGTCCTGTTTTCCATGTCATATTGGCAGTGTTATTGTTTAAAGCGTTGAGTCATAATTTTATGTTGTAATCATAGGTTTGGACAATTTTTTTTTTTTTTTCTGTTATCCTTTTGCTCCAGAGTATAATATTTTGTTTCTTGTACTTTGTTTCTTGATTATTTTACAGTGGTCAATTGCTGATTCAAATGCTGTTAAATTCAATGTTTAAAGTTTGTAGTGATGCCATTTTGTACAACCCAATATTATAAATATTTTTTTACATTATTCTCTTTCATCTTCGTTGGATTGCGAGTTTCTTATTTTTTGTGGTTTAACTTGACAAACATTTGGTATCATGCTCATTGAGAAATATATGTAGCCTTTGATTCATTTTTGAGCTGGAAACCATACTAGCATCTTTGCATCTGTGTAATAAAAAACACTGCATGGTGCATCCAGTTCAAAGCTCCCCAGTGATCAGGAGTGCAATTGCTTTTTGATTGGCCCAGACACAACCTCATGTAGGTACCTCCCTGTGTAGAGGCTTGGTCAGTTGGGTGGGCTGTGTAACAAGCTTTAGACTCATGTTTCCATGAATTGTGTTGCCAACTGTTGAAGTGTCTCTAACCCAACATGCCCGGTCTGACTGATCCTAAGCACCAAATCTAGATGACCATATATGGATGAACTAGTTAATGAGCTTTGGATTTTTCCTGATATTCTGAATTTCTGACCTGGTTGATTATGGAAATACTGATTGTCAAGCTGGTTGCTTTAGAAATAGATTATACCAAACCATATCAACCATGTACTCTCAGTTGGATTATTTTCTATACTTGATTAAATCTGAATATCCAACCTTTTCTGTTTTGGACTTGTGCTGCACCGGGATGCCACCTGATTGGTTCAAACTCCTTGAGCATCTGATATGGATATCCCTAGTCTTCTTTTCTTTCTTTCTTGTTTTTTGTTGTTTTTTTTTTTTTGGAGGGGGTGGAGGCGGTGTGAGGGTGAAAGTGCTGGTAGGAGTGATTAATCTCAACAAGAAGGTTTCCATATTTGGTCTTCTCCTTACCAGAAGGGACAAAAATTAGGAAGCACTTTTACGTAAAATTGCCATCTGTGCTTGCTGGCCCATCCTGTGACTGATAGAGGTGGAGTCGTTTTCATCAGCAGATGTCCCAAATAATACTTGATGCGAATATGTCCTATTTCAACTCTGTTATTTTATTTTTCATTCCTCCCACATGGCATGTCGTTGCATGTTAAATCTTCCATCAAGTTTCATGTATGTTGCATGTAATGTTGGTATTATTCTTCCTATACTCTTGTTCTTATACTTGAGTCTGCATATGCATGTCTCTGTTAAAGGATCTAGCAGAATTTGGCCGTGTACATTTTTCATCTGACTATGATGGCTATAAATGTTTCATCGCCTCTGTAGGTACCACATGAAGGGCCCATGTGTGATCTTTTGTGGTCTGATCCGGATGACCGTTGTGGATGGGGTATATCACCAAGGGGTGCAGGGTACACATTTGGACAGGACATTGCACAACAGTTTAATCACACAAATGGTCTTACCCTTGTTGCTAGAGCACACCAACTTGTCATGGAAGGTTACAACTGGTGTCAGGTAGGTTGACTGGAATCATGGACTGCTTGATATTTTTTACACTCCTGTGCCTGAACTCTTCATCAGAATTCATTTATGGCTATAAATCAAGTTCCATCATAGCATGACTCCGGACTTTAGTTCTCTGTCATGGAGATCTTTTTTTTTAACTTCGAGCTGAGTGGAAGTCTAGAAATTTGTGCCTCTCCAGAAGGTGGAAGAAAACCTGTCTGATTTTGTTATAATGGCCTGTCTAGCTTGCAGGCAATCTGGTGGAAGTTTTTGATTAATATTTGTGGTCATGCATTATGGTTTTTGCATAAAACCGCTGACCATAGCCAAAGTTTTAGCCACATCCATGTGCATCAAAATTTTCTTTTATGCTTAAACCTTTTTGTTTATAACATGAATAATGAAATGATCTTTTATCATTGTTTGTTGTGGTTTTATATATTGCAGGATAAGAATGTTGTAACGGTGTTTAGTGCACCAAATTATTGTTATCGTTGTGGTAATATGGCAGCTATAATGGAGATTGGGGAGAACATGGAACAAAACTTCCTCCAGTTTGATCCAGCACCAAGGCAGATTGAGCCAGATACCACTCGCAAGACTCCTGACTATTTTTTGTAATCTTCATAACCGTGTCACGTGATGGTAACAGTGCTTGTTCGCTTCTGTGTTTGTTCTGTAGATGTGTCCTGGAAAAGTGGAGTTTTGGTAAGTGGGAGATCATCATCATCATTCTTTTGTTTAGAGTTTTTACTGCTGCTTCTGTGTGCCATGCCATGTTAGATTAAAAGGACACTCAAGGGGCTTTTTCTGTCAATCGCGTTTGTATTCTTGAAGAGAGAGTGAGGAAGCAGCAATAACATGCATGGTGCCTCGTGTTTTATATGTATTGCTCATTTAGAGACGCTATCAGAGAAGGCCGAGGGGGCACGTTCAATCTAAATGCAAAGCTTTTTTTTCTCTCTCCGGTGAAGTTTATGTTTTAGTACTTTTGAATTTGTGATAGTACAACTAATTCTGACCTTTTTAATTCACTGTGCCATTTGGTTGGCTGAGCGGTGCAAGCTTACGGGTTGCTGTGAGGCTGTGAACGACCCAAACGTAGCTTATAGCAGATTGACGACCTGGTTATGGAAGGACATTTTCGGGACCTGCGGTTTTTTAATTATTTTTAGAATGGCCACCCTATTTATTTGGGCATTGCATTTGATCTTGCCTTGAGCTTGGAAAAGAATGCATGCTTTTCGCTCTGCTATTTTGGTAGCTACTTTATCTGGCAATTTGATGCATATAAGTGCATTTTCATAGACGCCAAACTCATTTACCTGGGGTACTACCGTTTATATTGCAATCCTCATGGTAGGTTCGTATGTGCATAACAATTCAATGGCCAGCGAAGCGAAGTGGTATTGCTTGTTGTATTAGTTCTTGTTGTGTGTATTGCTTGTTGTATTAGTTCTTGTTGTGATATGTCAGTTCAGTACAGGTTAATTATCGGTTTAACTGTTCATCAAATTTTTTCTGAACCAGGCGTCTAAACCGAAGTACCCGGAGGAAGTCACGTGGGGTCAGTTTTCAATCTTAGTCGAAGATTTTGGTTTCGAAGAGTACCATCACGATCAGTTATTGACCAGTTTCTTGCATATCGGTCTAATAAGGCCGAACCGAAGAAGTCTGGTTTGAAGATGACACCAGCTTCATTCTACACCTCACTTCGAGAGGAAAAGCTTAGACGTAAATGACAAAGGTGTTTTCGATTCGCTTCGCAAAGAGTAAGCCTGAAGATATTTTGCCAACTCAACATCGGATCCTCCTAGAGAAGAGGATCAGAAGTGAATCTCCGATTGATTTCAAATCTTCGAACGTGGATACGGTTGTTATAATCGATCGCGTGGCCACTATCTCTAATCGTAGCTGATGTGACTGGGTCGCTGACGTGGAGCAAGGAGCCTGACGTAGAGCCCTCATCGGACGCCACGCTGGAGTCCCACCATAGGCCCCTTCGCCGGGCTGAGCTCCCCGATGTCAACGGGGCCGCCCGTCGAAGTCGGGCTCCGTCCTCCGCCAGGTCGGGACGCCTTGGTCGGAGCTGAGCTCAAGCCCCACCAGAGGCAGACCATTCGAGCCTGAGGTCGGGCCCCGTGACCCGGAGTTGAGCTCAAGCCTCCTCCGCCACGTGGGACCCCTCCGAGGCCGAGACCCCTGGGCTAGGCGCGTCTTATCCACCTCTGCCAGCCCGAGCTCGGTCAAGGCTGGGCCCCCCTGGCCTGGAGCCGAGCTCGGCCCTCCTCCGCATAATCAAGCCGCCGCGAGGCAGGTTCCCTACAAGCGGGCCTCATCTTCCCAGCTCGGTCCCCAATGCAAATCGAGGCATCAACCACCAAAGGAGCAGCACCTCCCCTCCGAGGACAGTGGCGTGCCCCTCGAGGACCGTACAACAGCACCTGCCACGTCGCCATTAATGCCCACGGTCGCCATTCACACCAGAAAGAAAGGAAGCTCACATCAAGATGCCATGCCCTCCACTGACCTGCCGTATGACCAGAGAAAAGACCCCACCAAGGAGCACGGTTCCCGAGAGCGGCGGCATAATAGTCGAGGTCCTGCCAGGCTTCTATGAAGGGCAAATAAAAGGAATCTCAGAGGCATGTAGAAGCTTCCCCAGCTACCAAATAAAGAAGACGTCCCGTCTACGGCACGATATCTCGTCGTACCCATCTGACGGCATGGGAGAATCCCGAGGTAAGCCAAAGTAGAAGACTCAGCCAGAGTAAGCAAAAAGAAGGTAACATCACTCATATTAGGAGATAGCAACATTCTCTCAACAGGAGAGCATCAAAAATTTTTCAACAATACAACCATCACAAAGAAAAAGAGGAGAAGGGGGAGAGGCCAGACAGGAGGGCAAGACCATCTCGGCCACCACATCTTCCAGCTCACACTCATCCTCTTATACACTCTACTCTCTCCTCCTAGCATGGAGCTCATTCAGAGGGGCTCGACCGGGAGGATCTATTCCCCTGGATCGTCATTGACTTGATCGTCGGAGTGCCCCGCCGGAATCCCCGGCCCGGGTCACTGACGTTGGCTTTCTTGCAGGTCCCGAGGCACCGGAGGCATCCCCCATGGGCAGATGCGGAACACCCGACGCTATCAGCAGCTACGGGCCACAGCGATCTGGGCGGCAACAGATTGGCGCACCCGGTAGGGGGGCAGAACGATGCTCGATCCAGTTCAGGCCCCGCTTAGCTAGTCCATCAGGAGGATGGTGACCACCCGGGCCAGAGGAGCTTCTCCCAGCCATGCGGAGGCATCCCCTTCCCACGGGAACTCGCACGGACCGGAGACGGAGCTACCTGCCCCGGTTCAATCGTCGCCATTAGAGACCCAGCTGACCGTACTCGCCCAGCAGATGCACACTCTCACTGCAGCAGTGCGCCAGCTCTAGTATCAGCACCAACGTTGGTCCCTGGATACCCACCAGTAGTCAGAGACCCCTGCGGCCCACGCCGCAGTGCCCCGCGATAGCCTACGTTCCTTCCACAGGAGGCCTTCGTAGCCGCGGGTAGTTACAGACCCTCGGGGTACCCATCAGGCCCCAATGAAGTGACGGCGGGCCAGCTCTACTGATGAAGAAAGCTGCTCACCGCACCTTGACCGGGGAGCACCTAAACCCCACCAAGGTAGGAAGGGCAAAGCTCCCCGCCATGGGCGCCGCGCGTCCGTATCACCTTCCCCGCCCCTCTCAGCGGAGGGGTCCACAGACGAAGCCATCAGGCGCATGGCGGAGAAGCGCCCGGAGGAGCATGACCGCAAGCTGGCGAAGTTTGCTCGCGGGTTCGCCAACTTGCCTGGCTCCACTAGCGAGCCAGCGGGCTATGATGCTCGCCCCCAGTTCTCCCAGGAGATCCAGGCGGAGCTGATTCCCCGTCAGTTCTGCATGCCACAGGTGGATCCTTACGATGGGACTACTGACCCCCTGGACCACCTAGAAAGTTACCGGGCCCTCATGAGGGTCCAGGGGGCCACTGACGCTCTTCTGTGCATCGCATTCCCTGCTACCCTTCGGAAGGCGGCTCAGGTATGGTTCACCCGCCTCGAGCTGGAAAGCATCAATTCTTTTGCCCAGCTGGGGCAGAAGTTCGTGGCATATTTTGACGCCTGTCGGAGGATGCCACACGAGGCGGACAGTCTCTTCTCCATCAGGCAACAGGATTGTGAGCCACTATGAGACTATATGGCCTGCTTCAAGGCGGTTGCCTTGGAGATCTACAGCCTGGAGGAGCCGATCGCAATGCTGGCCCTAAAGTGAGGGCTCAGGACTTCTCGCTTGACCTACTCGCTTGATAAGAAGCCCCTGAAGACTTACGCCGAGCTATTCTTCCGGGCTCAGAAGTACATCCGTGCCAAGGAGGCGGATCGTACGAGGCATGAGCTCGACGGGAAGCTGCTGAAGGGGCCGACGCCCGCCATGGCACCTGGGGCACGGAGGCCGGGACCGCCAGCTCAGAGCTCCTGACCGACACCAAGGCCAAGGAACGTTCCCGTTCCTCAGGGGAACTTCACTCCCCTTCTCGCCCCGAGAACGAAGATCCTCATGGAGATCGAGGGCGAGACCTATCTGAGGCGTCCCCCGCCATTGTAGTCATCCTTCACCCGGGATAAGACAAAGTACTGCCGCTTCCACCGTGACCACGGCCACGACACCGAGGAATGTCGTAATCTCAAGTGGAAGATCGAAGAGCTCATCAAGAGAGGCTATCTCGAAAAATATGTGGGGGGCAGAACTCGACCAGAGTCCCAGGCACTCGTTGCTCTCCTGCTAGCTCCAGCCATCGACAACCGCCCCACCGAGAAGCCGGTGGGCATGATCTCTTGGGGAGTTGAGCGCGCGTCCAAGAGGACCCGGGGGACAGGGGACCATGAGAATGTACTCCCCTTTATGAGGGAAGGGAAAAATGGGGATAAAAATATAAATAATGATGCTGTGGTCATTGAGATGACGATCGTAAATCATCCTGTAAAACGCATCATGGTAGATAGTGGAAGCTCCACAGATGTACTTTTCTACGATGCTTTTCCAGGATGAATCTCTCTCCTACTCAGCTCAAGCCTGTGTATACCCCTCTTGTTGGTTTCACGGGAGACTCCGCAAGGGTGGAGGGAGAAATCACTCTCTCAGTCACTGCCGGGACCCCACCTCGGCAGAGTACCGTCATGATGACGTTCACGGTTGTCAGGCTTCCATCGCCCTACAACGTGATTCTGGACCGACCTGGGCTCAATCTTCTCGATGCCGTCGTCTCTACCAAGAGGGTCCTGGTGCAGTTCCCAACCCCTTGTGGCGTGGGGGAGATGAGGGTTACGCCCCAAGCAGTGCAGCACTGCTTCCAAACCCTCCTTGGGGCCCGGGTGCTCGAGGAGGGCTCCAGAGCAGACGAGCTTGACCAGAGGGCCCAGGACCCCAGGGGAGGCCCGGTCGAACGCTTGCTTCCTTACCAGCTCGAGGCTGACCAGATGAAGACCGTGCAGATCGGAGCCCAACTGCCCGAGGAGGAGAAAGCTCCGCTGTTGGAGTTCTTGAGGGTGAATGCGAACGTGTTCGCCTGGATGGCAGCCGACATGCCAAGTATTCTCCCTGAAATCATCACCCGCAAACTCAATGTTGATCCGAAGTACAGACCGGTTCGACAGAAGAAGAGGAGCTTCGTCCTAGAGAGGCAAGCGGCCATCAATGAGGAAGTTGAGAAACTTCTAGCCGCTGGCTTCATCCGAGAAGTATAGTATCCAAGCTAGCTGGCGGATGTGGTGATGGTAAAGAAGAATAATGGCAAGTGGAGGATCTGTGTGGATTACACCGACCTCAACAAAGCATGCCCGAAGGACAGTTTCCCTCTGCCAAGGATATACCAGTTGGTAGACGCCACTTCGGGGCACAGGCTACTCTCCTTTATGGATGCATTCTCTGGGTACAATCAAATCCGGATGCACCTAGAGGATGAGGAGCACACTGCCTTCATCACTGACCGGGGGACATACTGCTACAGGATGATGCCCTTTGGCCTGAAGAATGCTGGGGCCACGTACCAACGCTTGGTCAACAAGGTCTTCAAGGACCAGATTGGCAGGAATGTGCAAGTGTACGTGGATGACATGCTCGTTATGAGCAAACCGAGCTCGGACCATATCGCTAATCTCGATGAGGCCTTTCACAGTCTCCAGAAGCACCAGATGAAGCTCAACCCAGCGAAGTGCGCCTTCGGGGTGGCGGTTGGGAAGTTCCTCGGCTTCATGGTCACCCAGAGAGACATCGAAGCGAATCCGGAGAAGGTCAAGCAATCCTTGACATGGGGCACCCAACACCAAGAAGTAGGTTCAGCGCCTGACAGGGAGAATCGCAGCGCTAAGCCGGTTCATCTCGAGGTTGGCTGATCGTTGCCTCCCTTTCTTCAAAGCGTTGCGCAAGATGCACGACTTCACCTGGATTGAAGAGTGTAAGACGGCCTTTGAAGAGCTGAAGGAGTTCCTGACCTCCCTACCTCTGCTGTCCAGACTGGAAGAAGGAGAAGAGCTCCTGCTCTACCTGGCGGTCACCCCAGGGGCCGTCAGCTCGGTCCTTGTCCGTACAGATCAGGACGGATCACATAAGCTGGTGCACTACACCAGCAAAATACTCCATGATGCGGAGATCAAGTATATCCGCTCTGAAAAACTTATTTTTGCACTAATTATGTCTGCTAAGCGCCTCAGGCCCTATTTCCAAGCGCATCCCATCGTGGTTGTGACTGATCAGCCGCTGAGGACCATGCTAAGTCACCCCGAGACTTTCGGAAGGTTGGCCAAATGGTCCTTGGCGCTGAGTGAGTACGACATTGCATATCGGCCGAGGTCATCACAAAAGGTCCAAGTCTTAGCCGACTTCGTGGTCGAATGTACAGGGCTTCCTGAGGAACCAGAGCAGATGGTCCTGGAGAGCCAAGCTGAGCCCGGCCCACCTGGGGACCCTTGGGTCCTTCACGTGGATGGAGCCTCCAATTCTTGCGGGAGCGGAGCAGGCCTCATCCTTGCCAATTCTGATGGAGTGGTGACGGAGTGTGCACTTCGCTTTAAGTTCCCCGCCATGAACAACCAGGCAGAGTACGAGGTGCTCCTTGCGGGCTTGAAGGTGTCCTGCGAGCTGGGCGTACAAAACCTAAAGGTCTTCATCGACTCCCATCTGGTTGCCGGACAAGTCTCTGGAGAGTACGAGGCCCGAGATCCCCAGATGATGAAGTACCTGGAGAAGGTCCGTTCGAGCACAGCAGGCTTCCGTCACTTTCGCGTTTCCCACATACCCCATGGAGAAAACGCTCGTGTGGATGCACTGTCGAGGCTCGCAACCCTACCGGACTCGTCCCTAGGGCGCGCCTACGTCGAGTATCTCGAGAATCCAAGCTACGAAAGCCCCGAGGAGGTGCAACAAGTAGCCCATGAGCTGAGCTGGATGGACAAGTATGTCAAGTATATCCAGGATGGCCTACTACCAGAAGACCACAAAGAAGCTGGCCTCATCAAAAGGAAAGCCACCCGCTTTGTCTTGATGGACGGCCAGCTCTACCACCGATCTTATTCCTACCCCCTCAAGAAGTGCCTCAGGCCCACAGAGGCAGCCTTCGTGCTCCAAGAGATGCACGAGGGCTTTTGTGAGAATCATGTAGGGGGGAGGACTCTAGCGTACAAGGCCCTTCACTAGGGATACTTCTGGGAAACAATGAGGGAGGACACCACTGTAGGCTCAGGTAGGCAACCCAAGAGGGGGGGTGAATTGAGTTTTATAAAACTTTTGTACTATTTAAAATATTTATGAACTAAAGCAAGTATATGCTAATGCAATTCAAGTGCTTGTGTATTTCAAATAAATGCAGCGAAATTAAAGAAATAAAAGCACAAGGAGAACAATCACACAAACATAAAGATTTATAGTAGTTCGGTGCCAACCAAGCACCTATATCCACTCTCCAAGAATCCCTTGGAAATTCCACTAAGTTTGGTTTTATAACTTAGGCTCACCAACAACCTTTACAACTTGTTTTGTCTTCGGGCTCACAAGTCAAACCTTAGTTGGTTTCAAGGCTCACCAACAACCACCCTTGATTTTATGGGATAACCAAGAACCTAAACAACTTGTTTTGGCTTCGAGCTCACAAGTAAAATCCTAGTTGGTTTCAAGGCTCACCAACAACCACTTTGGTTTTCAAAAGCTTACCAAAAACCTTTTTGGTTTTCCAAGACTCACCAAAAATCTTAAGTAAAACAATATAAGAGCAAGTATAAATGAATACAATAAAAGCTTTCTAAAATAAAGCAAATATCTCTTTGAAGTCTTTAATTGTTGATGAAGATCTTGTCTTCAAGTTGATGAAGCCTTTGATTGATGCTTGTAGATGTAGACTTTGAATGCTCTCTTTGAAACTTGGAAGCTTGAAAGCTTTAATCATTCAACTATTGAATCCTTTAAGAATATTCAAGAAACTCACCAAAGGATTACTTCTCCATTTGATTCTTGATGTTTACATAGCCTCCCAATACTTAAATGACCGTTTATAGCCGTTAGGGAGGAAAATATGGCCGTTGGAGCCAAGTTGGAGAAGTTATGTAGCTCAGAAAACTAGCCGTTACTGTTCAAGTGTCGACACTTCACCTCCAGGTATCGACACTTCAGTTTCAAGGTCGACACTTCATTCTCCAGGTATCGACACTTCACTTCCAAGTGTCGACACTTCAGCTCTAGGTGTTGACACTTGACTGAAAGTGCTTTCTGAAGTTTTCTGTTTGTCTCAGGCCTTGAGTCGACACTTCACTTTTCAAGTGTCGACACTTGATCCTCAGGTGTCGATACTTTATTTTCAAGTGTCGACACTTGCCTGTGCCATGCTGAAACTTTGCTGATACTTCTTCAAATTGAAACTTTAACCTCTTCAAGTTCTTCCATATTAATTCCAAAGTCCATATACTTAATTTTTTATTAATTTAAAGACTTTTTCAATTGAAATTCAAGCAATTCTTCATTCAACATGGTTGAGTACTAAGATCTGAAAAACACACTTAAAATATAATTAGTACTCATATATACTTAAACATTTTGTCAATCATCAAAATCAAGACCAGAGTCAATAATTTCTCTCTTTTTGATGATGACAAAACCTTTAAGTATAAGAATATGATAAGCTTAAAAAGATTAACAATAGTATAAACATGAAAGCTCAAAATCAATAAGCACCAAGCTCCCCCTCAATATATTATCCACAAAATTTTCAAAAAATATTTTTCAAAATATGCAAAATTTTAAATTTTCAAAATTTCTTCTTCTTACTAATTCTTCCCTTTAGATAAAAATATTTTGTATTCTTCTCTCTCTTTTGCACTTTCTTTCATTTCTCATATGATTTTTCATGTTTATCCTATCTTCCCCTTTTCATACTTAACATTTTTCTTTCCCTTTTTGACATCATAAAAAAGGGTGAAAGGCAATACAAAGTAGGAATGAAGTCGGAAAGAATAGCAAGTAGGTCATCAAAATCAATGCATGAAATCAAATAATTATGATACAAATTGAACATGATACAATTTGAATGTAACTCCCCTCAAAAAATTAGATTTGAAAACAAGAAGGAGTATAAGAGCAATATAAGTACATCATGATATCAAACAAGATATTCAAAGCATCAAATATGATAACAAATCTTTGGATGCTCTCCCTGAATGTTATTCTCTCTTAAAAATATACATTCATTTGAGGAATAAGAACATGAAAGCACATGCAATATAATTTTAAACAATTTTAAGATATGAACATAAATTCTATGTCTGAAATTAAGGATTTGAAATTTTCAAGATATTCATGATTTTCAAAATACAAAGCATTTATATCACTTAAAAACTTTCAGTATGACTTCAAATTCATTTAAAATGATTTGATATCCATATAAATACTAGAAGTAATATGATATCAAGTCTAGCTACTAGAGCAAGGGTTTATCAATATGCATACCTTCTTCTTAAAAGTAATCCTTAACTACTAGTTTTATACTTGATCCAAATTATTTCTAGACTATGCATAGATGCCAAAAATAAAAACATATAAATCATAGCATTTCACTTGAAATAATTTAGAAACTATATTAATCAAAATCAAGTGAAAATCTAATAATTACAAGTTTAATCATGATAGCATGAAATTCATCAACATCAAGAAGTCCATGATCATAACCAATGATTATAAGTCTAAACTTAATTCTAATTAATCATTTAAAATAATTTTTCAAAGTAATTGATCCAATAATTATAACAAAAAATTTAACTATATTTTCAATTATGGAAGGAGATGTTTAGAATTTACCAATGTACATAATCCTTTCTTTTATCATTTAGTCCAAAATGTAGCTTGTCCACATCTTCAAATTGTCTTGTATAGCCATTTATCAAAAACTTCATTTCTTCAAGTTGGACTGCAAGACATTCCTGCAAAACAAACTAAGTGGACATTTTTGGTACCCAAACTTTTTTGGATCCTTTATGATTAGTAATTATGGTTCTTTTTGGAACCCAAACTTTTATTAATCTAGAAGGATAAGTATTAAAACCATATTTATAAGATAAATTGAAAGAAGCAGGAATAGAAAAATTTTCAAAAGTTTTTGCTTCTTTTCCTCAACCAAAATATTTTTCTTATTCAAAACTTTATCACATAAATCTTTTAAAATAATATTTTCTTTTTCTAAAAATTCTTTTTCTTTAGAAAATTATTCTTTTCATTTTTCAAAATATCAATCTTGGCATTTAAATCATCATTTTTATTGGCAAGATTAGTATTCTCAAGAGAAAAGGAATTTACATGCCTTTTTAATTTCTTATGCTCAATTTTTAGCAATTTATATTCATGCACAAGATCATTAGATGCATCATGTAATTCATCAAAGGTAAAATTATAATCATTTTCAGCACATACCTTTTTCTCATTTGCTATGAAGCAAAGATGGGCAACTTCATCATCCGTACCTGAATCTTCGCTATCGCTCCAAGTTGCCATCATTGTCTTGAATTTCTTTTTGGCCTTGAGGGCTATTATCTTCTTATTTACATCAGCTTCCACTATCCTTTGCCATAAGTTCAACTCATAGGTCATGAGTAAACCGATAAGCTCCTCCAAGATAAGGTTTCTATATCTTTAGTTTCTTGGATCGCCGTCACCTTTGGATCCCATGATTTTGGCAAGGATCTAAGAATTTTGTTCACCAAATCAGTATTAGTATAGATTTTACCAAGACTTTTCAATTCATTAATAATAGTCATAAATCAAGTATACATATTAGAAATAGATTCATAATGCATCATTTCAAAAATTTCAAAAGAATGTACAAGCAAATTAATTTTAGTATTCTTCACTTGAAGGGTACCCTCATGAGTAACTTCAAGTGTATCCCATATTTCCTTCGTCGATGTGCATGTAGAAATTCTATTAAATTCATTTAAGTCCAATGCACAATAAAGCAAGTTCATTGCTTTAGCATTGATTTCAGTTTGTTTATTGTCATATTCATTCCAATCCTTTTCAAGCTTTGGAATAGAAATGCCATTAACCAAAATGGAAGGAATATGAGGACCACTAACAATGATTTTTCAAAGATGATAACTAATAAATTGAATATGGATGCGCATGCGAGTTTTTCAAAATGTGTAATTTATACCATTGAAAAATGGTGGTCTAACACTAATACCTACAAGGTTTGCCATGAATTTTAGCTCAAAATCGTTAGATTTTCAAACAGAGCACCTGCTCTGATACCAATTGTAGGCTCAGGTAGGCAACCCAAGAGGGGGGGTGAATTAGGTTTTATAAAACTTTTGTACTATTTAAAATATCTATGAACTAAAGCAAGTATGTGCTAATGCAATTCAAATACTTGTGTATTTCAAATAAATGTAGCAAAATTAAAGAAATAAAAGCATAAGGAGAACAATCACACAAATACAAAGATTTATAGTGGTTCGGTGCCAACCAAGCACCTACATCCACTCCCCAAGAACATCTTAGAAATTCTACTAAGTTTGGTTTTATAACTTAGGCTCACCAACAACCTTTACAACTTGTTTTATCTTCGGGCTCACAAGTTAAACCCTAGTTGGTTTCAAGGCTCACCAACAACCACCCTTGGTTTTATAGGATAACCAAGAACCTAAACAACTTGTTTTGGCTTCGGGCTCACAAGTAAAATCCTAGTTGGTTTCAAGGCTCACCAACAACTACTTTGATTTTCAAAGGCTTACCAAAAATCTCTTTGGTTTTTCAAGGCTCACCAAAAATCTTAAGTAAAACAAATATAAGAGCAAGTATAAATGAATACAATAAAAGCTTTCTAAAATAAAGCAAATATCTCTTTGAAGTCCTTGATTGTTGATGAAGATCTTGTCTTCAAGTTGATGAAGTCTTTGATTGATGCTTGTAGATGTAGACTTTAAATGCTCTCTTTGAAACTTGGAAGCTTGAAGGCTTTTAATCACTCAACTATTGAATCCTTTAAGAATATTTAAGAAACTCACCAAAGGATTACTTTCCCATTTAATTCTTGATGTTTATATAGCCTTCCAATACTTAAATGACCGTTTATAGCCGTTAGGGAGGAAAATATGGCCGTTGGAGCCAAGTTGGAGAAGTTTTGCAGCCCAGAAAACTAGTCGTTGCTGTTCAAGTATCGACACTTCACCTCCAGGTGTCGACACTTCAGTTTCAAGTGTCGACACTTCATTCTCCATGTGTCGACACTTCAGCTCCCGATGTCGACACTTGACTGAAAGTGCTTTCTGAAGTTTTCTATTTGTCTCAAGCCTTAAGTCGACACTTCACTTTTCAAGTCAAGTGCTTTCTGAAGTTTTCTGTTTGTCTCAAGCCTTAAGTCGACACTTCACTTTTCAAGTGTCGACACTTGATCCTCAGGTGTCGACACTTCATTTCCAGGTGTCGACACTTGCCTGTGCCATGCTGAAACTTTCCTGATACTTCTTCAAATTGAAACTTTAACCTCTTCAAGTTCTTCCATATTAATTCCAAAGTCCATATACTTAATTTTTCATTAATTTAAAGACTTTTTCAATTGAAATTTAAGCAATTCTTCATTCAACATGGTTGAGTACCAAGATCTGAAAAACATACTTAAAATATAATTAGTACTCATATATACTTAAACATTTTATCAATCATCAAAATCAAGACCAGAGTCAACAGCTGTCGACTTCGTCAAGAAGTATGACAAGTGCCAGCGCCACTCCTACATTCAACGCCTACCGGCTGCACCGATATCCCAACTGTCATCTTCTTGGCCTTTCGCACAATGGGGGATGGATATTTTGGGACCATTCCCCACCGCACCTGGGTAGCGGAAGTTCCTACTAGTGGTGATCGACTACTTCACCAAATGGGTCGAAGCAGAGCCGTTGGCTCGGATTACAGAAGCCAATGTTCGCCAATTCTTTTGGAAGTCCGTCATCTGTCGCTTCGGACTCCCCAATTGCATCATCACTGATAATGGGTGACAGTTCGACAACCGGGAGTTCGAAGGACTCTGTGCCGAGCACGGGATCCAACATCCTTCACCTCGGTTGCTCATCCCCAGACCAACGGTGAAGCCGAGGTGATAAATCTAACCATCCTTCGAGGACTCCGCACCAGGTTGGACCAGGCAAAAGGCAGATGGGCAGAAGAACTTCTGAGTGTCCTGTGGGCCTACCACACAATGCCCAGAATGGCAACTGGCGAAACACCCTTCAACCTCGTTTTTGGATCTGAAGCGGTGATCCCAGTCGAGCTCGGCATGCCCACGCTCCGGGTGCAGCGGTACGATGAGGCCAAGAACTCGGCACATCTCCTGCTCAACCTTGACCTCCTTAAAGAGACGAGGGACAAGGCCTGACTCCGGATGGCAGCATATCGGCAATGAGTCACCTGATACTACAATGCGTGGGTGAAGCAGAAGACCTTCCGACCTGGCGATCTGGTGTTGCGCCGAGCAAAAGCGTCCCAGCCCGGGGAGTGCGGCAAACTCTCGCCGAACTGGGAGGGCCCTTATAAGGTGGCCGAGGCCCTCTCGCAGAGGGCCTACTACCTCGAAGGCTTGGATGGCGCCAGGTTTTCCCGGACTTGGAATGCTTGTAATTTGAGGAGATACTATCAGTAATGTAAGTATTCTCTCCATGAGAAATAAAAATTCCTTTATGCACGACAATTTATCTACCTTGCAGGAAACTCAAGCCTCGAGCCCAGCTCCTTGGCACCAAAGCTCGGAGAAAAGTCCTCCGGCACAAAGACCTGGGAAGCCCCCAAGCATTACAGCCGCGAGCCCAGCTTCTCAGCACCAAAGCCCGGAGAACAGTCCTCCGGCACGAAGACCTGGAAAGCCCCTAGGCACTCCAGCCATGAGCCCAGCTCCTCGGCACCAAAGCCCGGAGAAAAGTCCTCCGGCATGAAGTCCTGGGAAGCCCCCAAGCACTCCAGCCGTGAGCCCAGCTCCCCGGCACCATAGCCCGAATAAGATTTCTCCGGCGCGAAGGTTTGAGTCATGCCGCTCTCAACTATCAAAGTCTCCGAGCCCAGCTCCTGGACGCCAACCCAAGACCGGAGCTCAGATCTCCGGCCAAGGGAATCTTTTCAGCTATCACCGTCTTCGAGCCCAGCTCCAAGACGACACCTCCAGAGCCACATCCTTAGGCAATCAAGCCCTGAAGCCCGGCTCTCCAACAAGCAAGCCATGAGCCTAGCTCCTCGGCACCAAAGCCGGAGAAAAGTTCTCCGGCACAAAGACCTGGGAAGCCTCCAGGCACTTCAGCCACAAGCCTAGCTCCTCGGCATCAAAGCCCGGAGAAAAGTCCTGCGGCACAAAGACCTGGGAAGCCCCCAGGCACTTCAGCCGCGAGCCTATCTCCTCGGCACCAAAGCCCGGAGAAAAGTCCTTTGGCACAAAGACCTGGGAAGCCCCCAGGCACTTCAGCCGCGAGCCAAGCTCCTCGGCACCAAAGCCCGGAGAAGAGTCTTCCAACACAAAGACTTGGGAAGCCCCCAGGCACTCCAGCCCAAGACCGAAGCTCAGGTCTCTGGCCAAGGGAACCTTCGAGCCAAGCAGCTCTCCAGTCAACAACATCCCCGAGCCCAGCTCCAGGATGCTAGCCCAAGATCGGAGCTCAGATCTCCGGCCAAGGAAACCTTCGAGCCAAGCAGCTCTCCAGTCAACAACATCCCCGAGCCCAGCTCCAAGACGCCAGTCCAAGACTAGAGCTCAGATCTCCAGCCTAGAGAACCTTCGAGCCAAGCAGCTCTCCAGTCAACAACATCCCCGAGCCCAGCTCTAGGATGCCAGCCCAAGACCAGAGCTCAGATCTCCGACCAAGGGAACCTTTGAGCCAAGCAGCTCTCCAGTCGACAACATCCCTGAGCCCAGCTCCAGGATGCCAACCCAAGACCGGAGCCTAGACCTCCGGCCAAGGGAATCTTCTAGCTACACAGCTCTTCGGCCGGTGCATCCCCGAGCCCAGCTCTGAGGTGATGCTCCTTGGGCCCAACTTCTGAAGATCAAGCCCCGAGCTTAGCTCTGAGGCACTCAAGATGTGAATCACCCTTAGGCGCCCAGGTTCGAAGTTCCTCCCCACAACCTCCTCACTCCGACAAAAGAGAAAAGAGGGGGAAAGAGGAAAAGAGACATTTGCATCACAAAAAAAGAAAAGAAGTCATATTTGTGAAGTCAGTTCTCATTACCTGGAAGAAAAGCATACATCATTTCTCGGGCCTTGACAGGCCAGGTAGCCCGGTTCAAAGAAAAAATAGATAGTAGAAAGTACAAGAAGAAAATAAAAAGGGTACAAGAGAAGTCCTATATTACGGGGCCGGCTCCTTCCCTGGGCGGTGCACAGACGGGACTTCCCCTCCCTCCACCTCCGGCGCAGGGTCGCGTGCCTGAGCAGGCTCCGTCGGAGGAGTGGACTCGGCTATGGCTATCGAGGAGGCCGGCTCGACCACCTTCTCCTGCGATGCTGCCCCGGCCATTGCCACAACCGAGGCCGGCTCGGCAGCCTCCGGGGCCACTGGCGAAAGTGACCCGACCGGAGTGGCCCCTTGCCCTCCTGCAGCTGCCTTTGGAGTAGGAGCATTCTTTTCCGGGGTCGGGAGCGTGGCCAGCCGCTCCTTGGACAAGATCCCCCGCAGTTGCTGGCGGCAATAGGCGAACCCCTTGGCAAAGGAGTCCGTCGCCGCCTCTTTGAAGTCTTTGATATATTCTAAGGAGACCTTGAAGGCGGCCACCACGTCGGTGGCCCTCTTTCTCGCAGCCTCCTCCTGTTGCCGCGACTCCTTCAGCTTCTTCTGGGCATGCTCATGCTGCCGGGTAGCGATCGACGCTGTCTTCTCGGCGGTCTCGGCGGTTCGGCTGATAGCGATGATCCCCTCCTCTGCAGCCGCTAACTTCTTCTCGGTAGAGGCAGCCCTGTCCTTTGTCGCCTCCACCTCAGTTCGGAGCTCCTTCACTCGAGCCCTCTTTGACTCGAGCTCCGCCTCGAGCTCCTTCTTTATTCGGGCGGTGTCGGCGATCTCGGCCTGGAGGCCCTTGGCCTTCGAGTGGGACTCCCGGATCTCGGCCTCCTTCTGGCCTACCTCCACCTTGATGGACTCGAGCTCGGCCTGCCGCTGCTGGTCCCTCTTTGCCCAGTTATGGCAGTAATCCCTGATGAGGATCAATTCCCTGCCGTGTTGCACCCAAGGGAATATGTCAGTTATGACGTTGTGCTGAGAAAGACTAAAGAGTACCGGAACAAGAGAGAAGAAACTTACAGCGTATAGGTTGGCGAAGGACGAGCTGATGACGTCCCCCAGGAGCCTCCCACTCCTCTCTCGCTTGTCGCAGGACTGGACGGAGAAGTCCATCATCCGCTCGGCGAGCGCTGGGTCCTTCACCAGCGACACATTGGGCCCCAGGCGGAAAGGGACTCGGTGATAGTCCTTGTCCTGTCCCCTCGCTGGCTCGGATCCCACGATGGTTGGAGGCCCGTCCGGTGCCGGCTGCGAGCTCGGCACCACCTCGGCCTACGCTTGGAGTGCCGGCCTCGCCCTCTTGACCTCCCCTCCTCCTCGGCATCGACGATCTCTAAAGGAGGGACCTCTGTTCTGGCGGTGACAGCAGCGGATCTGGCACGGATGACCACCTCGGGCTCGGGCGCTGGCACCAGCTCTTGGCGCACTGGAGGCTCGCGAGCGGGCTTGGCCACCTTTTTTCGCCTTCGCTCTGAAACAGGTGCGTCCGGCTTGGCCTGCACCGACCTCGCACAGTCATCAACTCGAGCCCTCTTTGGAGCGGGCTCGATCATCTCGACTACTTGCTCTCGCTTCTCGGTAAACGAGAGCAGCTCATCCATCGAAAACTTTATCTTTGCACCAGAAAAGACGAGGTCAGCCCCCCAAAAAAAAGGAAGAAGAAAAAGAGAAGAAAAGAGAGAGAAAAGTAAATAAGAAACGAAAGGGGGGTGGCCAAGTCGAACTCACCCAACTCCCGCACCGAGCTGACCCCGGCCTCGTGGAGATTCTGCTCTGATAGCAAGATCTCAAGAGATGGGATCTCGACTGATCTAAGCAGCTCGTACAGGTCGAGGTCGACTGCTTCGACGGAGGAGTTCCTATTAGGAGACCGATTTGGGTAGCTCCAAGACCAGTCGATCTCCACGACCGAGGTGAAAAAATATTTGCTCTTCCATTCTTTGATGGAAGAGGGGAGCTCGAAACGGATGCCCTGAGGGCGAGAAGAGAGGGACCACTACCCCTCCTCGGTGGGGTGGCGTTTCAGGATGAAAAAGGTCCTGAACAAGGAAAACGGGCAACAACCCCATGGAAGTGACACAGAACGATGAAGCAAAATATCGTTCTGATGGCATTAGGGACCAACTAGGCAGGAACAAGTCGGTAGTTGGTCAAGAAGGAAAGGAAAAAGGGATGAACAGGGAACCGGAGGCCCCCGGCGAAGGTCTCCCATAGAAGGCGATCCGCCGAGGGCCACTGGATGTGACCCGCTCCCTGGGACGAGGAACGGAGAGCCGGACAAACTCAGGGATGTCATATGCACCCCGGATGGCCGCCAGATCCTTGGCGGAGATCATCGAAGCAATCCCTCTGGGACCTGTCGTCCGAGAAGGCTCGGGCTCAGGGAGGGAAGCAGGAACGGAAATAGGAGCAGGAGGAAGAGCCAAACGGGGAGGAGGAGAAGAGCCGGGTTCCCTAATGGCTAAAGAACCATGAGAGGGCCTCCTACTAAATTCATATCGTGCCGCCTTCATTTTCTCTTCGGAGGAAGAAGGAGTCCTCAGCTCGGAAGGTCCAACCTCGGCTTGGCACGAAGGACGGAAGTCTGGACCAAAGCAATCCATGGAAGAAGAAGAAGAAGAGAAAGGGAAGGACGGGGGAAGACCTAAGACGACCCGTAGTCTGCTAGACAAGAGGAAAAAGAGGAGGCTAACCTGCTAAGATCCTAAGCGGATGATGACGACCGGAGTGGAGGAAGAAGGAGACTGCTGCACAATGTCGGGCGCGAAGAATTCGAAAAAAGGTATGGTTCGAAAAGATGCACTCCTTTTTCTCAAGGCAACCTGCACCCGACCGTACCGTTACGGCTTCCCCAAGAGTCGCGCCACGTGTCATTGATCAACGGGGCCGGTGCTCCTAATCCGACCGCGATCACTCTGATTTCCGTGCCCGTCATAACCACTTCCCAGACGTGGCCGCGTGGCACCCCCGCACAGGCTCAAGGGCCCGCCAGGCGAGATGCCGCCGATATCGATCATTATTGCACCAGATCTCTCCACCTTTCCATGTCAGCATTGCAATTACTCCCTTCGCCCCGAGCGCCGTGCAATAATGGGCCTCGGAAGTGGGGGACAAATGATGTGACTGGATTGTTGACGTGGAGCAAGGAGCCTGACGTGGAGCCCTCATCGGATTCCACGTTGGAGTCCCACCACAGTCCCCTTCGCCGGGCTGAGCTCCCTGATGTCAACAGGGCCACCCGTCGAATCCAGGCTCCGTCCTCCTCTAGGTCGGTCCCTGCTAGGTCGGGATGCCTAGGTCGAAGCCGAGCTCAAGCTCCACCAGAGGCTGACCCTTCGAGCCCGAGGTCGGGCCCCATGACCCAGAGTTGAGCTCAAGCCTCCTCCATCCCGAGGACCCCTCCGAGGCCGGGTCCCCTGGGCTGGGCACGCCTCATCCACCTCTGCCAGCCCGAGCTCGATCAAGGCTGGGCCCCCTGGCCTGGAGCTGAGCTTGGCCCTCCTCTGCACAACCGAGCCGCCGCGAGGCGGGTCCCCTACAAGTGGGCCCCATCTCCCCAGCTCGGTCTCCAGCGCAAATCGAGGCATCAACCACCAAAGGAGCAGCACCTCTCCTCCGTGGACAGTGGCGTGGCCCCCGAGGACCGTACAACAGCACCCGCCACATCACCATTAATGCCCACGGTCGCCATTTACACCAGAAAGAAAGGAAGCTCACATAAAGGTGCCATGCCCTCCACCGACTTGCCGTACGACCGGAGAAAAGATCCCACCAAGGAGCACGGTTCCCGAGAGCGGCGGCATAACAGTCGAGGTCCTGCTAGGCTTCCAGGAAGGGCAAAATAAAAGGAATGTCAGAGGCATGTAGAAGCTTCCCCAGCTACCCAATAAAGAAGGCATCCCGTCTACAGCATTATACCTCGTCGTACCCATCTGACAGCATGGGAGAACCCCGAGGCAAGCCAAAGTAGAAGACTCAGCCAGAGTAAGCAAAAAAAAGGTAACATCACATATATTAGGAGATAGCAACATTCTCTCAATAGGAGAGTACCAAAAATTTTCCAACAACACAACCATCACAAAGAAAAAGAGGAGAAGGGGGCGAGGCCAGACAGGAGGGCAAGACCACCTCGGCCACCACATCCCCTAGCTCACACTCACCCTCTTATACACTCCACTCTCTCCTCCTAGTGTGGAGCTCATCCAGAGGGGCTCGACCGGGAGGATCTGTTCTCCTGGATCGTTACTGACTTGACCATCGGAGTGCCCCCGCCGGAATCCCCGGCCCGGGTCATTGACGTTGGCTTTCTTGCAGGTCCCGAGGCACCGGAGGCATCCCCCGTGAGCAGACGCGGAACATCCGACGCCATCAGCAGCTATGGGCCATGGCGATCTGGGCGGCAACAGCAGCCATATTAGGGTAGCCACGTGGCCACTAACTTCAACTCCAATGATTCTAGACTGGCCAGAATCAATTGGAAATCACTTATGGTTGTATATGGGGTAAGGTTAATTAACCCCGTCCTAACCATAGATAAGTGAGCCTAACTACACATTGGCACGATAACTATAAATACTGGTAAGAGGGGATAGTCAAGGTAAGCCTAAAAAGAAGAATATTTTCACCATCTTTCTTTTAAGAAAACTCTGCATTCTGTTACTGGAACCTATCTCTAACTTAGGCTTCGGAGTGTTCACCACTGGAGAAAATCCGGTCAGGAACCTATTTTGCAGGTATCCAGGAAAGCGAACCGGCAATCCAGCGGCTCTGCCTGGTCGACGAAGGTTCCACGTCAACAGATTGACATGCCAGGTAAGGAAAGCGATGATTCATGATAGTTTGCAATAGCTCGGACTCACCATCCACTTGAAGCTCCCCTCCTTGAGGAAGGAGAGTAAGAAGAGGCCGCGATGGCGAAAGGAAGAACTCAAACGCTTCGACAAGCAGGGGCCGTCCTCCCTCTCAGAGAAACGACCCCCCGGTGGAAAATAACGTTCCACCTCCCACACTTATTATGGGATAGTAGCAATTCGAGGCTCTTCTGAACTGAGTTGATGCTCTGACAACTATGGTTCAAAACTTCCAGGATATAGCTTTCTAGGTGGGGGACCCGCCAGCCACCTCCAGACACAGTCATCGGTCCCGAGGGAAGGGAGATCAGCATCACGAGTCTACCCAACTTTCCCCCCATGATCAGCTTTCTCCCAGAAGTCGAAGCTCTCGGCATCTGAAGCCGACCGATGCTTTGCGAAGGGGGAAGAGGTCTAGACGATCTCTCTCCCTCTCCTCCGAAGACTCTAATCCCAAAAGGGATGTGCCGAAAGAAGCCCGTTTCCATTACGAGAAAAAGCTCAAGTCCCTTGAATCATAGGTTGCAAGGCTTAATGATCAGAAGAAGGATGGCCAGTTTGTGGCTTACGATTCGCGTTCCTCGTTCACTCCTCGCATCATGGCCGAAATTATCCCCCGGTATTTTAGGGTCCCCCCAAATGGAGCCTTATGATGGGACTACTGACCCGCTTGATCATCTGGGTAGCTTCAAAGCCCACATGATAATTCAAGGGACCTCCGATGCACTACATTGCCTCGCTTTTTTCGCTACTTTGAAGAAGGCGGCTCAGATGTGGTATTTGAACATACGCCCAGGTACCATTGATTCTTTTTCTGAATTAGAAAAACTGTCTTACATTTCAAGACTTGCTGGAAGATGTCTCGAAATACGGACACTCGATTCCTCTTTCACCAAAATGAGGGAGAGAGTCTTCGAGATTGTATCTCCAGATTTAATTCGGCTACTCTCGAGATCCCCGATCTCAACGAGTACGTAGCCATGTCCGCTCTCAAGAAGGGCCTCCGGTCATCCAGGCTCACTTTCTTCCTGGATAAAAGATTTCTAACAAGCTATGCCGAGCTCCTATCAAGATTTCAGAAATATGTCGATGCTGAAGAGCAAGCGGCAAATCGATGACTGGCTGAAGGGAAGTCTATTCCAAAGAAGAACAACAAGGGGCTGGACCCCCTGCACCTAACAACTGCAATAACAATAACAGCAACTCCACCCGACGAGATCAACTAAAAGCACAGAGGTGGGTCTGATCCACTCACCTTATCAGAATGTCTGACGAGCGCAAAGGAGGGCCCAACCATGCCATCTTATGATCAACTAAAGGCACAGGGATGGTCCAAGTGACCTATCCTACGGTAAATCCGCAGACGCGCCGAGGTAGGCCTATTTAGCCTGCCTTAACATCAACTAAAAGTGCAAGGATAGTCTACGTGATCTACCATACAGTAAATCTGTAGACACGCCGGGGTGAGCCTAATCAGCCTACCTTAACATCAACTAAAGGTGCAGGGATGGTTTACATAACCTACCATACGGTAAATCCGCAGATGCACCGGGATGGGCCTAATTAGCCTGCCTTAAATCGAAGGTACAGGGATGGTCTAAGTGATCCATCCTACGGTAAATCTGCAAACGTGTCGAAGTGGGTTCAAACAACTCACTCTGTTATCGCCAAATGTCCCGAGGATGGTTTAATCGACCTATCCTAGTGGCAAATCCTATCCAAGTGAATGAACAGACCCTTCTACTACTTGCTATGCCGAAGAGTTCACACTTAACATTGTTTCGGAACATGATTGTTCAAACAAAAAACACCTTCATTCATTGGTGGAAAGATTGTACAATCAAAAAAAAAAAGAAAAAAGAAGAAAGAAAAAAGGGAGAGAGAAGAAGAAAAACAGTAGCCCTAATCTTCATTAGCTGGTCCAGCAGTCGGAGCAGGGACGAAGGCTTCTTTGGTGGCCGCCCCACTTTCGTCGATGGGAGGTGCTAATGTCTCTCCAGTGGGAGCCTTCATTTCCTCCACCTCGTCACCCAGAACGGCGGCCAGAGAGAAATCCAAATTAGGATAAAGCTTCATGACCTTGCCTAGGCAGTCTGAGTGACCAAGAAGGTAGCTCTCTACCACAGTCTCATGTACTTCATCCTTGAAGGCTTGAGATCCCTTGTAAACCTCAACAGCCTAGGAAGAACTCTCCTCAGCCTGCGTTGCCCTTTGATTGGCTAGCGAGAGATCCGTCTCCAGCCTGCTGATTCTCTTCTCTTGCTCAGCTTTTTGGGCTTTCACCTCCTCGGCATCCCAAAGGCGATTCTCATTAACAGCTCGACGGAGATTACCTTCCTCCTCTTCTTCTGTAAATCAGCCACTACATCGTTGCTTGTGCCTCAAGCATCCTTAGTTGCCTTTCTAAGGCACCCTTGGAGGTGATAGCCTTGCCCAGCTCCTCCTCAGCGACAACCTGGAGCCCTTCCGCAACATCTCTCTCGGCTACAGCCGAAGCCATCTGGCTCCGAAGGCTTTTGCTGAAATCGATAGACTCACAGACATTTTCCTCTAATAGGGAAATGTCGTGAGCGATCTGCCAAGGAAGAATATGTATAAGGCCAGCCTGACTGACACGAACAAGCATACGATGCGTACACCAACAATTACCTGTAATATTCTAGGAAGGATGGTGGAAAGAGGGTCTCCGAACCCTCGCCCCTTAGTTCCTTTCCCATCGTCAGGAACAACAGATGAAACCTTTGTCCGTCTCAGATCAGAGGGTGCAATGCTGGTGGCGAATGCATCGCACCATCCGGAACTCCTCCCTTATGTGGCTGGGATCGTAGGTTTGACATCTCCGGTGCATGAAGGAGTTTTGTTGATGCTTGACGGAATTGGTCCCTCGGATGGTCTCGCCGAAACGGTTCTCATCGGAGAGACTTGTTCTTCTCTGGAGGAAGAACCTATTTCGATGGGGGTGTCACCCCTAACCTAAACCCGTGGCAGCGCCAAGACATAACTCCGCAGCCAATCCAATCTCCTCACTGAAGGCCCTGTCGCCGGTCGCTTCCTTGTCGCCTGTCTAAGTCTCAGTTACGTCTGGCCTCATACTTCAATGGGCTTTTCAGGTGGCGTAGAGGAAAGGAGAGAAAAATGGCGCGAAGAGCAACTTTGCCCAAAGCAGGTAAAAGTTTGATCTCTGAGAGCCCCCTTTCCTTATACAAGGACTGCCAGAGGCTCAGATTAAACATTCATGTTTCAAGTGAGTCTCCGATCATGCCACGTACGCTTACCCTAATTAATAAGGGTCTTAATCTGCATAGGGGGGACCATTGGAAGCTAAAAGGCTACGACCGATTTGATTCTTGACGTACGCAGCTTTAACGATTTTGATTGCCATGATCCCACGATCCGCATAATAACTGCCTCCCCAATGGTGGCCTAATAGCTGGCAGAAGCAGAATGTCATACCATTGGTAGACTAAAAGTTACTCTCGAAAATGGGGTTCCTTAAGTGCAAATCCTAAAGCCAAAGGGATAAATTTATAATCAGAAAAACTTGACTTAATGAGGAGTCACACTGTTTTGTTTACGACCAAGGTCAACGGTCCTGTCAAAGCCCAAGTCCAAAGACTTCAAGCAGTGAAGAAACTCATATTTGAGTCGGCAAACAGATTCCTACCTTGAGGGCTATAACCTATCCGAAGACTTTATACTTAAAAAAATTTTCATTGGACATTTCAGTTCAAAAAACTACCACTCGTTAGAAGAAAAGTCAGCTTTCATTGATATTTAAGAGGGTGTTAATTACATATCATTCCTTTTATAAAAGAAAAGGCAAAAAATACAAGGTGCAAGGCCTGCTAGACTCCATCAAGCAGCTGTAGAAACCTTTGGGTCAGCAGAAGGAAGGATCTCCTCAGTCTGAACTGGAGCCAAGGCCTCTTGAGCTTGGGCCTCTTCTACTTGAGTCAAGGCTGCCGGGCTTGCTATGGCTAATTCTTCCACCATGACTGGGACTTCTTCAGCCTGGCCCAGTATTTCTTCAGTCTCAATAGGGGCCACGGCTCCTTCCTCTTCCTCTTCCTCTTCCTCTCCCTCTCTTTATAGGGGGCAAGAAGCGCTTTAGTATGCCTCCTCGAAAGAAGAGGCGTCACGTCTGCAGGCGTTGGGGACGGGTGTGAAACTCCAGGCGATGCCAAGCTAATCCGATGCGGGAAGAACCAGGAGCTATAATCCATGTGACTTCACCTAACGATGGAGACGAAGCCCATACCTTCTCCAAGGGACAGATGAGGCCACGTCCCCTACCCAGGCCCCAAATAAAGGACCGACCAAATCACCACAACAAAAGGAAGAGACGCGACCCGTTGACTGGCCCTTCCCTTTTCATGCTCTAATAGGAAGGCGACACATGTCTTCAACCTGATCTTCGAATTAGATGTCAGTTATGGCGAGCGATCGGATCAAAGATTTACCATCATTGGTTGCACTTTTTCTGGCAGAAAACGACAATCCATTAGGGATGGCAACGGGTCGGGTTTGGGTCGGGTCATCCAAAACCCATACCCGTCCCGCTAAAAAATTATCCATCCCAAACCGTCTCGGGTTGGGTCGGGTATAAAAAAATCACGTGTGGATCGGATCGGGTCGGATATACCTGGTCTCATAAAACTTAGTTTATTTAAAAGCTAAACGGGTCAGGTCGAGTCGGGTCAGATCGGGTATATCTGTCCCATATCCAATTTACTTAAATATTTTATAAACATAATTTTTTTATATATAAACAGATCGAGTTCAGGTCGGGATGTACTACTACCCGTACTCGATCCAACCCGAGTCGGGTTTTTTTTATATAACCCTTATCCCTTTATAAATTAGGCGGGTCGGGTTTTACCCGCCCCATTAGGGTCGGGTTGGGTTGGATACCCATCAGATCGGTAAAAATTGACATCCCTACAATCCATTAATACTCTCACTCTTCAAGGCAAATCATTGCCTTGAAAACTGAGAGTGGAGGGCAACTGTTGTGATATGTTAGTTCAGCACAGGCCAATTATCGGTTCAACTACTCATCAAATTCGTTCTGAACCAGGCATCTAAACCGAAGCACTCGGAGGAAGCCACGTGGGGTCAGTCTTCGGTCTTAGCCGAAGACTTTGGTCCCGAAGAGTACCATCACGACCAGCTATTGACAGTCTCCTACACATCGGCCCAATAAGGCTGATCCGAAGAAGTCTGGTCCGAAGACGACACCAACTTCACTTCACAACCCACTCCGAGAGGAAAAGCTTCGACACAAATGACAGAGGTGTCTTTGGTTTGCTCCTTATAGAGTAAGCTCGGAGACATTTCGCCAACTCAACATCGGATCCTCCCAGAGAAGAGGATCAGAAGTGAATCTCCGGTTGATCCCAAATCTTCGAACGTGGATACGGTTGTTACAATCGACTGCGTAGCCAATATCTCTGATCGCAGCCATATCAGGATGGCCACTAACTCCAACTCCAATGATTCCAGACTGGTCATAATCAATTGGCAACTATTTATGGTTATATGCGAGATAAAGTTAATCAATCCCGTCCTAACAATAGATAGGTGAGCCTGACTACATACTGCCACGACAACTATAAATACTGATAAGAGAGGACACTCAAGATAAGCCTGAAAAGGAGAATACTTTCACCATCTTTCTTCCATTTCAGAAAACTCTCCATTATGTTGCTGGAACTTATCTCTAACTTAGGCATCAGAGTGTCCCTGATCGGAAAAATTCAGTCAGGAGCCTGTTTTGCAGGTATCCAGGAGAGTGAACTGGCAATCCAGCGGCTCTGCCCGATCGACGAAGGTTCCATGTCAACAGTTCTTATGAAGCCGGGGAATGTATGCTAATAGTTTTATGCATTATTTTTTATGGTTCGTTGAATGGTCTCAACCGACGGTATTGATGATAGATGGTGGCAAGGGGCGGTGGTTATTGAAAAGTCTTAAAGCTGACAACGTTGGTCTTATGATTTCTGATTGCTGTAATATCGCAGGCTGTCCCTGTTCTCTCTGAACCCCTCCCTCCCCATGTCGTTGGTTGTGCAGGACATTTGAATGCAGGAAACCTTCGAGTCTTTCAACATGACCACTAGAAAGCTGGCCTACTTCCATATCATATTCTCTGGATATCCGATAACCAAGAAAACATGTTTCCATGTGGAAACCACTCGCATACCTAATAACCAAAAATTATTTTTCAGATTAGCATCCAATAGAAATAAAAAACATTCAACCATAGAAAAATTGATAGTCTTATATTGACCAATAGGAATTCTACCGTGGTACCCTTCAATAGGAATATTCAAAGGGAAGGATTCATAAAGCAGATCTCAAATAATTGGAATAAGGCTAGATGATTAAGGTAATAACTACTAAGAGACTGACAGGGTACAAGACAAGGTAATAACAAATAAGAGGCTAACAGGGTACAAGACAATATTTCACGATCTGAATTCCGAAGCATAATGGCATGCAACTTTATGCATCTACCGTGAAATCTTGTTATCAGTATGGTTCCGTTCAACTCATACCACCAGTGTAATAGCAAACTGTAGCTCTTAACCATGATGCTGCAGTGGTCACCAGGCCTTTCTAGTCATGGCAATATCATTCAATGACCATTAGTTCGTAATTCAGATGGTCATGACTGTGTCATTAGCTCAAGATGGATGGTAGACCTGCAGGCATGTGTTGGTTTCTTGGACCTACATGTGTTTGGCCTCACGCCAACCCCCATGACCAGGTCAACCATCCGATGACTAGTGACCGCCTGCGAATGTTTCCTGCTGATTGGAATATCTAACCTTTCATCTCCCCGCTTTTCGTCCCACCGATGATCACCTTTGCTTCCATGTTTGCTAGTGGTGTTGGTCATTTATTTGAACCCTTAAAAGGGCACTGGAATGGATATCCAATTGGCCATATGTCTGCCCTTCTATTGGTGTGCCAAGTGCCAACTTTTAACTCCTTGGACCCGAGAAGAGACAACCCCCCACCCCGCTTCCATCAGCCACCTCCTCTGCCTCCCCTCCCGCTCCGCCACCTACCTTCCCCCGTTGGTCAACTTTACCACAACTTATCCTCTACCCTTTCCAACTTTGTTACTCAACTTCCCCACACAAGGCCACGAAAACCTGCTGTCCCCTGCTCCGAGTCTCTGACTGCACTGACTTTGTTACTGTCACTGACACCCTACTCAACCTCCTTCGAGGGAATTTTTTTTAAAATATATCCTCTTTTTCTTCTTATTGCCAAAGGCCGTAACCTAATTGATTGAAATCTTGCCTTACAATCAACAGGTCACGGGTTCGAAACGTAACTCTAAAAGAATATTTTAGCTATTGAATTATTTCTGGATTAATTTTTTTAATATTTGTCATATACTTATGAAATTTGCTTGCCACATGATACAAGAAATAAACATATGCATTTGATGGCTGCTAACCTTGATGCTAATTTTTCACTGTAGCTAATATACCAGCATGTCAATCTAAAATCGAGCAAATATTTTGATGTGATATGATAAAATTTCTTCTGCAAGCTAGGAACCAATTCTAAGTATCAGTGAAAAATATTTGATTATTCCCATCGATAGTAGTTACAACCATTAACTTCTCTTTATACTTTTTATATAAAAGGTAGCATCGATACTAATCAACCATCGGTAATACTTAAATCCTTCAATTGAGTTGCAAAAGCATAGAAAATATGATTAAATTGAGCACATGCTGAATGACCGGTAGGAGTACTGATAAATTTCATTCAAAAGTCGGGATTAAATTTCTCTACAGCACACAACCACTTGCATTATAATTCATATAATTTATTCCAATCCCCAAATACCATGATTGTTGCTTTTTGCTTGGCATCCCATAACTTTCTATAAGTGGGCATATAATTGAATCTATTTTTTATCACTGCACCCAAGTCCAACAATAAGAATTGTAGGTACTTTTTTCATCAAATTACATATTTCATTGGCAATTAATGTATAGTCCAACTTATAATGATCCCGAGATATTATAGCGGTTATGATGTATGGGGACCAGTATATTGTATGATTTTAAAGTAATCATGCCACTTAGTTGCTCTCAGCATCCATTGGCATTAGAGTTTCTATTCTTACATTTCACGAACCACAGCTAGGGCTCCGACTTAATAACCATGGATTTGCAATGCCTGTTAATTAAATATTGCTTTGTAGCAGTTTATAATTCTACCTTATCTGTAAAGTGAAGTCATTTTCATAACTTTTCACCTCTTTTCTATATAACATAATGTGCTTGTAGCGAAGAATACAGACACATTAGCTACTGCCCAATCAACTTAAGTGAATGTTCCGAAAGGAGCTTCAAGTATAGCATAATTTAGAATAGCTGTGTCTAGTAGACTTTCTACAGCATGTGATTGGTAGTGGCGGACTGCGACGGGGCAAAGGAGGGCCTTGGCCCCCCTCAACTGTTTGGTAACTTTTATTTATAAATTAGAATTTTTAGGTAAAATTTTTAATATATAGGTATTTACCTATTTGGCCCCCTAAAATTAGCAAGTATTCAATATAGCTTCAAAAATATTGAAAAAAAAATTTAAAGGTAAATCAACTTTCTCTACTTGGAAGTTGGATTCTCTTTTCTTTTCATTAATTTTTTTTCATAATTATTTAGGAGAAGACAAAAAGTTTTCTTCTTGTCGCTCAACCAACATCAATCTTTGGAACCTGCCATGGTTGAAGCCACCATGTGCAGTCAACGTCGTCCCGTTCATCGCACTGACAGATGCCATGGCGGTCAAGCCCATCGTGTAGCACAACTAGTGGGAACGCCCCTACGGTTCAATCGGATGGTTGTACGTGCATGAGGCTGGATATTATCGACGTGCCGGCTGACGATTGCTATCTCGGTGGCCTCTGTCAGCTTCACTACACTAATGAACACTACGTGTGGTGGAGCCGCACGAACCACCTTGGTGGCGAGACTCGATGTGTGGTACAATCGGGTCTTGGGGCCACAGGCGGGCGGGCACCAGTCGTGCTGTCGTTGTGCTCGCACCTCACAGCCTTCGGCCCCGTCGCTCGATGAACACCCCATCCTATCATTCCACACCGACAACATTCGGTGTGATGCTACCACCACCATGATCGATGCATGCACATCCTCCACGAGTTCAGGGCACTTATAACTCTTCAAGTTTCAACTACTACTATAGAGAGCATTTTCAATAATAAAAATTGTCAAGACCAGATTGCTCAATAAGATAGAAAATGATTTTCTTGTCAATTATTTAGTCACTTATATCGAGAAAGAGATAGCTAAAAATTTTATAGTAGATTTCATTATTGATAAATTTAGTTCTATAAAATAATATCGAGCACAATTCAAATAATATTTATAAAATTATTATTTAAATTAATTTTAATTATTTATTAAATATTTTTTATTTTTTCTTGGTCCCTCTAAGAAAAGTTGGTGCGGTCCATTCTTGGTGACGGGCCAACTTCCTGAGCTTCATTTTCTTCATCTTCACTTGCTACATCATTTTAATGTAAAAGTTGATTATCTAAATGAATCGTATTATTAGCAGCTATATATAATGATGCTTATCTGATAATACTCTCTGGCACATCACTATCCATGATATAAAACTGGTTCTCTATATATCTTGAACTAGTAATCGCTGGAACATTATCCACAATATTTGGACTACAGTATGAAACAACTTATTTATTGACATGAGTTGTTGCTATACTTCGAACAACTGTTTCATAATCATCCATTTCATAAACATGTTAAGAATTTTTAACAGGTTGCACATCTATGAACAACTCCATACTTGATAGACATGGATGTGAACCAATAGTTGAAAATATTATCTCAATATTCTTATCATCGATAATTAAAATAGGTATATACTTTACTAATGTTGGCCGCATAACCTATGGATATCTATAAATAATCATCATTTTATTTCTTGCTCTGTCTATATGGAATACTCTATATAACTTGTTCTCTAACTTTTTATATATCATTCTATATTTATTTTTAATTACCTTTTCTGGTTTCCAATTATATTCAATACCACATGCTCTATTAATGATAGAACTATTAATATAACATAAGAATGTGATTGTTTCTCCCATAGGTTACTAAATATTTAATAAATAAAATAAATTTAGACATGCCATCAAAAAAATTATACAGTCAATATTAATCAAATGATTATAAACATTAAAAATTATGACTACAAACAAGCTTGCTACATGTCTTTATTAAAGTCAGCGCAAGCATAGAAGGAGAAGCAAAAATTTATCTAATTTCAAAAATAATATTATATCAAATTTTAGATTAGATACCATTGTGTGTAGTTTAAAATAACTTTCATAATAAATACATCATATTACCAACTAATAGGTAAGGATAGGTCTTAACCTATTCAGGAATTACATTAATTTTATAGGTTAATTACACTAATCAAAAGATATGCAATAGGGACTCAAAAAAACTTTGACAGTATTTTTCCTTAGTTTTCCTCACATGGTTGAAGATATGTGAAGGAAAATAAAGAAAAATACTATCCAAAATTTCTTTCGGTCCATATTGCACATCATTTGATTATTGTAATTGATTTATATAATAAATTATAATTTTTAAACTGTCCAAATTGAATAACTAATTAATGAATGTATAAAATTCTACCACCCGTACAAAAATATATAAATGTGCGAATGCTACAGAATATGTGCATTCATCAATTAATGAGTCTATGATTTTATGCAATACAAATTTTATAAAAATAAATATATAATTAATTAGTTAAATTAATACATAAATATAAAACATATAGCCATCAATAAAAATAATTTATTTGTATTAAAATATGAATTCAAAATTTATAGAGGAGTTCATCAAATATCTTTTGAAACATAAATACATGGCCAAGATAGAGGAATGCCTTTTTTTTAAAGTCTAATTTTTTTTGGGTTGCGATATGGCCCGGCCTGGCCTAAGTAGAAGAATACTTTTTTTATTTAAGCCCAACATTTTTTTCTGGCTGGGCTCAAGTAGGGATATGGCCTGACGTGGTCCAACCCAGGTAAATGAATGCTTTATTTTAAATCCAAAATTTTTTCGGGCTAGGCTTGGATAGGGATATGGCCCGGCCCAGCCTAGCTCGTGTAAAGGAATTCTTTTTTTAATCAAATCTACAAATTTTTTTGGACCAGGCACCAGTAA
Source organism: Areca catechu (assembly GCA_021397845.1). Lineage (NCBI taxonomy): Eukaryota > Viridiplantae > Streptophyta > Magnoliopsida > Arecales > Arecaceae > Areca > Areca catechu. The sequence continues at coordinate 185,754,943 of CM038042.1, forward strand.
GGATATGGCCCGACCTGGCCCGGATAGAGGAATACCTTTTTTTTATTTAAGCCCAACATTTTTTCAGGCCAGCCTCGGGTAGGGATATGGCCTGACCCAGCCCAGCTCAATTAAAGGAATGCTCTATTTAAGCCTCAAATTCTTTCGTGCTGGGCTCGGGTTGGGATATGGCCTGGCTCGGCCCGGATAGAGGAATGCTTTTTTTAATTTAAGTCCAAAATCTTTTTCAGGCCAAGCTTATGTAAGAATATGGCCTGGCCCAGCTTGGGTATAGGAATGCTTTTTTTATTTAAGCCCAAGATTTTTTTCGAGCCAGGCTTGGATAGGGATATGGCCTGGCCCGACCTAGCCAGGATAAAGGAATGCTTTATTTTTTTAAGCCCAAAATTTTTTCAGACCAAGCTCGTATAAAGATATGGCCCAGCCTAGCCTAGCTAGTGTAGAGGAATGTTTTTTTGTTAAGCCTAAAATTTTTTTCGACCGGGCTCAGGTAGGGATATGGCGCGTCCCAACCCAAGCCGGTTAAAGGAATGTTTCTCTTTCTTTGTTTTAAGTCCAAAATTCTTTGGTAGCAAGCTTGGGTAGGGATATGGCCTAGGTAGTATTTTTTTTAAAAAAATAAAGCTTCCCTAGCATTCTTTTAAATAACAAAAATGAGTTAGCTTATTATTACATTTCTACCCAAATATTCATACATCATTAAAACTAAAAACAATAATGACATTTAAAACAAAAGTAAGGGCCAAATGTTTCAATTATATTGTTTTAATCTTTTTTATAAAAAAATAAATATATCTCCGACTAAAAAACATTAACATACCTCGACAAGTGAGGCTTGGTCAACCGAGGGGGGGGGGGTCAGAAGGGGGGACCATGAACAAGCTCTCGGTCTTTTTTTCTTTTGATGAAAGAAAGGAGAGGAGGATAAATCCCGGTGTAGCTATCCTCATTAGGTCCAAACCCCGTCAAGTTATATTCGATTCGAACAGTAATTTTTTTACGTACCTTTCTTATCATTGGTGCGTACGTCAGTCTGATACTACTAAGATGCCGGAGTAGTGCGCTCTCTCGCCATCCCGATCACGTGTCCCAAAAAAATTTCTGAATTTAATAGAATCACCTGCAAGGATCCTGTCTTGAACCTGTGACCGATGAGAGGTGAGGCTAAGCCTCTACCAACCAATCTCGGTCCTTTGGTGGGGAGGCTAAAAACACCTGATAACTCACAGGCTGCCTGGGAGTTTGCCACGTCTTCCCCAGTCCTATCATGTATCCTATTGCCCTGCCACATGGCTAAAAACAGGGTAGATTAGTAAATATAGTTCGGATAGAGATGGTTTGGCAAATAAATATTAAAAAAAAAATTAAAAGATTTTGCCTTGGCACCATCCCTATTGTATTAATTTTTTTTTAAAAATAATGTTTTTATTAAATATTTATAAAATTATGGTCATCCTAAACTTATTTACAAATCTAGGATTGTTTTGGACACGTGGCATGGAGAATACCGGCAAATGGGTGGTGGAAATTAAGTGAAGAAATATTCAACTAAAAATTTAATAAAAATTAAAAATTTAAAAAAAACTTTACAAAATAAAAATATAAAAATATAACAAATATGAAAATATGATATTATAATAATATATTATAAATATTTTATATTATAATAAATATTTTATATTTTAAAATATAATAAATATATTATAATATATTAAATTATATATAATATAATATATTTGTTGATGTGTGTGCACCGGTCGTAGTTATGGTGGCATCATGCGAGTGTCATCGGCTTGGCACGACGAGATGGGGTATCCATCAAGTGGCGAGGTCAGAGGCGATGGGGCGGAGGTGCAGTGGTGTCGATGCAAGCTCGAGGTGCGGTGGTGTCGGTGCAAGCTCGAGGTGCGACGAGCGCCGGCTCGCCTGTGCCTTCTTAGACCCGATCATGCTGCGCGACAGGTTCAGCCTCCAGGATGGCGTGTGGCTCCATTGCACGTAGCATTTGTTGGTGCGGTAAGGTAACAGAGGCCATTGGCATGGTAGGCGCCACCCAGTATGTTGGATGTTGGTGGTATCTAGCCTTGTGCATGTGCAGCTTCTTGGTCGCACTAAGGGATGTTCCCATCGGTTGCACTGCACAGTAGGTTTGGTCGCTTGGGTGGCTCGTGGCTCCACCGCATGCAGTGCCAATCAATGCAATGGGTTAATGGAAACCACCGGGATAGCAATCATTGCTCGGCACATTAGTGGTATCTGGCCTTGCACACATGTAGCTACCCGATATTATAATACATTATATAATATACTATATATTATATACTAAAATATAATATATATATATATTATAATATTCTATATATTATATACTATAATATATAGTATATAATATATTTGTTGTTAAAATGATAATATGGTATATTGTAATATATTAGCTTATCATAGATTACTTATGTTAAAATAAGATAGAATATATATTATGATATATAAGTAATAATATATATTATTATTTTTTATATTATAGTATATTATTTTAACATGGGGCATTCTTACCGATCGTGTTGCATCGACAGACGGTTGCACGTGCACAATGCCAGATACCGTCGACGTGCTGGGCAATGACTACCATCCCGATAGCCTTTGTCAGTCTTGGCGCACCAACGGATATCGTGTGCGGTGGAACCGTGCATTGCCTTAGTGGCCAACTCATCGCATGGCCTGGCTAGTGGAAACTATCCTATATCATAATTGGGCAGGTACATGTGCGTAAGGCCAGATTCTACCGATGTGTCGGGTAGTGTTGCAATCTCGGTGGCCTTTGTCATCCATGTCGCACTGATAGACGCCCCGCATAGTGGAGCCGCATGCTGTCATGGCGGCTGAACCCGTCGCGTGGTGTGATTGGGTCTCGGGGGCACGTGCAGGCGCCCGTTGCTCTCTGGGCTCGCACAGACACCGCCATGCTCGGTTACCTTCAGCCCCTCAGCTTGATAGATGTCCCATCCTGTTGTACTGCACCGACGGCAATCAGCACGACATTGCTGCCACCATGATCGGTGCATGCGTATCAATAAATATACTATATTATAATTTATAATATATAATTTAATATATTATAATATATTTATTATATTTTAAAATAAGTTGATGGAACCTTTTCTAGATACAGGCCAGAAAGAGCCATCAGCTATACGAACTCTGTCCAAATATAATGAGTAAGACTGAAAAATATCAGAATTATCCATCATATGCATAGTGGCATCAGAATCAATGATCCATGTCTTAAAGGTATTAAAGTTATGTATTGTGCTAGACTTGATATGAGAGATATGGGATTGTACAAAATGAGAATGAGAAATGGAAGGAGAAAAACTGGCAGAACTCTTGGCAAACCATTAGCCGAAGATGGGGCACTGTTGGAAGAAATATTGAGCTGATCCATAATGTGGGGGAGCATTTCATCAGTAGAGAGTGAGCGTCCAGTATCAGCAGGAGGCAAGGCCTTGGCAGATGAGGCACCCCCTTCGGGATGCTCAGAAAGATGTGCCTGAGGATGACTAGTGAATCTACCAGAACGTCCTCCTCCTCGACGGCCACCCCGACCACGTCCGGAGGGCCGACCATGCAGCTGCCAATAGGCATCACGCACGTGTCCTGTTTTGTGATAATATGAACAAACTCGCATATCTTGGCTACCACAAAAATTTGATGGAGACTGAATGACCAGTGCAGATCGGATTGTATCTAGAGAAGTAATTATCACTTGACGACGAGTTTCCTCACTCAAAATAAGGGAGAAGACCTATTCAAGAGAGGGCAGATCCATATTTCGACCTAAAATTTGAACTCTGATTGGATCAAAGTCATCATTGAGTCCAGCAAGAAAATCAAAGATTCGTTCTTCATCAGTGTATTTCTTGAACTCAAGGGCATCTTGCGAGCAACAGGCCTTGAAGGGGTGATACAAATCCAGCTCAGACCACATCTGTTGGAGTTCAGCCATATAGGCAGTAATAGAGAGTTCCCCCTGTCGTAGTGCATGTACCCAGCATTTAATCTCAAAAGCTTGAGTAGTGTTGTCCTGTTGGGAATAAGTTTGAGCAACAGCCTCCCAAATTTCTCGGGCGGTGTCAAGGAAAGACATACCTTGAACAAGGTTTCATAAAGTTAAGAAGCCAAGCCATCACAAAAGAGTTCTCTGAGTCCCGTTTTGATAGTGCATTATCTTCTAATTACTGCTTTTCAATAGTCCCGGTGAGAAATCCCTCAAATCCACAAGCTTTAATATACAACCATATATTTTGAGACTACATAAGATAAGTGAGATGTCCATCTAATCGGACTGAAAAAATCAGAGATACGGATTATCCATCACCATCTAAAAATCAGGTATAGTCCACTACGTAAAATAGCTACTCAAAGATGTTCAAAATAGGACTAAAAAAAATAAGGCTTTTGAAAAGAAGGTATACCTAAAAACAAGCCATAGAAAGTGCCAGTAGTCTTCTGTCTTCTGCCATCGAGATCCGGTAGCAAAAGACTGTAGAGCAAAGTTTGTATATAGAGGCGAGGGCCGCAAAGGTCGCAGGAGCCAAAAGCAGGGAGGCAGTGCAGGGGACGGGCACGGCCTCGTCCTCGTCCTCGTCGCGGGGGTACGGCGTAGGCCCCTCACGGGCTTGGGCTCGTCGGAGGGTGCAGCAGCAGGGCTCGTCGGAGGGACTCAACCAGGCCGGGATCGGCGGGGTCTTGGGGCCATCACTGGGACGAGCAGGCGACAAGAAGCGGTGGGCGTGGGCGGGAAAGGATCCGGAAGAGGCTGGGCGCCGGGTGTGGGCGGCGTGGGCGCCGGGCGTGGGCGGCGTGGGCGCCGGGCGTGGGCGGCGTGGGCGATGGTAGCAGGGCGGCGGCGTGGGCACCGGGTGCAGGGTGGCAGTCGGCAGCGTAGGGCAGCGGCGCTGGGCGACAGATCTGGAAGAGGCCAGTAGCAGGGCGGCGGTGTGGGCACCGGGTGCAGGGCGGCGGCGTGTTAGCCGGGCGCAGGTCGGTGGTGCTGGGCGACAGATCTGGAAGCAACGGCATGGGCGCAGGGCGGAGATCTCTGAGATCACGGGTTTCACGGTGTCTTTCCTCTCCTCTTTCTTCCTGTTCGAAGCTCTTAGGAAGGGAAACGAGGAGGCACGCCCGTGGCCATGCGGTCCAGCCATCTTGCCGGTGGGCTGCAGTGGCCCCGAGTGTCACTGCCTCGTGGCGGAGAAGACGGAAAATGGGAATAAGTTAGGGATAAAATTGGAATATATGAGAATAGGAGGGAATAGGTCGGTGGCTCTATACCAAGTTGAATCAGAGAAGAAAAAAAAAATTTTTTTTATTATTTTTCATATATAATAGGATGGGGGTCATTTCCATTTTATACATGATTTATATTCTTCTTCAAAAAAAGATATTTACCTATTTTGGTCATAATCTCAACAAGGAATGGTTTAACAAGGAATGGCTTAACAAGGAAGGATCATAACAAAAAATTAGGTCAAGCTAGATTGTCAACAGGAAACAAGGCGATGGATATTTTTATCACCCTAGTGAGAGGAGAGGAGAAAATATCTATGATCAAATATTATCAAAATTAATAATTCTTACACTTTTTAAGATGAATAAGTTACTTTCTTTTAAATAGTATTTATTCATAAATTAGTAAAAAAAATTAATTCATTTATGAGATGGCTAAATCATTTTCTCACTATCCAGTAAACTAAATATTCAATTTTATTCTTAAAATACCCTCCTCCTGATTTCCAACGCCTCATTATTTAATATCTAATAATTTAATTGTTCACGATATTCAAATTCTAGTTACCATAAAAGATGTTATAGGAAATATGAATAAATACAAAAGTAATAAAATAAAAAAAATATGGGTAAGAAATTTTGAAATTACTTTTTCATACATAAAAGGACATGGATAATCATTGTCCTACCTATATATTATCTAAAAAATATTTATTCAGAAAAATATTAATTTGTAGTTAAATTTTTTATTCATAAAAAAAATGAGCCTCTAATATTATCGAATGCTGTAGCACATCTACCTATCATTTATGATTTCACAAGGATGTCCTGAGCCCCTTCCCTAGCCCTTAACGACTGGGCCAAGGATAAGAATTAGGGTTGGGCCATTGGGGCCGTGTCTAAGCTGGTCAGTCCATTTTACAATTCTAGTTGAGTTATCTAAAAACTATGGATGTTATTTTCTAAACAAAAAAATAAAATATATTTCTATTGATGTTGGTATAAACTAATACCTTTATATATATATATATATATATATATATATCCCATAAAACTTATAGTGAATTCAAACATAGTCCAAATCTTATTTGGAGATATAAGTACGGGGATAAATGAGTTTATTGGTTTTCATGATAATTAATATCTTATCTAAATAATAAAATTATTTTTTCATTTTTGAATATATTTAAAGAGTAGACAAATGCAAAATAATAATTGAATAAGATAAGTTATCCTGTCCGATGAGATTGTTCATCCAGCCAAATTGGTAAGAGTAGGGTTTCAACATGTTCACATTTGATTTCATTTCCTACTCATTCGCCATTAAGTTTGGATTAGACTTGACCAAGGCTAGGTCGGGTTTGGCCCATGTTTGTAGCTTGGGTTAACTTTCCTAAAGGCTATACGGGTGCTCTTCGTTTATTATTAGACATGTATACCGGAAGGCTAACTTGAATACTGACTGGATTGCCTTCTTATGTCGCTCATCACCCGCGTTCAGTTTTGTGGATCCACCTAGAGCATATCCCAAGATTTTTTCATGATATTATACTTTTTAACTTTCTTAATTGTACTTATGTTACATCCCTAATTTAAATACAATGGTTTAAAAAAAAAAAACCTCTTTTTTTTTTTTTAAAGCCAGCCGTTCGATGACTTCACAAGCACAGGTGAAGCCATTACTTACCGGTCGTCCATGTCTCACTCATCAATGACGTCACATCCTATCTAGACTTTTTTTGTTTTTTGATGAACAAAAGGAAAAGGGGGGGATAAATCCCATCATAGCTACCCCCACCAGGGCCCCTCCCCGCCAGACCATGTTCGATTCGGGTTATATGTTTTCACGTGCCCTTCCTACCATAGGTGAGTACCCGCTAAGCCGACGAAGTAGTGCGCTCTCCCCTCATCCCTAGACTTTCTTTTGCTGACTTTGTTTTTCCTCTTCGCTCCCTGGAGGGATGATGTCACTAGAACCTAACCCATCGGAATGGATGCACCTTCTCCCCTGAGCGTCGGACGTATCACACTAGATCTCGCATCCAGAGCCGAGAGGACCTTTCAACTTCGAAACCACAATTCTAGTCTGGCCAATATTTATAAATACGTATACTGGCAGATGATGTTCTCAAACGCTCCTAAATATTTTTATAGATAAAAACTAGGTTTGCTAGTGCGGTTGGCCTCTAAGTGACTTGAAAAGCATGCCTTCGTCTCTCTTCTTTGACCTTGTGGGTTTCATCGAGCTCGCCGATCGAGAATGGTGGATGCGGAGAAGCAGCAGGCTTCCAACAGTAAGGACGTTGGGGATCAGTTGCAGGGCGAGCGCTCATGGGCTCAGGTAGTTCAGGATCCGGGTCGTGCGCCAGCTTGGTCCTCGTATAAAATCTCCGAGGAGGATATCGACCATCTTCAAAAATGCTTCACCAATGTGCTCCAGTTGCCGGCGACTCTCTTGGAAGACTCCCGTCGGTAGTGGGAGGATGTAGCTGTCATATTTTGGAGCCTGGGCCACCATGTTTCTCCGATTGGGGTGGCTAAGGAAGTGCGATTGAAGATGCAATTGTCCTATGACCCTGAAATGTTTTCGATCGGTGATGATCACCTTATTCTGCGGCTGAGCTCCACCGAAGACTGTATAAAGGTGTTAGGGGGTGGGCTGTGGTTCGTCGGCGGCCAACTCTTGGCTAAAAAAAAATGGGTTCCGGACTTCCTCCCGGCCCGTTGCCCTATCAACAAGACGGTGGTTTGGATGTCACTTCCGGAACTTCCTCTTGAGTACTGGCTATCGGCGGCAATCATGGCGGTGGCCGGTGAAGCTGGCCACCCAATTTTGATCGACAACTTCACTGACCAACTGAAAAAAAATGGGCTTTGCCAGGGTTTGGATGGAACTGGATGCTTTCAAGCCACTGCTTCCGGGTGTGTTGATCCAAGGGCAGTCGATGGTGTCCTGGCAACAGTTTGTTTACGAAAACCTTCCCTCAGTCTGCTTCCACTATGGTCGCATTGGGTATCTGGCTGCCGACTGCAGCTCCCCGAGCAAATCGGAGCAGATTCCCTTAGGTGGCCCTGCTTTAGGACCTAATAACCTATTCACTGATGACCGGCTCGAGGGGGGTTCCAATCAGGGCTCGGCGGGTGCCCATGGAAATCCTGCTTCTATGGGAGGCCGTTCGAAGTTTGGACCCTGGATGGTTACATCCAGAGCTCGTCTGCCACAGCAGCCGGAAGCTCCCTCGAAGAATGGTCGCAGGGCACATAAGGGGAAGTCCCCTATCTCTTCCTCTGATCCCCCGTCCTCCTCGCCGCCTCGATCATCATCCACGCCGGTTTCATCTTCTCCCAACTCGCCACCCGACTCCAATGAGTGGCAGAAGCCCTCGAAAGTGGCCCGGCGCCGCTCCCCGGTTACGGGCCGGTCTGAACATTCGGAGGCTATTGGAGGTCTAGGAGCAGTCCCTGGGAGCTTTGCCCTGTTGGCGGATTGTATGGAGCTTGTTCCGGTGGAGGCGGGGCCGACGGACCATCTCATGCTGGAGTATGGAGTTATCTCTCTCAAGTGTGGCCGGAGCCCTGCTAAATCCTCCGACCCTCTTCTACCTAAGGTGCTCTCAGACTCTGCTGATAAGGTGCCTTCTTGTAAACCTTGCTTGTCTAATTTGGATGGTGCTTCCTCTGGGGTTATGGGTCAAACTGGGAAGTCTATGGCTATCTCTGGGGATGAGGGGAAAGTCTCTGTCCAGGTGAGGGAGGGTGCCTTAAAGCTGAACTCTTGTGGGGAGGGGTTAACTGTGGTCACTACTCAAGACTCTGTGGAGCTGGTGTTGGTTAATGTCCCTATGGTTGCTGCCATAACCGGGGTGCTAGGGCTGTCCGAGGGCCCAGTCTGGGAAGAGGGCTGCCGCTAAGGTGGGTGAGTTTGGGAAGGGTGTTTCATTACCCTTTGGGGGGACGTCTTCGGCGGCTGTTCAGGCTACTGGTGTTCTGGGGGGTAGAGATTGACTTGGGTTTGGAAGCTCCTTGGGTGGTTCTGGGTGTTTGAAGAGGGGCTTGGAGGGGTCGTCTGGGGCTCCCCTGCCGGATCCTCAAGCTAGCCTGGACCTATTACAGAAGAGCTCCTCTGCTCCTGAGTCTGCTGTTTTGGTAATTGATGGTGAACAGCACTCCCATGAAACTATCTCAACCAAACTGAAGACTGCCCTAGGTTCGGTGGGGGTGTCGTCTGGGGGATCCAGGAAGGGTGTGGATACTCCTTTGCCTAATGTTTAAGGGCCTGGTAAAGTGGGGTTGGAGAATGTCTAGGGTTTGGCCTCGTCTGGGAAGGGTACCTTTGTGTCTATTGTTTTTGGGGATGGAGCCGGATCGGGATTCGTATCATCCAAGTCTAACTAAGTTGTAATGAAAATTTTAGTTTGGAATGTTTGGGAGGCGGAGAAGCCCGCCTTCTTTTCTACCTATGGTCGCTTTCTTCAGCTGTTTAACCCTCAGATGTGTATTATTCTGGAGACTAGGCTTTTGGGTCCTAGTCTCGAGCGTGTGTGGCATCGATTCCCCCAGAATTGTGGTTTTTATTCTATTGACTCTCATGGCTTGTCTAGTAGAATTATTGTCACCTGGGATTTAGGAGCAGCTAAAGTCAGTATTTTTCACTGATCTTCTTAGATGGTGGCCATTGTCATCTCGGAACCTAATCGGCCTTCTTGGCTTTTGTGCGGTATTTATGCTAGTACTTCAGATAGGGAGAGGATCGTGGTCTGGGAGGAGGTCTCTGTTTTGATTGACCAGGGTGTTCCTACATTGGTTGCTGGAGACTTTAATGTTATTGATCAGGCTGAGGACAAGAGGGGCGGTAGGCCCTTTGTGGAAAATGCTGCCTCTTTGGAGTTCACAAATTTTATTCATGATTCTGGCCTGATTGATTTGGGGTTTGTTGGACCCTGGTTCACCTAGTGTAACAACCGGTCGGAAGCTGCTATGGTCTGGGAGAGACTTGACAGATGCTATGCTACCCCTTCTTGGCTCTCTCTATATCCTACTCACACGGTTCGTCACCTCAGCCAGATAGCCTCGGATCATTGTCCTCTCCTTCTGTCGATGGATGCCCATGTCTGGGGTCCCACCCCCTTTAGATTTGAAAAGTTCTGGCTCTCCTATCCTAAATCCAGAGAGATCATCAGTGAGGTGTGGACTCCTGTTCGGGGTGATGCTTCTTATCGAATATCTAGGAGGCTAGAGCTTCTCAGGAGGCGTCTACTTCGATGGAATAAGGTGGAGGTGGATAATATCTTTTCCAAATTGAAGTCTGTGGAAGATACTATCTGTACCTGCAGGACAAAGAGGATAGGATAGGTTCTTTATCACAGCCTGACCTGGGCATCCTTTATGCTCACCTTACCATGTACCATTCTCTACTTCGTCATCAAGAGATCATTTGGAGAAAAAAATCCAGAGTCCAGTGGTTACAGGAAAGGGACAGGAACATCCGGTTTTTTCATCAGGCCACCATTATTCGTAGACACAAAAACGCTATCCGGGTATTACATTCTTCTGATGGTCAATTGCTGGAGGACGAGGAAGCTATTCGACAGGAGATTCTTTCCTTCTTTAGATCCAGATGGACGGACTCCTGTCCGGTTACTCCCTCTTTCCTCCCTCACCTTCCATCCACTGTTGTTTCTCCTTGTCACATCTCTCTCCTGTTGGCTCCATTTCTCGGGGAGGAGGTTTGATCTGCCTTATGGGATCTAGGGAAGGATAAAACCCCTGGTCCTGATGGATATCCTCCATTCTTCTTCCAAAGATATTGGGACATTGTTGGCTCTGACCTTGTTGCTGCTGTACAACTTTTCTTTGTTTTAGGTTCCATGCCCAACTTCTGGAAGCGGACTTTTATTGTTTTTATTCCTAAGCATCCTGATGCCATGGAACTTGCTCATTATAGACCTATCAGTTTATGCAATACCCTCTACAAAGTATGTGCTAAACTGATGGTCAATAGTATGAGACTCATTCTTCTATAGCTAATCTGTCCAGAGCAGGGAGCTTTTGTAGCGGGCCACAGCATCTCTGATAATGTGCTTATTGCCCATGAGTTTATGATGGATCTCAGCCGAGCATCATCTCATCGGAGTCTGATGGCAATCAAGCTTGATATGGAGAGAGCATATGATAGAGTCAACTGGGACTTTCTTCTCATGGCCCTGTAGGCTTTCGGCTTCCACCGGACATGGATCTCTAGAATCTTGTCCTGTGTTATCATACCTTCATTTTCACTACTGGTTAGTGGTTCTCCTATAGACTACTTTATATTTAAAGTTGGCCTCCGGCAAGGTTGTCCCCTTTCTCCCTCCCTTTTCATTATCTATGTTGACCTTCTATCGAGGGTGTTGCGAGCATCGGTGTGGGATTTAGGCATCTAGCCGTTCGTTCCTGCTCCTGGTGCTCCTTCGATCTCTCATTTCTTATTTGCAGATGACTGCTTACTCTTGGGTAGGGCTTCAGTTGCTAGTGCCTAGGGGTTCCGAAGGGTTATGGCAGATTATTATATGACTTCGGGTCAGAGAGTCAATCTTCAGAAATCCGGCATTTATTTCAGCCCGAAGACCTCCACTCGACTCCATCATCAAATTTTGGATGTTCTTGGTATTCAGGAGCGTCAGGGTCCTCTCACCTATCTGGGTGTGCCTATCTCTGGATCCAGACTATCCAAGATGGATTGCTCTCTGATAGTTCTAGCAATTCGGGAGCGGATTGATGGATGGCAAGGTAGATCCCTTTCGTCGATGGGGAGGATTACCCTGATTCGCTCTGTTCTCGCTTCTCCCTCGATCTATCTCCTATCTCATGCTGTTATTCCAAAGACTATTATCCTAAGATTGGAGCAGATGATTCGGACCTTCCTTTGAAATTCTTCTCCTGCCCGTCGGAGGATTTATCTTGTTAGCTGGCAGATTATTTGTCAGCTGACTGATCATGGCGGGTTGCGGATTACCTCGCTGCTCAGCAGGAGAGAGGCTTTGCTCGGGAGGTATCTTGCTAGATACTTCTTATGCCCTGACAGCATGTGGTCGACAATGCTGGCGGCCCACTATGGGGGCTATTCGACTGTCCTCGATGGTTCTCATTGCCCTCCAAGGCATTGCTCGGCTATCTGAAGGGAGATGATGGCGAGAGCTCCTCTCATTACTCCCCACCTCTCTTGGGTCATCGGAGATGGCAGATCTGTCAGATTCATGATGGACCCTTGGATTTCTGATATCCCTTTGATTAGATGGCCCACCTTTATTTCCGTTGATACGCCGGACACAATTTCTATTACTGATCTCATCATTCCGGGATAGTCCCGCTAGGATAGTCAGGTGGTGTTTACCACTTTCGGGGATATTTTGGGTCACCGGATTCTTTCTATCATTCTGCCTATTTTTCCCGCCCCAGATATGAGAGTTTGGAGGCACTCGTCCTCCCCCCGAGTGTCGATGTCTGATCTGATGTCCATCTGCACTCCGGATGACTCTGCAATTTCCTCTTTCGGTTGGATCTGGGCTATTCCAGTTCATCCCAGGGTCTCTTTTTTCTTTAGAAGCTTGCTTGGCACCGCCTCCCGACCAGACTTTTTTTGGCAACTAGAGGCATTCACATGCCCCCTGGTTGTCCTATATATGGGTTGGAGGATGAAACCTAGGCCCATGCCATGTTTTTTTGTGACCAGGCTTTGAGGGTTTGGTAGGCGGCTGGCCTAGCAGGGCTTTTCTTCTGGACCTAGGATGCTAAGGACTCTCTCCTCTTTACCTTTGAGATTAGCTTGAGAGTTCCCTTATGCTAATCTTCTAGCTTATTTTGCTTATCACATATGGATTTCTAGGAATGAGCAGGTTTTTAGCTCGATCAAATGTTCTCCTCGGTCACTGGTTGATAGAGCTACTGCCTCGGCCTATGAGTATCTTTGTTCGACTGGGAAGTCTTTGGAGATCTGGGATCTCTGTTATGCTCTTCGAGCACCCCGTGTGGTTTTCTTTTCCTGGGTACCCCCTCCTCCACTGTACTTCATAGTTGGCTTTGACAGGATTTTTTGCCACAGATCTGGAGACGTTGCCTTTGTCATCCGTGACTCTCGGCTGGGCTTCTTGGCTGCTGGTGGTATTCTTCTTATTGACTGTTCCGTTCCTGGGACGGAACTGTATGCAGCCTGGGCTGGTATCAGGTACGCCCGTCAAATCCTCCACCTTGACCATCTCATCATCAAGGGAGACTCTCTGACAGTCATTTCCTGGATTTGGCGATCGATGTCGGCTTCCTCAGTCTATCTCATCTTGAGGGACATCTATTTTCTCTTACGGAATTGCGTGTCTATTGAGATTCGACATATCTATAGGGAGCGAACTCTGCTACTGATTGGATTATTTCCTTCGTCGCTTAGCATTCCGTCTCACGATATAGTTCGACTGGCATTTAGCTTCTGTATAATTTAGAGATATTATTCTCTCTAATTTTTTGGATTGTATTTACCAGATCTCTTTAATGAATATCTCGTTCTATCAAATAAATAAATAAATAAATAAAAATAAAAAACCACCTGTGCTCCAATAATCCTCTTCCCCAAACGCCGGATCTAAGCCAGAGATCCGGCCACTCGCCTTCAAATAGTCTCCTCCGGCGCGAATATCGGACCGAATGCGCTGGATCGCAGCTCACCCCGGTGGGCCAAATACCACGCCGACGGTTCTTTCGGGTGCTGCTCGTCGTCTCGATGCATCACGGCGGGCATCGACGGGCCCGTCCTGTCATGGCACCCTTCCAGATGCGTGCACGGCGGTCTGCACGCGCCTTCTAATCGTGACAAGGTCAAATTTCCACGCATCATGGTTACCGCCTCTCTCTCTCTCTCTCCCCCTTTTTTTTTCTTTTTTTTTTTCTAATAATAAATAAGGCATAAAATTGCCTGATTATTAGTTTTTTAGGTAAGCCATATTACTTAATTATTCAAATAAAAACTCAACCTGTCCCCGTCTGCTAGCATCGGTACCGGCCGAGAAATCACGATCAAGGAGGGCCACCGGCGCTGGCTGACGTGAGTTACGAAGATAATTAGTCTTCGATGGCTTTCATGGTTTTATTTTAATCATTGTGTACGGCTATAATGGTTTTAATTTCCACCAATGAATATAAATTGGTACTCGTAATTAAGATAATTTGACTGCTATTTTACCTTTAATCCCTGCAGGGAGAGAGAAATGTACCGTTCTTTATAAAATTCGGTCAGTATAAAAAGCTTGGTAGATCTCATAATCTGTGGAATATTTGGCCGACCGGTCTTATTTTAGCTGGTGGGCATGCTTTTCATCAACCAGATCCACCGTTCACGTCGATCGGCACCAGCCGTCCAAAATCAAATCATTAATGTCTCATTGAATTATGGGCCCACCATATGACGAAGCATATATCCGATATTAAAATATCATGATGCGGTCATCCATGACGATCGCAACAAATAGATCAGGTGAGCGCTCCAGAGCACCAGAAATCCTTCGCTGCATTGCTTTGAGGACATATTTTAAAATACAATCATGATCTCGTGCATGCCGTGGAACTTTTACCAAATTATTATGGTTAAATTTTTATAAAAATTATATTTTTTTATACGAAAAAAAATAAAAAAAATAGAAATTTATATTTTATCGAATAATATTCAATTCAAAATATTTAAATTTTTATATTTTTTTCTTATCTAGAGATGAATAGACCAACATGATATCAATAAAATATTGATTATTAAAATAAGGATAAAAAAAATTACGATATTCTGTATTAATTATCATGGACCACATAAAAATTATGTTATTAACTTTTCATGGAAACTGTTAAATCGACCCTTTTATTATTTTTTTTGATTTTTTATACAATTATATATATATATATATATTTATAATTTCTCTATCTCGTGCAGTTGCGTTTCCCAAGTGGTTATGGGTCGGCTTTTTTGAGTGAGTTGGTGTTTCGTGTGAAGCAGCACCATGTTGAGGGTCACGAGGCGTTGGAAGACGTCCTTGCCCCGCCTGACGGTATCCGAGGAGGTGAAAAAAGCGGTGCCGTTCGGCAGTTTTCAATAATAAAATTTTCAATAATAAAAAAAAATGATAGAAAGGTCCAAAGTAGCTACTTTAAAATGACTTCACCTGCTGCATTTTGGTGATCCGTGGCCTCCGCCACATGTGCATTACCCAGAAGAAGGTTGTTGCCTTCGGAAACCATAGCCGCAGAGGCCCGTCATGCCTCATCCTATTGTCAGAGAGCAGGACTACTCTTTGTTATCGTATGTTGGTTTTGGATGTCTAACCTTTAACTCGGTACTGGCCATTTACCGATCCATCGACAACCCATGGATGGTGGCCTTCGTCGTGGGTGCTTACCTAGATCTCATGTTCCTTCTCCATTTCCTTCGCGTGCTCGAGAGGACACCCGAAAACTCGCCCAAAAGGAGACAGCTGAAGGCGGTCGTCTGGTCCCTCGCAACGGCGCTCACGGCCATGTTCTCGTGCAAGGTGGCCGCCATCATGCCATGGGCCGTTAAGCTGATCGTTTGGGGCATGGCAGCCACCACGACGCTCGGCGGATTTTATGCTTTATTTATTTACAAAGATAGGAGTGCCGAGGGCGCCCATTAGTATTTCTTCTTTTTCGAATGTTATTTCTCAAAAGTTAGATATGCAGGTACGCGATTCTCGATAAATAAATAAATTATATATATATATATATATTGTACATATAAAATTTGAAAACATAATTTTTATGATTGATTTATGTTTAGTTTTTTTTTAAAAAAATTATATAAAATATTTATTATGTTTTTTTTTTTTTGGTTGAAATGTGGTTTAAAATTTTTGGATTGAGATTAAAAAAATTAACACGTGCCAATAATACAAGAATCCGAGTAGACAATAATTGATGGTGCATCGCATCATGGTTGGAGTGTCCTGCTATTCCCGTAGTTATTGATCTACATGTGTTATCTAAATCAATTATTTTAGTATACCATTTCACCGCTTATGCTTTTTCGGTGCACCGTTGATTTATTTTTTTTAAGCTAATGATGTATCCCCCGTAATTCTTGTTTTGGAGTAACCATAACCACCGCTAGCACTTAAAAATACTTATAAAACAAATGGCACGAGGAGGAAAGCTGAAACCGCTAAGATGCTAAGATGATAGTTCGATTGGTAGGGATTTTATCTTGCTATCAATAAATTATGTATTCAATAAAATCTCAATTAAATTCAAAAATTATTTTTTTATATATTTATTTATTTTCTTGAGCTTGCTCTTCGTGGAATCGAGATGCGGTAGGTTACCATAAAATTGATTTGTCAATACTATAACAAATTCTTACTATTTAGCCATGCTCTAAGATCAAAGATAGTAACCTGATATGAAGTCCAACAAGACTTTCATTGACGGAGCTAGTAAGTTCTTGATCAACTTTTGTTAGCTAGGCTGCTCTTCCTCGGAATCTCTAACTTGGATCCTCTTGCAAAATTGTCTAGCGTTCATGGCTGACTGACATGGCTTTCATTGATGATGAATGTCAATATATATATCTAGGCAACTGAACCAAGAGCATGGTTTCATTAACTAGATTGTAATTCTCTGTTCAGTCTAGATTTGAGATATTTATGATAACCTGGAAGAGTACTAAAATTTATTCTGCAAATACTACTGCATGTTTCAAATTTATAAAGATCGGAAAAGCTTATAGTAGTAGAGCATGTAGTCCTTAAGCAGGAATAGATTGTGGACATTGAATATAAAACAAGCCCAAATCTTAATAATACGGCTTGATTGTTATAATTATCGTCTATTACCTTTTAATATAGTTCTCTGTTTTACCAAAAAAAAAAAAAAAAAAAAAAAAATTATCGTCTATTGAAATACCAGAGTTCCTCGTTAGAATCACAGTCTTATGATGGCTAACATGCTATGATTAAATAGCACACAGAGCATGAGAAGTGCAATTTGAACCATATAAAAATTGTACAATGTCTTAGCTGGGTATGAGTCATCACATCATATTTAATGTCCTTACCTAAGGTAAATTCTTTTATAAATCAGTTTTTTCTAGCTTAAATTTATCTGGTTTATTTTATTACACATTCAGGTGACACCAATTTGATTATTATTTTAGTATGGAAAGTGATAATGTCATCTCGAGAAAATATAGGCAGTGAAATGCATGAAATCTTCTGATCATTTTTGTCTTGAATGTTTTCATGAAAAGTTTGATTCTCAGCTATTAGAAATTGGAATAATTTTTTGTTCAAATAGGCACTTAAGTTTTTAAATAGAATTGGATAAATTATTTTTTTATTAAAAAAATAAATATATTTTATATAATTTTTCTAAAAAAAGTAGATGTCCAACCAAATATAAGTTACTTTAAAATGTGCTACTTTTTCATGATCAAACAAATATAAAAAAATTTATTTTTTTTGACATTATATATCTAAGGATCAGTTTCTTAGAAAAATATTCTACTGAGAAAAACTTGGTGAGCCAAATGATTTTGAAATATGAGAATGTTATTTTCATGAAAAAACTATTTTTATATGTCTCTCATTTGGAAAATCTAATCAAATATTAGATATTTTTATATTTTTTTCATTGATCATTTTTTTCCTCCAAGTTTGTGGAAATCTAATTTTCAAAAAAAAAAAAAAAAAAAGGTCCACTATCTTATATCTCTTCTTAGAAAATCAAATATATATATCTTTTAATTTTTTCGTTGATTATATTTTTATACTTTTTCTTTTTTCTCCATGAATTGAATGAGTCCTCAAGAAATAAATTTATGAAAGTTTTTATTTTTAACAAAAAAAGCTCCTTTTCTATGTCCATTTTTAGAAACTATCATCAAGTAGGAGTTATTTCTTCTTTTTTTTTTTTGTTGAAATATTTTTCTTCTCTGTTTGTTTTTTTTTTTTTTTTAAATAAAATTAAAGGCAGGCAAAATGGCCTCCTGGACTTTATTAAATTCTACGAGAAGCCTCTTCTTGAGCTGGCTTGGGGAAGGTTAGGCAACGAATCAAGAATTCATAGCTATGTGCCCAAGAAATGTCATCTCCAGAATCAACCAGCTATGAGTTCAGTGCAGGCAAAAAAATAATTAATTTTTTAAAATTTATCTTCTGTAGTAAATTTAATTATCATGGAATGCTTATTAAAGGTTAAATTTGAATTCAAAAATTTAAATTTACCTCCAGGGTTATTGGATCCATCAGCGCCACCATGTGTCTGCAATGTTCAGGAGTTTATTTTTGGAAGAAAAATGAATGGCGTCCATGGCAATTCTGTACGAAAATTTCTTTGGCTAATTATATTGGAATACAAGCAACAGTCAGATTTTCACAGGCGTTGAGGCCAGAGGAGGTATAAAAATATAATCCATTAGCACAAAAAATAAAAAAATAAAAGATATTTAAAAAATAAATCTTTTATATGAGAAAATGGAAAAAAAATGAATAAATAATTCAGGATTTCATTTAAAAAGTGATGCACACACTTGCATGGATCCTCGCATACTCTTTGTAAGTTCTAGTATTTTTACTTGGCTAAGGATCCATGTATTTATTCATAGATGCTAGTCTCATGATTGATCCATGATCAAAAATCTGTGTTATAGTATTCTCTAATCCATATAGGTTAAGAGCCAGGTCTACTATGATATTATTTACAATAATTTAGGATTTCATCAAAAAGATTAGGATCCATGATAAAAAATCTGTGTTATAGTATTCTCTAATCCATATAGGTTAAGAGTGAGGTCTACTATGATATTATTTACAATAATTTAGGATTTCATCAAAAAGATTAGCAATAATTTCAGATTTTTTAATTCTGTATTGTATAAGTATCCAAAATTTTTTAGCAATTAATTAATGTGGAACTAAATACATGTATACATAAAATTTTATAAATATAAAGATAGTTTCTAGTCAATAGCAGGATAGAGCATGCGTGTAAGTATTGTGCACAGAATCAATTGATGTTTTTCTCACGTATACTAATTAGCATGATACTTTATTTAATAAATAATTTAAATTAATATATATAATAGTAAAATTAAATATTATAAAATTGAATAGGAAGATATGTCAAGAAATTTTTATAGATTGTATTTGGATGCTCAAATTTTATTCATGGAATAGAAATACGAATTCTCAAAGAATAGCTATTTATCGTTGTTATTATGTTTAGTTGGAAATCTAGTATTCCATCTTTATTATAGTATAATTAATATAGTATTATATCACTGATATTTGGTTGACATGGAAATAAACTTCAATTTCATAAGGAATAGAGCAAGAATTTTTATAAAAAAATCAAGAATGCCCTTTGCCAAGTTTATAAAGGGCCGAGATTTTTTTTGGATTGTGAGAACTTAGTTTATCTTGCCATCTTATGTACATACATGCATACAGGGGATATTTAATTAGAATCCTAAATCTCAGAGCCTATGAAAAGCTTTGATCGTATTTAATGAATTAGTGTTAGACTGATAAAAAAACTCAGCTAATATGATAGAATATATTAAGATCTAATTGAGAGTATGAGTTTGAATTCTAAAATATCTCATAGTTATAATCATCTCAAACATGCCATAAATTATTCTAAAATATCGAATTCAATAAATTAGCATTATATTTTAATTTTATTAAATATTTCTATTAATGTTTTTATATATTTACAAAAATCTAAATATAAAATCTTATAAATTTTGAACCTTGCCGGCCCCTATTTCCTTGTTGCAGCTCCTCTCTCCTCTCGTTAGCATCGCTATCCCTTTCCTTCAAGCTGCCTCCACTACTAGGCTCCCCTCCTCTCGCCATCATTGCCGCTACCGGCTCTCTTCCCCCTCTCACCATCATGGTCACGGTCCCCATTCCCTTCTCACCATCGTTGCTGTTACCATGAACTCCCCTCCCTCTCCCCCTTATCGCTATCGTGAGCTCCCTTCCCCTCTTGCCATCATCACCACTGCCACTCGTCTCCCTTCCACTAGTCGCCATCATGGGCTTCCCTCCCCCTCTTGGCACCACCATGGGGTGCTTCCTCTCTTGCGACCATCGCCTTTTCATCTCCTGACCATTGGATATGATGGGGACGACATCGCATCTTGAAAATCGAGCATGCAGCTCTTATGCAGCTTTTCGTTAGAGGGTTCAAGAATCTTCTCAATAACATGTTTTCGATAGGGAGCAGGAAATGAAGTAGATAGGGTTTTACCTCCTCATAGCCATTTTTCATAAATGATCGTCACCATCCCTCGATTCGAGAAGAATAAAGGGAACATGGAATAAGATATTCCATAATGGACCATCGAATACCAATTCCAGAATACATGCCAATTTACCAGAATTTCTATTTCAAAGTGTCTGACCTTGATTTTGGAGTTGTTTGAAGGAATAAACTAGAATAATAATTTATTTTAGATGAAATACGAGAACCAAACACTATCATAAAGTAGCATGAACTTGTTGAAAGGATTGAAATAAATAAATAAATAAATAAATAAATAAAGACAGCCTTTTTCTTTACCTCCCTCCGGCATGGCTGCGCGGCACGTTTCTCGTCCTCTTTCGCCGGCCGGTATCTAGCGGGCCGCCGTTGATTTGAATTCGGAGGGGTGGTCCCACCGTCGCTCTCGCTGGATTTTTTTTCCATCGGCGTCACCGTCATCGTTGATCAAAGGTGATAAGCTCGAATTCTGCCAAAGAGTCTTGGTCCACCATCCGACCAAGTCTCCATCAAAAAGTCTTTAACACGTTGGATGACAAATTTAGACAAAGAAAATTGGTTTCCGATCAGATGAATTACAATTGCCAATGTTATCGTCCATGTTAGCTAACCTACGTCACACGTTAGGTTTGTGCATATATATATATTTTTGGGGTAAAAAGTACAGATTTTTTTTGTCGATTATGTTTCAAAGATGATGAAATTGTATGCATGCTGCCTAAAGAACTTAATGTATATATACTAGGAGGAAAAATACCACAACGGTCTTTGTCGTTTACATATACCCAAAAAATAATAATAATAATAAAAAATTCTTGCTGGATGACTGTAAGGTGGTTTGTTGCGTCTTCAATTCATAAGTTCAATTTCCATTTGGGTGTACCAACCATGCATGGTCAGACTTTTAAATTTGAAAGCTGCATTCTTATAATTGTTAAGGCGGTAGTCTGGTTTGTAGAGGTTTAAACTTGTCTCTCACGGGTCATGGATGACCGGTGATTCGAGGCATGATCTTGCAGGTAACTCGATTAAATCCAGGAATTTTTTGGATTATGCTGATTTGAAAATAGCAAGAAAATAATAGAATATCATGTCATGCAACCAAAATAACTTAACCACCATATATAATAAAATATTTGGTAAAACCATTTTTTCTTTTTATGTTCCAATTTAATGATTTATCTTCTTTAAAATTTCAAACTAATCACGATCATACTTCAGTCCATGACTGGCAAGCTCAGTGTCACACTTTAGTTTGTGATTGGCAAGCTTATTATCATATTTCAGCCTATGACGGGTAATTTTATTATCATATTTTAGCCTGTGACTGGCAATCTTAATATCATACTTTACCTTGTGACTGGCAATCTCATTGTTACACTTCAACCTGTGACTGACAATCTCAATAACTATAGTCCTGCCCATGGCGTGGCTAGTTTAAACATATCATTTTGTTGATTATCACTTTATCAACTCTCATCATGTTATCAAATCATGTACTTTTCAAGATTTTCAATAACCGATATCACAATCCAAATCATTGAAAAATAATTTTGTTTGATTGAAGTATCATATAATAAAAAATATAAATAATAATATCGGTAATCACAAATGTCCATCATAAGAAATCAAAATATAAAATGCATATTAATGCTCATGTCCAAGGATCAAAATCATGCTATATAAAATATATATACAAATCGGTGATTATATACAAAAATCTTTACTTTTATTGGAGATAGATTTAACATGCCTGATTCGATCAGTCTATACCCGAATTCTCGACCTAAATGCTACGCAATCGCTCAATGCCCTTCTGTTTAAAAAATTATCCTCCTATAATAATAATAATTTTATTTTTAATATAAATAATTTTATGGTGTAACAACTATAAACTCAGAACCATCTATACAGATTCCATCCACGATCTATCCGTCGATATCTCAATTTCACAAATTTCTTAGAAGAGAAACTTTTAGATCTTTCTTTTTTAATATTTATTTATTTAACTTACTCATTTTTTCTCTCTTTCCTCTTCATTCTCCTCTCTCCTCTTATCTCTCTCATCTTCTTTCTCCTCTCTCTTCTCCTTCTCTCTCCTCTTTCTCTCACTTTTTCTCTCTCATCTCTCTTATTTCTCTCTCCTATTATCTCTTTCCTTCTCTCCCTCTTTCTCTCTCTTCTTCTCTCTCCTCTCTTTCTCTCTTCTTTATCTATCCTCTTCCTATCTCTCCTCTCTCCTCTTTCTCTCTCCTCTTATCTCATTCATTCTCTCTCCTCTTTCTCTCTCATTCTCTCTCCTCTCTATTCTTTCTCAATCCTCTTTTTATCTCTCTTCTCTCTTCTTTCTTTATCCTCTTTCTATCTTCCCTTCTTCTCTTCTCTCTCTCTTCTTCTCTCCTAATCCTTTTTTTTCTTCTCTCTTCTTTTTCTTTCCATATTTTTTTCTCTTTTTTTTTCTTTTTCTTTCTTTCTTTTTTCTTCTTCTCTCATTTTCTTCTGCTCAACCGAATAGGGGACTCATGCTCCCATCCTTTCCCCTAATACCAGGAGATTTCCGATCTGAAAGAGGGTGGCCGGGGCAACGATTTATGGTGCACAGCCTCCGATCCCGGTATCCAATGACACGGCGGCGTCGAAGAACTAAGGTAATAGGATTTCCTTTCTTTTTTTTTCATGGATTAACCTCTCTGTTCGGCCCAAATCTTCGATGATGGGGATTCATGGAGAGAGGGAGATCCCTCCTTATAGCCAAAAAAATTCGATTCCAGCTCGATTTGATTTGCTTCTCAAAGAAGGAGAAGACTCCTGATAGGAGTCTTCTTTCTTTGATTCGATCTACTCACTTTTTTTTACCGGTTTATTATATTTTCCTTCCTTAAAATAATTTCGTTCTCGAAATTAGCTTACTTGAGATTTAAACTTTGATAATCTCTAATCGCCATATCATCCTTAATCTCTTAAATAATTTATCTTTCAAAGTATTTGCACCACAGGATCTTGATATAATAATTATATGATGTTTCAGGACTACATCTTTTGCATATCGAATTTTCTTGAGCTCTTCCAAAAGAATACTAATATTTTGATGTCAATACAATTAATTATCCTTGATTAATTTTACAGAAAATTCATGATGGTCCAAATTTTGGATATACCCAATCCTAACATCATCCTTGAGCTTCCAGATAATCCCCTTCTTAGAATACTTTCTTCATAAGACCTTAACATGATCAAATTATATGGTATTTTAATTTTGATCATTACCATCCATAATACATAGTTATTTCCTTCATTTTTTTTAAAAAATGAATATTAACATCTCAATCTTGAATTAAGATGCATAATTCTTTGTCTATGAACTTTATTTCTCTTGATTAACTCCACATAAAAATCACAATCATTCTAATATATTCTTAACCAAAAAATAAAAGAAGGCTTGAGTATTAGACACTTGCCATGATCTTTAGCATTCTTTATTTTCTTAACCTTTTTCATGATTTTATAATTAGTTTTTTATCTTATGGAAACCTTAAACCCTTCTTAAATAATAAAATCATAATGTCATAACTAAAGAAGATTGGCATCAAAAATATTCCAGATCCAAGCCAGCTAAAAGAATCATCACTTGTTTATTCTAGATTTGGAGATGTCCAAAATTTTTCTTAGAGTCCTCTATACTAGGAGAACCTATTGATGAAAATTATATGGCAACACATATGACTAGTCCAAGAATCAATAACAGTATCCTTTCATTTATTACTAAAACTTTTGTTACTGAAATTCAAATCAACTCTCCCATTATAATACTTCTGAAGTTAGAGTTAACATTCTTAATTAATTTTAGAATAACTCAAACCACTACACTTCTATAGCGTACTCTGACATAAATTTACTATATTCTCCAGTTTTATCAGATGAATTTTTGATAACTTATCACTAGAACCTAAAAGATCCAACCTTCCAAAAGAAAAATTTTTTCAAGATTCGTTGTCCTTACCACACCTCGAGTGTACTACATCAATATTAAACCTTAAGCACAGATTGCATCATATCCAAACTCTAAATTTATTTCTATTACTTCTATCTTGGCTCTGGTGATCAAAATCTAAATTTCAATCCATTTATACTACTTCTATCATTGTTCTTAGTGATCGTTAACCTAAAGCTCAAATATCTTTTAACCACGATTCCTAGTGATTATAACTTGAATTTCGATATCATTTATATCCTGTCATAATCATTTATGTCACAATCTCAAGTGATCATAATTTAAGTTACGATATTATTCTATCATGTCCTAATAACCATCATGTTAATTTCTAATCAATTATATTACAGTCCCAAGTGATCATAACCTAAGCTTTGATACCATTTTGTCATGCCCCGAATCCAGCACCCAGTTTGACCACACGACTGGCTGTACGAATCCCAGAATACACCCTAGAGATCATGCAAGGATTTAAAAAATTCATTATAACCTTAATTTTCAATAACACTATAAATCATAGGATTTTTTACATGCATATCCATCTAAATATTAGAATTTACGTGAATATTCTTTTAAAATTCATATTTGCTTATATATTCTTGTAAAATTTTATTTTTGCATGTATATCCTTTACTTAATATACTGTTAACATTGTTAACTAAAAATATTTTTTAAAAAATTAAAAATTAATAAAATTTATCAAATGACATTATTATACCTAAAAAGGATGGTGGTTAATGGGTACTGAAACCAATCTATTTTTCCATCTCTTCTATCATGTAAGGGGTATTTTTGTAAAAATAATATTTAAGAATGGCATAGATATAATTAATGATTTAAGGAGGGTATTCACATAAAATCAAATATTTTGAAGGGTATCCATGTAAAAAACTCTAAATCATAATTCGTAAGAGAATACCTAATAATACAACTCATATAATTATAAAGTTGGTCACTTTTCAATCTTTGATCGGTATTAATGACTCGATCTCTATCCATTCATCATTTTACCATGAATCTAATCCACCTCCAACTCGAACATTCTGTACAACTCTGAGAAGGAAGAAAAGTAGGGGGTGTGAGATCTACAGCCCAATAAGAATTTCATACAGTCATGCTATTAGTATTATGTTTGAAAATAATAATAAAATAATAGAATATCATGTTATGCTACAAAATAACTCAATCATCATATATAACAAAACTTTTGGTAAAAACATGTTTCCTTTTTATATTCTAGTTTAGTCATCCATCTTCTTTAGGATTCCTAACTAACCACGGTCATGCTTCAGCCCATGGTTGGCAAGCTCAGTGTCACATTTCAGCCTCTGACCGGCAAGCTTATTATCATATTTTAGCATGTGACTGGCAATCTTAATGTTATACTTCAGCCTGTGACTAGTAATCTTATTATCATATTTCAGCTATGATTGGCAATCTCAGTAACCATCGTCCTACCCATGGCATGGTTAGTCCAAATACCATATTTTCTTGATTATCACTTTATCAACTCTCATCATGTTATCAAATCATGTCATTTTCAAGGTTTCTAATAGCCGATATCACAATCCAATCATCCAGAAATAATTTTGTTTGATTGAACATATCATATAATAAAAAACATAAACAATAATACTGGCAATCACAAATATCCATTATAAGAAATCAAAATATATAATGCATAACCAATCACGCATGCCAATACTCATGTCCAAGGATCAAAATCATACCATGTAATATATATTTACAAATCGGTAATTATGTACAAAAACTTTTACCTTTACTAGAGATAGATTTAACACGTCCGATATCAGTCTATACCTGAATCCTTGACTTAGGTGCTATGGAACTTGCTCAATGCCCTCTTGTCTAAAAAATTATCCTTATATAATAATAATTCTATTTTTAATATGAATAATTTTATTGTATAATAACTATAAACTTAGAACCTTCTACCCGGATTCTATCCGCGATCCATCCGTTGATACCTAACTTCATAAATTTTTAGAAGAGAAATTTTTAGATCTCCCTTTTCAAATATTTATTTATTTAATTTGTTCCTTTTCTCTCTTTCCTCTTCTTTCTCTTCTCTCTTGGTGGGGATACTAGGATCAGACACAGATCACTGGATCCCATATAGTTTATTGATTAGGATTTTAAATTTTAAAACCTTAGTCATGTGTCACAATTTT
Source organism: Areca catechu (assembly GCA_021397845.1). Classification (NCBI taxonomy): domain Eukaryota; kingdom Viridiplantae; phylum Streptophyta; class Magnoliopsida; order Arecales; family Arecaceae; genus Areca; species Areca catechu. Next base: position 185,781,700 of record CM038042.1, read on the forward strand.
GTAATCAATTAAGATTGAGTCCTGTAATAAGTTGGGTTAGTTGATTTATCTCAATCCTCAACCCTAGTCAGTATATCGAGTCCTGTACTTCAGTTATGAGTTCAGTATGAGTCCAATTTTTGTACAAGAGAGGAGGTTACCATATTTTGGAGTTCCACCAGGCCACATCCAGGAGTCAGAGGCCACTACATCAGCTTGTTGGATTTGTGTAACACCCTAGGATCCAAAATACTTTCCAGAAACCCAGATTCCTTTCAAATGCCTTCCAGATGCCTATATTCCTTCTCAGATACCAGAGCATATTCTCAAACCAGGACATCCATGATTCCAGAGGTCCACTTGCATCCCAGCCCAAGTGAATGCAAGGCCCAGGTCCATTAAGAACCAAGATTCTAGGTATATTCCGGTCCAGAACCAAGATACCTAGAATATTCTTGCTCCCGGCGTTCCAGGCCTCCAGGGCCCAAAGCCCATGCGCCCATGCGCCCAACCTATCCTTGGACGTCCCAATTGCTACCCAAGAGCTCAAGTCCAAGCCAAGAGGCGTCCAAGCCCAAGAAAAGGGGATTTGACCAAGTCCAAGATCCTTTGACCAAGTCAAAGGAGGAAGGAAATCCATATCAAACAAGGATAACCTATTCCTATTCAACTTGTGAACCTATTCCTACTCCACTTGTAATCCTTCTCCCTATCTAGCTTGTATTCCTATTCTAACAAGGAGAGGGCATGATAACTCTATAAATACCCCACCCCTCCCTCTCTTGTAATAAATTTTTATTCATGATATCAAAGAAAACCCTAGTGAAATTTATTTGAGCTTGCGAGCTTGTATTTGTGTTACTTTGTTTTGTGTGCTTCCTTGTTCTTGTATTGGCCGACCCTTGCCCTTGCAAACCCCCACGTCCTAGCAGCAAATCAACTTCTAGACATCAGCCATGCCCCCAGTTGAAGGGCCCTCAGGCATCCAAGAAGAAGAAGCCATCTTCTCCTTCTAGCCGCCAGCCCTTGGAGCCCTGATTCCCCTTTCTTCTTTCCATCAATTTCTTTTCTAATTATTTTGATGTTTCTTGCTGACCTCTGATGTTTTGCATATCCCCGAGGTGTTTCCCCTCCTCAAATGAGGCCCCTCTTGCCTCCAGGACCGTCCAGATCTGCCTCAGATTTAAGAAAATCTGCAGCTTCATCATCCATGCTCCGATCTAAATACGAAAGACCTCTTCATCGGCTGAATCCTCAATCTTTGACTAGTAAAATCCTTTCCTTCTCTTAATTTCTGATTTGGTTGAAGATTGCTATCCTAAGCCGAGAATTTCTCAATTTCCGGGTCCTGAGATTCATTAGTTTGCATGAGAATTTTGCGGGTATGCTTGTTTCTGCCATTGCTAGTCCTTATGCTGAACTTTGCTTATCTTTCGGGTTCTTAACCATGAAATTAAAATTCTAAAAATTTCAAAAAAATGACTTTTCTATTTTTTTGCATCCCTAGGTTCATCCGGATCATCTCTTCTCTTATCTCTCCTCTCTTTCTCTCTCCTCTTCCTCTCTCTCCTCCTCTCTCCTTTTTCTCTCTCCTTTTTCTTTCTTTTCTTCTTTTTTTCTTTCCTCTTATTTTTCTTATTTTTCTTTTCTTTTTCTTTTTTCTTCTTTTATTTTCTTCTTTTTCTCTCCTCTTCTTCTGCTAAGCCAAACAGGGGACTCATGCTCCCATTCTTTCCCCCAATACTGGTAGGTTTTCGATCTGAAGGAGGGTGGCCGAGGCTACGATCTACAGCAACGCGACCTCCAATCCCCGTATGTGTCCAACGATAATGGTAGCATCGGAGAACTAAGATAACATGGTTTCCTTTCCATTTTTTTCATGGATTAACATCTTTGTTCTGCCCAAATCATTGGTGGTGGGGATTTGTGGAAAGGAGAAGATTCGCACCAGCCTGGATGAGGCCAAGGGACAATGGGCTGAGGAGCTTCCCATTATACTGTGGGCCTACCACACCACATCACGGATGGCGACGGGTGAAACACCATTCAATCTCCATTTTCAGCTCTGAGGCCATGATCCTAGTGGAGGTGGGATTGCCCATGCTGCGGATGGAGCAATACAACAAAGCTGAGAATCCGACCCATCTTCTCCTAAACCTGGATCTACTGGACAAGACGAGAGATAAAGCTTAACTTTGAATGGCGGCATATAGGCAGCGGGTAGCTTGCTACTACAACTCCCACGTCAGGTCCAAGACGTTCCATCCAGGTGACCTGGTTCTCAGGTAAGCAGAAGTATCCTAACCAGGAAAATGCGGCAAACTTTTTTCGAACTGGGAAGGTCCGTATAAGGTGGTCGAGGCTCTACCACATGGAGCCTACTACCTCGCCGGACTCGATGGTGCCCGGTTCCCTCGGACATGGAATGCCAGCAATCTATGGGTGTACTACTAATAATGTAAGGCTTTTCCTCAATTATTAAAGTTTTTTTTTGGTGCGACATTATTTTCGCAGGGACTCCATCCATCCGACTCCAAGTGCAGTGAAGGAAGCCGAGAAACTTACGAAGCCCCGCATTCAAAGCCAGAAAACTTACGAAGCCTCGCACTTAAAGTCATGAAATTTATGAGAAACTCCAAAAGTTTCGCATCCAAAGCCGAGAAACTTCAAAAGCCCCGCATCCAAAGCCGGGAAACTTACGAAGTCCTGCACTCATCTGCCTGTCTCCAAGTCTGACGAAGAAAGTCGAAAAACTTACGAAGCCCCACACTCATTTGCCCGACTCCAAGTTCGACGAAGAAAGCCAGAAAACTTACGAAGCCCCGCACTCATCCACCCAACTCTAAGTCCAGCGAAGAAAGCCAGAAAACTTATGAAGCCTCATACTCAAAAGCCAGAAAACATATGAAGCCCTGTACTCAAAGCCAAAAAACTTACGAAGCCCCACACTTAAAGCTGAAAAACTTACGAAGTCCCGCACTCAAATCCAAGAAACTCCAAAAGCCCTGCATCCAAAGTTGAGAAACTTACGACCACAAGACCGACGAGGGGAGTTGAAGAATTTCCAAATTTCCTGCAGTCGATCTTAAGATTTTAGACTTAGCCGAAAACAACCAGGACCTAGGAAGTCTTACACTATGCTGCCATGAAGTCTATCTTTCTATCAGGAAAAGAAAGAGAAACTGAAGGAAGAAAAGTAAGGTAAAGTTCATTAACAAGGTAAGGTCTATTCCTCATTGTTGAAAAAAGTCCTCTACAATGCGAAGGGTCCGTACTTGCCAAGAAATTCTTCAAAGTATGTAAAACAAAGAACAAAAAGAGTAGAAGTAAAACCAAGAATGCTCATCAAGTGAAGAAAGGTTGTTTCTATTCATTAAAGTTCATTACAATTGCAAAGGCCCCTGACAGGTTGGGAAGCCCTTCAAAAACTTAAATATAAAAAGAAATAAGAAAAATCCTAGCTAACGGAGGTAGCCAGCTCCTTTCCGGGCCAGCGGGTCACCTTCTCAGGTGTTGGCATGGCCTCGATCGATGGGGCATCCTCGACGACGGCGGCCTTGACTTCGGCCTCTGCTTCAGTCTCTGGCTCCAGCTCGACCTCGGTGGCAGGCGATCTCGACAACCCGGTGACACCGGGCAGGTCGGGGTTGATGTTCTCCAGGTCCTTGAGTCTAAAGAGCCATCATGCCTTCTCCCTGAAGTCGTCGAATCCCTTTTGGTAGGAGTCTAGGACCGCGTCAAAGACCTCGTCAGCAAAGGCCTCCGATGCCTTGAACTTTGGGATGGTTTCGATGGCCTCCCTCTTTGTTGTCTTTATCAGGGCCACCGCCACCGTGACCTTCTCCTCTACTACTGTAGCCTGGGTCATCGCCTTATCGAGCTGAACCTGGAGGGTTTGTGCCCATCCCTCTAGGTGTGCCGCCTCCGTCGTGGTGTGGGCCTCCTTCTCGGCCAAGCGAGAGGTCTTCTCCTTTTTCACCTTCAAAGCCCCGTCGAGCTTGGCGGACTTCTTCTCCAGCTCCATCATCATCATCTGGGAGTTGGCCAACTCAGCATGGAGGGCCTTCACTCGATCCTCCAACTCCTGTACTCGGGCTGATTGAGTCCGGGCTTCGGCTTCGGCAGCCTCCTTCTCTTAGTGAAGGCGGTGGTCCCACATCATCAGCCCCAGGTATGAGTCTCGGATGAGTTGAGTATCGGCAATGACTTGCAATAGTAGCAAAAATGAGGTCAGTCAATATCTACATGGACAGGAAAAGAATGAGGTGAATCAGAAACTGGCTTACCGATAGAAGCTGGAAAAACACCTTGGAGATGATGTCCACCGGCTGTTGGCCGCCCTTCTCTTGGCGATCCTATGGCTGGATGATAACATTGAGGTTTTGCTCGGCTAGCTTTGCATCCCTTGTCACTATAGTGTCTAGTGGCAAGTAGGCCATCATCCTTTGCACCCCAGGACCCGGCATCGCGAAAGGCGCTGCGGATCCCGGCACGGTAGTTTGCCGGGGCACGGTGGCCGCATGACGGGTGCTGGTTGCTCTGGACATTAGTGGCGGTGCTGGCCTCCCCGCGATGACGTCGTCCGCCACCTCCACCGTCTCTAGCATGGTGATGCTTTGATACGGGGAGGGGCCATTAGAGTTACTGGCATGGCCCCCTCCTCTGCTCTAGTCTCTCTCCTAGGCTTGCGGACCGAGGGCTTGGGTTGCCGACTCAGATGCTACTGGTGCCATGGCGGGACCCCTCTCGGCTGGCCCAGCGGAGGGTCCCTTGCTGGGCCTCCGCTCCAGCTCCTCCCGGGCCTTCTTTGATGGCTCCTCTTCGGGCCTCGGAGTAGTGGCCCTTTTTCTTGACATTTGGAGGAGTTGCTCCATTGTAAACTTCATCCCTGCAGTAAGAGAAGAGATTGGTTAGCTACCAGTTGAAGCAAAATCTACCTCAAGAAAAAGAAACCATGACGTCAAGCGTTACCCTGAGATTGGGCCGGGTTGACCCTGGCATCGGTGAGGTTTTGCTCAGTCAGTAGGTCCCGGAGAGCCGAGACCTCAGAGGTGACGAGCTGATCGTACACCTCCTTGTCGGCTGGCTTAATCGAAGACTGCTGATTGGCAGAGCGGTCTGGGTCACTCCAAACCCAATCCACCCCCTCAACCGAGGCAAACAAGAACCTGCTCATCCATCCTATGCAGGGGGCCACAAACCATCACCCGTTATCAACCAAGTGGTGCTTAAGGGTGAAGAGGGCCCTGAAGAGAGAGAAATGGACAACTATCCCGTAGAAGTGACAAAGGACAATGAAGCAGATGATGGTCCTAATGGCATTGGGAGTGAGTTGGGCCGGGACCAGACAGAAGTTATTCAAGAAAGAAAGGAAGAAGGGATGGAAGGGAAGATGGAGGCCCCCGAGGAAGAGTCCTCGTATAGGGCGATCCAGCCCGGGCCACTGGAAGTGACCTGCTCCTTTGGTCCTAGGACTGAGAGTAGGATGGAATCCAGGATCCCGTATGTGCTCCGGACATGGAGGATGTCCTCCCGGATTATCGTTGAAGCAATGCTAGAAGGACCGGCCGACTCCTGGTTGGGAGAAGGGGGAGGAGGAGCCATAGGGATTCCTATAACTATCCTCGTCTGGCGGGGACCCTTGCGGACTACCAAAAGAACCTCGTCCTCCTCGCTATCTGAGGAAGGAGGTCTCGGCTGAGATGGCCCCACCTTATTAGAATAATCCGGACGGCGGTGCCCTATACCAGAGGATCTCATGGGGAAGAAATGAAAGATGAAGATGAAGGAAGAGAACCTAAGAACTCTACGGGATCTCCCTTAGCATTGGCCGAAGGAGGAGAAGAGAGAAGGAAAAAGAGGGTTAACCTGTAAAGGACTCCGGACTCTGGATCAGGAAGACGAGACTGAGGAAGGACTCTGCGAAAACTTCACCCGCATCGCTCGAGAGTTCTTAAGGAATGACCTGAAAAAGGGGAACTCCTTTCAAAAAGCCTGTAGCCTCCTCCGTTGTATCGTACTGGTCAAAAATGTGCATCCTTTCTTTTTCCCAGCCAACGAGAGTCTACCATGCGTCGAGATCTGCTCGAGGCAACACTTCGATTCAAAGGAAATTATTTCGAGCTTTGATGTAGCAATTATGTCTCTCCTGTCCAAACTGATGTGGTGTCCCCTCGTTGGCACGAAAGTGCAACTTACGGAACACCACTGCTCGAGGCATTAATGGCATAGAATGAGAGTTTTTCTATATCAGCATCATCATCACTCCCTTCTCCCCGAGTGCTGTGATGCACTATGGGCTCGAGAGTGGGGAGAACCTGATGTGGCACAATCGCTGACATGGAATCCGTGTCAGGCCCAGTTGGCAACCACGTTGGTGGAAGATGCCTCACTTGGATGTGGCAACCAAATGAAGTTTTGAGGTCGAAACCCTGGCTGAGGTCAACTCCCATCCAAGATCGAGCTTTCGGTCGAGATCACGCTCCTGCCTTTCGAGGTCGAGTTCCCGGTCGAGGTCGGCTCCCATCCAAGATCAAGCTCCTAGTCGAGGTTGCGCTCTCACTTTCCAAGGTCGAGCCTCCGATCAAGGTTAGCTCCCATCCGAGGTTGAGCTCCTGGTCGAGGTCGTACTCCTGCCTTCCGAGGTCGAGCCCCCGGTTGATGTCAGCTCCTTCCAAGGTCGAGCTCCCGGTCGAGGTCATGCTCCAGCCTTCCGGGTTCGAGCCCCCAGCTAAGGTCAGCTCCCATCCGAGGTTGAGCTCCTAGCCGAGGTCGTGCTCCCGCCTTCTGAGACCGAGCCCCTGGCCGAGGTTAGCTCCCTTTTATGGTCAAGTTCCTGGCCAAGGTCGTGCTCCTACCTTTTGGGGTCGAGCCCCCGATCGAGGTCAGCTCCCATCCAAGATCGAGATGAAAGGATTATGCCCTGCAAGCCAATTAAAACTTGTGGTTTTATTAGGATATCTTGAAAACTTCCAAACTTTTGTATTGACAACTATATATATTAAAAGGCATCTTTTTCATCATACGCTGTGTCTTAGATTTATGATATGATGAATCCCATATACTAGGACTATGGTTTTAAGGATTAAGATGAGATCATACCAGTAAGACTTAAAACCTAAAAAATCCTAATCTTAAATAATCCTAGTCAAAGGGACATTGAGTAGGGGATCAATGTTTACGGAAAGACTAGCATATCCTTTGTATACTCATTAATGAGGGTAATTGATCTTACAATTACTTGTGTAGGACACTAATACAAGGACATGGGTGCTCATTAGAGAATGAGTTCGCTGAATTTGATCTGACTTGAAAACATCTAATGGAGTCTTATCTACTTGTCAATAGATGGTTTTCATAGAGGGAGTAGTGCATGTAATCCTTTGACATGAGACTACCATAGTGCCTTGTATGCATGAACCCATGTTTTGGTTCACACTTATTCATGACATTGAGTCATGTATAGGGTGATATTGGATATGGTGAATTGTATATGGAGGTTGTGAGTAGGTCGAACAAGGAATCGATCAAACCTAGTAGGAGGAGATCGCATCCAGCTGATTTCGATCAAATGGTGATTCAGGGAAACTTTGATCAAAGTATGAATATTAGAAATAGTTTCTAATATTTCATCATTTGAATCATCATTATTAGATTGAGAAAGAATTGAATGTGATATTGGATTTGACATGGTTCCATATCCAAAGTCATATTCAGGGTGCAAGCTGATCGAAGGATTGAATTGCACGGTAACTTTCACTGAAGGGTATTTTTGGTATTTTCACTAAAATTCCACAGCTTCCGGGTAGGCATGATACGTTGCTAGACGTCAATCTTACCTTGTGAATTTTTGATTTAATTAAAGAGTTTAATTAGATCAAGAATTAGAAAGAATTCTAATTGTCAATTGGGTTAGCTTAATTTGACCTAAATCGGCTAGGTTAAAGCCTAAATCAAATTAGGTCAAATCGCACCCAACCCACTGCTGGCTTGATGTGGAACCCAATGGGTCACACACAAAGGGAATTGATTAAGGGTTTAATTGGATTAAACTATGTTTGCAAGATGAACATGCTAGCACATGTTGCAAACCATTGCACCTTGATTCGAATTAGGTTCGAACCGGGTTCCGATTTTGGCTGATTTGGTCTAATTAAGGCTAAATCAATTTAGGCTCATGTGTTGGGCTAACCCTTGGCTAGTTAACCAAGGGATTGGACTTTTAAATCAGCCACATGGCTGGTTTACTTCAGATTGGACTCTATCCTAAATTAAGCGCCTAAAGGTTTGACTGGGTCAAACTATTTCTACGTAATAGTTACGTTAAAAAATTTATGAAGAGGCGCCATATTAGAAGAGTCCTTCTGCTGTTGAAACACAGTAGAGGACCAGATAAACCATCATCCTTGCCGCCCCTTGCAGATAAGTCTTTGATATTTTTCATGCGCCATTTCCTATGACCCGTCAAAGCAGAAAGACAAGGGCGTGGACTCTTCCTTCACGCCCCTTGGTGTTTCACGCCATATGGCATTTGGCATGGATAAAGGTGGCCATTTGATGGCTGATGGGTGACCATGATGCAAGGATATTCGTGCAACAGAAATAAAAGGAAGCGACTCTTCGTAAAGTTTTTTTATCCGAAGAGTCCTTCTGTTTTAATTCTCTTAAGTTTTGAACGAAGAGAAGTGTTGTCTGGTTCAGGAATGAAAATTTTTTTTAAATCTACTACTAAATTCAATGCTAATGATTGGAAAACAGAAATTTGAATTTTTTTTCAATCTCCAAACCTATCTCTACAACTTTTACTTAATTTGGTCAGGACCAATTAAGTTGGCTCAAATCTTTACTGGTGGCCCATGCTGTGCTGTACTTATATGGACAACGAGGATTTGATTCATGATGCATGTTTACAGGCAATTTTCAAACAAGTTACAGACATTTGGGTTGTAAAGCCCCTTCCCATGATTACCATATAATTAAAAGGCTACCAGACAAGTTAAGCATTTATGCTTTCTGTATTACTTGCAAGTTGAATCTCTTCTCTATATTACATGCAAAAGTCCCTTCTTTCTGCTTTCTTTAGTTGGTTACTTATTTCCCACTCTCATCTCCAAAACGTGCTTCCTGTAATCTGCAGAGCCTCAAAAAGATTGCTTTCCTAGAGATGTAGATTTAGACATCCACAAACTCATTAAACATGAACAATTTCCTTTTTCGAATTTGGCAGCAATTACTAATTAATTGATGATATGTTACATGCTAGATCCCATACGAAAACAAAGTAAATCTCTTCATTAGGACAAATTGCTATGCAATAACTAAGGTCTCCTTGGAGACTCTAAATTTTAAAAAGGGCACTTCTTTGAGAACATTAACATAAGCTTCATATTACAAAGCCATTTCTTCTATGGTCTTTGAAATCAGTTGCTTAATATTACTACCTTAGAGCATTCCAATCTGAATTTTAATTTTATTAGAATTCCTTTGTTATAGATTTGATGGCCATGACTTTTTTTTTCATTTTTATTCAATGGATCAGATTGTCTCTGGACAGAAATTGTTGGTACTTTTATATAAATATAAATGTATTTAGTTCGGATGACATCGGTGTCTTGTTTCTCAATGGAGAGTTGTAGTTGGAGCTGATGCAATTCTTTATCGAGGGTCCTTGCTTTCAATCAATAGGTAATAGAATCGTCACCACTGCCCTGTATGAATCTTATGCTCCAGTTTTTAACAAAGACAATCACATGGTGACTAAGCAAATAGAGGAATATGTTCATTTATGGTATTGGTGAGACTGCATAACCAATTATTTCATTTATGGTATTGGTGAGACTGCATAGCCAATTATTTCCAATTTAAAAAGAAATTAGTTTTCAATTCTTTTCCTCCTATGGTCCTTTTGTGTTATGGACATGTTAAGCAGTGTCATCAGGACTGGTGTTAAAATGCCATATTTAAACCTGCAATGCCAAAGCTTAGCTGCCAAAAGACTTTTCCTCCCTCATTATATTAAGAACAATTGTAATTTCTTTTGCAAATTTGATTCATAAATATTTTGCAGCTTATCTGCTTTGTGTTGTTGTTATTTATATCTCATTACCCCACCTTGTAACGATACTTTCTTAGCTACTAATCTCTACCATTACATCAATTAAATATTTATGCAGCGTATTTACACCTTTTTTTTTTATTTGTTTACAACATTCACATTGCTAGCCTTTCAATATGCTGCATGAAAGGTATAATAGAACTATACATAAATAATGGCATCATGAATGATACTTGAATGAGTGGTTCCATCAATATTCGTTATCTTGGTACAGGACCTGTATCAATACCATCCTATTACAGTGCTAGCATGCGGTTCAATATGGTACTCCATGCCGGTATGACACAATATGCCCCGTACCAGGCAGTATGGCAAATCCTGGATTCCATGCCTCTTTTTTACAAGCATATTGATATATGGTTATGACAGAAGCCCATATTGATATTTGGGTTCTCTGCCGCTGGCCACTGCAGGATATACAAAAAGTTTCTAATAGTAACTTCTTTAAAGCATTTTCTTCTTTCTTGTTTTGTATTTATTCTTATATATCTTTCCTTTGTGGTTCATTCAATAAATTAATTTGCATTTTATGTTAGAAATTGCTCTCTTGATTATCTTGTCATTTGGATGAGTTTATATTTACATCATCATATACTCTCATCCAGGAAGAATTCTATCTATTGGACGTTTGAATGGAGGTTTCACTCGACAGATGTCATCCTAATTGACCACAGGTGAGTTTAAACCATGTGGCCACCTTCTTCGGTTAACATATGCCAAATCCTCTCAAAGCTTGACAAATAGGGATTTATTATCAAAGAACCCTACTTTGGTCTGCCATGCATCTAGGCATTCTTTGATGGCATGATATCTCTTGTGCTTTAACCATCAATTTGAAAGAAGCCATACAAGCCTGATCACAATTTCATTCTTCCAGCATTGGTGAAAATGTGAGTTTGTCTTCTGTTGTTGAGAAACATCTAGCACCTAGTCCATGGAACAATCAGTTGAGGCCATTTTGCAATGTACACTTGGATGATTTGAAGTTTTTTCTTCGGAAGAATGCTAAGGTATTATATGTTTAGTTGTCACTAATTCTCACATCTTATGTATGAATGATTTTTGAGGGCAAGTTTTTGATCCTTGCAGGGAGCCAAGTCACCATTTCGTTGGTTGAACATAAAGGCTCCTATCCTATAGGTCTGCAGTTGAAGGATTCTGTTATTGTAGAGTATCCTGTGATATATGTTTTTCTTCCTTCACACTGCTATAACTTTGAAGTCGAGAAGGGCACAAGGTCATTTTGTAAGAATGAGGAACCTCTTGATTCTCCTGGCAGCAACCAAAGCCCAAAGGGTGCTTTTTGTCTGAGGAGGAAATAGAAGAAGGTGAGCTGGTTTCAGATACTAAGGTTATGGATCTTATGGACCACAAAATTTTAGAGCCTTGTAACAATACTCAAATTTCTAAAAATATGACTATATCTGAGAAAGAAGTTATTCATCCCAGTATGCAGATGTCTGGTGCAGTTGCCGAATATTTAAAACCAATTTCTAGCAGTAAGTGTGGAGCAAATGTGGAGGAAGGTGGTAGACATTCCAGTAATGATGCAAATCTAAAAAATTTCCTGAAGTGGTAGACATTTTTGCTTACTTTATTTTAAATATTCTTTTCTGTGGAACCGCAGGCATGCAAGTAGTCTGGAAAATAAAAGAGTTGATCTCTTTGATGGTCTTGGTGGTAGAGATGGGATTGGTGATGAAAATGCTATGTTAGCATCAAGTAAGTTCTTTTATTACCTTGGCATAAAATACACTTGCATACATATGTAATTACATTTAAGCTATTTAAAATCGATATGAAAATAAGTTTATACTAGAAAGTGCATGTACTTGTAAATACCCGTAACTCTTGCATTGTTTAATGTTTACAGATCCAGAAAAAATAAGAAGATGCCAGGAGGAGATGAAGGCACAAGGAGTTCCTTCTCTCTCCAACTTGTTGCCTGGAAGGAGAAACTAAATTGCAGAATTCCATTGCTTTTATGAAAGATGTAAATTTATTTTTTTAAAAAAATTGAAGAAAGATTCATTGCACTTTTTATTTTTAAACTGCATTTCATTGTAATAGTTCATACATTATTATTTTGACTAGTATACAAACAGGTAAAAGATTACTCTTGTTTTTCATGCTTTGTTACTGGCTATGGTTACTCATTTTATCATCCATATTGATATTTCAAGAGATAGTTTTATATATCTCTTTATTTGTTTGTTATTAACCAATAACACTTATCCCTTTAAGTTTGATTAGATATTAAATGGTCATATTTAAACTTAAATAGGTATGTGTAAATATTATTCCATTTCAAAAATTTGCACATGTATGGATGACTAAATGGTGTGAATCTTTGCTCCTAGAGTTTTCCATCATCATGTCCTAAATTTCATAATTCATTTATCCTCGAAAAATCTAGAAAATCCCTCGAAAAATCCTAGAAAAATCCCTCGGAAAATCCCTCAAAAAATCCCTAGGAAATCCCTCGGAGATTTTCCCTCGGAAAATCCCTCGGAAATTTTCAAGGGAAAAATTCCATCGAAAAATCCCTCGGAGATTTTCCCTCGGAAAATCCCTCAGAAATTTCCAAGGGAAAAATTCCATCGGAAATTCCCTTGAAAAATAAACTCCCTCGAAAAGTTTCTCGGAAAAATTTTTCGAGGATGGTTTTTCCGACGACTATGTTTCCGTCGGAAATCCGTTGGAAATATAAATTTTCGATGGATTTTTTCCTTTTTCCCTCGAAAAATTCCTCGGAAATGGCCTTATTTCTTGTAGTGGCTCCGAGGCACCAAGACCTGAGCCCAGCTCTCAGGCAACCCAAGACCGGAGCCCAGATCTCTGGCTAAGGGACCTTCAAGCCAAGCTACTCTCGATCATCAACGTCTTCGAGTCCAGCTCTGAGATGCCAAGACCTGAGCCCAGCTCTCAGGCAACTCAAGACCGGAGCCCATATCTCCGGCCAAGGGACCTTCGGGCCAAGCTGCTCTCAATCATCAATGTTTTCGAGCCCAGCTCCGAGATGCCAAGACCTGAGCCCAGCTCTCAGGCAACCCAAGACTGGAGCCCAGATCTCCGGCCAAGGGATTTTTGAGCCAAGCTGCTCTCAATCATCAATGCTTTCGAGCCCAACTCCGAGGTGCCAAGACCTGAGCCCAACTCTCAGGTGATCAAGACCCGGGGCCCAGCTCTCCGGAAGAAGCCTCGAGCCTAGCTCCAAGGCACAAAAGACCTGAGCCCAGCTCTCAGGCAATCCTTGGATCAGGGCCCAGCTCTCTGGCTAAGAAGGCCTCAAGCCTAGCTCCAAGGCACCAAAGACCTGAGCCCAGCTCTCAGGCAATCCTTGGACCGAGGCCCAGCTCTCCAGCCAAGAAGGCCTTGAGCCTAGCTCCAAGGCATTCGAGCCCTGAGAACCTCCTCTCTGATCTCCCCACTCATCTTTAAAAAAAAAAAAAGAAAAGAGAAGAAATAAGAAGAATGAAAAGAGAGAGAGGGGAAGGAAAGAAAGAGAATAAGAGGGAAAAGTCAGGCAATGAACAAGTCATAATAAAGCTTTCATTTCATTAACAGAAGTTAATTACAGACACCATCCTTCGGGTCCCCAACATGCCAGGTGACCCCAACTGAGTACAAAAAGAAAACAAAAAGAAAGCTACTCTACCCTAGCTGAACCCCCGGCTGGGTCGTGAGGTTGAGAGGCCCCATTCGTGGGAACCTCCGGCTTAACGGCTCCAGCTTCGGGTGGTCCGGTTTTGGCCTCGGATGGCGGTGAAGGCTCGGAGATCGTAGCTTCCTCAGCGGCTGTCTCCTGGCCAGGTTCCATGTCCGAGGCCAAGGGATACCTGAGGTGATGGCGGTCCTTATCAGAAATGCACACCTCAACACAACCGTGCAGGTACCATAAAGCCTTTGAAGAAGGAGTCCGACACCGTTTGATAGATCTCGGCGATGAACTCCTCGGAGGCCTTGTACCTGGCGACGGTGATGGGGAATTAATATGCATGCAATTTTTTTTGTATGTTTTATATATGGGGTTGAGTGATTAATTCCCGAATTTCAGACTAAAATAAGTTGTAGGGAATTTTATATGAATTTTAGAAGATCAACATGCAGATTAGGACCTAGAAAAGTAGAAAAGAAGGATCGCCGGGGCTGAGAAGCCTCGATTAGGGCAAGTTCTCCTACAATAAAACTACTGGAGGTAGAGGGGGTGTACCTAACAACGTCTGTGAAGATCGCAGCAAAGGGTCTCTCGTTCCTCGACGGATGCGGCCTGAAAAATCAAGCCAAAGACCCGCGGATACCCGGCTTTCTGCTCGGTGATCCGATTGAGGCTTGGCTGGAGTCGTTGGATTCGTAGGAACTCGGGGACCTGTAAACGACCTGTCAGGGGTTAGAAAATTCATAAAAGAACAAGAAAACAAAGGAAAAACAGCAAGGGAAGGCCTCTTTTGGAGTGGGCATCCAGGGATCTGAGATGCTTGTTGGTAGCAGGAAGATGATTGCAGCACTGGGAAGAAAAACTCTCGCAAACCCCTTTATGCACATAGCAGGGTATCACACAACTCAATAGAAGAACTCAAGGTTTTCATTCATCAAAAATTCTCCCTTCATACAAGAGGCTAGGGTCCCTTAAATAGACCCTTAACCTTGGGCTCCAAGTAAGGGCACATTAGTCTTTATATGAGAATCCTTTTCTCTCTCAAACCCTAGCTAGAAAATAAGGAAACATTAGGTAGAAAAAATTCCTAAATTTCTCTTGACTTGGCCAACACTCCAAGGACACCTAGGGGGGCGTGTTGGACTTCTAAGAGCAGCAAGGGGCCGGCCCAAAGGGGCCTGGGTGCATGGGTTTGGGCCTCTGGAAGCTGGGGTGGCCTGGTAGCCAGGTAGCAGGAATATTTCCTGGTATCTTGCTTCTTAGGGGCTTGGGCTTGGCGCCTGGGCTCGATTTCTTTGGGCTAGGATGCAGATGGACCTCTAAAATCATGGATGCCTTGGTCTATGAATATATTTTGGCATCTGGAAGGAAATCTGGGCATCTGGAGGGCATCTGCAAGGAATCAGGATTTCTGATTTTCCTCCTGGGGTCTTCAAATCTTCCAGCTGGGTTGGACTTGGGCTAAACTTCCATGTCTTCAATCTGGTTGGACTTGGTCTTTACTTGTATGATGTGGTCTTGAGTCTTCGGTATGCTTGGATAGGACTCAAAAAAAAAAAAAAATAGCTCAACATGAGCTGACCAGCATTGGACTGAACTAGCTCAACATGAGCTGACTAGTGCAGAACTGAAATAACAACTCAAAAAACTCAAATAACAACTAAAATGGACTCAGATGAGCTAAGCCCTTATTACAGATGGACTCATAAATTATTGATCAATTTACAGAGGATTGAAAAGCCTCTGTCTTATTCTGGTGCCTCAGGTGTCCCCACCAGACGGCCTCCTCAGCATCCTTTCTAGCCTTCATGGCCTCCTTCCTCGCCTCAGCAGCCTCCATCCTGGATGCCTCCATTGACTTGACCGCCACCTCTGCCGCCCCCTCAGCCGCGACCAACCTCTCTCCCTGCCGCCAGCTCGGCCTGGGCAGATTGGGCGGCCTCCTTGTGCCGATCAGCCTCGGCACTATACCACCCCAGCTTCTTCTCAATGAGGGAGAGCTCATCAGTGCTCTTCCTCAAGCGGCTCTGCTCTAGGTCAAGGTGTTTAAGGAGCTTCTTCGCTCGTCCCTCAGAGTTGGCGAGCTGCTTCTCCAGGTCCTTGACCTTCTGCTCGAGCGCACCACTAGACCCGGCCTTCTCCTTCAGGTCGGCCTTCAATGACTCGATCTCGACCGCTTGCTGCTATTCAATGCGCTCCCAGTTTTGACAACAGCCCTTGATGAAGGGAGCCTCGGCACCGATCTGCATCATGGAAAAAGGTCAGCCAAAAAAAAAAGGAAAAAAAAAGAAAGAAAAATGGGATCACTCACCGAGTAAAGCTGGGGGAAGATGGCACTGAGGACGTCGTTCAGCCACAGCCCGACCATCTCCTGCCGGTCGAATGTCTGGATTGAAAAATCCATCATGCGCTCGGCCAGTGCAGGGCTCCAGAGGAAAGAGCTCTCTGGCCCCATCTTGAAAGGGAGTCGACGTCGCGCCTCCTCCCTCCAACTCTCTCCTGGAGTAGGCGGCCTTGTCCCACTAGCCGCAGGGCCCCCGGGGATAGGCTGAGGAACTGGTACCCGTGCAGGCGGTGCCTCAGTCGCAACCTCAGTCCCGGCTCGAACCTCCTCATCCCCGATCTCGATCACAGATGGACTCAGAGGACTGGGGGATGCAGCGGCAGCAGCGCGGCCCTTGCCCGGGCTACTACCTTGGGCTCCGCGGTGGGGGCCGTGGTGCGGACACCAAAGGCACTAGAATAAGGCAGAGGCTTCTCAACCCTCTGTGGATCACTTAATTGATATTTGAGTCCACTGTAATAAAGCTTAGTCCAGCTGAGTTGTTTTTATTTGAGTCCTGTAATTAGTCAGCACATGTTGAGCTAGTTCAGTTCAGTATTAGTCAGCTCATGTCGAGCTATTTTTATTTTTTTGAGTCCTGTCCAAGCATATTGAAGACTCAAGACCACATCATATAAGTGAATACCAAGTCTAACTTGATTGAAGACATGGAAGTTGAGCCCAAGTCCAACCCAGCTTGAAGATTTGAAGATCCCAGGAGGAAAATTCAGAAAAACCTGATTCCTTGCAGATGCCCTCCAGATGCCCAGATTTCCTTCCAGATGCCAGAATATATTCATAGACCAGGGCATCCTTGATTCCAGAGGTCCACTTGCATCCTAGCCCAAAGAAATCAAGCCCAGGCGCCAAGCCCAAGCCCCTAAGAAGCAAGATACTAAGGAATATTCCTGCTACCTGGCTACCAGGCCACCCCAGCTTCCAGAGGCCCAAACCCATGCTCCCGAGCCCCTTTGGGCCAGCCTCTTGCTGCTCTTAGAAGCCTAACATGCCCCCTAGGCATCCTTGGAGTGTTGGCCAAGTCAAGAGAACTTTTAGAGATTTTTCTACCTAATGTTTCCTTATTTTCTAGCTAGGGTTTGAGAGGGAAAATGATTCTTACGTAAAGACTAATGTGCCCTTACTTGGAGCCCAAGGTTAAGGGTCTATTTAAAGGACCCTAGCCTCTAGTATGAAGCTAGATTTTGATATATGAAATAAACCTTGAGTTCTTCTATTACTTTGAGTGTTACCCTGCTGTGTGCATAAAGGGGTTTGAGAGTTTTCTTCTTCCCGGTGTTGCAACGATCTTCCTGCCGCCAGCCAACCTTCCAGAACCCTGGCCGCCCACTTCAAAAGACACCTTTTCTTTGCTGTTTTCCTTTATTTTCTTGATCTCCTTTGAGTTTTCTAACCCCTGATAGGTTGTTTGTAGGTCCTCGAGTTCCTACGAATCCAACGACTCCAGCCAAGCCTCAATCGGACCACCGAGCAGAAAGCCGGGTATCCGCGGGTCTTTGACTCAGTTTTCCAGGCCGCAACCATCAAGGAACGAGAGATCCCTTCGCTGCGATCTTCACCGGGCGCTTTAGACGTTATCAGGTACACCCCCTCTACCTCCAGTAATTATATTGTAGGAGAACTTGCCCTAACCGAGGCTTCTCAGCCCCGGCGATCCTTCTTTAGTACTTTTCTAGGTTCTAATCTGCATGCTTGGCTTCAAAAATTCATACAAAATTTTCTACAACTAATTTTGATCTGAAATTCGGGAATTAATCACCTAACCCCACATATAAAACATACAAAAAGAATTGCATGCATATTAGTCCCGCATCAGGCCGCCCCCTGACGACCGAGCCGCTTTGGGATCTCTTGGGTCGCCCGCTGGACTGGCCCCGGTGCTGCAGATACCGCCCTCTCCATTGGTGCAGGGACAGCTCGGGTCGCCCCTGAACTTTGACCGATCGGAGCAGCAGAACTCGGGTCGGTCATCGTGGCGGGAGTGGTCGCGGATGCGCTCTCGCCCCTAGCTCGCCTCGACCAGCCTGGTTGGCGGCCTCTTCCGAGTGATCACCAGAAGGTCACTCTCCGTGAAGATCATACCTGCATGCAAGCCGTATAACAGTCAAGATTCACCGAAAATAATGCTAGGAGCACAAGCAAAAAAGGAGAAGAAATGTTCAGGTCGAACTTACCCAACCAATTCGTTGGGTCGACCCCGGCATCAGAGAGGTTCTGCTCTGATAACATAACCTCGAGAGGAGGGACTTGGGCGGTGCGGAGCTACTCGTAATCATCCCGGTCAATCGCATCGACCAAGGAGTTCCGGTTGGGGAACTAATCTGGGTCACTCCAGGCCCAATTAACTCCCTCAACCGTGGCAAAGAAGAACTTACTCTTCCATCCCTTGACGGAAGAAGGGAGCTCAAACTTAATGCCCTTTGGGCGGGAAGACAAGGACCACCACCCATCCTCAGTTGGGTAGCATTTCAGGGCAAAGAAAGCCCTGAACAAAGAGAAGCGGGCAACGAACTCGTGCAGGTGACAAAGTATAACAAAGGAAAAAATGACCCTAATGGCATTTGGTACTAACTGAGCCGGGACCAAACGATAATTATTCAGGACGAACATGAAGAATGGGTGGAAGGGAAAGCGAAGACCCCCAGAAAAGGTCTCCTCATAGAAAGCTTTGCGGCCCGGGCCACTGGAAGTGACCCGTTCCCCCGGGCGAGGGATCAAAAGCTGGACAGAATGCGGGATGCCATAGACATCCTGAATGGTCCCTAGCTCCTCGGCGGTGATCGTTGAGGCGATCCCGCCAGGACCTGTGGACCGGACGGACTCAGGAGCAGGTATAGAAGAAGGAGGGAGAGAAGGACCTGACCCTGGTTCCCTGATGAGCATCGGACCGGGAGCACGCCTCCTACTGAACTCAAAGCGAGTCGCATCCTCCTCCTCATCGGAGAAAGAAGGAGACGCCGGTCTTCGCTCGGAAGGACCGACTTTGCCCTGATCAGTGGAGGGGTGGAAGCCCGAGCCAAAGCGGGACATCCTCAAGAACGAGAGAAGCAAAGGACTTGAGGTAGAGGACGAAAGAGCGGACTCGACTCGAAGGAGACCCTAGACCCGGAGGAGGAACCCTACTCTGATGAAGGGGGAAGAAAGAGGGGACTAACCTGGTTCCTTAGAAGATCTGAGGCAACCAGGAGGAAGAAGAAGATTCGGATATTGCAGCGGGCGCAAAGAATTCAAAAGAGCAGATGTTTTGGGTAAAAATCTCTTTTCATTTTGAAGTAACCCGGCGCATCCGTACCGTTATGACCCCTCCACCAACGGATTCATGCCACGTGCTGCCCATCAATGAAAAGGACATCCCGGTCGCTCTGAATTCTGTGCCAATATTAACTGCTCCTCGGACGTGACCACGTGGCACCCCCGCATTGGCATGCAAGACCATCTCATAGAGCGCTAGAAATCATGGCCATCATTACGCCAAATCTCCGTCTTTCCATGTCAGCATCATAATTACTCCCTTTGAGCCGAGAGCCGCGCACTAACGAGCCTCGGGAGTGGGGGACAAATGATGTGGCAAGATCGCTGACATGGGGGAGCTGACAAGCGCTACGTCAAAAGAAGTCGTCGTGTCGGATGCCATGTCAATTCTCCTGCTCGGACCCCTTCACTGAGCTGAGCTCCCACAGGACAATGAGCCGAGCTTCATCCTTCGCTAGGTCAGCCCCACGAGCTCGGGATGTCTAGGCTAGAGCTGCACTCTACCCTCCAAAGCGAGACCCTCAGATATCGTGCCCTGTGGTCGGAGTCGAGCTCAGCCCTCCTCCACCACGAGGAGCCTCTTCGAGGCCGAGCCCTCTGGACCGGGCTCGTACTCTACCCTCCAGAGCGAGACCCTCAGAGATTGTGCCCCGTGGTCAGAGTCGAGCTCAGCCCTCCTCCGCCACGTGGAGCCTCTTCGAGGATGAGCCCTCTGGACTGGGCCCGCACTCTGCCCTCCAGAGTGAGACCCTCGAAAATCGTGCCCTATGGTCAGAGTCAAGCTCAGCCCTCCTCCGCCACGTGGAGCCTCTTCGAGATCGAGCCCTCTGGACCAGGCCCGCACTTTGCCCTCTAGAGCGAGACCCTCGGAGATCGTGCCCTATGGTTGGAGTCGAGCTCAGCCCTCCTCCACCATGTGGAGCCTCTTCAAGGTCGAGCCCTCTGGACCGGGCCCGCACTCTGTCCTCCTCCACCGAGACGACCCCGCAAGCTCGGGGCATCTAGGTCAGAGCGAGTCCTGCCATTCTAGCTAAGCCCTAGCTCAGACGTGAGCACCACCATCCCAAGACACTGGCAAGCCGCCCGGGGACTGCACTGGGACACCTACTAGACCACACTGATCGCCTACAGTCGTTGGTTACACCAGAAAGGGAAGAGACCCATTGATCGAGGTGCCATGCTCCTCACCAACCGCTTGAACCACCTAAAAGAGGAAGTCAACCAGGAGATTCGAATCCCAGGGACGACGGCCCACCAATCGAAGTACTGCCAAGTTTTCCAGAATGAGACGACCAGGGAGAATGTCAGAGCACATGACAGCTACCCTTATCACGAATCGGGAAAGGCTCCTCGGGACATCACCGCACATACCTGACAGCCCGATGGAGATCCCAAGATGGATGCCCAATGGTAACCCAGCCTACAAAGCTCGGAGGAAACATCCCCAATAAACATAAGCCATACCATAAAAAAAATACAAGGGTAAGCTCAACCAGAGAGCACAGCACCACAAGAAAAACTCAAGCAAGGGCGGGTGGAAGAGCCACATAGAGACTCCCTCTAGCCAGGCCACTCTTCCCCCGACACACTTGCATCCCTCTCTCATACTACTCACTCATCCTGTGGAGTCCATCAAGAGGGGCTCGACTAGGAGGATCTGTTTTCCTGGGTCGTCACTGACTTGATCATTGGAGTGCCCTCGCCGGAAATCCCGGCCGGAGTCACTCATCCCTGTTTTGCAGGTCCAGGACCATCGGACGGTGAGACAGCGAAGGAGGCACTTTCTGACACCGACAGTAGCTATAGGCCACGGCGATCCTGGTGGCAAAACAAGGCATGATGGAAGAGATGGAATCTCTCAAGAGGAATGAGACATGACAACTAGTGGATCTACCTAGAGATGCTCATGCTATTGGCTCCAAATGGATGTTCACTAATAAATCATTACCTTCAGAGCAAGGTGGAGTAAGATACAAGGCAAGATTGGTAGCAAAAGGATACTCATAAAGGAAAGTAGTTGACTATCCAGAAGTGTTTTCTCCTATTGTATGCCATACTTTAATTTGGATGTTGTTGTCTTTGGTGGCAAAACATAATTTAGAATTGGAGCAGATGGATGTGAAGACAGCCTTTCTACATGGAAGACTGGAAGAAAAAATCTATATGAAGCAACCTGATAGCTTCATTGAGATTGGATAGGAGAACAAGGTATGTCTACTTCAAAGGTCATTGTATGGATTGAAACAATCACCTCGTCAGTGGTATCATAGATTTGATACATTTATCTTGAGCCTTGGATTTCTTAGATGTGAACATGATCATTGTATCTATGTGAAGGATGTGGATACTATGGATGCTCTGTATTTACTTCTGTATGTGGATGATATGTTGATAGCCAGCAGAAGTATGATAGCTGTGAAAGGGCTGAAGAGAGCATTATCTCAGGAATTTGAGATGAAGAACTTAGAATTAGCTCAGAAAATCCTTGGAATGGAGATTTGTAGAGATGGGTGCAAAGGAATACTCAATTTGTCACAAGGTGGGTACATTAAAACGGTACTCAAGAGGTTTGGGATGGATAAGGCCAAACCTGTGGAAACACCATTACCAGGACATTTTTCTCTCAAAAAAACAATGCCCCCAGTCAGAGAAGGAGAAAGAGTACATGTAAATAGTTCCATATACCAATGCAGTGGGTAGTTTGATGTATGCTATGGTTTGTTGCAGGCTGGACATAGCATATGCTGTAAGCCAGGTGAGTAGGTACATGGCTAATCCTGGGAAAGAACATTGGAAGGCATTGAAGTAGATTTTGAGATATCTGCAAGGGACTCAAAGACATGGACTGGTATTTGGTGGGCAGCTTGAAGAACATGAATGGAACTCCATAGAATCATGTGAGGATTCAGGTCCTTTAGAAGGGTTTGTTGATGCAAGCTATGCAGATGATCTTGATACAAGGTCTACAACAAGTTATCTCTTCTGCATGTATGGTGGATCGATTTCTTGGAGATCAACCTTTCAACCTATTACTGCTTTGTCTACAACAAAAGCTGAGTATATAGGGATTACTGAAGCTGCAAAGGAAGCACTATGGCTGAGAAGGCTAGTGTCTGAAATGGGGGTGAAACAGTGTATGGTGGTCCTGCACAGTGATAGCTAGAGTGCCATACACTTGACACAGAATCCAGTCTATCATGTTAGGACCAAGCATATAGATGTGAGGTACCACAGAGTCAGGAAGCTGGTGGAGGAAGGAGAAGTGGCACTTGTAAAGGTCCATACAACGGAAAACCAGGCAAATGCACTTACGAAGGCTCTACCAAGGGATAGCTTCCACTCTTGTATGTGGTTAATGGGTTTGAGGAGTCTGGCATATGTAGCCTTGAAGCACCAAGGTGAAGATTGTTGAGTCTCAGGTGGTGCATTCATGGCTAGTCGGGTCAATGTACATATGTTGATCTGGTCTATCATGGTTTTTCATGATGTGTCTAGGGCTAGGGTTGAGTCCGGTATGAGTCCTAGGTGTTTAGGCTCAGTTTTGGTCTTTCTGGGTCTTTGAGTCAGCTCTTCTGTTGTAAGAGTCGACTTTGTTGGTTGGCACTTCTCAAAATAGGTGATTGTGGACTGGACGGGTCAGCTAGGATGGATTCGGGTTGGCTTGGATGCACAGTCAGGAAACCTGTTGTCTGGACGAGTTGGCTTGGATGGATTAGAGTCGGCTCGGATGCAAGGCCTAGTCGACTCTAATATCTCGGGTCGGCTCGTATGACCGGTGAATTATTTTTTGAAAGGTGCCAGCTAGGGGAGTTTTTGGGATCTCGGGCACATGTGACCGAGGTATATATATATTGTATTCTCGTAAGAGGATGTATGTGGTATAACGAACTTCTTGGAAGTGGAAATCCCTTTCTCCCGTGAAAATTTCTCTGTTTTATTTCTTCTCTCTTCTCCTGTTCTTGGTATTCTTGATCTTCATAGACCTGAATCCTACCATGATCTTCAATGGAGATTACTGGCCGATGGTCATCCACAACCTGGTGATACGCTTCCGCGATTGCTTTGTTGATCTAGGCGTTCGTTCTTGATCGGGAACAAGGCTATTCTTGAGGATTTGGTTTGTCAAATCTGGTTGGATTTGTAGCAGAATTCTCAATAATTGTAAGTTGAAGGAGTTCAGACTACTATAAAGTTGATGGGGAGTTTTTTCTATCGAGGTTCGGTACCGATGAAAATGGGCAGCATTATTTCACCCTCGACATCAACCTGATTGCCTCCGAACCCAGTCAGCGGCATAGGGGACCTCTGTAGCTTGTTTTTAGGCAAACATATTCGGGAGAACGTATCGTAAAGTAAGACGTCGGTAGAGATTCCATTATCAATCAAAATGTGTCTTACATCATTGTTGGCCACAATGTCCAAAATTATAACTAGGTCATCATGTGGGAGCTGAACCCCCACAAGGTCGTCAACAGAGAAAAGTATGGAATTATTATCCTTGAGCCATTTCGGAACATCATCTTCGGCTCTCCTTCAGTTGGTTTGCCGGTGCAGCATTCCCACCCTTCCGTTTGTGGATCTCTAATTAGATAATTCAGCTTCTTCATGGGCCCTCTGAGGGGCCATGGCCTCAGGTCGAGATTTTGAGCGACCTACGTATCTCTCCAAATAATCTCTCTTGATCAGGTCTTCAATGGCATCCTTGAGTTGGATGCAGTCTTCGGTGTTGTGGCCGTGATCCCGGTGGAATCTATAATATTTGTTCCTGTTCCTTGCAAAAGAGGATGCTTTCATGGGGTATGACCGTTGGAGATAGCTTTCTTTTTCTATCTCCATCAAGATCCTCTCCCTAGGGAGATTGAGGGGGGTGTAGGAGTCAAATTTTCTGCCCGGTGTTCTGGACTTGGGACTTCTTCGTCGGGTAGAGTTGTTGTTGGGGGTGCAGGGGGTTCAGTCCCTTGCTGTTCTTCTTCTTCGGAATAGATTTTCCTTCAGCTAGTCGTCGATTCGCTACTTGCTCTTCAGCATCGGCATTTTCTGAGCTCTTGACAGGAGTTCGTCATAGCTTATTGGAAATCTTTTATCTAGGAAAAAGGTGAGCTTGGATGATCGAAGTTCCTTCTTTAGAGCAGACATGGCTACGTACTCGTTGAGATCCGGGATCTCGAGAGTAATCGAATTGAATCTGGAGATGTAATCTTGAAGGCTCTCTCCTTCATTTTAGTGAAAGAGGAAAAAAGTTTCCGTGTTCCGAGGCATCTTTCGGTAAATCCTGAAATGCAAGATAAACAAGTTTTCCAATTCAGAAAAGGAGTCGATGGTACCGGGCATATGCTCGAATACCACATTCGAGTTGCCTTCTTCAGAGTAGCAGGAAAAGCGAGGCAGTGCAATGCATCGGAGGCCCCTTGAATCATCATGTGGGCTTTGAAGCTGCCCAGATGATTAAGCGGGTCGGTGGTCCCATCATAAGGTTCTATTTGAGGGACCATAAAATGCTGAGGGACAGTTTTGGCTATGATGCGAGGAGTGTAGGGGGGCGTGAATCGTAAGCCACGAACTCGCCGTCCTTCTTCTGATCATGAAGCCTCACAACTTGTGATTCAAGGGCCTTAAGCTTTTTCTCATAGTCGAGGCGGGCTTCTTTTGGCACATCCCTTTCGGGAGTATAGTCTTCGGAGGAGAGGGAGAGAGATTGTCTAGATCTCTTTCCCCTCCGCAGGGCATCTGTCGGCTTCGGATGCCGAGAGCTTCGATCTTCGAGAGAAAGCCGATCATGGGGGGAAAGTTTGGTAGACCCAAGATGCTAATCTCGCTTCCCTCGGGATCGATGATTGTGTCTGGAGGTGGCTGGCGGGTGCCCCACCTGAAGGGCTGTATCTTGGAAGTTCTGAACCATAGTTAGAGCATCAACTCGGTTCAGAAGAGCCTCGAACTGCTGCTGTCCCATAATAAGTGTGGGAGGTGGAATATTATTCTCCACCGAGGGATCGTTTCTCTGAGAGGGAGGATGGCCCCTGCTTGTCGAAGCTTTTTGAGTTCTTCCTTTCTCCATCGGGGCCTCTTCTCACTCTCCTTTCTTAAGGAGGGGAGCTACCAGCACATGGTTAGTCTGAGCTATTGCGGACTGTCAATTCCCCTACCTAGTGCGCCAATCTGTTGACGTGGAACCTTCGTCGACCGGGTGGAGCCGTTGGATTGCCGGTTCGCTCTCCTGGATACATGCAAAACAGGTCCCTGATCGGATTTTCTTCGATGGGGGGACACTCCGATGCCTAAGTTAAAGAGAGAGGTTCCAGCAATAGAATGGAGAGTTTTCTGAGGAGGAAGAAGGATGGTGAAAGTATTCTCTTTCCTGGCTTATCTTGAATGTCCCCTTTTACCAGTATTTATAGTTGTCATGCCAGTGTGTAGTTAGGCTCATCCATCTATGGTTAGGATGGGGTTAATTAACTTTACCCCACGTATAACCATAAGTGGTTGCCAATTGATTCTGGCTAGTCTGAAATTGTTGGAATTGGAGATAGTGGCCACGTGGCCACCCCGATATGGTTGCGATTAGGGAAAGTGGCCACGTGGTCGATCGTAACAACCATATCCACGTTCGAAGATTTGAGATCAACCGGAGATTCGCTTCTGGACCTCTTCTTCAGGAGGGACCGGCGTTGAATCGACGAAATGCCTTCAGTTTGTCCTCTCAGGGACAAGCTGAAGATACCTCTGTCATTTGCATCGGAGCTTTTTCCTTCGGAGTAGGTTGTGGAGCGAAGCTGGTGTCGTCTTCGGACCAGTTTTCTTCGGATCGACCTTCTTCGGTCGATGTGCAAGAGACTGGTCAGTAGCCGATCGTGGTGATACTTTTCGGGACCAATGTCTTCGACTAAAATCGAAGACTGACCCTGTGATGTGACCTGATCAGGGTCGTCGCTTTATCTACCCACGTAGCTTCTTCCGGGTGCTCCGATTTAGACATCTGGTTCAGAAAGAATTTGATGAGTGGTTGAATCGATAATTGACCTGTGCTGACATATCACAACAGTCTTAAATTGGGCAAATATGCCATGAGCGGCGTGTCAAAGAGTTTGTCATCTTGCCCTAATCCTTCTCTTAGGGCATCTCTTAATATATTGGGGAAGAAATTGATCGGACTAGAGAGAATTCTTCATCCCTTGTGAATTCTCCTTCGAATTGCCCAGACCTAATGGTTGGGTTACCAGGAATCCTTTCCATCAGCCCGACCTTAAGGATTATATGGCACAAATTTGTTGGCTTATGGCTGTTATCGACCAAACTGATTGGCCGATAACAGAGCACGTGTCTCCCATCGACGGATCCATCATGGAATTTTATGTGTATGTCCCTGAATCAAGGCGTAGAGGGCCGTCAAAGCCCATTCAAAAAAAAAAAAAAAAAGCCCATTATGGAGGGCAGTTGTAATCTCGCACACTTATGAGGCATGCTGTGGGACAGTTGCAACTTGTCGGCTTGTCCAGATAGTTATTGCATGCTTGATATTTATGGCGTGCACGTTCCTTTCAAAAAAAAAAAAAAAAAAAACCTCTATGCCCTCACTCTCCCATATATTTGGTCCGGGTAGACCTCCAGGTATGCTGCTGTATTTATTTTCCTCCTACTCTGCTTAGCTCACACTCTCAATCACCACTATTCCACCAAAGCTTGGCTTGTCTTAAGCATCAGATGATCCCCGTTCGGGGTCAAGTCTGGCAATGTTTGATGTTTCTTTCTTCTGTCTATAGGGTGGATTTCTTGCTCTGAGCTGAGCTACCGGTCTGGGTAGACTAGAAACCGACCAACCGCTGCTTATTAGTTCAGCCAATCCATCCAGTTCATCAGACCGGATTTTGGCACTGGCTGATCGAGTTCAATTAAATCGAATTTTGATGGCAACAACGAGCAGGAGCATTAACACAAGGACCATCATGGGATTGCTATATGATCAACTTTAATTATATTAGAAGTATAGATTAATTATATTTTGAAGAAACTGTAGCTCCCAGCCGTCCAAGCATTTAAATTTATCCTTGCCAAGATTTTGGAAGGTTAGATACCCATCCGGCACGAAGTTCCTTTTTTTTTAAAAAAAAAAAAAAAAAAAAAAAAATCTTGCGTCCGTTTTACTCCTAGGAAATGAAAAAGATCAAATGTTATCCATGAAAATTGTAAAAAAAAATGATATTAAATAATAATTTTAGAAAAAAAAAAAAAAAAATCTGGGCTTCCCAGCTAGTAGTAGTTAGTGCGACCAAACGGCTCATCTTAGGCAATAATCAGAGATCGTGGCCATCGAATGTATACTGTATATCAAATATGAAAACGTCACCCGAGGATGGGGTAGACATGCGCCCCCCCACCCCCCTCTCTCTCTCTCCCCGGTCCAACCAGCTGCGGACCGGAGAAGAGACGACCCTTTCTTCCTTCCTTTCTTTCCTTCTTTAGAGTTGCGGCTTCCCCCCGGTTTTCTACGTCCGCTTCTCATTTGTCGTTATCCTCTTGCCTCCCGCGCCTCACCGCTATTATCGTTATGGCCTCGTGCAAGCCCGCTTATGTCTGTTCCACGTAACCGCGGGCCCCAGCTCATATAAATATCAAGATGCGCCGGGACGAACGGCCATCCACTGGCGCGCCGGTAGCCAGGAACAAACCACGCATTGGCTTCTGCATCGTTGAGTCCGGTGGCGTACATAAACAAATCCAAATAATTTTTATCCGTAGCGATCATTGCCGGTTTTGCACTTCTTCTATCCACTCCAGCCAAACCGAGAAAGAGAGAGGAGAGAAAATCGGCAAACGAAACGGCTGGTAGCCGTCATCATTCCGAAAGAGTTTATTAATTTTCTTTTCTTCTTCCTCCTCTCTTCTCTTGTCTCCAAGTAAGGTAATGGTCCCAAACCCTTTCTTCTTTTTGATAATCATAAGAAAAACCCTTCTCCTGCCCGTCACCGCTTTCTTCCCGTTCCTTGATATGCGTTAGAAGGGCGGCGCTCATGGTGGCGCAGAGGCTTCGTCCGACTGCCACCATCTACGACCATACTGGGACATCGCCACCACCGGCGGAAGGGATGGGGAGCTGCCGCGACCGGCTGATCGACCAGTCGCTCACTGCCCGCTACTCGGATTGGGTCTTGGAGGCGCTCGACGAGCTACCGGACAACTTCTTGATCACCGATCCGGTCATCTCCGGCCACCCGATCGTCTTCGCCAGCCGCGGGTTCCTCTCCATGTCGGCATACGCCCGGGAGGAGGTGGTGGGGCGGAACGGGATGATCTTCCAGGGCCCCGCCACCGACCGGCGGTCGGTGATGGAGATCCGGGAGGCGATCCGGGAGGAGCGGACGCTCCAGATCAGCTTGGTCAACCATCGGAAAGATGGGACGCCGCATTGGATCTTGTTCCACCTGTGCCCTGTGTTCGCGATGGAGGATGGACGGGTGATTCATTTCGTGGCGGTTCAGGTGCCGATTTCGAGGCGGTCGAGATGTTCGAGGTCGGAAGCGAGGGAAATGGTGTTCGGGGCGTGCCGGAACGAGGTGCGTTTGGATGAAGATTGTGGGTGTAATCTTGCGGTGGATTCGTTTCTTGATATGGATAACAGAGGTTCAGTTCCTTGGCCTGACTGAATCGTGTTTGGTTTTGTTTTGGTTACGATAGACTCATATATGTGCTGATTGGTTCTTTAATTGTTGACTATTGTTCTCTTCAAAATCTCTAATTAAATTTTACTGCAAAAAATCCCACCTTTTTTCTTCTTTTTTTCTGAAAAAAATCACCTTGATCCATTTTTGTTTACTTGTTGATCCTAGTGGGTTGGATACGAGTTATTGTTCTTGATTAAACTGGATTTTGATCCTGCAGTTTAGTTCTCAGATCTTATCGCTTCATGATTTTCTAGGTATACTGGTGGGGCTAGCTTCATGCCAGTTTTGCATGGATTTGGTATTATCGTTTAAGAAAATTAACTACAGACTCGCGAACCTCCATCAGAATTAATTAAATTTGGTTTATTCATGCATTGTTCTGACTGATTCACTGTACAAAGAATTTTCTTGACCTCCCTCCCCCTGCACACGCACCCACAGGAAAAAAAAAAAAAGCTCAAATGCATTTTTACTTGTTGATTCTTACAGGTTTGGATGCTGAAGAGTCTTGCAAAGCAAGTGATCGAGAGAAGGAGAAAGCGTCAAATGCTGCTAACAGCATCTTATCAACACTGACTCACTATAGCAAGCTTACAGGCAGAGTGGTCTGCGCAAAGAGATGCAGTTCAACTGGCATTGTGCCTTTCGGTTCATCCCTAAATATATCTCTTGGTAGAATCAAACAGAGCTTTGTATTGTGAGTTTTTATGGATTCCTGTTTCTTTTGCTTTACCATATTAAAAGAAAAATATCCTCAAGATGCATTGCTTGCTGCATTGATACAGATTGTTTTGATTCTTGCAGGACCAATCCACATTTACCTGACATGCCCATTGTTTATGCCAGTGATGAATTCCTAAGTTTGACAGGTTCTTCAGTTCTATATCCTTTTCCTTATATTAATTTGAGTACTTTTAAATTGTAATCATAAAATCGAAGCAAATCTTCTATATGATAATTTGCTGTTGATTATAAAATGCTCAGGTTGTTTCGTTTATTGCTTATGTAACTGATATCTCCATAGGTAATTCAGATACTTACTGCATCATTTTTATGCATATTAAATAGGTTCAATTCAATAACTTCTGTATTATCACCAACCCCTGATTTCATCTTTATACTAATATTGGATCTGTTACTTTCACTTGTTAGTTGAACAGAGAGATGAAGACACATACGTATTTGAATTAGAGCCAAATGGATGAAGGGGACCAATGCTTGTGAGTCTCAATGTCTTCGAAGATTATTAAAGTGCTGGCAATGTTCTATGCTTTAGAATGTTGGATGATGAAGTGATGATTAGATGATGGTAGAACTATTGTGACTAGGGTGAAGACTGAATGCCAAATAAAATTATAGAGAGACAAAGCAACAGCCAACTGACTGAACTATTGCAGCATGTGTACTGAAGAGCTTGGTTGCCTACTGAAGGATTGGGAAAGAGGAGGGAAAGATATGTGATAGTCCGAACAGAAGTTAAGAGAAAGGATTTAAGAAAGCTTGCGGTGATTGCAAATATTGCACTTATCAGTAATAGTTGGTAAAGTTATAATGGTAAAGCTGGCCTCAGTTAGTTGGCAGAAGACTTGATGGAGCAAATGTTGTCCTTAGGACATATCTCCTTATTATTAATGTTTGGTAAAGTTATATTTCTAAACCTGACCTCACATAGTTGGTAGGTTTGATGTTTCTAGTTCTAGTTCCTACATTGGTGAACAATCTTGCTAGTGTCATAGGCATGATCATTTCAAATGGTTGTGATGAGTTTGGCTGGTCTTGTTCTTGGTGCGATCAAGGTCATCTGGAGTCTACAAAAAAAATTAACAATTCATTTCTGTTATGATAAAATACAACAGCTTTACAATCTTAATAGTTAATTTGTATGGTACTTTTTTGAAGGAATGGGAGGCAGAAAACCACCCAGAAAATTTATTAAAATTGAAAGGGAGAATGATTTGTATGGTACTTCACTACTCTTTCATCATATTAAATATGAAAGTGGTTCTTTCATGATTCTAATTCAGTCTGTTTAAATACTTTTGCTAATTTGCTTTTTCATACTATGGTAAGAATCATATGTCATGTGCAACATTTTTTTTTGATATCCTGTAGAATGATAATGCAATGTATTAGTAAAAAAATAAGACTGAAGGACACAAGGCACAAGTATATTACAAGCATAAAGTGTATATCCTGTCAGAAATGGTGACCTAAACAAAGCCATGATTTTGTATGAGATACACTTTTTGAGGTGTTAATTAAGTAATTTATTTTTATTCATGTATATTTTTGGGTGTGATGAATAGCATGTGATATATATTTGGTAATATATACCTAAGCTCCATAGGAACAATGCAAGAGATTTAATCATTTGATTTGTCAACCGAAGAAATAAGACTAGTTCTTTATTCCTTAAATTGCCACTGCTAAGGATGAGGTTGGGATATCTCATTTCTATCGCTGCCGGTGGTAGATGATGACCATAAGATGGTGGTTACCCTTTCTTGGTTGCTAGAGTAGAAAGTTCATATTAACACATGGGTGTGTTACATCACACTGACTAGCTAGCATGAGAACACGTCTAGGGAAAAATCACACTATTGGATGTTGATGCAGTTCTCACAATACGATAGCATTTGCATTTCTCATGACCTGAGAGGTTCATGTGAACTCATGTAGTCACTTTGATGGCCAAACTATATAGACCAAGATAGGAGTCTTTTTACGGTGGTTTATTACATGTATAAGACTTGCATTGGGAATGTATGGGATATCCCACAAAGAATCCACTATCTGAAAGGGAGAACAACAAGGTTAGGGAAATTGGGTTGATCAGACAATAAAATCCAGTGATGCTATTATTAGAATTGTTTTGTGAAATGATTTTACATAATTAAATAAATTAATGTATGATTCTTTACAACTTTTCAAAATATTTTAGAGAAATAGTTTTGTCATGCTTTGAACCTAGTACCGGGATTGGCTACATGATTGGCCGCACAAATCCTAGGTATCATCCTAGAGATCATGGTAGACCTAAGTACACGAGATTCTCATCATTTCTGGAAATTAAATTTAATTAACCAAATATCATTAAAATAATTTAATAGTAACTAAATAATCAACTCGTTCAATTCATGATCACTAAATGATCAATTTGTTCATTACATGGGTATATGAAATAGAACTAACTAAATAATCTAAAAAAATGTTGGAACTCAAATTCCATGCTCGATCCGATCCATGTTACGTATATTATGACTCTAAAATAAAAGAGAAGTGGAGAGTGGGCTTTACAACCCAATAAGAATTTTCGCATACTCTCACTATGATGATAAAATAATTAAAAATTAATATGTAATATCATAAAATACCATGATCATATATAACAACATATGCCATGTGATGCAAAATATGATATCATATAATCATCGTGATCATTATAAATCAAATTTAGTTATCTTAGGGTGCTTTGCTCTAGACTACCATAACCACTTTTCGGACTGTAGCGGGGCATCAATAGTTTCATATTTCTGGTTTATGACGGGACATTAATAGTTTTACATTTTTGGCCTGTGATGGGGCATCAATGTTACTATATTTTCGGTCTATAGCGAGGCATCAACGATACTATATTTCTGGCTTGTAACAGGGCATCAATGTATGGCTAGTCTAGTGTACTACTACTTATCATGCAATCTTAAAATCAGTTCATGCTCGTTAACAAATTTTATATCAAAACACACTCTTTTATCTAATGGGATGCACAAAAATACCAAAATTATCCAACCAAGATCAACAATATATAATTCATATAAAATCACATATACTTAACAGATGAATATATAACAGTTGGCTATCAAATACCAAAAATACTTGATAAATAAGTATATGACATGCTAATATCAAATCACATGAAATAAAATCATCGATGTACGAAATAATTTTTATATAAATATGTGATCGATATCTAGAAATTCTTATCTTGCTAGAGATAAACTAAATATACCCAATATCAGTCCGTACTAGAAACTCGCTTAGCACCCTTCTGCTAAGAAAACTATCTTTCTACGATAATAATTTTTAATATCAATAAATAACTATATAGTAATTATACATCCAAAACCTTCTACCCGAATTTCATCCGTGATCCACCTGCTGATATCCTAACTTCACAAATTCCTTGGAAGTGAACTTTTAGATCTCCCTTAAATATTTATTTATTTATTTATCTTACCATTCTCTTCTCTCTCGTTCCTCTTCTTTCTCCTCTCTCCTCTTTCTCTATCTTCTTTCTCTTCTTTTCTCTTTATTTCTCTCTTCTTCCTTTTTCTTTTCTTTTCTTTTCCTTTTCTTTTCTTTTCTTTTTCCTTTTCTTTTTTTCTTTTCTTTTTTTCTTCTTTTCTTCTCTTCTCTTCTTTTCCTATTAGCCAAATAGAGGACTCCTGCATTCCCATTCCCCTGTTCGTTCTCTAATGCACGGATCCTTCGCCGCTCAGAAGAGAGTGGCCGGGACCATGCTCCATGGTGGCGCGGCCTTCGGTGGTCGGCGGTCAAGAGTCTGGCCTCCAAGGAGGAAAAAAAGAACGGAATCCCCCTTATCCGGCTTCCTTGCGGCGATCGGCTATGGTGGCGGTGGAAACCGGTAAGTGCTCTTTGATTCCTCGGCTTTGGTGGGTTTTGTGAGAGGGGTGTTCAAGGATTTAAAAAGGATGGAAGGGAGGATTTTGACTCCCTCCTGGCTCTCTCTCTCTCTCTTTGAATCCCAGTAGGAGTGAATCGGAAAAGAAGACTCCCTCTAATTCCAAATGGGGAGCTCTCCCCTGTTCCGACGGATATTACGAGTTTCTCCATTTCTAATTGTTTGCCTTCCGTGATGGATGCATCTCTTGTTATGGGTTGATAGGATTATATTATTCCTGAGAACCGACTAGATTATTGATTGTAGTGGAGTGACATGGTTGTAGACAGTTATGCTACCGCATAGAGGGATATATCTCATGATGTTCCAATTTTAAGGGTTATGCTATAATACTCTTTTCCCACATCACTTGCAGTTGTAGGTGTAAGTGTTGCATAGGATGCGATGAAACCAATTAGGTCAAATGTTGATCAATCATACACCTATTGCCTTTACCCTTATATTTTGCATTTGACTCCGCTTATTCTGGATTCTTTGCATGCACCTAGATGGGATACTGGAGCATGTGCATAGGTCTGGACAGATTTTTATTGTCTACTGGAGATTTTAGAGAGCTTCTGAAGGAGTTTGTTTGGCCTACCGGATGGTGAGAGGTGAACGTTGGGCTGCGTATATGATATGGGTCTAATATATTTGAGTTTCTTGGCTCTGTACATACATGATTCTGGACCAAGGAACTAAGAGACTTGGCAAGGGAGGATCTTATCTGCTGATAAGTTCTTCTGGTGCCCAAACTGGGCCTTGGATTCTGTTGGAGCAGGAGAACAAAAGCAGCAGAATATTGTTCTGTGCCATGCAAATTTTGTAGATTTGATGATGATAACCTGTTGGGAGATGGATATTTGGTCATGTCTTCTTCATTGTTCAGTAGCAGTTGACATTTAATTGAGGGCTTTATTCACAGAGATGTCAGTGGTTAATGATTCAAATCGATTAACTATTGTATAGCGGATAGGACTGGAACACGCTCTAAGGGTGGGTAGGACCCCATTTATGAAATCAAAAGGTGGTGGATTAACATGGTGAAGTTTCTTGAGCTTGACTTATATCATTAGAACTTAAGTGCATTCCTTTTCAATTTTATTATATTAAATTTAACTAAGGAATATCGTTGGCATGCGTTTATCAACTTTTGTAATCAAACATTTGATTCATATATTGTGAATGTCACACTATAAAATGAATGTGATGCAGAGTTGCAATGACATTCTTTAACCAAGTAGTTAGTTTTCCTCTTCCAGGTTATTCTAGACATGAAGTCTTGGGATGTAACTGTAGATTCCTAAACGGACCTCACACAGATGCTGGGGTTCTACAACAGGTGGATACTAAATAATCATCACTCCCATGTTGGACCCTGCCTTAACGGAACTGGAATATGTATTCATCTCTAAGATGATATAGCGAAATTTCTGATGCCCTTTATTTGGTTTTATAGATAACGGACTGCATTCGAGCAGAGCAAGCTTGTTCAGTGCATCTTTTGAACTATAGGTGAATATTTTTCTTTTAAAACATAGTCTCTCTCAAGGAGTTTCAGGATTTCTGGTCATGTGTCTAAGGGAACTGTTGTTCTTGCATTTTCCAATTAATCTAAAATTTCAGGAAAGATGGAAGCTCATTCTGGAATCTTCTTCACATTTCTCCTGTACGGGATGCATCTGGCAAGGTTTGGTTATAACCTTATGCAAGTTGATTACGAAGTTTACCATTCCTTGCATACTCTCATTGAAAGGGAAACCGGAGAACTCCATCAGTCCATATGACATGCATTTCAATATTGGGGGGCTCAATTAAGAAATGTTAGGATGTGTGTGTCATATTTCTGTTGGCCCATGATCATATTCTTGGGTCATGTCTGCTGTCTTGATGTGTTGCCATCAGAGTTCCATCGAGAACCACTTCTGTGCTAGTTTTCCATGAATTGACCACTCTTGGCTGGTCATATATCTTATGAATTACTACCTTACTGGAGAAATGCTTTAATGTGATAAACTTGATTAAACAATGAACTATGAGGGTATAAGAAAAATAAACATCTGCCTCTCAAATGCTGTATGTTGTCTTTGCAGCTTGCATTCTATGTTGAGGTTCAGATGGATGAGAATTCGAAGAGTGATGAACATGGACTGAGCCCACGGATGAGGCAACTTGGTGTGGTGGGACAAGTGAAGGTTGCCGTGAGGAGCTCACGTGCTGGTCCTTCGAGGACATCACAATAGGGTACTTTAGTTTTCACAATACCATATAGCATATGTTTATTGGCTGTGTAATTAGTAAGTACTTTAGTTTTCACAATACCAGGCAGTTTTCATTAGCCCGTAATTAGTTTTGTTTATGTCTTTTACTTTTTTTTATTAAAAAAAATTGGTTTTTTGTGTGTATCAATGGGAAGTTGAAGGCCACCCATTTTCAGTATCTTAGAGTACTTGGCTTGATTTAAATCAAGAAATAAAGATACACGAATTAGAGCTGAAAAGTCGAGAGCATGGGAGTATGCTGTTTTTGATGCGCTTTTGGTCTTTATTCAAATGGTTTCTGTTTAACTGGTCTGCACCACAGAATTGGATAGGTTCTGCTGCTTTTGGTACGACGAAGATGGCTAGGCTCACAAGTTACAATGCAACTGACCGAAATGAGTTGACGTGCTGTAAGGGGAACCTAGCCTTTGATACTCCGCGGTTAGATCAGGAACCAAACTCAAAACATATGTTAAAAGATTATGTTAGAAAGACCCCGTGGGTGGACAATTGGCGGATATTGGAAAATTTCAGGCACTGTCCGGATTAGTACTTATATGTAGCAGATAATAGCAGAAGCAACATGGAAATATATAGCCTAACAATCTATTCTTCGGATTTATTATTATGGAGATACAGAGAATGGGTGTAAGAAAAAAAAGAAAAATCGAATTCATTATCATGCAACAATGGAGATATAGAGAATATATGTAGGAAAAAAAGAGAGAGATTGCTTTTATTAATTTTTTTGTAGAAGAATCCTTGATACAATTAAAATATAATCTCATGCATGGACAATATCTCAACACAGATGTCCTTTTTAAAAGTTTCGTGATGTACCCTCACGGTTCAAGAAGCATCCACGGTCCAAGAATTCCAAGAAGTTATCTGCAGGGACTCCCTCATGCGCTCCCTTCTCTCTTGGAACAGACTCTTCAAAGCCTTCCATATCCCATGGGCATCACGCCCAAGAGGGGCTCACACCCCCTCTCTCACGGTTTCTCACTTCATCGTGAAACTCCAAACCGTACATCCAACTTCTTAATATAGCACATGGGATGGGACGGTTTCTTGATTGGTTGGGCTGCATCACATAGGCTTCAACCACTTCTTGGATGGTTACAACTCCTCACATGGTTGGGCTAGGATTTCTTGATCTTCTTAGTCTTCTTGGTCCAATAACAAATTGATTATGACTCCTCACATGGTTAGGTTCTCAATTGATTACAACCAACCAATTCGGTTAGGATCCTGGATGGTTGGGCCAACCAATCAACTAACCACCTAACCCATTTAAGCTAACCTCTTAACCAACCTAACAAACATGGACCAAAATCCCATAATCCATAAATTGGGTTATGTTACAATCTCTCAAAAAAACTCTCCCATAAGAAATCAATGTATCCTGGGTCAATTCCCTTTAACCCAATATGAGACAACACTGAAACTTAGAGTATCCCTGGAACACCTCCAGGACCCGCTTGGGACACGTCCCCAAGCCCTAGGGATTGCCTCCAGCATCCCTGCAATGGTTTCTTAAGTATCTCTAAAGCTTGAGAGCACCATGCAAATCTTTACAATATCTACCTTGATGCCCCCAAGCTCTGGCAAACCTGGCAATGTCCTCGATGCACAACCCTGCTGTAACTGCATGTCTTAACAGCACCGTGCGGATATCCTCGCCTCCGCCAATACTTTTCAGCTGCTGAATTCACTTGGAGGCCTTTTGGATGACCGCCTTCATAGCTGAAAACCTCGCTTGTATCCTGACACCATATATTATAATATTCCTTCTGCATGGCAGTTGCATCAGTCTATTTTTGGACTTCCATGGAGAGAACCCAGCGAACCTAAACTGGCACTCGTAGTAATTGGAGCTCTACCTGACACAATCTTCTCAAAGCCATGCCAATCTCCATACACTCTACTATACCTGGCTAAGTGCACCCCTGGTGCTCGTGCTAGGATATGGTCCTCCCCGCACCTCCCGCTCTAAACTTGTGTTGAAACCTGCTCCACTCGTGAAGCCACCTCTCACCTGGTGCTCCATCCGAAACTGAAGTCCACCTGATGCCATAGAAAGAAATTTCGAGATCAGCAACTCAATGCTGCCCTGCTGAGCCTGTACCTGAACCTCGTACCCAGTCGCTACCTCCTCGGACCCTCCGCATCATCGCGGATCCCTCCGAGACCATTTCGAATACACTGCAACCCCGCAGGAACCTTCGAAATCCAGGAGCTCATCCCAACTCCTCTAAACCCGGCGACTGAACCCAGCAACCATCTCCACCTAGTTGCTGCATCATGTCCCAACCTGTCTCCCGGCTGCATGATATCCCTATCACTCCCTGAGACCTGTCCACGGGTCTCCCTGAGCTGCCAGCCCCACTAGCTCCAGCCTCTGTTCTTAGGCCAATGCCACCATACCGGGATATTTCGGACTGTTCGATACCCCCGGTGCTCCCTGAGACTGTCTCCTGTCTCCTTAAGCTGCTCCTGGCATCGTCTCTGCTGATGTACTTCGGTGAACCTGAGAAACTTGGACTTTTCCTTTCTCCATTCCTAATATGCTCTGCGTGATCGTCTGCACCCTTCTGCTGTCTCCAGAACTGACATCTTTCTATCGAAGCAAACTCGCCTTCCCAGCTGGAACATCAACCTGTGCTCCATAGCTCCCGAGACTCGTGCTCCACCGCACTCCTTACCTTGAACTAATGTCTTCCTGCTCTGTGCCCGTGACTGTAACACCAACCTGTGCTTCCGCAGCACATCCAGACGGCTGTGCAAACCTAACGCCAATGTCAGATCTCTTATTCATCCACGCGGGATACCACATCCACGTATAACTCCACCTGCCTCGATGCACTCCTTGAATCCTCCTTTTCCACGTTCAAACCAGCGGCTCTAAAATCGCTCTACTTCTGCTCGAACCGTGCTCTGATACCACTTGTTGGAAAATTCCAGGCACTGTCTGGACCAGTGCATATATGCAGTGGATAATCGCAGAAGTAACGTGGAAGGATATAGTTCAACAACCTATTCTTCAGATTCATTATTATGCAACAATGGAGATATAGAGAATAGATGTAGGAGAAAAAAGAGAGATTGCTTTCATTAATTTCTTTGGAGAAGAATCCTTGATACAATCAAGACATAACCCTACGCACGGACAATATCTCAACGTACATGTCCCACCTGTGGACAATACCTCAACACAGATGTCCCTTCTCCAAAGCCCTCCGTGATGTACCCTCATGGTCCAATAAGCATCTACAGTCCAAGAACTCCAAGAAGTTATCTGCACAGACTCCCTCGCGCGCTCTCTTCTCTCTTGGAACCGACTCTCCAAAGCCTTCCATGCCCCATGGGCGTCATGCCCAAGAGGGGCGTTTCTCACTTCACCGTGAGACTCCAAACCGCACACCCCACTTCTTAATATAACACATGGGGCGGTTTCTTGATTAGTTGGGTTGCATCACATGGGCTTCAACCACTTCTTGGGTGGTTACAACTCCTCACATGGTTGGGCAGGACTTCTTAATCTTCTTGGTCTTCTTGATTCAATAACAAACGGATTAGTACTCCTCACATGGTTAGGTTCCCAATTGGTTATAACCAACCAATTCGGTTAGGATCCTGGATGGTTGGGCCAACCAATCAACCAACCACCTAACCAACTAAGCTAACCTCCTAACCAACTTAACAAATATGGACCCAAACCCCATAATCCATAAACCGTTATGTTACAATCTCTCAAAAAAAATTTTCTAAAAAATCAATGTACTCTGGGTTAAGCCACCTTGATCCAACATGAGACAATACTGAAACTTAGAGCATCCCTGGAACACCTCCAGGAAATCACTGGAATACCTCTAGGAAACCCTCGGAATACCTTCAGAACTCGCTTGGGACATGTAACTAAGTTCCAGAAATTATCTCCAATATCCCTACCATGATGTTCCAAATTTCTTTAAAGCTTGAAAGTATCACGTAAATTCCTATAATCTTCGAGCACCTGGCACAATTCAAAATTTTTGGTAGCAGGCTCTTTGTAATGTGTAAACTATGACCATAAAATTAAAAAAAAAAAACCCGAAGTGAGAACAATTTGAGAGGACGAAAGGGTCCCAGCTGTTGTCTGATTACAGGCTAAGAAAAGGAAAGTGCGTTCAATCATGACTTTTTTTTTTTTTTTTTGTGGTTTGAGTGGATGAACAATTCTTTATCTGGGGCTGTGTGAGGTGCAAGTGGACTGACTCGGTACTATTTAGCCGTAGCAAGATTCTTTTGGAGGTCCTTCCGTCACTGCTTAGCAAGAGGAAAGGAGACAAAGCCGAGGATGTCGGCGGCTTACAATGCGGATTTTGGTGTAAATGTTGCGTATTTGCTGAGGCTCC
This sequence comes from Areca catechu, assembly GCA_021397845.1. NCBI lineage: Eukaryota > Viridiplantae > Streptophyta > Magnoliopsida > Arecales > Arecaceae > Areca > Areca catechu. The sequence goes on from CM038042.1 coordinate 185,822,039, forward strand.
GTAGAACTTCGATCAGCAGCAGCTTCGGTTTACTTTAGACGTCGCCGACTGCTTGATGGAACTAGCTACTTGGTTTCGTTACTTGACGTGTTCTAATTTTGTTGCTTAGAATTAACTACCAGTCCCATTGGTCAGGACGGTATGTCAAGCAATCTAAATAGAGATAGGTATATGTGCACAGCTGTCCTATTAATCCAATACTGCTCTGAAGTGAGCGCGTGTCATCATCGTTAAAAGATGGTAGGGTGAGATCTGCTTGTAATAGAAGGCTGACAAAAAAGTCCTGATCATCGTTGCCTTCGTCCAGAGGCAACTACCCCGCTCTATCGTACTGCCAAGTCGAACATCAATACGAGTTTGCACTTTGTGGCGCTAACTCGATTGCCGCCTTCCACACATACACACAACTTTTTTTTTTAAATAAAAAATAAAAAAAATAAAAAAAAAAGGAAAACTCGATCGTTACCAGAAGAGAGAGAATAAATTACATATGTTGTAACGGTGGGAATTGAACCAGGTTTCCTGCAGCTAGCCATGCAAGCAGGAACTTAACCAATTATCGAATCATTCGTGTGTAGAAAGGGTTGACGAGGGACCAAGGGCGGCACGGATCCTACAATCCCGAAATTTCCAGGGATGGCGGAAGTCAGCCTTCCGCTGTCCTGACTGCCCTCTCCACCACACAGCCTCTTCTTCTCTCTAGCCAGGGGATTAGGCATTTGAACCAGGCGGTGGAAACGGATTAATTAATGCCACGATGCTATATAAAATACCAGAATGAAGAATTTTGCCAAATATCCAATATATATTTTTTTTCTTATTACTCACTCTCCTGGCCTCGAGAAATGACCACCCCACAGAAAGGGTGTTGACCTATCTGTACGGGTTTTTTTTAATGCAAGCTTTCAGCCCCTACGGTTACCCAAAAAAGAAAGGAACAAAAAAAAAAAAAAGAAAGCCCGCCCCAGTGAGAGAGGGAGGGGGGATGGGGGAGCTCAGAAGCCTCCGGCAACAAGAGATGCACCGGAGGCATTCCCTTTTGGCGTGAAATAGAGAACGGCTGGGCTGGTGTGGTTGTGCACGCCTTCGTAAGTGGTTATCACATAGCTGGGGTCTTCTCCGTCTCTTTCCACTCTCTTCTTCACCGCGCATCCTTCGGTTGTGCAACGAAAGTAGTTCCTGCTTTCCCGTCATCCATTCACACATGCAGGAGAAATCAAGGAAGTCAGCCAATAGCCACTCTCACCATGAAATTAATTGGTGGCATTTCTTCTGAGTGAAATAATGAAAAGCTCTCTCTTTTACTCGGCAAAATGATGGAAAAAAGTTGTGAAGAGATACGTTATCATGATTAAATCGTTCCCCTAAGAACTTTTCCTTCTGCAAGATAATTGCCGAACTTTCATATAATTACGAGAATCTAGCGATGATTACAATCACAAAAAAAGATTTACATGTCTCTCGTATACAATCGCACGAGCAGTCACTCGCTATACCTTTTATTTGTTTTCAGAGAAAAAAAAAAATATATATATACACGTATATACCTTGGGTTTGGGCTGCTCTTCACTAGCTTCTTCCCGTACTTTCTCCACTTGAAACCATCATCCAGGATATCAATCTCAGACTTCGTTCTGAATGCAACCCTGAAAACTCCCTCCTTCTTCGGTATCTGCATCCCACTCCCATATATCCTGATCATCAAATAAAATCAAAATCAAACTTAGCATCACAACAAAACTTATAAAAATATATATCCACAATATAAACAGCGTAGCAAGAACTAAATTAAGCAAACTAAGAACACGAACACTTGCCTGCTGGTACCACCGCCACTCGCCATCAGAGGAACTGGTCTTTCTCGCAGGCAAACAACGGAGTCCTCGTCAAACAATAAGTAGTCGGAGGCATTCATTTCCATTGGCCGGCCGGAGTGATGACCAAAAGCCATGCTCATGGCCATCGCCCTCCAGTCGCTGCTCTCGGATGGTGGTAAGTAGGCCATATCAATTCTTGCCGTGATGATCACTTCAAGACGTGCAACTTTGTATTTGAACGTCGCCGTAGTAGACCTATTAACATCAGAATAACGCAATATTATCTCTCCTCGTTGTCGTGGATATGCTTGGGTTTGCGACGGCTTCTACCGAGCATCCCTTTTTACCGTGGAATCTTCGAGGCTGCTGCGCTGCAAAAACCTTTCAACATCATACGAGGTGTCCGATTTGATTTGATGGCCGAGCTCCTGGTACTCGTGCATGCTGAGAGGCTTTTTTGCAGCCGTTTGATCTTGTTTGATGATGCCATCTGATGCAAGATGGAGTACGTACGGCCACTTGCATCCGTTCTATGATTGCCATCCATGGTACGTACTAGGCCTGACTGCTATCTTCGGATCTTGCACCAAATACATCGGCATCTTGGTGATCGATGACACGTTCTTAGCGTGAATCAAAGGAGAGCGATAACGAGACAGCGGTCATCTTGCACTGATCGATTCGAACACGTCATGCATGCATATAGCCAGCAAGAATACATTTGTCTTTATTTGATATAAAATTTGCGACGTGATATATACAACCTTTTCTTTTCTTTCAAAGTATAAAACTTAATTTACTTACAAATTAACTACTGATAAAAGATAATCATACAATATTATCATAGGATGATGAAAGAAACTCGGGAATTCTAAATGAGAAAAGCAGCACTTCCGATTCGACAAGTGGTACATGTTCCAAGCTATTCAAAATGAACCGTAAAACTGGTGCTTGCGGAATTCATAGACCTTCACAACCACTAACAATTAGCCAGTAGAGGGTGCATATTGACAAGTAGATATAGTTTAAAAGTATTCATATACCATTTGCTATATACTTACAGAACAACCTCATAAGAAATCTTCTAATAGTGTTAATTGTTAAAACTTGTTGCAAGCTGAGTTTGAGCGTACTTTTCTTCCATTTTCATTAGCGGACGGTGCAGCTAGCATCGACCCAGCAACAGATTAAATATAATAATTAATCATCAAAAAGATGCTAGAACATGGCAATCTATGATATATTGGTAGCCTTATTTAAAACAAAGTTGGATGTATGCAATTCATATATATATATATACATTTGAATTAAGTTTGTGAATTAGATCTTGTTTTTAAATTTTATGGAAATAGCAGCGTAACATATTATATAGCAACATGGTAGCCATTCAATGATGAAGCTAGAAAATAAAGTTACGGAAACTAAAATAATACATATAAAATATAAATTATTTAAAAATTATTTAATTTAAATTCTCAATTTAAGATTTTTTTTTTTACTAGATTGATGGCACCTTCTTCGGTCTATTGATGCGATGATGCCCGATGATGATAGAGGGCTAGTAGGATAATGATGTTGGCTTTCGGCAACTATTAAATTTCTTGCGAGCTGATTATATCATACATGGTATGGAGGAGAGAAGAGTTTGGGTATTTCGTTTATCCTATTATAAAAAATAAAACATGACAGAGGAATGGGATTTGAATGAAACTGTCATTGTTTCTTAACTTTTATTTATCTTATTAAAAAATAAAAATGCCTATGTATAACGGGAGTGGATGGGGTTTGGACAAAAACGGATGAAATAAAATATGTTGTTATGCTTTACAACTTTGTCAATTTCTAATTGTATTTTTTAATTACTTGTTGCATATTAAGGTAAGCTGAGATGCTTGCATGATGCATTACTTTGTTTTTGTTTCAAATAATATAGTATATATATATTTTTTACTTTCTATTTATCTAGATGTACTTTAATATATTTGTTGCCACCAAATTATCCGTGGCTGACATGCGGATTGGACACCTGCAAAAGATCCCGGACCAGATTTCCGGTGGGGACACTTCGACGCTCAAGTGGGTGGTCTAGGCATCAACAGAATGGAGAATTCAAGAATAGCATATATGGAAAAGGGAGTGAATAGAGTAGAGTATCCTTGGAGCGTCCCCTCTTACCCTATTTATAGAGATTGTAAAAACTAAATATAAGTGGTTGTAACTGAATAACCGAATGTGGTTGTAACTGAATAACCGAATATGGTTGTAACCAAATAACAGAATAATCGAAGTGGTTGTAACCGAACAACAGAATAACTGAAGCGGTTGTAATAAAATAACTGAAGCGGTTGGCCTTAGTGGGCCTTAATGGGCCTTTATCAAGACTGGATGAGAGGAATATAATAGTATCTAGCTTGTACTAAGTTATGCATGGCCACCGGCTTCTTGTTCTTTCAAAAAATAAAAATTATAAAAAATTATATAGATGGTACCTACGGAAAGGGGGGTCGGCCCCCTGCCTCTACATAGCTCCGCCATTGTAGCCATTGATGTGAAAACCTCTTAGTAGGAATTGGACACTCTACTCGGAGTAAAATGGGATTTTCAATTATTTGGTTAAAAAGTCAGTGACACATCAAATAGAAAAAAAGTGAGAAATTATTCTTTATTTTTTCTTTCTTTTGCTGAGTAGCAAAAAACCTTTGATTCTTTTTTTTTTTTTTTTTTTTTTGGTACAGAAAACCTTTGATGTTTCTACAATTTTTGGAACCAAAACATACGGTTGAGAAGAGGAACTGGATGTAATTTGATTTACATTAACTGTGTAGCATTCCTCTTTGTATACGATCACACTCATCCTTTGTTAGAACTGCATGTAAAATGATGAATTATTGAAACGGATTGCGAGTTGCGACGCTCTTAGGGGTCCCAGGAAACAGATGGCTAAATGCCTTCAGACATGGACAACCTACCATGCAATCTCATGTTAATCGACACGACATGGAATATCAAGCTATTTGTCTTGTTTGAAAGCAGGGATCGCTACGACCACTTCTACTACTCTTTCTTACATTTAACCTACGTACCATCTCTCTTTGGGAAAAAAGAAAAGAATTGCCACGTGCATGCAATATGATAACTCTAGCTACTTGAGATATAAAGAAAAAGAGTATGGAGATATTTTAGGCTTTTAAAAAAAAAAAAAAAAAAAAAAAAAAAAATCTTAGATGAATTGGAAGGGTCACCCATTCAGGATTTATTAGAAGTGGTGGAAAGGTGCTATGTACTTAGGTGACGTATATCAATCCAAAGCTTCGATTGTCATGATGGAAATGCCTGCGAGATAAAGAGGCCAAATGCATTCAAGAATGGGAAGTAGGTTAACATTGGCTCATGGATGTATATGCTCAGCAGCACATTATTCGATATAAATCAAATGCACTGGTTAATTAGAATTCAAGATAAATATTAATTAAATCAACCAAAAATAATAAAAAAATTAAAAAAATAAATTTATCGAAAAAAAAATATCGAATTAGTTCCACTTCCCTCGTAATTAAAGATGCATCGGCTCTCTTCAAAACACCTCATCTCATTAAAAAGAATTCTTTTCAACTCTCTCTCTCTATAAAATCAAAAACTCTCTTCGTGACCATCTTCTACAAAAATGAAAACATCACTATCCAATTTCAAGTATGATATGGCAAGATCGCTGACATAGAACCCATGTCAGATCCAATCAGACGCCACGTCGGATGAAGCTGTCATGTTAGAATCACTCTCCGGACTCCTTCACCAGGCTGGCTTCCATCGGGTCGAAACGCCATGGCCGAAGTCGAGCTCCGCCTCTTCGGATTGCTTCGCCAGGCTGGCTCCCTTCGGGTCGAGATGCCGTGGCCGAAGTCGAGCTCCACCTCTGCCCGGACTCTTTCGCCAGGCTGGCTCCCTTCGAGTCAAGACGCCGTGACCAAAGTCGAGCTCCGTCTCTGCCCGGACTCCTTCGTCAGGCTGGCTTCCCTCGAGGTCGAGATGTCATGGTCGAAGTCGAGCTCCGTCTCTGCTCAGACTCCTTCGCCAGGCTGGCTCTCCTCGAGGTCAAGACGCCATGGCCGAAGTCGAGCTCCGCCTTCCTGAACTTGTCCCACCTCGGACGAAGAGACCTGCAGTCAAAGGACGTCACCGCTTCTTTGGACGGTGGCGAGCTGCCTAAGGACCACAAAGGGGTGCTCGCTAGGCTGCAATAACTGCCCCAACTACCACTTACACCGGAAGGAAATGGATCCCCCGATCGAGGTGCTGCGCTCCCGGCCGACCGTCTGCGCCATTCGAAAGAGGAAGTCAATCCGGGGAGCGACTGCCCGTCGATCGAGGCTTTGCCATGCTTCCCAAAATGGAGTGACCAGAAGGAATGTCAGAGCACACGGTGTTGTTCCCTATCACGGATGGGGCAAGGCACCTCGTGCATGCATGGCACCGGACATCGCCGCACGCACTTGCAAGTGGGGGGAAGATCCCGAGGTAAGCGGCGTGCAACGACCCTAGCTAAAAGGAGTTCTCCAAGGTTCAAACAAGATAAGTCAAGTCACAAACGAGCAAACACACGGGCAAAAGGGGGCAGCACACATGAGAGCAACCAAGGAGCTAAGTCACCCAGGCTACCGGAGACCCATCAAAAGGGCCTTGACGGACACAGCCATTCAGCTCGAGTCCTCCTCCGCTGCCATTTCCCACGCTCCGCTCTCGACCCACTCGCACTCTCTCATTTCAAAAGTTTCTCCTCCTAGCATGGAGTCCACCTACGGGACTCGACCGGGAGGATCTGTTCTTCTGGATAGCCACTGATTTGAGCGTCGAAGTGCCCCCGCCGGGATCACTGGCCCGAGTCTCCTCTGTTTTGCAGGTCCGGGTGTCCGAGCAGGATCCTGAGCGACAGGGACGCGGACCGAGGTCATCTTCAGCTACATGCCACGACGGTCCTGACGGCAACAAAGTAAAAAGTAAACTTATGTATCTTAGGTTTATAACTTAATCTAACTTAATATATATGGATCCGAATCCTAAAGTTATTAAAACTAATGACCAACTAAATAGAAATTCTAATAAAATTATGACTTGACAATAAATCTCAACATTAAAACTAGCAACAGTGAAATAGCTTAAAATTGTAGATTTTCCTATGATGCCAAGGCACACTAGCTATATTAATTGAAGAATGAAAATACTGCTTTACCATACCTGGCCTCGAAAGGTAGGTTATATGGACATAATATTTGCACTCAATCATCTACAATTTTAATTTTAAGTTATAAAAATAACTTTTGATGAGTTAGAGACAATGTTTTGATATGACAAGAGGATTGAACAGGAGGTGGCCAAGCTATTGGGTCCGCTCACACAAACTACTTCACTGATGTGTCCAAGGCACCGGAATTGGATGGAGCTGGACCCTTCTTCATGACCGCGGTGGGGCTGGTATTTGTATATAAGGTTTTGGTGCGGTCAGCTTAATTATTTTTCAGACCATGAAGATGAATAACAAATTAATGACTCACTAAATTAATGTAGTGCTGTTGTGCAGCTAAAATCAATTAAGTGGCACACAAACCTATTTCTTTCCCGTTTCCTATTCAAGAAAATTGCATGATGTCAATCCAAAATGAAGCAATATTGAAAAGGTCGAAATCGTCATGTTTGCATGTTTTTTGTGAGGGTGAGGAAGGGACATGGCGAGCTACTAGAATCACATATCTTGATTTAATTTGTTGTCAATGTTAAGTTGCTTAATTGGATACGCAATCAATGATAAACACCCAATGCTGGTAAAGTTCCCAATGAAAGTAGAGTTGAAGTGCAAGCCATGCGACGACTTAAGTTGCAGGCTACAGCAAGAAAACTGTGCATGCAACTGTCAGCCTCTTGCACGTACGTCCATATATATATATATATATATATATATATATATATATATATATATATATATATGTACACGTATTTTTCTTGTTAATTGGTGCATGAGTGTAGGGCAGGTAAAAAGTCGTGAGTGCACGTACGTATGATGCATCTGCTACACAAATCAGCTCGGAGGTGGAATTAATATATAGTCGGCTGAGACTGTTATTTTTCCAATTTTTTTGAGAATAAGGAAGCGTAGGGAGTCCTCATGAGACGGTCCTAATTAAACATCGAGAGGTTGACACTGTTTAAAATGATTAAATAGTCCAAAACATGACATTGGACGCATTCTTCTTTGCTCTAGAAGAATTGATACTTGGCTGCTCCATTATTTTTAGCACGTAGGACAGTTGCATTTTAGTTTTTCAACCTAAGGTATTGGCTGAGATTTTAGTTAATTAGTATAAATATTATAACATTATTCCATCTTTAATTATTTTCTTGATATATATATATATTGCCTGAAAAAAATATATCAATGTACTGGTTCAATTAACTTTGTATGAAGTGTTGGCTGGTGATAGCACGTTTCTATTCTAATAACAATAATAAGAGAATTCTATCAATCTAGATTGGTCAAAGAGAGGTGTCAAGTAAGTCAACGTACGATCGATATCTTGTTGATCTAGTTAGGTGTGAAAATGGAATTGTCCGTTCACACACCGTCGCGCGCAGGCTTTCGAAGATCTACCTTTGAGGCAGGTCTTGGCAGTACCAGAAAAAAGATTGAAAGTTCCACACCATCTCATTGGTAATAAGAATGTTGTCACACGATTCTTCGGCTCTCAATGAACGCTGATTCCGGAGATGATAGGATAGCGATCGAGGATTTTAGATGAAATGATATTTTAAAGAAAGCTCGAAAAAGATATGGGTCTAAATTTACTGCATGTTCGAATCCTATCAGCATTCTTAACTTATTAATTCTAGAAGATATTAATTTGATTACTCTGTATCAGCTGATATCTTGGTCCTTCTTAAGCCTTCCCGCAATGACGGGAAACTGAGGTCAAAAGCAAGCGTGAGGCAGCACCGGTCCGTAAATTAAACATCCCAGAAGCCAAAGCAACCAGCTAACAATCCAACGGTGGATGGATTCATTCACGCAATGGAAGAATGAGGAAACTCTACGAGGCATTGGCTGAGCCAAACAAAATGAGTCCACAAGGAAGTTGTCTCGAAGGCAGGTTATCGAGGAAAAAAAGAAAAAGATTAATCATTACATTTGTAGAATTAATCAACCTCACACAGTCAGACTCTCGTCAACTTTGGAGAGAGGGTGCGAGAAAAAGTCGCTATTAGCAAAAAATAGAACTAGAAAATAACAACGGAACAAGAAAAAGATGCAAGATTTGTCACCAGGGATGGACCACACCAAATTTTCTAAGGGGGGCAAAAACATATGATACCATATCATAGAAAGTTAGAAAATATACCATAATACCTACTAAGCTAAATATAGATAAAACGAGTTAAGACGTGGAGCCCCAGCATTGGATCGTGGGTAGGAATTATGGACAGAGAAGGAGCCGACGGTCGGCGACGGGTAGCCGAATAGTAACGGAGGTTGCTGGTTGAGGAAGAGAGGAGTTGATTGTAAGAGAGGTGAAGCCGTGAAGGAGATGGCGGGTGGGGTTGGCCATCGATGACGGGTGGCCTGTCGGGGGCAGCATCGCAACGGTTGCCGGTTGGGAAAGAGAGGAAGAGTCGGTGACTCGGCGAGGAAGAGAGCTGAAGGAGACTACGTGAAGGGGTTGGCGGTTGGGAAAGAGAGGATGAGTCAGTCGACGGCGGCCGACGGGTGGGGTTTCGGGATTAGGAAAGGCTTCGGTGCAAGGGCACGGCGGATGGGGTTTGGGATTGGGTCGCTGCAGGTGAGTTCTTCATCGATATTTTTTTTTAAGATTCTTAAGGACTATTTTTTTTATAAGATTCATGGGTTTCGATTTTTTTTTTTTTGAAAATTTTTTTATCAATTTTTTTGAATTTTTTTGAGATGAAGAGAAGAATTTTAGGAGGGGCGAATATCTAAAATTTTAGAAAAATTAAAAAATTATAGAAAAGAAATCAAGAAAGAATGGAAGATTACCAAAAATGAAGGGGGGGCCAAGGCCCCCCTTGCCCCCCGGCGGTTCGCCCCTGTTTATCATGTCCCGAATCCAACACATGGTTCAATGCACGATCGGCTGCACGAATCCTAGAATATCTTTTAGAAATCATGCAAGGTCTAAAAAAACTATTACAACTTTCTAAGAAATCCATTGATCGCAATTCATAAAAAAATATCTAATATAAGAAAAATAATACAACTTATATGGTTACAATTTCAGTCGTCCTTTAGTCATCTGATTGGTATTAACGACTCTATAGCTATTCATTATTCCACCACGAATCCAATCAATCGACAAGCTCGAATATCTGCAAAACTCTGAGAAGGAAAAGTAGGGGAATGAGCTTTACAGCCCAGTAAAAATTCTCATACACTAATACCAGTATAAAATATTATAATTCAAAAATAACAATAAAAGTATCAACATAACATAAATATCAAAATCTCATATCATGTAATCAAGATAACTCAACATCGACATATGCAAAAATATGCATTAATTAATACTAAATATCGGTCATATTCAAAAGTGGAACACCACATATGTCATTAAGTAAAATATCTCTTTTTACTTAATTATTATTTTTTATCTCTGATAATCCATATCTCATTAACATGATTCGGATCAACCACTGTTATATTTTTAGGATTTTGGACTAATCACGGTCATGCTCCAGCCCGTGACTGGCAACCTCAAGATCGACCATGTACTATCCGTCGTGGCCAGGCTAACCCACGTACTATCCATCCGTGGCTCGGCTATTCCACATACTAAGCCCGTGGCTCATGCTGTCTCATGTACTATCCGCCCGTGATCGGCTATTCTATGACTAAGCTCGTGACTCAGGCTATCCCATGTATCATCCACCCGTGGCCGGCTATTCCATATATTATCCCCCGTGGCTCAAGCTATTCTACGTATTATTCATCCATGGCTCGGTGATTCTTTATTTAACGTGGCTAGTCCAAATACCCCTTCTTTTTTATTATTACTTTATCAAATCACAAATATGTTATCAAATCATGTTCTTTTTAAGATTTACATTAACCGGTATTGCAATCCAAATCATTCAAAAATAATCATATTTTATACAAGCATATTACACGAAACTATGAATAATCATATCGATAATTTGTAAAATGAATATACAATACGAGAAACCAAAATCATACCGTACATAAATAATCAATCATGCCAATAATCGTATCAAAGGATCAAATCATGGAATGTAAAAACAAATATATATATTAAACTGGTGATCCTGTTCAAGAATCCTTACCTCTCTAGAGCTAATCAAATATACCCGATATCAGTCCATAGCCGAAGCTCGTTCAATACTCTTCTACTCAGAAGGCTATCCCCTATAGCAATATTTTTTTATATAAAATAAATATTTCATAGCAATTATAAATCCAAAATTTTTTACTTGAATTTTATCGGTGGTTCATCCATTGATACCCTTACTTCATGAATTTTAAGAGAGAGGGCTTTTCAATCTCTCCCTTCAATATTTATATTTTTTCTTTTTTTCTTTTCTCTCTCTTCTTTCTCTCTCCTTTCTCTCTCCTCTCTTTCTCCTCTTATCTCTCTTCTCCCCCCCCTTTTTTTTCTTTTTTTCTTCTTCTTCCTTTCTTTTTCTTTTTCCTTGTTTTTTTTTTTTTTTTTTTTTCTTTTCTTCTCTTGCCTTCTTGTTTTCTTCCCCTCTTCTTCTTCTCCACCGAACAGAGGGTTCTCCCCCCTCCCCCTTTTTTTTCCTTTTCCTTCCTTCTTTTTTTCCTCCCTTCCCTTCTTCTTCTCTCCTCTATCTCCTCTCTCTCTCCCCTTTCCTCTTTTTTTCTCTATCGAACAGGGATCTTCCCCAACCCATTTTTTTCTTTTTTCTTTTTCCTTCTCTTCCTCTCCTCTTCTTCTCCCTTTCCTTTCTCCTTTCTCTCCTTCTTCCCCTCTTCTTCTCTTTTCTTTTCCTCTTCTTCTTCACTATAAACCCCATCCAGATCGCTCGAATCCTTCGCTACTCAAGAGAACGCCACAATCGCACTCCTCTTGGGTCACATCGCCACCACTGGAACCTCACCGGACTTGCCTGCATGCCACCAAGACCCACCACTGGAGTTCTCGCACGCTGCCAAGAGCCACCGTCGAAGGTCCTAATGGTGCCTTGGATCCGTTGCCTGAGGGCCTATTTTTGCTACCGTGGCCTTCACCATGTCATCCCCTGGTCCGTCCGGCACCAAGACCACTACCATCGCCGTTCCTCCTGTCTCCAGGTCGTTCGTCACTGCCGAAACTGGGATATGCCTCTTCTTACCGGTCCGATCGTCGAAGCTTCTCCAAGGATCGTCATCGAGATGATTTGCAAATCAGGCCACCAGGATAGGTAGGTTGGTGGGATGAATCGGGAAAAAATAGGGTCTTTTTATAGCTTTAGGGAGTAGGGTTCTTAGGCCTCTTTCTCCTTCTCCCCGATGGAATCGGAGAAGAGCAAGACTCCCACCGGGAGTCTTCCCCGTCTTTCTTTTTTGTATATTTTTTTGCCGAGTATTATATTCTCCCTCCCTTAAAATAACTTTGTCCTCGATATTAGCTTGATTAAGATTTTAACCTTGGAAGTAACCAACCCTTAGGTCATTCTCAAACTCCCAATTAGTCTTCCTCTTAGGGCACTTATTTATCAAGTCTTAATGTAACAAAATTATATAATACTTAAAACTTGATCCTTATATTTATAATGCTTGTCGAATTTTCTTGAGCTCTTCTAAAAGGATACTAATCTTTCGATGTAATTAATTATCCTTAATTAACCTTACAAGAATATCATGATGGTCCAAACTTTAGAAATATCCAATCTTAACATCATCCTCGAGCTTTCAATATTTTCTCTTTTAGAATGCTTTCTTCATATGGCTTTTACATAATGACATGATATAACATTTTCATTTTGATCATCACTATCTATCTATATAGTGAATTCATTTCATTTCCTTCAAATGAACATTAGCACCTTAACCTCGAATCAAAATACATAATTTTTTACCCCTGAAATTTATTTCTTTTGATTCACTTCATGTCATAATTGGCCCTATTCTATTTCATTAACACTAACAAAAGAACTTTGAGCATTAAACACTCTCTAGAATTTAAATCATTTTCTTCTTAATCTTTTCTATGATTTTATAATTAAGCTTCTATTTCAGAGAAACTTTAAGCCTCTTTAAATAATGAGCTCACAATATCAAACCTAAGAGAGCTTTGTATCCAAGTATTCTAGATCCAAGCCTCATAAAAGGATTATTACATTTTTTTCTAATTTTGGAGATATCTAAAATATTTTTTTTTTCAAATAAGCATTAATATCTTAATCTCGAGTTAAGATACATATTTCTGTCTATGAATTTTATTTGTCTTGATTAACTCTACATGAAAATCATAATAGGTCCAATCTATTCTTAACCAAAAATTAGAAGGAGGTTAAGTATTAGACACTTGCCATGGTTTTTAGCATTCCTTCTCTTAACATTTTCTATGATTTTATAATTAATCTTTTATCTTATGGAAACCTCAAACTCTCCTTAAATAAAGAAATCACAATGTCATAACTAAAGAAGCTTGATGTCAAAATATTCCCGATCCTAGCCGAGTACAAGAATCATCACTCCTTTATTCTAGATTTAGAGATGCCTAAAGTTTTTACTAGAGTCCTTTACACTAGGAAAACCTGTTGATGAAATTGCATGGCAACACCTAAGGACTAATCCAAGGATCAATAATCTTATCTTTTCATTTATTACTAAAATCTTGTTGCTGAAATTTAAATCAATACTCCCATCATAACATTTCTAAAGTTAGAGTTAACGTTCTTAATTAATTCCAGAATAACTCAAACTACTACGCTTCCACTATGTGCTCTAATATAATTTACTAAACTATTTAGGTTCACTAAATAAATCCCTCCAAACTTATCTTATATTGGTACCAGGAAGATCTAAAGTTACAAAGGTAAAGCTTTTGAATCTCTTTATCATGTCTACACCTCAGGCATATCATATTGAGATTTACCCTGATCCCGTTTCCATATTGAAAGTTTTTGCATAATTTCACCATCCTTTTTAGACTTCAATAACTCTAGTCCAAGTCCAAATTAATCATACTTTTTTTGATAATTTAATTAGACAATCTATATCAATTTTCTCTTGGAAGTTATCATTAACTCTAACAAGGTAAATGACTTCTAATCAATGTCTTATAAATAGAATCAATCATCTTATCATTCATAGAACTATCTTACCATAATTCTTAGCATCAATTAATAAACTACCTAAAATATTATTCCTCATAAGCTAAACCCATATAAATCTTTCAATATTAATTTCTTCACTCAATACAGCATCAGTAGTAGGGTAACTTAAGTCTTCTTATAAATCTTAATTTGACTTAGAGTTTGACATACACAATAATCTTAAATAATTATAAGGATGATCAAGTAATTCAATCCAAAACTACTAATATAAGCCATCAAGGATTCTATCAAGATATGCATGGTATGTTCACATAATATAATTTAATCTGCTAATAGCAAATTACCAATCTATGCATTATCCCAAATATATTCTTCATTACATATTTTTCCAACAATACACCATATATAGGTTTATCATAAAATTATCCTTTCTAATATCATTAAACTCGTGCATAACCTACATGCTAAACATCTTCTTACAACAGTTTCAAAATTTATAATCCAATAATTAACAACAGAACTAGCATGTTATCATAATCTCCATCCATACCAGGTTTAGGATTCCAAAATTATTCGATTAATAATTGAACATATATATTCAACATAATCCATTAACATAACATACTATATTTTCAGGCTAGTATTCTTGATGCTTGGATCAAACCCACTTATCAAAGGCAAAAACACATCCTATCGTGCTCCTTGTTATCAATCATGTGCTTCTTATCATGATTAAGTAGTGCAAATCATCCGGCTCTTTACACTCATCTCAGATCAATCTTACTATTTATATTAGAGACAAACATCATGTTCCTATTTTGCACTAATCATATGTCAAATCCTATGTACAACCTAAAGATTAGAAATTCAAACTTTAAGTCCATTCTTGTAACTTTTATCATGTCTTGATTGATCATAATACTACGTTCAAATACCTCTTAAATCACAGTCCATAATGATCATTATTCAAATTTTGATATCATTCACATTATATCCCAATCACTTGTATCACAGTCCTAAATGATCGTACTCTAGCTTCGATATTATTCATGTCATGTCCAAATCATTTATATCACAATCCCAAGTAATCATAAGCTAAGCTTCAATATCACTCATGTCATGTCTTAATTACTTATATCATAGTTCCAAATAATCATAATCTAAGTTTTGATATCATTCTGTCATGTTCTAATAACCATCATATTATTTCTTAATCTCTTATATCATAGTCACAAGTGATCATAATATAGGCTCTGATACTATTCTTGTTGTATCCTAATAACCATCATATTATTATTATTATATTTTTAACTACTTATATCACAGTCTTGAACAATCATGACCTGAATTTCGATGTCACTAATATCTATCTTAATCACTTATACCACAGTCTTAAATCATCATAACCTAAGTTTTAATATCACTTATATCATAGTACCAAATGATTATAATCTAAGCTTTGATACCACTCTGTCATGCCTCGAACCCAGCACCTGGTTTGACATGTGATCGACCGCACAAATCCTAGAGTACTTTCTAGAAATTATGCAAGGCCTAAAAAAACTATTACAACTTCAATTTTCGAGAAATCCATTGATCACAATTTGTAAGGAAATATCTAACATAAGGAAAGTAATACAGCTTATATAGTTACAATTTCAGTCATCCTTCAGTTATCTGATTGATATTAACGACTCTCTAGCTATTCATCATTCCATCATGAATCCAATCCACCGATAAGCTCGAATATCTACACAACTCTGAGAAGGAAAAGTAGGGGAATGAGCTTTACAATCTAGTAAGAATTTCCACATACTCATATCAATATAAAATATTATAATTCAAAATAACAATAAAAGTATCAGTAGAACATGAATATCAAAATCTCATATCATGTAGTCAAGATAACTCAATATCGACATATACGAAAATATGCATTAATTAATACTAAATACCGGTCACATTCAAAAGTGAAACACCATATATGTCATTAAGTAAAATATCTCTTTTTACTTAATTATTATTTTTTATCTCTGATTATCCATATCTCATTAACATGATTTGGATCAACCATAGATATCTTTTTAGGATTTTGGACTAATCACGGTTATACTCTGATCCATGACTGGCAATCTTAAGATTGACCATGTACTATTCGCCCATGGCCAGGCTAACCACGTACTATCCGCCCGTGGCTTGGTTATTCTATGTATTAAGCCCATGGTTCAGGCTATCCCACGTACTATCCACCCGTGGTCAGCTATTCCACGTACTAAGCCTGTGGCTCAGGCTATCCCACGTACTATCCATCCATGTCTGGCTATTCCACGTATTATCTCCTTGAGGCTCAGGCTATTCCATGTATTATCTATTCGTGGCTCGACGATTCTCTATTTAACGTGGCTAGTCCAAATATCCCTTCTTTTTTATTATTACTTTATCAAATCACAAACATGTTATCAAATCATGTTCTTTTCAAGATTTACATTAACCGGTATCATAATCTAAATTATTCAAAAATAATCATGTTTGATACAAGTATATTACACAAAACTATGAATAATCATACCGATAATTTATAAAATGAATATACACCACGAGAAACCAAAATCATACCGTACATAAATAATTAATCATGCCAATAATTATATCAAATAATCAAATCATGGAATGTATAAATAAATAAATATATATAAACTAATGATCGTATCTAAGAATCCTTACCTTCCTAGAGCTAATCCAATATACCCTATATCAGTCCGTACTCGAAGCTCGCTCAATGCCCTTCAACTTAGAAGGCTATCCTACAGTAATAATTTTTTATATAAAATAAATAATTCTATAGTAATTGTTAATCCAAAACTTTTTATCCGAATTTTATCGATGGTTCACCTGTGATACCCTTCACGAATTTTAAGAGAGAGGGCTTTTCGATCTTCCCCTTCAATATTTATATTTTTTTCTCTCTCTTCTTTCTCTCTCCTCTTTTTTTTTTCTTTCTCTCTCCTTTCTCTCTCCTCTCTTTCTCTTCCTATCTCTCCTCTTCCTCCTCTTCTCTTTTCTCCCCCTTTTTTTTTCTTTTTTTCTTCTTAATTTCTTTTTCTTTTTCCCCATTTTTTTCCTTTTTCTCTTTTCTTCTCTTCCCTTCTCGTTTTCTTTTTCTCTTCTTCTTCTCCACCAAACAGAGGGTTCTCCCCCCTCCCCTTTTTTTTCCTTTTCATTCCTTCTTTTCTTTTTCCCTTCGCTTCTTCTTCTCTCCTCTATCTCCTCTCTCCTCCTCTCTCCCTCCCCTTTCCTCTTCTTTTCTCCATCAAACAGGGATCTTCCCTATTGCCGCCTAGATCGTCATGGCCCGTAGCTCCGGCCCGTTGGGTCCCTCCCGTCGGGCGCTCAGCCTTCGGCCTCGTGAATCGGCTTCCTTCATCGGGCGGACCTGTAAAATAGGGGAGACCTAGGTTGGGGATTCCGGCGAAGACACTCCGACGATCAAGTTAGTGGGATGATCGAGGGGAACAGAAGACCTCTGAGGTAGAGATCTCAGGGAACTCTCCACTTCCAGAGGGTGATAAGAATGGAAGATAATGTAGGACTCAAGAGGGTCTGTCGTCTCTTACCTCCCCTTACCTTTTTATCCTTATCTTATGTAGACGAGCGACTCTTGTCGTTCAGGGAGGCATGTTCTTCTTGGCATAAGCCTGTGAGGTTTCTGTAGGCCTAGGAGGCTAGGATAGGTTGGTGAACCTTCTTCTTCTGGGTAGTTCAGGAGGTTGGTGAAGGAGCACAGTGTCTTAGGTGGGGCACTCCTTCCTGATTGGTGTAAACTGTGACCTGCGGGCTTTAATATAGCCCTCCTTGTAGGCGGCATGCTACAAGACCTGTAGCAAGTCTGGCAGGGACGGTAATTTTACGTGTCAAGGCTGCCATCCAGGCTTCCTTCGTACCTATACTTTGAGAAGCGTACCTGAGATGGAGTTAGATGGACCGTGGCATGCAAATCGAGATGAGGCAGGTGGAGGCTCTCTATGCACATGGTTCGAGGTGCATGGCACGAGGCTCCTCATGTACGCAGATCAAGGTGCAGGGATAGTCAGTCTCCTTACACGTGCAGACCGAGGTGCATCATCTCTTCGCGCGCGTGGAACGGGGTGCACGGAACCCACCAGAGCGGAGCACTAGGCGTTCATGGAGCCGGAGCTAGGGTTGGAGCCGGACTCCACGTGGGCGAAGGGCACCGCGCTGGAGGTGAGGTGTTGGGCTGGAGAGAACGCTGAGAGGTCTCCATGCCAGATCATGCTGGACTGGGCCGGCCTTCACGCTGGCGGAGCCGGACCGTGGTTGGATCCGGACTCCATGAGGGTGGAGGGCGCTGCACCGGGCATTACCGAACTAGGTAGAGCCGAAGCTGAAACGGGTGGAGGGTGCTGCACCGGGAGATGCCGAACTGGTCGGAAGCGTGTCGGGCTGAGTCGGACCTGGGGCGTGGGAGTGCCAGACTGGCACAGGTAGATCCAGAGTCGACCGGCCGTGCCGAACTGGAGCTGGGGTGCACCGCGGGTGGAGGCGAAGCCGAAGTCGACCGGGCACAGGCATCCCGGACTGGGTGCATGGGCGGAGGCGAAGAGCAGGACTCTCACGGGCGAACTGCGTGCCGGAGCAGGCGGATCTGGGTGGAGCGCGTGGACGTCCCACGGGTGGAGCGCACGGGCATGCCGAGCAGGACTGGAGCATGCAGGCAAAGCCACGGGCATAGCGCGCGAGCATGCCAAGCTGGACTGCAGCTGGAGCCAGGGCTGCTGTGGGCAGTGCAGAGCTGGAGAGTTCTGCCACTGGGCTAGAGCCAGACCCTACGTGGGCTTAGCCGTGCCGCCGGAGTTATGTTGCTCCCCCAACGTGCCGAGCTGGACCAGCACGGGCTAAGGTGTCGAGGTGGGGCCGAGGTGCCGAGGTGAATGGTCGAAGTGGGCTCGAGGTGCGGAGGTGCATGGCTGATGTGCCAAGCTGGACCGGCACGGGCTGAGGTGCCGAGGTGAATGGCCGAGGTGCGGAGGTGCATGGCCGATGTGAGGTGCCGACTTGGCCACCACAGGGCCCGATCGCCTCTTAGAACAAGCAGACCCACCATCTTCTGTGTCAGGGCCGAATGGATTTTTTTACTACTGTAACAAATGCCCACACTCCTTGAGTCCAAAATGTCAACATTTTGGATAAAGAAAGTACCATCATCCATTTAGCTCTGCACTTTAGCAGGCTCTGTAGTGGCTGCAAGAAGTCAGTCGCTAAATAGAACTGAACTTACCGAAGGTTAGCCATCGATCTTTAAGAGCCAAGATGAAGGCATCGAGTCTGGCCATCCTCTTCATGAACAGGGAGTGGCCTGCAAAACAAAGTAGAAGGTGGTGTTTCTGAAACTTACTTGCCTGTAGGTGCTTCGACCTAAGGTTAGTTGCGTTATGATGGTGCCAGTACTTCAGTCTGACTCCTCTTTGACCAGATAGAAGGTGGTGCCATGGAGGAAGAGGTTGGTGAGGTGCACAACTTGGACGCATACATACATGTTCGGGCATATAGTCATCATGGCCGAGCTCAAAGTATCCATCGGAACCTTTGATGAAGGCATTGAACTTGCTGGAAAATGGGAGCCACCCTGGTGGAAGAACTCAAGGAGAGAAAGAGAGTTCGACTCCGGATAGAAGCTTAACCTCGGGGGAGCCATCCTGGCGGAGGAACTCAAGGAGCAGGAGTTCAACTCAAGCCAGATGCTCGACCTCGGGGAGCATCCTGGCGGAGGAGCTCAAGGAGCAGGAGTCCGCTAGCGCATGCATCACCATCAGCTGGTGGAGGTGCAGCCATCACAACCTTCCATGGTGGTTGGCCTTGTGCATTCCAGCGATCGAGAATATTTAATAAGGTTGGTGACGATGGTGTTGCGGAAGCCCTTAGGAGAGGAGCAGTACAGTGCATGCATTTGTGAGATTTGTACCATCCAACGCCTCGTCGTTGCCTTCCCCGGCCATAGTGGGGGTTGGTACACTTCATTTCAAATGGGAGTTTGACCTCAGCAGGGAGCTTGGTCTCAGTAGGAAGCTTGACTTGAGGAGCTATGCCCCAGTGAGGAGCTTGACTTCAGCTCGACTTGATTAAGGAGCTTGACTTCAGCTCGGCTTGATTAAGGAGCTTGACTTCAGCTCGGCTTGAGGAGTTTTAGAAGCTTCCTGGCTTTGGTGCGGGATTTCTGGCATTTCCCGGGCTTAAGGTGCCGGGCTTTTGTGCTAGAACTGCATTCCGGGCTTTCATCCGGACTGGACTTCGGGCTTTCATCTGGACTTGACTGCGAGCTTTCATCCGGACTGAACTTCGAGCTTTTGTACCGGAACTGGGTTCTGGGCTTTCATCCGAACTGGACTCCAGGCTTTTGTGCCGGAACTGGGTTTCGGGCTTTCATCCAAACTGGACTCTAGGCTTTTGTGCCAGAACTGGATTTTGGACTTTCATCCGGACTGGACTCCGCGCTTTCATCTGAACTGAACTCCGGGCTTTTATGCCAGAACTGGGTTTCAGGCTTTCATCCAGACTGGACTTCGGGCTTTTGTGCCACAACTGGATTCCGGGCTTTCATCCAGACTGGACTCCGGGCTTTCATCCGGACTGGACTCCAGGCTTTTATGCCATAACTAGGTTCCGGGCTTTCATCTGGACTGGACTTCGGGCTTTCATCAGAACTGAACTCTGGGCCTTTGTGTCGGAACTGGGTTCCAAGCTTTCATCTGGACTGGACTCTGGGCTTTTGTGCCGGAGCTGGGTTCTGGGTTTTCATCCAGACTGGACTCTGGAATTTCATCTGGACTGAACTCCGGGCCTTCATCCGGACTGAACTCTGGGCTTTTGTGCCAGAACTGAATCCGGGCTTTCATCCGGATGAACTCCGGGCTTTTGTCAAGAATTCTTGCGGGCAGTGATAGGCTCTGGCAGACCGTAGTGCTTGCCCTTGATGGTAGTACAAGAGATTTTCCTGTAAAACTGAAACATAGCTTTGCAAATATAGCAGGGAAAGAGGAGTTACCTTAAGAAAGAATAAGACTCCTCTGCATGGGAGAACATAGCTACGTTGCATGGGAGTGTGAGACTTTGTTGCACGGAAGGATGGACCTCCGTTGCATGAGAGGAAGAGGCTCCGTTGTATGGGAGCATGGATCTCCGTTGCATGGGAGGAAGAAGCTCCATTGCATGAGAGCATAGATCTCCATTGCATGGGAGCATGGAAGAGGCTCCGTTGCATGGGAGCAATGGAAGAGGCTCCATTTCATGGGAGCAATGAGACCCTGTTGCATGGAGGAGGAGGCTCCGTTGCATGGGAGCATAGATCTTCGTTGCATGGGGGAGGAGTCTATTGCATGAGAAGTGCCTGGTGTTTGAAAAGACCACGAGCATGAATACTATGATTAGACCTCTTTTTCTTCTCCTTCCTTTTTCTTTTCCACTTTTTTCTTTTTCTTTTCTTTTTCTTTTTTTTGAACCTGTGCGGCAAGCCACCCATGGCATTGGCGTGGGTTTGAACATTCCCCGCCTGATCTTGTTGGGGATAACGATGCCCCCTTCAGGCTCGGAACCTTTTTTCGAGACCACTCCCTAGAGTCCCGAGAGAGGGGGGGAGCTCCCGTGCCCCCATCCTTGTACCCCCAGTCTGCCCTCGGGTAGAGGACGAAGGTGGCTACTGTTGTCCACCAGTCAAGGAGCTTTAATCTGCCACTTTACCTGGCACGCCAATCTGTTGCCGCCTAGATCGTCATGGCCCGTAACTCCAGCGCGTTGGGTCCCTCCCGCCAGGTGCCCGGCCTCTAGCCTCATGAATCGACTCCCTCCGTCAGGCGGACCTGCAAAATAGGGGAGACCTGGGCCATGAATTCCGGTGAAGACACTCTGATGATCAAGTCAGTGGGACGATCGAGGGAACAGAAGACCTCTGAGGGAGCTTGGGAAACTCTCCGCTTCCAGAGGGTGATAAGAGTAAAAGTTAATGTAGGACTCAAGAGGGTCTGTCGTCTCTTACCTTCCCTTACCTTTTTATCCTAATTTTATGTAGACGAGTGGCTCTTGTCGTTCAGGGAGGCGTGTTCTTCTTGGCATAGGCCTGTGAGGCTTCTACAGGCTTGGGAGGCTAGAATAGGTTGGTGAACCTTCTTGTTTTGGGTGGTTCAGGAGGTTGGTGAAGGAGCACAGTGCCTTGGGTGGGGTACTCCTCCCTGATTGGTGTAAACCGTAACCTGGGAGCTTTAATATAGCCCTCCTTGTAGGCGGCGCGCTACAGGACCTATAGCAAGTCTGGCAGGGACGGTAATTTTATGTGTCGGGGTTGCCATCCAGGCTTTCTATGTACCTGTACTTTGAGAAGCGTACTTGGGATGGAGTTAGATGGACCGTGGCATGCGGACCGAGATAAGGCAGGCAGAGGCTCTCCGTGCACATGGTTCGAGGTGCACGGCACGAGGCTCCTCACGTACGTGGACCAAGGTGCAGGGGCAGGCAATCTCCTTATGCATGCAGACCGACGCACGTCATCTCTTCGTGCGCGAAACCCACTGGAGCGGAGCACTGGGCGTTCACGGAGCCGGAGCTAGGGTTGGAGCCGGACTCCATGCGGGCGGAGGGCGCTGCGCTGGAGGTGAGGTGCTAGGCTGGAGAGAACGCCAAGAGGTCTCCATGCCGGATCGCGCCGGACTGGGCCGGCCTTCATGCTGGCGGAGCCGGACCGGGGTTGGAGCCGGACTCCACGTGGGTGGAGGGCGCTGCACCGGTCGTTGCCGAACTGGGTGGAGCCAAAGCTGAAGCAGGCGGAGGGCGCTGCATCGGGCAATGCCGAACTAAGTTGAAGCATGCCGGGCTGAGTCGGACCCGGGGTGCGGGAGCGCCGGACTGGCGCAGGCGAATCTGGAGTCAACCGGGCAAGCCGGACTGGAGCTGGGCTGCGCCACAGGCGGAGGCAGAGTCGACCGGGCGTGGGAGTGCTAGATTGGGCGCGCGGGAGGAGGCGAAGAGCAAGCCTCTCGCGGGTTGACTGGGCGCTGGAGCAGGTGGATTTGGACGGAGCATGCGGGCGTGCTAAGCAGGACTGGAGCATGCGGGTGGAGCCACAGGTGTAGCGCGTGAGTGTGCCGAGCTGGACTGGAGCCGGAGCCAGGGCTGTTGCGGGCGGTGCGGAGCTGGAGAGTTCCACCACGGGGCCGGACCCGGACCCTAGTGGGCTTAGTTGTGCCGCCGGAGTCACGTTGCTCCCCCAACTTGCCGAGCTGGATCGGCATGGGCT
Source organism: Areca catechu (assembly GCA_021397845.1). Taxonomy (NCBI): domain Eukaryota; kingdom Viridiplantae; phylum Streptophyta; class Magnoliopsida; order Arecales; family Arecaceae; genus Areca; species Areca catechu. The sequence continues at coordinate 185,845,454 of CM038042.1, forward strand.
GAGGTGCCGAGGTGAATGGCCGAGGTGCCCAAGATGAATGGCCGAGGTGGGGCCGAGGTGCCGAGGTGCATGGCCGAAGTGGGCTCGAGGTGCATAGGTGTATGGCCGAGGTGTCGAGCTGGACCGGCACGGGCTGAGATTCCGAGGTGGGGCCGAGGTGTCGAGGTGCATGGCCGAAGCGGGGCCGAGGTGCAGAGGTGCATGGCCGAGCTGAGGTGCCGACCTAGCCGCCACAGGGGCCGATCGTCTCTTAGAACAAGCGGACCCACCATCTTCTTTTGATGGGATATTTGGGGGTACCCATGAAGCACGTGGCCACGTCAGCCACCAAGGAGGATGCTGTGTCAGGGTCGAATAGATTTTTTTACTACCGTAACATTTTCCAACCCCTTTTTTTTTTCCTTCTCTTCATCTTTTCTTCTTCTCCCTCTCCTCTCCTTCTCCTTTCTCCTTTCTCTCCTTCTCCTCTTCTTCTCTTTTCTTTTCCTCTTCTTCTTCTCTGTAAACCCCATCCAGATCGCTTGAATCCTCTGCCACCCAGGAGAACTCTGCAATAACCCTTCTCTTGGGTCACACCGCCACCACTGAGACCTCACCGGACTTGCTTGCACGTCACCGAGACCCACTTCCAGAGTTCCTGCACGCCACCGAGAGCCACCGTCGAAGATCCTGATGGAGCCTTGGATCCATTGCCTAAGGGTCTTTTTTCGCTACGGTGGCCTTCACCGTGCCGCCCCCTGGTCTGTCCGATAATAAGACCACCACCATCATCGTTCCTCCTGTCGTCAGGCCATTCGTCACTGCCGGGACTGGGGTATGCCTCTTCTCTCCGGTCCGATTGTCGAAGCTTTTCCAAGGATCGTCGCCGAGACTTTTTGTGAATCGGGCTACCAATGATAGATAGGTTGGTGGGATGAATCGAGAAAAAACATGATTTTCTTATAACTTTAGGGAGTAGGGTTCTTGGGCCTCTTTCTCCTTCTCTCCAATACAATCAGAGAAGAGGAGTACTCCCACCGGGAGTCTTCCTCCCCCCCTTCCCTCTTTTCTTTTTGTGTTTTTTTTTTTTTGCCAGAGTACTACAATATTTATATGGTTAGGCTCATAGCTTGACAAGATTTATATGAAGCAAATCAATCGATATTTCTCCATGGAAGGAAAGCAAGTAACACAAATCTTCTCCTTAGGAAGGAAATAGTTTTTTTTTTTTTTTTTGGTTTAATCTGTTGAAGAATGGTAACCAACTTTAATCTGTTAAAATTTCCATCAAAATTCTGGATATTTTCAATAGCTGCTTTGAAAAGTATAAGCATAACAAAGACAGATGGTGGGTGTCTAGAGGAGGGAAGGCCATTCAACTTGCAACTATGAAATTACGAAGGCCAAGCTGAGTCTTTGCCTTTGAAGTTTTGGAGTGGGAAAAACCTTGCGGTCAAAAACGCTTCCGTGCGCCTTAGATATTATTATGAACGTGCTACAAGCGTAATTGGACAATCGTATGGATGACAACCAGTCGCTTAGATTCACTTGTCACGGCATGGATTTGTTGCTGTTCAAGTGCTGAAACACCATTCCTGTCTTTATCATTGAAAGGGATCGATACCTACATGCGAAGGCAATTCTGTGCCCGATTCTGTCCCCATTTTTATTGTGTTGACACCTTTATCTCTTAGCTTAGCTAGCTAAGACATGTCAAGACCCTAGATGAAGGGAAAGCCTGTGAGGTTTGATACGGGGAATTGAGGTTTTTCTTTTTCTTTTTTTTCTTTTTGGAGGGGGGGGGGGGAGAAGGGATAGAAATATAGACCATATATGTCTAGTACATAAATACATCCAACAAAATCAAAAAATAAAATACCATAAAAAGTAACCTAAATATACTATAAGAATATGGGGCATTTATGATGAGAAAATTTGCGGTCGTAAAAAATTTATTTGTGATAGCAACTGAATGCCATCATAAAAATTAGGAATTTTAGGATAGCAAGGCATCATGAAAAATATTTTTTTTTCTTTTTTTTCTTTTCGCAATGGCATGTTGCCGTGGTTAATAATAGACAGCTAAGGTATTACATCGACCTCTCCCTTTCTTTTTTCTCTCAATCTCTTGCCTGATCCCTCGCCTCCCACCCCTCCGGCTTCTCATCCATGGCCCTCTACCCCTTTGGTCGATTGTCTGTGCCCACCCTGCCATTGTCTACGGCTCGTGCCCCTACTGGTGTCCCTCTTCCCCCCATGGCTCTTCTACACGGGCATCATGGCTCATCGTTGTCCATGCGACCCCTAATTCTTTTGCCAGATACCATCATACTATAATAGAGGAATCACGCTCCTACCCTTCGCCCTCCACCCTCTTCTTTGTTTTAGGGCTTAGCTTATCGACCTAGATTTAGTTACAAGGTACTCTGCTCATTCCTCTTTCATTTTTGTTGCTTCTTTTGTTGCATGATTATTATGTCCATAAATGATGAAATTTTTTATCTGGAATAGTTTTTTTTTGGAAAAAGTTGTCAGACTTTTTTGGTTCTATGAGCTTTGGATTTGGTTTAGGTTTAGAGGCAACTTAGTCCATAGCCTTGTTTGCCTTCCAATAGATATGCCTAGCATGCAAGGGAATGCTTTCTTGAAATCTTTCGAATGTTATATAGGAGGGGATGTATGCCAGCCATCGTTGCATGTCCTTAAATCTATCAGGCCACAAAAGTAGAGTTACTCTCAATGGCCATGAGGTTAGCCCTCAAAACCAATTTTGCATGGGTAATGTTTGCTCAAGTCACTAGCCTTATTTGCTTTCCGGTAGATATGCTTAGAATCTAGGGGGATACTCTCTTGAAATTTTTTGAATGCCATATAGAAGGGGATATACATCAGCCATCGATCCTTGCATGACCCTAAATCTATCCGACTACAATAGCAGAGTCACACTCAATGGCCATGAGCTTAGCCCTCAAAACCAATCTCTTGCATAGATAATATTTGCTCAAGTCGAATGTCACATAGGAGGGGATGTACATCAGCCATCTTTGAATGTCCCTAAATCTATCCGACCATGATAGCAGAGTCATCCTCAATGGCCATGAGATTAGCTCTCAAAACCAATCTTGCATAGGTAATGTTTACTCAAGTCACACTTAGCTCCACTCCAGGGACTAAGATATCAAAGAATTGACTTCTGCCAATGGCCACAAACCTGGAGTCCAAGCCTCCAATCACAAATCCTGCTCCACCTCAATTGCTTGCGGTCATATTGCTGTTGAAGTTGATTTTGAGGAAACTCATGTGTTGATCTTGAGAAAACTTAGAGATGGGGTCTCCTAGACTATAAAAATCAATCAAGTCATTATAAGAGCAAAGAAAGAGCTTCAGATATCCCAACCTTTCATAGCCTCTCTAATAGAAAAAGGATGAGTGATCTTAGTAGCCTGAATTAGAGCCTTCTTCATAATGAACCTTGCCAACTGACTGTTCCCTTCAAAATATGGCCATTCTTAACAAGCTAGATGAAATAGGCAGTGTAAATAGCCCTAATGTCATAAGGTTTGGAAGACTCATTGCCAATACTCTACTACGAGGATTCAAGGAAGGCTTGGATTTGGCTTCACTAATTGAAGGATTGCTTGGGAGATCAAATTAGTGAATCTCCACATCTGCACACTACCCTTTGGCACTAAAATATAAACTATGAATCTTTAGGGCATGCATTTTGAGCCAAAAAATGAAATTGAAACACAAACTGTCATGCCCCGAATCCAGCATTCGGTTCGGCCAAGCAACCGGTTGCACGAATCTTAGAATAATATATCCTAGAGATCATACAAGATCTTAAAAATTTTCATTACAACTTTAATTTTCAAAAACTATATTGATCACAATTTACAAGAGAATATCTAATGTGACAAAAATAATAAAACTTATTTAATTACAAATTTGGTCACTCTTCAATTGTTTGATCGTTATTAATAACTCTCCATCTATTCATCATTTCATTACAAATCCAATCCACTGCCAAGCTCGAATATTTTGTATAATTCTGAGAAGGAAGGAAAATAAGGATGTGAGCTTTACAATCCAGTAAGGATTCTATACAGTCACACCAATAATAATATAATTTGAAAATAGCAAGAAAATAATAGTAGTATAAAGAATTATAAAACATCAAATCATGTAAACAAAATAGCTCAACTATTATAAACCTATTTCATGTTCTAGTTTGACCAATAATCTTTTTTAAGGTTTGGACTAATCACAGTCACGCTCAGCCTATGATGGGCATATCTCAAAATTGACCATATACTATCCACTCATGGCCAGGCTAATCTATATACTATCCACTTATGGCTCGACTATTCTACGTATTATCAGTTTGTGGCTCGGCTATTCTATGTATTATCCATCCGTGACTAGCCATTTCACGTGCTATCCATCCGTGGCTCGGCTATCCCACATATTATCAGCCCGTGGCTCAGCTATTCCATGTATTTTCTATGTAGCATGGCTATTTCAAAACATCTTTTTTTAATTATCAGTTTAACAAAATCTCAACATGATTGTCAATCTATATTTAATTCAAGATTTTTCAAACCTGTATCATGATCCAAAGCATCCAAACATATTATATGAAAAATAACAGTATCAAGCCAACAAATATAAATATCCATCATAAGGAATCAAAATATAAATAGTGCATAAATAATAACACATGCCTATGCTTATATTCATGAACAAAACTATAAAGCATAAAGTATATATATATAAACTGGTGGTCATGTACAAAAATGTTTATCTTTATTGGAGACAAATTTAACACGCCCGATATTAGTCTGCACTCAAATTCTTGACCTAGGTGCTACGAAAGTCCATCAACGCCATTCTATCCAAAAAATTATCCTCCTACAATGATAATTTTCTTTTTGATATGAATAATTTTATAGTATAACAACTATAAACCCAGAACATTCTATCCGGATTCCATCCGCTGATACCCTAACTTCATAAATTTTCTAGAAGACACTACATTAAAGTGGGAGAAGGACAACGCTTACCTGCCGACGCTTCTAGAAAGCATAGGGAAGACCCAGAACCCACCGACGCTTTTTATAAGCATCGGCATTATCCCTAAATCCACTGATGCTTTTAAGCGTCGGCAATTATCGATGCCTCACCGGACCTTTATCGATGCTTATAAGCATCGACGGACTCCAAACCCATCACCGTCCTGGAATCCGCGACGCTTTTAAAAAACATCGGCATCACCGGACCATTACGACGCTTATAAGCGTCGCCGATCTTTGCCGATGCTTATAAGCATCGTCGGACTCCCAGGCCCCCTACATCCCCAAACCCCCCTCGCCCGAGCCCTAGATCTCCCGATCGAGCCGCCGCCGAACCCCCCCTTCTCCTCCTCCTCCTCCTCCTCCCGTTCCGCCAACGCAGCACCCGTCGAGCGCCGAACCTCCTCCGACCGGTAGTTCCTCCAATTTGTGGTATTAAGTTTTTTTTTTAAAATATAAATATTATATTATTTATTTGTTCATGAAGAAAATAATGTCCATTTTGATTTATTGCTGTAGAGTTTGTTTTTATTTTGAAGTATTTCAATTTATTTTGGATATATTTATATTTGTTTTGGAGGGATTTGCATTTATTCTTGTAGATGAGCAAGCAAGATGTAAGTATTCTTTATTTTTTGTTCATCGTGTTTTCCTCCATCTTATCCATGTCCTGTATTTTATTTTTGTTTGCACAGTCCAGAGAGGTTCAACGGATTGAAATCGGATGTAATAATGATAAAATGGATGATAAGGGCATATATGGTGAAGAGAAGTTGGACTTTGTATTGGAAATAGAAATGAGTGGCCCCATTATAGCTATTTGGATAAGTCTAATTTTTATTCCGAAGAAAATGTGAATATTTCAACCTTCTAGAATCTAATACTAACTCTTTTTTTTAGTATTCAAATTTAATTTTAATTCCGATTCTAATTCCGTCGTGACTCAAATATATTGTAAATTTCTTGGTTTGGCCTATACATTAGGCAAAGGATAATCTCTCTTAAACTTTTGAAATTTAATAGTTACTTCGCAAAACCTTCATAAAAACCATCATAAATCTTTAAGAAATTGTTTCTTAAATTTTCTCTTATTACAAATTTTTGTACATATCATTTAAGAAAAAAGTCATCAAAAAACTTGATTACCATCTATATATACTCCAATGGTGCATTTAACTTGCAATCAGAATCATAATTGGAATAGATGAGAGTAAGAATTAGAATAAGCACATCCTCTAATCTATTTGGTTCATAACTAGAATCAAAGTTGGACTTGGAATAGTATTTGAATATTAAAAGAGAGTAGGGATTGAGGCCCATTTTTCTTTGAAATCAGAATAGAAATGTGATTCCTTCCAATCAAACATGGCCTTAGATGATATCAATAATTTATTTAGATCATATTTACTAACACTTTAATAAATTAATAAATTCTACATATAATGTGATTATTATTTATAAAGAAAAACTTTATATTTAATATTATCATCAACAAATTATGTAAATAATGAGGTTAGAGGGTGTGAGAGAGGTCAAGTATTCGAGAAAAGGCCAAGGATTAAGGGATGGGTCGAGGGTTGGGGGTGAGGTTGGGATTTAAGGACTTTGCAAGAAAAGTGGTGGTAGGGAGGAGGGTTTTAATAATAGAGACGAAAAATGAGGGCTCTATGGAGAAAGAGAGTTTTATATAGAGAGAGAGGGAGAGAGAGCCTTTTAATTGTAAGGGGAGATAGCTTAAAACAAAGGAGACCATGGATGCATGGGCTCCTATCCCATTCGCATTAATAGCATGTCTCTTTTCTTTTTTATCATTCAAATAGATAGAAAACTTGTTAACTTTTGTTTTGTTGCGTGTAGATCTGTGAAGATCAAATGATTAGAAACCTAACCAAATTTGGAGCCAAATCTGGTCGACCTGATTCTAATCTACCTATTATATATATATGTCGCTTGATTAAAAAATAATTTTTTTCTTTTGCTCATTTGGCTTTGATTGTGCAATAGCTTCATAAATAAAAAGGTGGAAAGCTAGCCATATACCAAGTGGAGATCCAATGAGAAGAATTTGAAACCCTCTACTCCAAACAAGTTAGAAAGATAAGTATTTGCTTTATTAGACAAAGTCAGGACTATGATAGAGAGATTTATATAGCCCTTATGAGAAAGATTGAGATAGGGTTTCACATAACTTGATTTTGGAGTCAAGCATTCTCTAGAAAGAAAATAAGGCAAACATGTCGGGCTATCATAATGTTGATGAATGAAGTGACAATTAATTTTAATAGGTTTGATCCATTCATAGAATACATTATTATGAGCAACTACTTGGTACTCTGATTATCATAATTAATGAGGTGTAGTAGTCCCAAAATGAGAAACTTCCATGTCACTCAACAACAATCTATGCCATAGAAGTTTAGCCATAGTGTTCGCTAAGGCTCAATATCTAGCTTTAGTACTTGAGTGGGCGACTACAATTTGTTCCTTGTTATGCCACAATATGAGAGAGTCTCCAAAATAAAAATAATGCCTAATGATAGATCGACAACCTGTCATATCACTAGTCCAATTAGCATCTCTAAAGATCTACAATTGTACCGATAAGGCAGTAGCCCGGTTGGTAGAGGCTTAAATGACTATATGGATTGCATAAGTGATGTTAGGCCATGTAACAATCAGATAAACTAGTCCTACAAGCTGGCAATAGAGAGTGGGGTCATCCAAAAGTGCACCATCGGCTTGAGTAAGCTTTACATTGTATGCCAAGATTGTAGAGGCTACTTTGTTGTCTGTAAGTTATGCACGGGCTAGCAACTGTTTCTAATGGCAACAATCTTGGTTGGGCTTCTTTTGTAGGCAACCGATTGTAGTCGTTTTGATTTAGTTTCAGATTAAATAGTATATAACTGAGCTTCCTCTTTACTTTTTATTACTTATTGTTCTTTTTCTTAGTAGATTATTCTGTTTATTTATAAATTTTTGGTATATACCTGCATCTTACTGAGTATGTTATGCTTTAAGGTTAGTTTTATTATTGCAAATCTTTGATTTCAATACCATCTGTAGTTTTGTTACGATCAATTATGATTTTTTAGATATTTTTTTAAAAAATTGCATTGCATTGAAACATAGACCCGTCAATTGATTAAGTACATATTCTACACGATCCGTATAATTATTTAATTTTTGTATGGATGGCAGAAAAATGTACAGTGGTCAATTGAATGTCAAGTTTGGACAGTTTAGAATTGTAAATAATTTTATAGGTGCTTACAGTAATCAAACGGTATGGATAGAGTTCCAGATATATTTGGATATCATTTCCTTTAGTTCTCCTCATACATATTTATTTGTATGCGGAGAACTAAGGAGAAATGCTGCCAAAATTTTTCTGGAACTTCTATTGTGTACCTTTGGTTACTGTAAATGACTATATAATTAATGCAATTCTTGAATGGGATAGGACCTCTTCTATTAGTTGGTGATATGTGCATTTAATAATACTATAATGATCTATTGAATAAAACTTATTTTAAATATTCTGTCTTATAAATATTTATTTATTCAGTTAGCTTTTTCTTACAATAGATAAGAGTTGGATAACTAAAACGAGGAATAGCAAAGAATATCTAGATGGAGTACAGAATTCATTAAATTTGGTATGGAGGAGTAGTATCAGTGGGAAGATTTTATGCCCATGCCGAGAATGTGTAAATTCTAGTTCTCTATATCCAAATATTGTTGAAGAACATTTGGTATGGAATGATTTTTTAAGAGGTTATATTGAGTAATTTTTTCATGGAGAGTTAAGGTTACGATCTACATGTAACCAAACCTCTAACATGGAACGTATACCTGATTTTGGATCCAGTACCAATAGAAAAATCTTGCAAGAGATGATGATATCAGGGGTTTGCTCAGAGATGCTTTTGAATATGGTGCTCAACATCCTGGAGATTACAGTGGAGGACAAGTAGTAGCTGGGTTACCTGAAGATCCTATATTTACTAAATCTATACATGATGGAGAGCCGATACCCCCAACTATGTTGGAACAGATCGTTATCAGAAGCTGATAAGAGATGCAAATCAAGAATTATATGTCGATTGCAAGAACTTTCAAAAATTCATTTCTTGTGCATTTGTTTCATATAAAATACTTGAATGGATGGTTTGGCAAGAGTTTTACTATGCTGCTCAAGGTGTTAAAGGATGCATTTCCTGAAGGTACTAGTTTATCAATATCTTGTTATGAAGCCAAAAAACTAGTAAAGGAATTGGATCTTGGATACGAAAAGATTTATAGCTGTCCAAATGATTGTATATTATATCGAGGAGACATGCCGATCAAGAGTCGTGCCATGTGTGTAGATGTTCACGATGGACGAAGCAAAGAAAATAAGAGTGAGGGATTAGATGAATTAGATGCAACACAAATTAAACAAAAGCCGACGAAGGTATTACGCTATTTTTTACTTGTACCTAGATTGAAAAGGATCTATGCATCATCAAAGACAGCTTCATCAATGAGATGGCATGATGAAAGCTGTATAAAAGATAGAATGCTGAGATACCCAGCGGATAGTTTAGCATGGAAAGCATTTGATGACAGATATCCTGATTTTGCATCCGATGCTCATAATGTCAGGCTGGGTTTAGCCAGTGATGGGTTCAATCCATTTCGGATCTTAAGTTCTATCTATAGCACCTGGCCAGTTGTACTGATTCCTTATAATTTGTCACCATGGATATGCATGAAACAATCTTCACTATTTTATTAATGGTCATTCCGGGTGATAAGGGTACAGGCAATGATATTGATGTTTTCTTACAACCTTTAATAGATGAATTGAAACAACTGTGGGAGGGTATCAGTGCAATTGATGCTTCGAATGGCCAAATATTCAATCTGCGGGCAGCTCTAGTATGGATTGTTAACGATTTTCCTGCATATGCTAATTTATCTGGCTGGAGCACTAAGGGACGAGTTGCATGTTCTTCTTGTGATGAATCAACCCATTCAATTTGATTAAAACATGGAGGAAAGTTCTGTTATATGGGACATCATCGATGGTTGGAGGCAAATCATCCATTTCGATTTCAGAAGGATTTATTTGATGGTACTATAGAGTTGGGATCTACTCCAATTCTACCTTCTGGTTCTGATATTCGTAGACAAATGCTTGGTATCAGACACAGTTACGGAAGATGACAAAGTCCTCTAAAAAGCGAGGAAGAGATGATGTTGAGACTTCGGTACAAAAAGAAGTATCGGAGGAAGTCAATACTTGCACCTTAGATACGATAGTGTTCGAGGATCCGGATAATTTCTTTGAAGTTGAAAATGATGATGATATAATCACAGCAACTACCCATCAGCATACCAAACTATTATGGAAGAAAAGAAGTATATTCTTTGACTTACCTTATTGGGAGCATAATATACTCCAGCATAATCTTGATGTTATGCATATAGAAAAGAATGTTTGTGATATTTTGATTGGAACAATATTAAATCTTGATGGAAAGACTAAAGATAACATGAAGGCGCATCTTGATTTAAAAGAAATGGGCATCCGATATGAACTTCATCCACAAGTGCTTGCAAATGATAAAACTTATATCCCTCATGCATGTTATACAATGTCTAGTCGAGAAAAAGATCTCTTCCTGACAGTTTTAAGGAATTTCAAAGTTCTTGATGGATATGCCTCAAATATTTTATGATGTGTGAATTTGAAAGAGCGCAAAATTTCAAATCTTAAAAGTCATGATGGACATATATTAATGCAAGATATTCTTCCATTGGCTTTAAGGTCGTCAATGCCAAAACAAGTTATTACGGTTGTTTTTCAGTTATCATCATCCTTCAAGGCATTATGTTATAAGGTTCTTGATCCTCAGGAGTTTGATCAGTTACAGTCTCAAGTCATACTTACATTATGTCAGATGGAAAAGATTTTTCCTCCTGATTTTTTATGATTATGGTTCATCTACTCATTCACCTAGCTTCGGAAGCTAAACTTGGTGGACCGGTATAGTACAGATGGATGTACCCTATCGAGAGGTAATGCTGTAAAACTTAAATTTTATAATTTATATAAATTTTTTATTATTTAATGTGATATAAATATCATACTTTTTGAAGGTATCTTGTACGTTTGAAGGATTATGTAAGAAACAAAGCCCATCCTGAGAGCTCAATAGCAGAGGGATATATTGCTAAAGAGTGTTTAACATTTTATTCAAGATATCTCGAAGGTGTAGAGATTGTACTCAATCGATCTCAACGTCATGGTGATACTATGGAGAATACAGATCTATACAAATTTGCATCATCTGGAAGATTTATAGGAAAAGCTGAAAGTATTGTTCTTGACCATAAATCCATGTCACAAGCACACCGTTATGTATTGCTACATAGTGATATAATATCTGACTATCGCAGGTTAGTCTATCTACACATGGATAATACTAAATATTAGACATGTTGTCAAACTTATATTTGATTGCCATGCAGTGAATTTTTATCTGTACAACGACAAGCCAATCATTCCACTCGTCCTAATCCAAGGATTGAACAAAGATGGTTGGTTGAGTTATTCTTTAATTGGCTTGCTAATCAGGTTAGTATATATAAGTCGTATAATAATTTTATATATATTTAACATCGAATAAGTAATCGATAATTGATATTATATTTTTAGGTACCGGTACTGATGGAGAAAAATAGTTCAGCAGAACTAATTGCACTTGCCAGAGGTCCAAATTATATTATGAACAAATATAATGGTTTTATTATAAATGGCTTTAAGTTTCATACCAATGAACGCGAGAAACTTAGAAAAACTCAGAACAGTGGTGTTATAGTTGAAGCAGATGGAAAATCTTATTATGATATACTTAAAGATATTTTGGAGTTGGATTATTATAAAAATTTTAAAGTTATATTATTTCGATGCGATTGGGTGGATATAAATACACTGAGAGGTTTGAAAAAGGACTCAAACGAATTCATACTTGTCAATTTTTCAAGATTGATAAATACAGGTGTGTTATTGAAGGATGATCCATTTATCTTTTCATCTCAAGCTCGACAAGTTTTTTATGTACAAGACTCGAAAGATAAAGAATGGGCTACTGTTATTAAGACAGAACCCAGAGACTTGTATGACATGGGAACAAGGGTGGAAGAAGAAGATGATGATACTTACACTCAGTGTATGCCTTATAATATTGTGCCGGATGATCATATAAATGATACAACCATTTTGGTTAGGTTGGATTCTGAGGAAGGTACAACTGATTGATTATGACAAGTAGTTTATAAGATGGTTTACATTTTTGTATTAATAATTATGTTATTTTTTAAATTGCAATTCATTTCCGTTATAATTTAATTATAATGTTGACTGACTTGTTTTAAATAATGCAGGTTAGGTACACCATGCCTCGAAGGAAGCGATTAGCAGATGTACAGTTTCAGTTTTCCCAGACCGAGGCTAGTACTTCTTCAGCACAGCAGCCCGAGGGCAATCGATCAGTTTCACATCGGTCTGATGCTAGTCCCTCTATTTCTACACATTAGGCCGATGCTACTACCTCTACACCTCAGGACGATGCCATTCCTTCTGAGTCCGCACATCACGATCCTTCTACGAATCATCCTGATGACGAGCCTATCGTCGATGAGATACAGATACAGGGTACATAATTTAATAATTTTATCTCATTTCAATTCATGCATATGCAATAGTTTTGATATACAGTGTTCTATATTTTTTTTTTGTAGATGGATCCGGGAGACTCAGGCGTAGGCGAGGACCCATATTAGTCCATGATGCGTGGCAGTTACCTGAGGGTGAGAAGATAGTGATAGAGTACAATAAGCTAGGACAGCCTATTAAGAAAGCTGCTAGCTTGTTGACTAGCTTTCTGAGGGACAGTAGCATGCCGTGGTCAGCTATGTCCCCTCAATTATTCGAAGTGGAACGATATGCTTCCTGCATGTAAAATAGAGATGCTACGAGTTGTGCAGGTAAAAAAATTAATATATTTTTTTATATCTTAGGTTTTTAACAATTGAATTGCTTATTTCATTTAATATTTATTTTATTGTTTATTTAAATTGTCGAGCAAGTTCGTTCTTCCTTCAGATTCATCTGATTTTGTGCTTAAGTCTTTCAATCACAAGTAGAAAGAATATAGGGCAAAGTTGAAGAGAGACTACAAGCTAGAGGGTAGGACAGAGGAGCAGGTTGTAGCTACCTGTCCTCCTGATGTTCACCCTCATCAATGGATGGAGCTGGTGCACTATTGGTTCTCCGAGAGGGCACAGGTTATGTAGCATCATCAAACACTTCAAACACTTCAAAATTTATTAATTTTCACTTGTCATAATTATATTTATATAATATATAACATTATTTTAATTTTATATTGCAGACGTATTCTGATATTGGTAGAGCTGTACGAGTTGCTCAGTCTGTTCCTCACACAGTGGGATCCAAGAGTTATGCACGGCTCAGGCATGAGTTTGTATGTTTCTCATCCTATAATACTTTTAGTACACTTTTAGTTTTAACATCATGTATCATCATGTATCATGCATGTGCCACGTATCATGGTACGGGGATATAAGATGTGTATTTTAATTTTTTTGTAATATTTATTCTTTATATAGGCTGATCAGCAAGGGATGGAGCCTGGTGAGGTGGAGTTCTATCGGATGACTCACGTTCACCAGGATGGCAGTTTTGTTCGGGACGAGTCCAGAGATATATATGTATTTTTTATTTATGTTATATTATGATTTATATTTTTATTTTTATTAAATATTGATATATGTGTTTTTTATAAAATATAGAATAGGGCTACCTCTATGATCTCCGAACGTGCTGGCGAGGGTTCATCATCTATACAGAGCAGTCGCATCGAGACCGAGGTATTCTCGGAGTTGATGAGACCAGAGCATCCTGGACGAGTGAGGGGTTATGGGATTGGAGTTATCCCTACTCAGTTATCTGAGGTGCGTAGATATACTCGGGATATTAGAGAGAGTCATAATCAGTTACATGTTCGTCAGCTCCAGGAGGAGATAGCAGAGCTCCGACAGACACGTGATGCAGATAGAGCAGAAATGCAGATCATTAGGTCTCAGCTAGAGCATGTTACATCTGTACTGCATATGTTCATGTCATCTCAGGTAAGTAATTATTTATTAATTTTGTATGTATTTAATAATTTAGAATATATATAATGTATGTATTATAATTCTTGATGTATATCTTGCAGGTTCCTGGTGCATCTGCGAGTCCCAGACCTGACGACAACTAGCCTCCCATGGATCAGTGATGCCAGATATTTTTTTATTATTTTTATGTATGTCTTTTTGTTTATTTGAACTTGGATTGATATGCTTATATATATAAAAAAAACTTTTATATTTGGTTTGTATTTGTGTTTGTGTATGTTGGATGTGATATGTGATACAGGTTTGAATGTTTTTATTTGTTTGTATATGTTGGATGTGATACAGGTTTGAATATTTTCATTTTCATAATGTATACAGGTTGTGGGTTTATATATATATGGCTATTTATTTTTTTTTAAAAAAAAAAAATCTAGCGATGCTTTAAAGTGTCGATAGTTTTCAGTGTAGCGATGCTTTAAAGCGTCGCTAGACGAAAATGCTAGCGACGCTTTAAAGCGTCACTAAATGTCGACACTTTAAAGCATCGGCAAATAAAAATTTAGCGATGCTTTAAAGCGTCGGCAAATGCCGATGCTTTTTTGAAGCGTCGGCAGGTTGCGTCCCAACGCTTGCATAGGCGACGTTTTACAAAATGTCGGGAGATTACTTAGCGATGCTTAAAAGCATCGGGAAAGGTCAAAAAAGCATCGCTAAAGCCCAGATTCACTGTAGTAAGAGAAACTTTTCGATCTTCTTTCTAAATATTTATTTATTTATCTTACTTTTTCTTTTCTCTCTCTTTCCTCTTCTCTCTTCTCTCACCTCTTATCTCTCTCCTCTTTCTCTCTTTCTTCTCTTTTTCTCTCATCTTTCTCTCTCTTCTTCTCTCTCCTCTTTCTTTTATTTTATTTATTTTTTCTTTTTTTCTTTTCTTTTCTTTTTCTTTTCCTTTCTCTTTCCTTTTCCTTCTCACGCTTGGCCGAATAGAGCACCCGCGCTCCTGTTCTTTTCCCCGAGACTTGGAGGTTTCCATCCCGAAGGAAGATGGCCAGGGCTGCGATCTGCGAGGGTGCAACCTCCGGTTCCGGTCCGGCATCCAACGGTGATGGCAACGTGGAAAAATCAAGGTAACATAAGTTTTCTTTCTCTTTCTTTTCCACAAATTATCCGGCGATTGCCGGAGGGGAAGAGGGGTGGCAGAGACTTTCATTTTGGATCGATTAAAGGGATAAGGGTGGGATTTAAAAAGAAACAAGATGGAAAAAAATAGAGTCATCGCATGGAGATCTTCTCGGCCGAGGAAGAGTCCAACCCATGCATGTCACTCTGCCAGCCCTCTCCCATTCAACCACGGTGGCCTCGTCAAAAAGATCAGCGAGGTTTCCGTTCGATCAAAGTCCCCTATTTTTTTTTTTTTCTAACTGAATTAAAGCCGGTTAGGTCCACCGACTTTGGCCCAAGAAAATCAGGTTTTACACAAACTATAGCTATGCAGGAACAACAACTTCCTAAACTATTTTATAAATCATACCGTTATGGTACAGGTTAATATACAGGAGATACATTACATCAGGTGAGAATGCTTCGCGCATTGCATCAAGTCACACAAGGTGGTTATTGTTTGATGAGTGCGAGTATTTAACTCAATAACCCCATAACAAACATTTCAACAATCATTCGAAAAATCTGGACCGTAGCATATCCATGTGAAGTCCTATGTTTTTGAATAGCACGAGACAACCATGTAAAAAACTTTAGCATTCAACAGCAATTAGTAATATGATCGATTACTAATCTATAATCTAATATATATTTTCTATATAATACTAATTGGTTATCTGATTCATTAAATATTTACAGCACTAGCTGTATCGATTTTATATAATCTGAGTATATGGAAATTTTTGAAAAAAAATAAAAAGAAAAAGCGAAATCCATGTTGTTCACAAGTTGTAAGATTTTTCTATGGGGAGAACTATAGAGTGATTTTACTCAAAAATTCTTCAGAAGCATAACAAGGATTGGCATGTGATGTTTAATATGATTCCACGTGGATATATAATGTCTCCTTTTGCGGCTCCACATTGGTTGACAATATTGAAAACTTGTAGGCTAAAACAATAAACCAAACGTCGACCACTTAATCCATCGATCATATGAGGACTTTCTGCCATCCTTGTTGAATTGGAACCGTGAAGTTTGGGTAATTGGGTATCTGCATGCTCTCACTACTATATCTTTGCCAGTATCATGGTGGTCGTATAAACTTACGATAACATAGTAACCGATCTTATCAGTTCAAAGCTCGCTTCCCATTATATATATATATATATATATATATATATTACGGAAAAAATGATATCTTGAAAAATATGGTAGGTTAGTGACAAGCATAATATAAATAACTGGAGATCCGGATCTAATCGAGAATGCGAAAGAGGACAGGAATACATGAGAAATCTACCAGAATACATGAAACATCTGATGATTACTGAAAAATGATATCGGCTATTTACTTACTCTAGTTGATGTCTACACATAAATATCCAACATGGATGACATAGATGTCATCGAGCTTTGCGATCAATTCAGATCTGATCTATGATTTTAGAATTGTATGAAGTTATACATTATACTTCACTTAGTCACTTAAGATCAGCGATTTTGATAAAAATTTGC
The DNA here is from genome assembly GCA_021397845.1 of Areca catechu. Taxonomy (NCBI): domain Eukaryota; kingdom Viridiplantae; phylum Streptophyta; class Magnoliopsida; order Arecales; family Arecaceae; genus Areca; species Areca catechu. The sequence continues at coordinate 185,862,376 of CM038042.1, forward strand.
TAATGTGATTAATCGTCAACAATCCAATATCTTTAATAAATAAGATTTCCCGAATCATAACCAATTAAGTGGTTGTAAACCGCTTAACAAATTTTTTTTATAAAAAGAGAAAGGGATTTCAAAAAAAGTTAAAGTTTTATGCTTATTTTTATTTTTATTTTTTTTTTACTATTCATGGTCTCAAATATTAACTGACCTAAGCATCGAAGAAAGGGAGAAGTGGAGAACCCCTACCTTTTTTTGGATGCTAGCGGACTTTTCTTTGCAGGATTCTTGAAAAAACCTAGATGAAGACTGGTTCCTTAGGTTTCATTCCTTGAGGTGGATCGTGAGAACGCGCTGATAAATAAATAAAAAAATAAAAAAAATAAAATAAAACAATGTAGGGAGAGGAGGGATGCGTTTTGCTACCATCTGGTAAGTGATTGGATGTTGCAGTTTGACTTGGGCGTCTACTTTTCATAGAAAAGTCCAATATCCAAACAAGACAAAAACATAGTATTACATACGTCTCAAGCTGTCTCTCCTACGAACGGACACCTCAGTGATTTATACTTCATCCTTTGATCAAATGGCTAATTAAAAATGGCCTAAATCTATGCTTGACTTCGGTAATTTCATTGACCCATCATAATCATATACAAAGTGATATGAATCCAAAAATTAAACACTAGTAGGTTGGCGACTGAGATGGATGCCAGAGCTCACATCAAGAATTATTGAAACCTCACACCATCGGAGAACCTTGTTGGAAGGATCGTCCATGCTTCTCTATGTTTATAAATAGCTTTCGCTCCACTTGGCAAACTACATGTGCTTGGAAATGGTCATGGAGGCTCCTTTGGGGATCACAGCTGACATTGCCTACTCTCCTTTCTTCCTCGTAGATGGTCCTTCCAAAGTTCCTGGACGTGAATTCGTTCCTGCCGACGTCTCCGATGACTACATGCTTGGAGTTTCGCATCGTGTAGTCCCTGATGAAGGCCTGTTTGAGCAGTCGTTGGTCGCCGGTGATCCCAAAAATTATGTCCCACATACCCTAACATCTAGGATGGTTATGTACGTGGTGGCAATGTTTGATTTGTTCGAGTTAAATTAATCAAGTCCCTTTTCCCCATTTAACCAGTGATGGAGCTTTGCCTTTTGTTATTAATTTATAGTAACTGGGTAGTTAATTATTGCTACTGTAGGAATTGCTGGAATGATACGAAGAAGGTGGATACGGGGTGTAGCATTGGATTTCGAACAGAGTCCAAGGTTGACGTCTTAGATGATGGCTTCAGATGGAGAAAGTATGGGAAGAAGTCCGTGAAGGGCAGCCCAAATCCAAGGTACGCTATTAGAAAATAACTTATTTTAGATGGTGAAACAAATTAAATGAAACTAAAAGCATAACATCAACTTTCTTTTGCCAATTATATGTGCTATATAATCATGTTGCAAATTGATTGGCAACTCATGAACAATGGTCTTGTATGTTTAGATGCTTAACATGAGCACCGAAAAACCACGTTATTTGAGCTCGTCTGGAGTACCTGAATCAATATGACATCTTCCTAAACTTTTTTAAAATCTCATAGCAAAGACACCCTTTTCTTACTGCTCTTTTAATCAGCTCTTCGTAGTAAAATTTTCTGATGAATTAATGGTTGCAGGAATTACTACCGGTGCTACAGCGAGGGCTGTGCAGTGAAAAAGAGGGTGGAAAGAGACCGGGAAGACTCGCGCTACGTGATAACAACGTACGAAGGGATGCACGACCATGCGAGCCCAGGCACTATTCGCTGCAATCTTAGCCCTCGTCACGCCGCCGAAACCCCCGCCTCGACTTCGTACGGCCAGCTCTGCCCTTTTTTGAGTGAACAGGATGCAGGCTGTGTTGCTGCAGCTCATCATTTTTTACTGAGTTGAAATCGCCCTTATTTTCCGTTCACTCCGCCGGCGCCGATAATAATCAGGTTAACATATTCATTTTCAGATAAAAAATAGATATAAAAAATTAATATACATCGTGTATCGAATATTTTTTTGATTATGATTGGAAGACTCTGGAGATAGTCACGTCCGGGATCTAATTCTTCCCTTTTTTTCGTTCCAAAAAAAAAAAAAAAAAAAAAAAAAAAAAACTACTTTCCTTCATGGTTTGATATACGAGCCCAAGCAATTCTAATGCAAAGAACTGCTCTCGGTGTACGCTTTTTGGTGGCAGAGTGCACGTCCACTAGCGTGCGAGTTTGCACCTTTGTGACAGAAGCGGTGTGCAATCGTGTTGAATCCCAATGGCGTATACATGCTTGATATTTCCTTGGAATGAAGTAACAAACACCTGTTTCTTATTCATACGGTTTCAAGGGTTTTATTACTAGCTACCACTGGCTATGAAAGGTTTTGTGACCTTTGACCACCAAATATGAATAATGATAGAAAGATATTCCAAACTTTGCTTTTGTGTTTTTTTGGCTAACGATATTGGAACTACAATGTGGACTGCAGTGTTGGGCATTCCTAGCTACTGTAGTCCGATGGATCAATTCAAATGGATGTATTTTCTAATTCATACATATTTATTTTCTCGAGAGTGGTATAAAGAAAATCTGATTTTATCATTTTTTTTAAAATTTTATTTCTTGTTATCGTGGAAGTTTAATTGCTTTACATATGCAGTTTAAGCAGGTGAAAATTGCTTAAACTTCGCGTGAGCAAGAGAAATTCTTCCTTCGGAATTCATATAGAGCCAAAGAACCTTTATATCGAGGAAGATTACAGGAGTTTGGATCTTCTCGAGTCCAATGGGCCAATGCGATCCACTTCAATCAAGCATCACAAAGTTTTGGTGGATAGTGCTGTGGTGGGAGGACCGAGTGCTGCGCATAACGAGAACTCATTTTAAGTTCAGCTAACCAAGTCCTTAATTTTTGAGTTATGTTGGTAAACACTAGCCTGGTTCAAAGTCTGGTTTGACTGCTTGGGTTGGGTTAACACAGCATCAAGCAACAAGGCCAAACTCAACTCTGACCAAGTTGTAGTCCAATTTTCTTCCAACACATCACAACCTATATCTATGTCACGTCCCGGCTCGATGTCCAAGCCAGGCATACGACAGATAGCCGCATATCCTTGGGGTTTAGCCCCATTGAATATGCAAAGCCTAGTTTTTAACTTTCAAATCCTTCAAACACTAGAATAAATTAAACTCATCAAAACTTTCAAGTAAGTAAAATTTAACAAAAAATTTAGGATACAGTATAAGCAAAGTTCAACTAAGATTTAAGATAAACATAAACTAAGGAATTAACATCTAAACCCTAACTTCTTACTAACTGGTCCCAAAGCCTGATTGGTTTTCTGGATCTGTAACTGTTGCCGATCTCGCCGCCGTGCCCGTGCCTCGGAACCGCCGATCCGTATAGACCGTCTTGCTCCTGGGGCCTCCTGGCTGGACCGGACCTGCAAGACGAGGTCAGAAGACCCTGGCCGGGGATCCCGGCGAGGGAGCTCCGACGATCAAGTTAGTAGACGGCGAGAGGGAACAGAGTCTCTGGGACGGGCCTCCGAAGGAGTCCCAGACTCAGAGATTCTATGAGCAAGAGAGGTGCCAGAGAGACCAGAAACCCGGCTGGACTCCTTGGCCGAGCTCACGCCAAGCGATCCGCTCTCGGGACCTTGGATCTTGCTCCGTGGAGCGGAGCTTCCAGCCTCTATTTCTTACTTGTCTCTGCTTACCTGGTCGTCTCTTTTCTCCTTCCTTTTATCTCCTCCTGGTGCCTGCTCGTTTTCCGCTCTCGGGAGGCTCCCCCTCTCGCTCTCGTCGCCCTCTCTCCGTCCTTTTCTCTTTTCCCTTTTGGTTCTGAGGGCCAGGCGGCTTTCCGGACTCGTTCGCCGAGCCTAGCGGGGAAAAGGTAAAGGAGGGGGGCGTCGGCAGGGCGGCCGACCAAACCTTGGGCCAAGCGTGGGTGCTCTCCTCCCCAGGTGCCGGCGCTGTCCATCGAGAGGCCCTGTCTTGTCAGAACCGTGTCTCTCGACTGTGGAACCCGTCGGGCCGACGTAAGTGATGTTTCGCGTGCCGTCGCTGTCCGTGCGGGGTGCCTTTTTCGGGGTGCGGCGTGCACGGCTCGAGGGCCAGCCTCGGAACCTGCGCCTCCGCTCTTTGGGGCTCTCTCTGCACGAGTTGCCTGACCTCGGTCGAGGTGGACCCCTCCCGGGTGGACACCTGGCGGGGCGACAGAAGGACGCTCTGCTTCGGCCAAGGTGGTCCCGTCTCAGGGGGCCACCCGGCAAAGGAGCGAAGGGGCCCGGCTCGACCTCGGCTGAGGTGGGGCCGTCTATGGGTGCCACCTAGCGAGGGAGCGGGGGAGCAGCCGACCTTGGCCGAGGTGGACCCCTCCTGGGTGGACACCTGGCGGGACGGCAGAAGGACGCTCGACTTCGACCGAGGTGGTCCCGTCTCAGGGGGCCACCTGGCGAAGGAGCGAAGGGGCCCGGCTCGACCTCGGCCGAGGTGGGGCCGTCTATGGGTGCCACCTGGCGAGGGAGCGGGGGAGCAGCCGACCTTGGCCGAGGTGGACCTCTCCTGGGTGGACACCTGGCGGGACGGCAGAAGGACGCTCGGCTTCGACCGAGGTGGTCCCGTCTCAGGGGGCCACCTGGCAAAGGAGCGAAGGGGCCCGGCTCGACCTCGGCCGAGGTGGGGCCGTCTATGGGTGCCACCTGGCGAGGGAGCGGGGGAGCAGCCGACCTCGGCCGAGGTGGACCCCTCCTGGGTGGACACCTGGCTGGACGGCAAAAGGATGCTCGGCTTCGACCGAGGTGGTCCCGTCTCAGGGGGCCACCTGGCGAAGGAGCGAAAGGGCCCGGCTCGACCTCGGCCGAGGTGGGACCGTCTATGGGTGCCGCCTGGCGAGGGAGCGGGGGAGCCCGGTCCAAGCTCGACTTCGGGCGGGGAGCCGCAGCTGACTCGGTCGAAAACCTCCACGTGGCTCGAATAATGCCCGCCGGGATCTGCGACCAACCACGTCATCATTACGGCCGTAACAGTAACAAAAATATAGGAACAGGGAACAAGCTTTATAGGTTCAGTAAGTTATCATCACCTCTAATATATGCATAAATATGTCAACAACAATTTATAAATATACATAAATTGTACATCACAGAACAATCAGCTTATAACAAAATAAAATGCAACATCATATTAATATATACATTTAATTAACAAACAACTCTACTATGGATGGCCAACCATTTACTTTACTTTCCTAGTCCCTTTGACTATGGCCACGATCGACCCATGGCTAGCCCTGAAAGAGAATAGATCCTAACTACATATACCGACAACCAGTCATGTACCAGTGATCGTCCTACTAAAGGTCCAGAAGGAAATTAGCTCTGATATTACACCAAAAAATATGCATCCTCAGCATGTGCTAACAACTGCCATGCATGGCTAAAAATAAAAGGCAACTAGCTTCTAACTACATATACCGTACAATCATGTACTAGTGATCGTCCCACTGGAGGTTTGAAAAGAGACTAGATCCTTGTGTGATCATAGTTGAACTAGAGAGCGCCAACACCAACGATATAACAATATATGCAATCCAATGCAGATCAAATTATACTACACATACTTAACATTTCATAACATTCATAATATATTTAGCATGTAATATTAGAGGTCAAGATAACTTACCTAAATGAACTCTATTAATATATGACCTATTCGAGTCTCAACTGTGATACTGCTATATCGATAAGAAAGATAAAAATCCTAACAAAATTAATCATATAAGTAATTTTTTATCTAAAATAAACTAGTATAAAAAAAATGACTCTTAGTCTAGTCTGGATCTTAGCCTAAATCACTAAAAGAGTCGATTTAAATTTTATTATTATTTTTGACATTTATTTTTCTCTTATTCCTTCTCCTTTTTCTCTCTCCTTCTCTCTCCTCTTTCTTTCCCTCTCTCCTCTTTCTCACTTTTCTCCCTCCTTTCTTTCTATCTCCTCTCTCTTCTTTCTCTCTCATCTTTTCTCTATCTTCTCTTCCCTCTCTCTTTTCTCTCTTCTTTCTTTCTCTCTCCTCTCTCCATCTTTCTCCTTTTTCTCTCTCTTATTTCTCTATCCTCTCTCTTTTCTCTCTCCCTTCTCTCTCTTCTCTTTCTCTCTCCTTTCTCCCTCCTCTTCTCTTTTCTCTTTCTCTCTCTCCCCTATCTTCTTTCTCCTTCATCTTTCTCTCTCCTCTTTTTTCTTCTTCTCTCTCTCTTTTCTCTCTCTCTATTCTTTTTTTTTTTTTTTTGTTCTCTTCTTTCTTTTTCTTTTCCTCCTTCCTTTTTCTTTCTTTCTTTCCCTGATTTTCTTTCCCTCTCGGCTCGAGCTTGCCTCCTTTACTTCAATGAGCAAGAGGAGGGCGGCGGTCCACTGGAGGTTTCCAAGACAGAGCAGGGACAGGGTTCGGTCGGTGCATCCATGGCCATCCCGACCATGAGTAGAGAAATCGGAAGAAGAAAAAGGAGAATCCACCAATACAACCGATTAAACATGTAAATCAAAAACTTAGGGAGAGAAAGACTCACCAGCGACGGTCCAGGAGCGATCAACCACTGGAGGAGAGGGAGAATCGATAAAAAAGAATCGACGATGGGATAAGGGTTTTAAATAAAAAAATGAGGGATTTCCTCGTTGTACGGGGAGGAACCTCAATCAAACCGGGAGCCCCGTCCCTCCATGACACTCCACCGACCGAGTTCAACCCTTCCACGGCCTCTCTTCTGGCTTCTCCGATGAGGTAATCGGTAGAATAGACAAGGGCTCCATCCCTTGTTTCTATTAATTTTTTTTGTGAATTTCGAACTGAAGTCGACAGAGGCTACCGACTTTAGCCTAATTGGTCCAAAAAAAAGTTGCGCTTCACATTCTCCCCTCCTACAAAAAAAATCTTGACCTCGAAATTTAATATACCTAAGTCATGAAATAGCCGGGGATACTTGGCTTGCATAGACTTTTCAAGTTAAAGAATCATTATTTTTATCCAACTTTAAATAATTTTAAACCACTATACTTTCATTATGTACTCTGATATAATTTATCAAATCCTCTAATTTTATTACATAAATTTTTGACAATGATACCACTTTATATTATAATCTAAACAAAATTTAACATTCAAATATTTTAAATAAACGAGGATAAAACTATTAAATTTTTTTGTCCTTACTAGGCCCCGAGCATATCATATCAAATTTAAACCTTGATCCATTTCCTATCTTTAAAATCTTTGTATAGAATTGTACCATCCATTCAAGATATCAATAATTCTAATCCAAGCCCTAGCTATTCATGCTTTCCTTAACAATTCAGTTAGACAATCTAGATCAACTTTTTTCTTGAGGAGTTAACATTAACTCTAACAAAGTAAATGACTTTAAATCAAAACTCTTATGAATAAGATCAATCATATTATTGCTCAAAGAACGATCTAACCATGATTCTTAGCATTAATTAACAAACCATCTAAAATATTATCCCTCATAGATTAAACCCATATAAGTCTTCCAATACCCATTTCTTTGCTCAATATAATATCAGTAGCAATGTAATCTAAATCTTCTTATAGATCTTAAATTTAACTTGGAGTTCAACTTACCCAATAATCTCCATCAATTATATGAAAGATCAAGTAATACAATCCAAAACTGCTAACATAAGCCATCCAATATTCTACCAAGATATATGTGCCATATCCACATAATATCATTTAATTCGCTAATAGCAAATTACAAATCTATATATTATTCCAAACACATTTTCTATTACATATTCTCAATAATAATTTCTATACAAATTCATCAAAAAACTCTCATTCTTAATATCATTAAACTCTTTTATAACCTATATCCTAAATATCTTCTTGCAACAGTCCCAAAATTTATAATCCAGTAATTAACAATAAAATTCATATACTATTATGATCTTCATCCATATCAAGTTTAGGTTTTCAAAATCATTTAATTAATAATTGAACATATATATTCAGCATAATATAACATACTATATTTCTAGGCTAACAATTTTGAAGCTTGGTCAAACTCATTTATCAGAGATAAAGACATATCTTATCTAGCTCTTCAATATCCATAATATGCTTACTTATCATGATTAAATAGTATAAATCCTTCAGTCTTTTACACTCATCTAAGATCAATCTCTTTACTTACATTAGAGACAAAAATCATATTCTTCTTTTGCACTAATCATATACCAGATCTTATACACAATACCTAGGGATTAGCAATCCAAACTTCAAATTCATTCTTGCAACTTTTATCATATCCTAACTGATCATAATACTAAGTTCAAATAATACATTTTAAGTCACAGTTTATAGTGATCACAACCTTAATTTCGATATCACTCAAATCATATTCTAATCACTTATGTCACAGTCCCAAGTGATCATAACCCAAGCTTCGATATCTTTTTGTTATGCCTTAATAATCATCATATTAATTTCTAATCACTTATATCACAGTCTGTAATTATATCAAAATTAGATTTCTAAAATAAATAAAATTCATAATATAACTCAAAATATACATCCATATATCCATTGTCTAACATTAATGATATTCCTCCAAAAATTAAGCTAGGAGAGTTTAATCCAACATCTTATTCAGGCGAACCTTCAATACTTAGCAAAATCTTGGGATTGTAACATACACCTATCAAAGAAAATTAAATAAAATTTTAGTATCGATAGTTATTCTAGAATATTCAATTAAATTCCTAGTTCTATCCCACTCTCACAAACTAAATCATCTCGATCTTAAACCTTTGCTTTGATACCATTAAATCTATCATGCCTCGGCCGGATGCTCGAGCCAGGCATACAACAGACGGCTACATATCCTTGGGATTTAGTCTTATTGAATATGCAAGGCCTAGCTTTTAGCTTTCAAATCCTTCAAACATTGGAATAAATCAAACTCATCAAAACTTCCAACTAGATAAAATTTAACTAAAAATTTAGGATACAGTGTAAGCAAAGCCCAATTAAGATTTAAGATGAACAAAAACTAAGGGATTAACAACTAAACCCTAACTCCTCACTGACCGGTCTTAAAATGCAACATCACATTAATATGCACATTCAATTAATAAATAATTCAACTATGGATGGCTAACCATTTACTTTACTCTCCTAATCCCTTTGACTATGGCCACGATCAGTCTGTAGCTAGCTCCAAAAGAGATTAGATCCTGACTACACATACCGATAACCGGTCATGTACCAATATCGTCTCACTGGAGGCCTAGAAGGAAACTAGCTCTGATATCACATGAAAAAATATGCATCTTCAACATGTGCCAGCAACTACTACACATAGCTAAAAATAAAAGATAACTAGCTCCTAATTACACATACAGTATATCGGTCATGTACCAGTGATCGTCCCACTGGAGGCCTGGAAGGAGACTAGATCCTCGTATGATCATAGTCAGACTAGAGAGCGTCAACACCAACATACATAATAATGTATGCAGTCCATTGCTAATCAAATTATGCTGCACATACTTAACATTTCATAACATTCATAACATATTTAGCATGTAATACTAGAGGTCAAGATAATTTACTTGAAGGAACTCTATCAATATATGGCATGTTCTAGTCTCAACTCTGATACTGCTCTATCGATAAGAAAGATGAAAATCCTGACAAAACTAATTATATAATTAATTTTCTATCTAAAATAAACTAGCATAAGAAAAATGGCTCTTAGTTTGGTCTAGATCTTGACATAAATTACTAAAAGTATCGATTCAAATTTTATTATTATTTTTATATTTATTTTTCTCTTTGTCCTTCTCCTTTTTCTATCTCCTTCTCTCTCCTCTCTTTCTTTTCCCTCTTTCTCTCTCTTTTCTCTCTCCTCCTCTTCTTTCTCTCTCCTCTTTCTCTTTATTTTTCTCTGTCCTTCTTTATCTCTCTTCTCTTTTTCTTCTTTTATCTTCCCTCTCTTTTCTCTCTCCTTTATCTCTCTCCTATTCTATCTCCTCTCTCCATCTTTCTCCTCTTTCTCTCTCTTCTCTTTCTCTCTCTCGTCTCCTCTTTTCTCTTTCTCTCTCCCCTCTCTTCTTTCTCGACTCTCTCCTTCCTCTTTTTCTCTCCTCTTTTTTCCTCTTCTTTTCTCTCTCCTCTTCTCTCTCTTCTTCTTTTCTCTCTCTTCATATTTTTTTTCTTCTTTCTTTTCCTCTTCTTTCTTTTTCCTTTCCTCCTTCATTTTTCTTTATTTCTTTTCTTGATTATCTTCCCCTCCCGGCCCGAGCTTACCTCCTTTGCTTCGATGAGCCGAAGGAGGGCGGTGGTCCATCGGAGGTTTCTCGGATAAAGTAGGGATGGGGGTCGGCCGGTGTATCCACGGCCGTCCTGGCCACGGACAAAAAAATCGGAAGAAGAAAAAGGAGAATCCACCCATACAACTAATTAACATGTAAATCAAAAACTTAGGGAGAGGAAGACTCACCGGTGATGGTCCAAGAGCAGTCGGCCACCGGAGGAGAGGGTGAATCAATAAAAAAAATAGGCGATGGGCAAGGGTTTTAAAGAAAAAAATAAGGAATTTCGTCACCGTATGGGAAGGAACCTCGATCGATCGGGAGCCCCGTCCCTCCATGACACTCCACCGGTCGAGTTCAACTTTTCCCAGGCCTCTCTTCGGGCTTCTCCGACGAGGTAATCAATTAGATAAACAGGGGCTCCAACCCCTGTTTCTTTTCTTTTTTTTTTCTGAATTTTGCCCAATTAGCCCGAAAAAAGTTGGGCTTCAAATCTAATTCGATCCAATTTTCTTCCAACACGACACGACCTATACGTAATTCGATTCTCCTCTAAAATGACCAACCCGAGGGCAATCTATATTTATTAAACGGTACTTCTCAACCAAACTGCCTCAGCCCACATTGCATCCAGGATAAAGATTTAGTCAGGTATGGGGTTTTAGGTTCGGTTGATTGGTATGGAATTGCATAGGTTATATGTAACTGTGTATACCGACTTGTAAAATGTTTCGGCCGACACAGTGTGACGCTAACGGCTTTAATTTCAAGATAGTCCCGTAAGCCCAACCCATAGATTAAAGCAGTAAGCTCCAAAATTCGAGCCCGAGCCCCCCATAAATCAATTTGAGCATATGATTCCTGAAAGGCTAACCCAATAATATGTCCAGATTGCATCGAGTGGGTTCGTAGTCCATGCAAATCGTGAAAATAGCCCGGTCAGGCTAGACCAAAGTTTCGTTTGTAAACCTATTTCACCCCAATAGCTAGGTGCTTAAGCCCGATAATTAGCTAGTGGTCCTGGCCCAAATATGGCACTAGATTTCTTATTTTCTTTTATTTTTTGCCCTAGCGATGGGTTTACAACCTGTTTACGATAAACATGGCCACAATGATGGAAGAAGGGCCATTGGCTGCGGTAGCATATAAATGCCGGCAGACACCCATATGAACCGATTTAAAATTAAGGGTCAGGTGAGTTCTACTACCGTGGTTGTTGCAAGCTGGCTGTCGTCTTCGGTTAAAAACTCCTAAAACTGATTCGCTTCTATTATAAGTAGCTAACCTCAACCACACTACTACCTGAGCGGCACGGAATACTTACTCTGTTCTAGCCTTGAGCACGACGGAACAAATCCTTGCAAGATTATATTGTATGATGAGTGGTTGGCTTGTTCCAATTCCCAAATATCTTCATTAGTACTCGACGTACGTGTACAATATTTGGGCAACGGACCCATGCATCACCTTTACACGTACACATCCACCTGCCTATTTATACCCCAAGAAAGAGCCCGTAAGAATTCTTTTAATCAGGAATTATCATTAAGTATTATTATTTATTTATATTATTTTTTAAAAAATAAAATGATTATGCGATCCATGTTGATGGATATATTTATAAATTCCACGTTATTAGTAATCTTTATGTTTGGACTAATCTTATATTTGTTGGTGCGATTGAGATAGCATAATGTAGGCCTTAATCCAACTTGAGTCCAGAATGGAAAGGTCTGTTAAGATTTTGTTTTAATTATCAGGTCCCCTCTCTACAATAATGGACCATCTGGGAGATAGGGATCCTCCGCTCCATCAACTTTTCGGTAATTTTTATTTATAATTTTTTTATAATAAAATTTAAATATGAATGTATTTACCTATTTATCCTCCCTTAAAATTGGTTTATATTAAATATAGCTCGGAGAATTTTGAAAAAAAAATTAAAAGGAAACAAATACAATAAATCAACTTTCTCTGCCTAGAAATTGAATTACTTCAAACTTTCTCTTTCCTTTCCATTAATTTCTTTTTTCTTTTCTATAATTATTTAGGAGAAGCAAAAGATTTCCTTTCTATTGCTCGATCAACACCTATCTCCAAAACCCATCATGGTTGAAGCCACGATGTGAGGCCGCATCATCCTGTTTGCCGCACTGATGGATACCATGGAGGCCGAACCTCTCATGCGGTGCAACCGGCAAGAACGCCTCCATGGTGCAATCGGGCATCTGCATGTGTATAAGACCGGATACCACTGATATGCCGAGTGGTAGCTATCATCCCGATGGCCTCTGTCAGCCTCGCTGCACTGATGGATGCCGTGTGAGATGGAGCCGCGCACCACCTTGACGACCGGATCCATTGCGCAGCATGATCGGGTCTAGGGGCACTGGCGGACTGGTGCCTGTCACACCCCAGGCTTGCACTGACACTACCATGCTCGCAGCCCATCATTTCCAGCCCCGTCACTTGACGAATGCCACATCCTGTCATGCCGCATCGATGGCACTCGGCACAATATTGATACAACTGGTGCGCGCGCATCCTCCACAAGTTCAGGGTGCTTATGACTCTTCTAGTTTCAACTACTATTATAGAGAGATCATTCTCAGTAATAAAGATTGTCAAGACCAAAATGCATAATAAGATGGAAAACGATTTTCTTGCCAATTATTTAGTCACTTATATCAAGAAGGAAATACCTGAAAATTTTATGATAGATTTCATCATTGATGAATTTAGTTCTATAAAATAACATTAAGTACAATTTAAATAATATTTATGAAAAAATTATTTAAATTAATTTTAATTATTTATTAATATTTTTATATTTTATATTTTCTTGGCTCTCTGGAAAAAGTTGGTGCGGCTCATCCTTGCCTTTTCATTTCCATTATATATATATATATATATATATATATCGTAAGATTAGTTCTCATAGCTTGTCCCATCGAATAGCCGCCTATTGAAAAGAAGCTGGAGAGGACTTGGTTTTTTGATATTCGCATGAGCATCTATGACTATAGATTTGAAAATTAATGATAAACATAGGTACATATTCCAGATCTAGAATAATTATTTATAAAATTTTTGGATCTATTGTTTGTTCAAATTCATTCTTACATACTTATCTTCTTGTATTATAATATTTTACATAAGAACCATATGAATAAAATCCTTACAACTGGTATCCGAGCCCAGAATTTTGTAGAAGATTGGAATCAATACTAGATGTGAGTTTTGATAAATATTTTTTTTAATTGGTTTCATGGAAGATTAAAAAAAAGGAAGAAGATAGATCGACAATGCTCGAAGTCTTCACCATCGAGCCCTCCTCCTCCCATCCGATGGCTGGATGGTGTCACCGGCAACCATCAAAGTAGCCAGCGACAACTTGGACAAGAGGCTAGGGATCCAAGGTAGGCAGCTATGGTGCTAAAGGTGGGTTATGCCTGGTTTTCAAAATTCATTGTCGTGTCATCCACCTCCTCCCATCTTGTGGCCAAAGGATGCCATTTGGGATGATATCAATGGCCTGGACAATCAGCAACCATGGCGACGGCAATGCCAGATATGAGTAGGGCTGGAAATGGGTCAGCTCAAAAGCCCATTATTTAGAACTGGGTTGGGCCAGCTCAATAAACTTCGGGTCGGCCTGAAATTGGTTCAGGCTTCGGACCAAATTTTAAGCATATTGGACTAGTCTTGGGCTGTAAAATAAAGTCCATTTAATTTTTGGACCAAAGGGATGCCGGATTCGGTCCAAAATTTTTAAAATATAGTTTTTGGGCCGGCCGGCCCAATGGGCTTTGGACCGGCCCATTTCCATCCTAGATATGAGAATCCCTTCCTTGCCGTCCGGAATCAAGACTTAAAAAAAAAGGGTAAGGATGTGCATGGCCACTGGGCAAGGGCTTTGGTGTCTGGCTTGGTGGAGATCAGGTGAGGAGGGGCGCCGCCACCTCTGCCTGATCGTGAAAGAGAGGTGGAAGATAGCTATTTTACATAAAGGCCCTTGATATTTTGAATATTATAAATCCGTCTTAAAAAATCTGTTTAGCCCCTATTGATGTATTTTCTAAGATATAACAGCATAAAATATTATTTTGGCTTGTGATAGATCCTTTTGTAGCTTATTTATTTATTTTTGAGATGTATAATTTATTATAATGGTTATTGGAATACAATATTATGCTATAATATGATCAATTGGGTGCATATTGTTAAGCATCTCATTCTAGACTTGATCTTTTGTGGTATATATAGTTAAAATGAAATATTTGGTATTTCTTTGGATATTTAATTTTCTATAAGGATAATTTTATGAGTTGTCATAAATATTTATCACCAATATGATTTATTTACATCGGTCCACAAAATTTTTTATCTTGAAAGGAATATTTTCTAATTATGACATACAGCTACCTATCCAATGGGAATTGCTTTATATTTTAAGTGGAAAAAGATTGTATACATCATTGTATTGTTATGGTGCTTTAGCTTTCATAGGTCTGTCTGTCTAAAGAAAATAGGTTTGTGTGAATACTAGAGTATTTTATTTGCTTGTAGCTTTATGTTAAGAGAATTTATGCATATTACATATTCTGTCCAAAAAAATATGTAATATAGTATTTAGATTCTTGTTCATAGTTATAATAGTATATTATATATATATATATATATATATATCCATTGACTAATATTTTGCATTGCTATTATTTTTGATTGTACAGTCTCCTTTGATATGAATAATAATAATGTTATCATTGAGGTCCTTATTGGATCAAATTATAAGAAGTAGAAGTAAGACATGAAATTTGTTTTTAAAATAGCCAATATTGACCTTGCATTACATGAAAATAAACTCGATAATCTCAACGGTCAAAGTACTCTTGAACAAAATGATCACTTTATCAAATGGAAAAGTTAAATAGAATTAGCTTAAGTTACAAGGTCTATTTCTAAGTATCTTCTGAGTGGTCTGCCTAAGACCAATAATGCTAAAAAGCTATTTGAAGCTATAGGATAGAGATACCTTGCATCCAGAATGCTAAGTGTGGATGCCTGATAAAAGAACTAGCAACCATGAGATATGATAATATCGGGGGTGCTAGGGAATATATTATGAAAATAGTTCATCTCTAATCTAAGTTTAAGGATTTAAAAATTAATCTACCTGATTCTTTTCTTGTATCTCATACTTTGAATTTCTTACCCGTTGAATTCTTTTAGATCTTATAATTGTTGACTCTATTTTAAAATCACTTAAGATTTATTATACTAATAGTATAGTTATGTTCTTTAAAAGAACAATAAAAGTTTCTAATATCTCTATCCATATGGATATAAAATATTTGACAGTCAGAGATTTTAGTTAAAAAATATATTTTAATAAAGTATATTATTACAAAGTTAATGTTCATTGTTTTCCTTAATTAAATGACTAAAATCTATAGTTTTCAAGAAATATGTCAAGAACATAGGTATCTTAGAAGCTTTTAAATTTTTGGATTATTGGGAGTTTGATGTATTTTGAAATTATACATTGACTTGATAAATAAATTTTATTTATCATTGATTATTTTATTAATTGATGGATTATAATTCTATATGATTTATATATGCATATGAAATAAAATATAATATGGTATCTCAAGAATATGTATTTGACTTGAGAATACTAGTTATATGGGTATATCTTATTTGCTATTAAGATATCTTGAAGTATTTGTATGAAGATATATAGGCTTTTTTTGAAGTTGTGAATTTTTTCTAGTTTGTAATAAAGTATAAGCACTACAAGAGAAGTATGCATTCCCAACTAGTTTTTTCCAATGCTAGGGGGGAGCATCAAAAAATTCCACCACCCTGCCAATGCTTTTGAAAAGTGTCAGCAAAAATAGAGTTTACCGATGCTTTTAAGCATCAGCAAGTTCCTCCTTTTCTTTCCCAAACCAAACCCTAATCTCATTCGATTAGCCGCCATGTGCCATCTCTCCTCCGTTTCCTCCTCCCTCCCTCTCCTCCTCCTTCGTTTCCTCACCATCCCAGCCTTCGGGTCCCTTCCTTGCCATCCCAGGGATCGAATCGAGCTGGCAAAAAGGTAAAAGATATTTTTTTCCTCCTTCATTTTATTAATTATGGTTTCTATAGATATTAATGTTGGGTTTTTTTTTTTTTTGGTTTTTTTTGGGGGAAGCGCTTAAGAAATTAAATTAACAATGTTAGTGAACTCTTTTATTTATTTATTTATTTGGGTTCAATACTCTTTGGCATGCAAATGTGTTGTACGTGGTACAGTAGAGCATGAAATTAAGGCCCTCATTTCTTTTGTCTACTAATCCAAAATATTGTACAGCAAAGCATGAAATTATTAGATTAATTTTTTTTGAGAAAAAATATTGTATGACATGTCCTTATATTGAACCCATGAGCTTCAACCAATTATGGGATTAAATAAAATTTGCTATAGTAAACACTTCATTTGTATTGGATAAGTACTTTGTTTATTAGTTATTTGTGCTATAATGAGATTAATCCAATATGCTTCATTTTTTTATTTATATTTTTTGATTTATATATATATAGTTGCTACAATTCTTAGAAGGTTTGTATCAATTATTTCAATAACACTCATCCTAGATTATCAATTTAAGATATAATTAGAAATTTAAGCACTTGTTTTAATTGAGATCTAGCCTTCTCATTCTTAGGCTTAAAATTAAGGATGATGGTTGGCTGCATTATAAAAGTGGAAACAAATGGACAACCTGAAGTAGTTTGAAACCGAAGTTGGATGATACATTTTAGTTACTCGATTGTTACTATTGTTAGTATGCCCTTCCCCCCCCTCTTGATTGATAAAAGATTCATATAGTTCTTGCATGAGTACATCTAACAGAATTAGAAAATAATATGTAGCTTAGAGAAAAATGAATAGAAATAAAATGCATCCACATAAACTCCACCAGCATGGTTGGCCATATATGATAATTTGTAGTGTTATCAAAGAAATTGTTGGGATTTCATGCTATTAGTCTTAGGGTGACTGCTGGCTCATTTTGCAGTATGCCAGGCTTTAGATTAGTCACTATATAAGATTCAAAACCTTGATTTGGTGCTAATAACATTTAGTTCAATTAGAAAGTAGTGCAAAGCTTAATCTATTGAAACATTGTTATTATGCCTTTAAATAGATTGTTAAATTGTGAACAATAGTTGGGATAAACCAATATTGCTTGCACGGGGAATCACTACAAGAAAACAATGTTTTAGTAACCAATTTTGCAACCGATTTTTTTGGTTATATTTGTGACTTATTTTGCAACCAATTTTATAACTGATTTATTTTCTTAATAATTTAGCAACCCATTAAAATCGGTTGCAAATATAGTTGCAAGATTTTCATTTTTAACCATTTTGAAACTGATATTTTCTGATACAATTTACAACCGATTTTGCAACCAATATTTTAATTTAAAAATAAATTATTTAGTAATATATAAATTACATAAATTAGCAACCGATATATTGGTTGCAAAAATTGATTAATTTTTTAAATAACAAAAATCAGTTTAAAAAAATTAAAAATCGATCGAAACCGAAATTCATTTAAAAATAATTTTTTAAGTTTATTTTTAAAGTTTGCAATCAAGTTTGTGGTTGAGAAATTTTATTTAAAATAAATTTTAATTTTCTTTAGAAAGTTGAAACCAAAAATTCGGTTGCAAAAAATGATCATTTAAGAATAATTTTTAAAGTTTATTTTTTAACTTTGCAACCAATTTTTGGTTGCAAAATTTCATTTAAAATAAATTTTATTTTTTTTAGAATTTTGCAGCAAAAATTTGGTTGCAAAAAAATGATCATTTAATTTTTTTTTAAAGTTTATTTTTAACTTTGCAACCAAATTTTTAGTTGTAAAATTTCATTTAAAATAAATTTTAATTTTTTTAGAATTTTGCAACCAAAAATTTGGTTGCAAAAAAATGATCATTTAAAAATATTTTTTTAAGTTTATTTTTTAACTTTGCAACATAATTTTCAGTTGCAAAATTTCATTTAAAATAAATTTTAATTTTCTTTAGAATTTTGCAACCGAGAATTCGGTTGCAAAAAATGATTTTTTTTTTAAAAAAAATTCTTGGGAATTTCTAGTTATGAATTTAATTTTAAAACATATATTAATTTTTTTATTTGTTGCAACCGAAAAATCGGTTGCAAGAATTTATTTAAGTTTTTAAAGTAAAACCCTGGCCCCCCACTTTCCCCTTCATTCTTCGATTAAATTCCCAAATCCCCTCAGCCCCTCTCCAGTCTAGATCGATGGTGGTCCAGTCTCCGATGTCACTGCATCACCCCTCTCCCCGTCCAGCCATCCGCGACTTCGGCATTATCCCTCGCTAGCCGCTACTGCTCCAACATCGGCCTACACTTCTGGCTCTCCCTTCCTCAGATCCGAGCTCCGCCGAGCGCTGTTACTTGGACATCATCCTCTAGCAGTGCTTCCTTCGTCGGATCCGAGACTCGCCTACCGGCACTACCCCGACATCGACCCCCATAGCTAACTTTCTTGGATCCGAGCTCCACCGGCCACCAACATCGCCGATCATCCTCCATCGGCTACCGCTGGCCTGTCCCGATATCATTCCCATCCTTTGTCTTCGTTGGATCCGAGCCCCACCGGCCGCCGTTCCTTCTACATCATCCTCAAGTGCTGCCACCAACATCTTCCCCCTCCCAGGCTCGTCGGTTGCCGCTGCCCCTGTCCCGATATCTTTGGGTCTTTGCGGCTTTGTCTTCCCCAGATCCAAGCGACCGAGCCCCTACCACAGTGCCACAAAATCGGTTAGACCCTATCCCTGTTCCATTTCTTTATCCAGGATTTCGATTTAAGTTGAATTAAAGGCGACTATCTTAATCTTAATTTCTATTGTTACTAGATGGTAACATTTCCTCTACATGAACAAAACCACATATTACCCGGGTTCTTCTATATGCCGGACATTTTGGTGCCAAACATATATCAATTCTTGCATGGCTACCAATTCTTTTATAATTCTTGCAAATGAAGAATTCTCACTTATTGAAAACAAATGAAAGTATAATAACTTATGATCCTTGCTACTTCCGATTGAAACATCATAAAGAAATTAATAATTAATTAGGATACCATATAGGTATATGTATGTAAAAATATGTCTTTGATCCAGGGACTATCATGTTTAGATAGATGAGTAACATCCAAAAGACAGGCCCTTTTGTTTAATTGGACAAATGCATTATTTTTTATGTATGCAGTAATAAAGGTTTATAAATTATATAGGATTTTGTCCTTCAAAGAACTTATGTGATCTGACTGTTTCGATTCAAGTTCGTTGGAGACTCTCTTATAAGTTGAATAATCTATGCTAGACCCATTTCAGTCAAATAAAGATATGGCACTTTCAAGACTTTTAGATTCTAACAGTAGATTTTAAAGATTTGCAGTAAGTTAAACTCTTCTAGCAATGAGTCTGATCTACCATAATAATGTTAGTGATGGATCTTTTATTGATTCTAGACCTTGGTTAATGGTTAAGATCTGATGAATTTTATTAAAATTTTTTATAAATTGAATAATCCATGCTAGATCCATATTAATTCATTATAATGAATCAGTTATCCAAAAATTATAGATAGATTATGACATTTGTAATAGTACCATATTGGGTGCATGAAGTAATTTTATGGTGCTATTAAGGATTCGAGTCCTTACAAGATGTTCCATGAGATACGAGGATGAGATATTGTTCCATATGTTGGGACAGGTTGTCCCGACAACGTTCTAACATTCTGGTTGGGACATCTCTTGTCCTGAGTTTCGGGACGGGACGAGAGCGACACATCTCGTTCCATGAAAAAAATCAGGATAGCCCTATTTGATGATATTTAAAACCTTTGGTGCTATAACTTTTTTCAAACTTAAGTTGTGTAGATCTCGTATTCAAAATTTTGAAGAACTAAAGAAGCTTCTCAATTGCTTGTTGGACAACATCCTCATGGGATGTAAAGAATGGGCCAAAATAACAACTTGATGGAAACCATTTTTTCTTGTTAGAAGGAATTTTCAATTATCAATTTGATACTGTCTCTTTTCCTAGAAGGCAATGACGCCTCAAACATAGGGTAGTATTGTAGATTTGCGAAGGTTTAGCATTGAGCTAAGTAAACCAATGCTATCTCAGAAGAAGCATGTTTGATTGTTAGTTGTTTTCATCTAAAAGTTTGTTATTTTATCCATTGGCCACACTAAAATTGTAGCGTGCTTTGCCTCACATGAAATATTTTTTTTTATTCTTTTCCTGAACTTTCTTTTTTAAAAAATTATGTGCCTTTGGTTTTACTTCTCCATAGAATTTATCAATATCATGCTATTGTTTATTTTGAAATATTGCTTCATTACCATACATCATGTATGCATTGACAAAGATGTGGTTGCACACAAACATAGGGGCATGCACATATGCACATATCTTAAATTCTTTGTTGGCACGTGTCCTCAGCCCCACCCTTTGTTGAAAAAGTGAATAGAATTTTTATTCATGACTATCCTTTGGGATGGGAACTTTTAGTCCTACACAGAAAGATTGGAAAAAGTTAAGGCTCTTTAAAGGAATCCTTTTCCCTTGCTCATGCATTTAGGCTTACCATATGGGAGAGCTTGAGGGTGATGTGTAGCATCACCCGTGCATGCGACGGGCGACAAGGGTGCAATGGACGCTTTGTAGGCATACTTTGTACTTCGCATGTCATCTTGAGGAGCCTTTAAGTTTTTCCTGATCAAATAGATCCGACGATCGAGAATGATCGATTGGCACAATAGATTGCAGGGAGAAGAGTTGACAGATCCGACGGTCGAGAATGATCGATTGGCATAACAGGTTGCAGGGAGAAGAGTCGACTCGAGTGGTTCGAGCCAGCTCGGATCGATTGGCATAACATGTTACAGGTTGAAGAGTTGACTCGATTTTGCTTGGAGTCGACTCAGTTCCATAGAACGGGTAATATATGGTCTGGTTGAGTCGACTCGAGTGGTTTGAGCTGGCTCGGATCCGCAAAACGGTAACATACAGTCTGGCTAAGTCGACTTGAGTGGTTCGAGCCGACTCGACCAGGATACCTTTGCAGCAGGAGCTGACTCGAGGGTTCAAGCCGGCTCGGATCCGCAAAATGGTAACATGTGGTCTAGCCGAGTCGACTCGAGTGGTTCGAGCTGACTCGACCAGGGTACTCTCTACAGCAAGGAGCTAACTCGAGGGTTCGAGCTAGCCCGGATCTGCAAAATGGTAATATGCGATCTTGCCAAGTCGACTCGAGTGGTTCGAGCTGACTCGACCAGGGTACTCTCTACAGTAAGGAGCTGACTTGAGGGTTCGAGCCTGCTCGGATCCACAGAACGATAACATGTGGTCTGGCCAAGTCGACTCGAGTGGTTCGAGTCGACTCGACCAGGGTACTCTCTACAGCAAGGAGCCGACTTAGATGAGGGATTTCAGAATCATGAAACAACAGATTATGTGCCCGTTCACAGATCAACATTTTTTTATGATCACAGGTGCCATCGGATCATGAAACGATGTATTGAAAAATGTGCCGATCACGTGATCTAAAGATCACGGTACGAATCGCATATCATGGCATCCGATCGTGTGATCTTAATATTCTTGTCTCTTTGGCTTAGTTAATTAAATGATATTTAATTTTTTTTTCTGAAAGAGATAGATTAGGCTTTAAGATTGTGATAAGGTTATATTTAACTTTTTATATTTAAGATTTAAGTTTGTGATAAGTATATGACAATCGGGACCTCTTCCGGCTAAACTCCGGGATAGTATTTCAGAATTAATTCCGTGCGACACTCTAGACTGAACTCCGGGATTTATGAGAGGGACCTCGCGCCTTCGCGGATCTTAGCCGTGTCCATGCTCGCCGAAATTAGAGCTGGATGGCTTTTGTCCTACGAGCGAGAATTGGCATTTGATGAAAAGATTCTAAAGTTTGAGGGGTCTTACATTATTGGTAGTACATCCTCAAGTTTGAGGACATCCAGGTCCGACGGGAACAGGGATCCGCTAGCTCTCCAGGGGAGTACGCCTATGGGGGAGTGCCTCCGCCACCTTATAAGGGCCTTTCCAATTTGGGGAGAGCTTTCCGCGTGAGGTATATGGGAGACGCTGGAGCACCGAAATCGCCCGCGCTCATTCGCACGAGCTCCAGGTACTTGGCCATTTGGGGGTCCCGCATCTCGTACTCCCCCGAGACCTGCCCGGCCACTAGTTGCGAGTCGGTGAAGACCTTGAGGCAGGCCACGCCCAACTCGCAGGACACTCTTAGCCCCGCGAGAAGCGCTTCGTACTTCACCTGGTTATTGGTAGTGGCGAACTGGAAGCGAAGCGCACACTCGGCGACGACACCCTAGCCGTTGGCAAGGATTAGTCCAGCTCCACTCCCACCGAAGTTTGAGGCTCCATCCATGTAAAGGATCCAAACGTCCTCCTCTGGTCCTGGTTCTGGCTGCCGGTCTTGGGGGCTTTCTTCCGGCCCATCGCCCAGGCCTGCACACTCAACCAAGAAATCAGCGAGTACCTGTGCCTTCATGGCCAACCTCGGCCTGTAGGTGATGTCAAACTTGCTGAGCTTGAGCGCCCACTTTGCCAGGCATCCAGACATGTCAGGTTGGCTGAGCACCGCCTTCAGTGGTTGATCCGTTAGGACTGCAATGGGGTGCACTTGAAAGTAAGGCCTGAGATGCTGGGCGGACACGATTAGCGCAAAAATCAGTTTCTCGGATCGAGAATACCTGAGCTCCGCATGGCGAAGGAGTTTGCTCGTGTAGTACACCAGTCTCTGCATTCCTTTGTCATCTATCCGAACCAGGACCGAACTGATGGCTTATGGTGTGACCACCAGGTACAGGAGGAGCTCCTCTCCTTCCTCTAGCCTGGAAAGCAGTGGCGGAGATGCTAGTGTCCTCTTCAGTTCATCAAATGCCCCCTGGCACTCCTTCGTCTAGGTAAAGTCGTTCATCTTCCTCGATGCCTTGAAGAAGGGCTGGCAGCGGTCAGCGGACCTTGAGATAAATCGACTCAGGGTGGCTATCCGGCCGGTGAGTCAATGCATTGCTTCTTGTAGGTGGGTTGCTCCATGTCCAGGATCGCCTGGACCTTCTTTGGGTTGGCCTCTATCCCTCTCTAGGTCACCATGAACCCAGGAACTTCCCTGTGGACATGCCGAAAGCGCACTTTATCGGGTTCAATTTCATCTGGTGAAGCCGGAGGTTACTGAAGGTCTCCGCCAGGTCGCCAACATAGTCCGACGTGGGCTTGCTCATCACCAGCATGTCATCCACATACACCTGCATGTTGCGGCCAATTTGGTCTTTGAAGACCTTGTTAACTAGACGTTGGTACGTGGCACCTATGTTCTTGAGACCAAACGGCATCATTTTGTAGTAGTATGTCCCATGGTTGGTGATGAAGGCGGTGTGCCCTTCATCCTCCGGGTGCATTCGGATCTGGTTGTACCCGAAGAAGGCTTCCATAAAAGAGAGGAGGCGATGCCCTGAAGTGGTGTCCACGAGCTGGTCGATCTTTGGAAGAGGGAAACTGTCATTCGAGCAGGCTCGATTGAGGTCAGTGTAGTCCACACAGATCCTCCACTTGCTGTTGCTCTTCTTCACCATAACCACGTTCGCCAGCCAACTGGGATACTGTACCTCTCGTACAAAGCCGGCAGCAAGAAGCTTCTCTACTTCCTCGTTGATGGCCTTCTGTCTTTCTGCAGCAAAGCTCCTCTTCTTCTGGCGGACTGGGCAGCACCTCGGGTCAATCTTCAGTTGGTGGGTGATGACTTCCGAGGGGATACCAGGCATGTCTGCAGCAGACCAGGCGAATACATCAGCATTCGCTCGGAGGAAGTTTAGCAAACGAGCCCGCTCTTCTTTCGGGAGCTGGGCTCCTATCTACACTATCTTCTAAGGGTCCGAGCCGAGGGGGAACGTCAACAAGCGCTCCACGGGCCCTTCCCTGGGATCTTGCTCTCTTAGGTCAAGGTCATCGACGTCGGAGCCAAGCTCAGCACTCCGGGCCCCTGGGACCGTCTGCAGATAATGCGAGACAGGTTGGGCCATCTCTCTCATCACTCCCGTCCCAGAGGTGGTAGGGAACTGCACCAGCAACCTCTTAGTGGAAATGACAGCGTCCAGCTGATTGAGCCCTGGACGGTCGAGGATAGCATTGTAAGGTGATGGAAGCCTGACGACGGTAAATGTCATCATGACCATACTCAACCGAGGTAGGGATCCGGCGGTAATAGGGAGAGTGATCTCTCCTTCGACCCCCACAGAATCTCCGGTGAAGCCCACAAGAGGGGTGTGCACTGGCTTTAATTGATCATGAGACAAATTCATTCGGGAGAAAGCATCGTAAAAAAGTATGTCAATAGAGCTCCCACTATCCACCATAATGCGATGTACAAGATGCTTCACGATGGTCATCTCGATCACCACTGCATCATTGTTTATATTTTCATTTTTATTCCCCTTTTCCAAGGGGAGTACATTCTCCAGGTCTCCTTTTCCCTTTTCAAGTGGAGTACATCCACCATAATGCGATGTACAAGATGCTTCGCGATGGTCATCTCGACCACCACTGCATCATATTTATATTTTCATTTTTATTCCCCTTTTCCAAGGGGGTACATTCTCCAGGTCTCCTGCCTCCCGGGCTCTCTTCGTCGCACGCCCTATCCCCCAGAGATCATGCCCACCGGCTTCTCCGTTGGACGGTTATCAATTACAGGGACGGGGAGAGAAGGGCTGCGAGCGGCTGACCCTCCACCGGGGCCTCGTTCCTCATGAACTTCCTGAGGTAGCACCTCTTGATCAGCTCCTCGATCTCCCACTTCAGATTGTGGCACTCCTCCATGTCGTGGCCGTGCTCACGATGAAATTGACAATACTTTGTCTTGTCACGGATGTTTCTTGGATTCTGAGGAGGAGGTCGGCGGAGGTAGTTCTCACCCTCAATCTCCATGAGGATCTTCGTTCTGGGAGCGAGAAGAGGGGGAAGGTCCGCTCCAGGGCAGTACCATTCTTCGGCTTCGGGCCTGGACGGAAGTCCGCAGGTGGTCCAGGCCTCCGGGTCCCAGGGACATCCCTTGGGGCAAGCTTCTTCGAAGGCTTCCCGTCCAGCTCTCGCTTGGTACGGTCAGCCTTCTCGGCCCGAATGTACTGGAGGACGCGGAGGAGCTCAGAATACGTCTGGGGGGCTTTTTGTCCAGGGAATATGTCAGACGAGAGGACTTGAGCCCGTACTTCAACGCCAGCAGGGCGACGGGCTCATCCAGGGTATAGATTTCTAGGGTGGTGGTCTTGAAGTGGGTGACGTAGTCCCGCAACAGCTCCTGGTTGTTGGCGGATAGAGAAGAGCTATCCACCTCCTTTGGCACCTTCTGGCAAGCGTCGAAGTGTGCCATAAACTTTCCTTCCAGCTGATGGAAGGAGCTGATGGATTCCGGCTCAAGGCGGGTGAACCAAACTCGAGCAGCCTTCCGGAGAGTGGCTGGGAAGGCGATGCATAGAAGAGCGTCCGTCACTCCCTGGGTCCTCATGAGAGCCTTATAGCTCTCTAGGTGGTCTAAGGGGTCGTCGGTCCCATCGTAGGGATCCACCTGAGGCATACGGAACCGATTCGGGATCGGTTCTCTTGGATTTTCGGGAGAAGGGTGGCTGGGAATTGTAGCCTATTGGATTGGTCGGGGAGCTTTGCATGTCGGCAAAGCGACGGGAGAACTCTGCCAGCTTGCGCTCGTGCTCCTCCAGGCGCCTCTCGGCCTGGCGCCTGATGGCCTCGTCGGTGGAATCTTCCACTGAGACCGCTGGAGAAGGGGGTGCCGATCAGTCTCGGTGAGGGGCCTTGCCCCGATGGTGCCTACTACACCGCACTGCTTCAGCATCGTTGGCGGGGGATCGACTATCGTGATATGCCGAATCGGAGTGGTTCCTCATTGCGGGAGTCTGGTGGCTCCCGTGAGCGTTGGAATCTACCCGCGGATGGGAGGGCCTGCCTTGGATGGAGCGCATGCTTTCGCGGGGGCCCATGGCTCGAGCCACGGGGGTCTCTGGCTGGGCTGAGTGGCCAAGGAGCGCTGCTAGTGCTGCAGTTGCCGCTCAGCAGTAGTCAAAGTTTGCAGCTGCTGGACGACAGCTGTGAAAGGAACGTCCATCGAGGATGGCTAAGGAGGAGGAGGTGGAGCAGGAAGTTCCCTCTCTGGGCTACACGGCCCTTTGGGGGAAGGAACCTCTCCTGCTCAGTTGGTGGATGCTTCACGCCCACGCGTCACCACCATGGTCGGAGCACGCTTTCGTCCATAGAGAGCTTGCTTGTACAAGGGTCACTATTCTACCCCCCATACCTGGCATGCCAATCTGTTGCCGATCTCACCGTGGTGGCCTGTAGCTCGTGAGCTGGGCGCCGGTCTCGGACTCTTTCACCTCAAGATCTCCAAGCTTCTGGACCCAAAACAAAGTCAGAGACCCGGCCGGGATTTCCGGCGGGAGCACTCCGACTGTCAAGTTAGATAGCGGCAAGATGGAACAGGACTTCTAAGGCGGGTTCCCGAAGGATTCCCGTGCTTAGAGGAGATGTAAATGAAAGAAGCGTGGGGAAGAGGTGAGTTGAGACCCGGGTTCCTGCGCTGGTTCACCGAGCTCACGTCTGAGGACTTCTTGGGGTCCCTGGATCGTTCTCTTGATGTTCTCTCCCCTTTTCCACTTACCTTTCCGTCAGTTTTTACCGTCCCTTTTATACACATGGACTGCCTTCAGCCCACGTCTCCTCCTAAGGGGCTCCCTGAGATCTCTGGGTCTTCTCCCCTCCCTTCTCCTTCTAGTCCGGGAGTTAAGTGGCCGGCCCGCCTCATCCGTCGTGTGTCACGAGAGGGGGAAGACTGGTGAGACCTCGGCCAAGCGCGGGAGCTCTCCTTTTGGGACGTTGACGATGGGCTTTTAGCCGTCTCAGGCCCATGCCCATAAAGATTTCATTCCTCGGTTGCGGGGCTCTTTTTAACTGATGTAAACGAGGTTTCGCGTATCACTGCAGGCCATACTGACGCCCAGTACGGGGCGCGGGCGCGCGCCGGCTCTAGTGGCGACCTCACGACCCGTGTCTCTGCCTCCTTGAGGCTTTGCAGAGTATGGCTGACTTCGACCGAGGTGGACCCATCAGGGGGCGCCACATGGCGGTGGAGCAGGGGCTTCCAGCTTCGGTCAAGGTGGATCCCTCCTGGGTGGACACCTGGCGGAGTGGCAGGGAGAGGCTCAACTTCGACCGAGGTCGGCCCACTTTGGGGTACCACCTGGCGAAGGGGCAGGAGGGCCTGGCTTGCCATCGACAGAGATGGACCCGTCCTGGGGTGCCACATGGCGAGGGAGCAGGAGGCCACCAGCTTAGGCCGAGGTGGACCCCTCCTGGGTGGATACTTGGCTGAGTGGCAGAGAGAGGCTCGACTTCGGCTGAGGTGGACCCGTTGGGGTGCCACCTGGCAAGGGAGCAGGAGGCCGCCAGCTTCGACCGAGGTGGACCCCTCCTGGGTGGACACCTGGTAGAGTGGCAGAGAGGTGCTCGACTTCGGTCGGATGGACCCGTCTTGGGGTGCCACCTGGCGAAGGAGCAGGGGGCCTGGCTCGACTCGGTAGAGGTGGACCCGTCTTGGGGTGCCACCTGGCGAGGGAGCAGGAGGCCGCCATCTTCGACCGAGGTGGACCCCTCCTAGGTGGACACCTGGCGGAGTGGTAGAGAGGTGCTCGACTTCGGCCGAGGTGGACCCGTCTTTGGGTGCCACCTGGCGAAGGAGCAGGGGGGCCTGGCTCGACCTCGGCATAGGTGGACCCGTCTTGGGGTGCCACCTAGCGAGGGAGCAGGAGGCCGCCAGCTTCGACCGAGGTAGACCTCTCCTAGGTGGACACCTGGCGGAGTAGCAGAGAGGTGCTCGACTTCAGCCGAGGTGGACCGTCTTGGGATGCCAACTGGAGAAGGAGCAGGAGGCCTGGCTCGACCTCGGCAGAGGTGGACCCGTCTTGGGGTGCCACCTGGCGAGCAGGAGCGAGCAGTGCCGCCGAGCTTCGACCCGAGGTGGACCCCTCTGGGTGGACACCTGGAGGAGTGGTAGAGAGGTGCTCGACTTCGGCCGATGTGGACCTATCTTGGGGTGCCACCTGGCAAAGGAGCAGGGGAGCCTGGCTCGACCTTGATAGAGGTGGACCCCTCTTGGGGTGCCACCTAGCGAGGGAGCAGGAGGCCGCCAGCTTCGACCGAGGTAGACCCCTCCTGGGTGGACACCTGGCAGAGTGGCAAAGAGATGCTCGACTTCGAACGAGGTGGACCCGTCTTGGGGTGCCACCCGGAGAAAGAGCAGGGGGCCTGGCTCGACCTCGGCATAGGTGGACCCGTCTTGGGGTGCCACCTAGCGAGGGAGCAGGAGGCCGCCAGCTTCGACTGAGATGGACCCCTCCTGGGTGGATACCAGGCGGAGTGGCAGAGAGGTGCTCAACTTCAGCCGAGGTGGACCCATCTTGGGGTGCCACCTGTCGAAGGAGCAGGGGCCTGGCTCGATCTCGGCAGAGGTGGACCCGTCTTGGGGTGCCACCTGGTGAGGGTGCAGGAGGCCGCCAGTTTCGATCGAGGTGGACCCCTCCTGGGTGGACACCTGGCGGAGTGGCAGAGAGAGAGAGCTCGACTTTGACCGAGGTGGACCCGTCTTGGGTGCCACCTGGCGAAGGAACAGGAATTTTGAAAGAAAAATCCATGTGGCACCTACGACTTTTAGCTGGATATGACACATGTTCCACTGTCAGCGATATGTAACCATATCAGTGATACATATATGTATCATAGATGATGTATCGCGATACATATGCATATCGCCATATATATGCGTATTATGATATATATATGCATATCGCGATACATATGCATATCGTCATACATATTATATCACGATATACATATGTATCGTGATACTTATATAATTTTCAAATTTGTTTGGATTATTTGTTTAAAATTTTAATTTTCTTGTAAATGGATGAGCATGGGAGGGAACCCAGTGAAGTGAAGTTTTACCGGATAACTCATACTCATCGTGATGGTACTTTTATCAGAGATGAGTCGAGAGACATATATGTAATTATTTATTATAATTTATTTCATGAAATGATTTTAATTTAATTTTGTTAGTCATTCTAATTAATTTTTCTAAATTAATATAGAAAAGAGCTACAGCTCTTATTACTGAGCATGTTAGTGAGTCTGCAACATCTATACAGAGTAGTCGTATCGAGGCTGAGGTGTTCATGGAGTTGATGGAGCCGAAGCATTACGGTCGAGTGAAGGGTTATGGAGTTGGAGTCACCTCCACTTAGTTATTTACGATTAATAGATTTACTCATGATGCTGTAGAGGGTGTTCAGGATACACATGTTCGTAGACTTGAGGAGGAGATAGAGGAGATGCGACAGAGCCGTGCCATTCATAGAGCAACAATGGAGAGTATGAGAGAGCATATTGACCGGCTTACATCTATCATACAAATATTTATTCCATATCATGTAAATACATATATTATTAAATATATATTATTATATTAAATCAATAATATATTAATATATGTCATTAACAGGTTCGTAACTTAAATATTTTAAATATTTTTTATAGACTTTTGGAACATCAAATCCTCATGGACAGGGTGACGACCTTCCTTCTGCAGATCATTGACTTTGACTTTTTATTATTTTATATCTTGTATTTCATGTATTTTTTAATTTTGTTAAACTTTAAATTGTAATAAATTTTGTTATATTAGATTGTAATGAATTTTATTTTAGAATTTTAATTAGATGTGAAGAATGCATGCAATGAGATTTGATGTTTGCTATGATTGCAATATACAGGTTCAAAAAAAATTGTACAGATCTTAAATTTTAAAATAATTATTTTATTTTTTTAAAAAAAAATAATAGATTTGTCGATGCTTTAAAGCATCGACAAAAGTCACATTTTCGATGCTTTTAAGTATCAGGAAATTTTGATTTGCCGACGCTTTAAAGCATCGGCAATATAATTTTTTCTGATGCTTTTTAAAAATGTTAAGAGAATTGTCGATGCTTTAAAATGTCAGCAATTTAAATTTTTCTGACACTTTCAAAAAGCAACAGCATTTCTCCCGATGCTTTTTAAAAGCATCGAAAAAATTTGTCTCCACTTCTACATTGCCAACACTTTTTGAAGTATTGGGATGATTTTTTCGATGCTTTAAAGCATCAAAAAAAGTTTTTAGCATTAGCTTTTACTCTATTTGTTGTTGCGAAGGTTAAAGAGAAATCATGATTAATAATACATTTATATTAATTTCTTTTAGTTATGAGTATATCTTTTGTTTATATACCTACTGCATAAAATCCGAGACCAAGTATCGAGTATCAGATACATTGTATTATCTTGTCATTAATATCATGTTGAGTATGTGAGGTAGAATGGCTTGTTATTGAAGTTACTAAAATTTTTCTTGCTTATTTTATATCTAAGCATGTTGAATGAAAATTATTGGATCGATAATAAAAATAATATATTTTCTTTGGATCACTTTTGGATGCTATTTTCATGTTACATTACCATAGCAAGGCTTGTGTCGATAGTATTGATGATGTTTGTAACTATGGATAGATCTTGTATCAAACAAAGGATGTAATGACTTCCATGATTCAATATGATTGATATTTATTAGATCGAATCAGTTTTAAGATGCCGTCTATAGATCATATTTTTTAAAAAAAAAAAATCATGGTCGTGTACTGTATTTTTTGTTGTTCAACTTAAGAGTCATTTTTAAAATAAAATATTTTTAAAATCATAATTAATATTGTTCAAATAAAAGAATGTAAAAGTTTATCTAATTAGACTGCCATTAATTATTATTATTATTTATTTGATTTTATAAAAATGAGTTGATTATACGATCCGTGTTGATAGATGATGTATTAGCGCAATGCTATTGTATTCCTTTTATTAGGCGATGTGTATCTTATGTGATTGGTATGGTAAGACAGTACAATATAGGCTTTAACCAAATTAAACCTGTAATGAAAAGGCCTAGTAGGATTTGTTTTAATGAACCTGCAAATAAAATTTAACAAGAAGCTGGAGAAAAGGATTTAACTTTTGATGTTTACATGAACATCTGTGATTAAAGATTCGAAAATTAATAGCAAACATATGTACGCATTTCAAATCTAGAATAATTATTATTTTTAATTCGTATGAGATTTCATGATCTGTTATTTGTTCAGACCATTTTGAATAATTATCTTCTTGTATTTAATTTTTTTTTGTATTATATCCATAAAAATAAAATCGTTACAAAGCTTGCCTCTTATCATTGAGGCTGTAGACTAATCTAATTGACTTGGCCACACCAACAATATCCCTGTAGCCACCCCTTCGACCATTCATTTTTTGATGCAAACCCCTCTTACCATTTCATAACACGTACGTTCACGCTCTGAACTCCCGCTATCCCTTGTGCCCTGCCGTTCTATACCGATACCGAGATGCCCAAAACAAGTAGTTCCCGAAGTTGAGAGCACTCAGCACACAATAAGCCAGTAGAACCGCTCGAGGTGGTAGTGATTCAAATTGCTCCCCGCAAGCCACTTCTCATGGTGTTCTCCAACGGTGAGATCGTTCACCATGGACACCAGCACCGAGCTCAGGTAATGATGATGTTTGTAACTATGGATAGATCTTGTATCAAATAAAGGATGTAATGACTTCCATGATTCAATATAATTGATATTTATTAGATCGAATCAGTTTTAAGATGTTGTCTATAGATCATATTTTTTTTTAAAAAAAAATCATGGTCGTGTACTGTATTTTTTTGTTATTCAACTTAAGAATCATTTTTAAAATAAAAATTTTTAAAATCATAATTAATATTGTTCAAATAAAAGAATATAAAAGTTTATCTAATTATGGACTACCATTAATTATTATTATTATTTATTTTTTTATTAAAAATGAGTTGATTATACGATCCGTGTTGATAGATATGTTTATAAGCGCAATGCTATTAGTAATCCTTGTATTTAGGCGATGTGTATCTTATGTTGATTGGTATGGTTAAGACAGTACAATATAGACTTTAACTAAATTTAAACGTATTTAATTTTTTTTTGTATTATATCCATAAAAATAAAATCGTTACAAAGCTTGCCTCTTATCATTGAGGCTGTAGACTAATCTAATTGACTTGGCCACACCAACAATATCCCTGTAGCCACCCCTTCGACCATTTCATTTTTTTGATGCAAACCCCTCTTACCATTTCATAACACGTACGTTCACGCTCTGAACTCCCGCTATCCCTTGTGCCCTGCCGTTCTATACCGATACCGAGATGCCCAAAACAAGTAGTTCCCGAAGTTGAGAGCACTCAGCACACACATAAGCCAGTAGAACCGCTCGAGGTGGTAGTGATTCAAATTGCTCCCCGCAAGCCACTTCTCATGGTGTTCTCCACCGGTGAGATCGTTCACCATGGACACCAGCACCGAGCTCAGGTAATACCCCATCGCCAGTGACGCCCATGAGAGCGACGTTGCTAAGGACCTCATCCCTGACGGCGCCTCGGCGAAGAAGAACTCGTTCACCATGGACACCAGCACCGAGCTCAGGTAATACCCCATCGCCAGTGACGCCCATGAGAGCGACGTTGCTAAGGACCTCATCCCTGACGGCGCCTCGGCGAAGAAGAACTCGAGCAAGCCAGCCAATGTAAAGAGGTCCGCCGAACCTAAGAACAGGTACTGCAACGCCACCCAGAAGAATGTTATAGGCAAAGGCTCCCTTGAATCAACCAGGCCGGAGCTCCTTGCCACATTCTTCCTCTTTACCTCGACCAATGCTGCGACGGCCATTGCCACTATGGATAGAAGTAACCCGACGCCTATTCTTTGGAGGTACGTGATGCCCATTTCCGTCTTGGTAACCTTTCGGGCAAAGGGAACGATCACATGATCGTAGAGCGGCGCAAGGATCATGATGAAGACGACAGGGAAGACCGGAAGTGATGCCGGAGGGACGGCTAGCCGGCCGATTCTCGTGTCCATGGTGGCCGCCTGTTGGACCGAGAAGGTTGAGAGCTGGGCTAGGCAGCAGTTCAGCATTATGGTGGAAAGGAATATGGGCAGGATTCTTATGACCATCTTGACTTCTTCCACTTCTTGAATGGTGCACACAAGGGCCTTGTGAATGGTCTTCCTTTCCACTGCCCTGTCGAGGAACTTTAGTTCCTTAGAGGGTGCTTCAGTTACTACCATGTCTTTATTGGTAGCGTCTTCTTCCTTTGCCGCCTCCTCGGTTTGGACTGCTTTCAGAGGACTGGGCGCCATGTCGGCGATGGCATTGCTTGGGCTCTGAGCAGCATGACCATTAAAGACAGCTGCGACCAACACCTGTACGTTGATGTGAAACAAGTTAATTTGGGATGAATAAAGCCCATCAGTAGCTCGGAGCAAAGTTTTTGGGTGTCTATGTTTTGAGTTATACCTTGGCTATGGTTGTTAGAGGACTTCCGATTGGTATCTTGCTTCTATAATTGGCGGAGCCTGCAAGGAAGACCGGAATGGAGAGCAGTATGCTAAGGGTGGAGATACCGAAGCCCCACTGCCAGCCTTTGTTGTCCTCCACCCAGACCACCAGAGTAACCGCAATGAGGCAGCCGCACGAGAGGCAGAAGACGAAGTAATTGAAGAAGGTGGACCGGGCCTTGCGGCCGGGCTCGGTGTTCTCGTCGAACTGCTCTGCCCCATGAGCGGGGAGCGATCCCTTGATGCCGCCGACGCCTAAGGCCACGAGGTAGAGGCCGGCGAAGAGCATGGCCGCCTTCCCACCGGAGACCTCTTGGCATGAGCCGTTGGTGAACGTCTTTAGGGTGTCGCAGGACGGTGGCTTCAGCGCTGAAGACCTGGCCTGCACCGCGAGGATCACCAGTCCCTGTTTGGGCGGCACGGCGTACCACGATCAGTAGCCAAACCAGTTAAAGTCGTATGAGCCAGCTGCAATTTAAGCCCAGAATCCCCGGCCCAACATACCTGATCATCTAGTTGTATTCTTAGCTGACTGATAAATCTCTTAATCAAATAAATAAATCCCTTCATAAATTTTTTTTTGGTTTTTTGTTGCAAACTCTGATGAAAACAAAAATTAAACAGATACGTAAATACGGGTGAAGCCGACACATGGCCCAGGTAAATTTCAGCCCAGAAGAATGTGGGCCTTAGCAGCTATTGGCTGCGGTTGTACTTGATGTACTTTTTGCGGACCCTTTTCATGGGAAGGGGCACGTGAATCACTTGCAAGGATCCCGAGCAAGATATTTCCGAACCGATCGCCTGCCTTTTCTCCAAAGTCATCATCATTTTATTTCCCCCCCCCCTACGCCCCCCAATTTTATCCATCCAATTAATCTGAGGAAGAATGCCTTCCCAAAAGGAAAGTAAACAGGGAAAAAGACTTCAAAGGGAGCCAGCCGTTCTAGCATCCATCAGGAACTCGTGATCCAACCTCCCTATCAGAATGTGTGTGATACGACTCCTTGCGTTACACCCGTCTGGACCTCCTCATTTACTCATCCAATGAGACAAAAGAATAGTTTCCCGCGGTGGGGGATGGGTCCCCATGAAATCATTTATTAGAATTTTCTTTCTATAATTTCTTGAGAGAGTCTACCTTATTTATCAAAGGAAATTCATCTTTTTTTTTTTTTTTTACCCCCAAAAAAATTAAAATGCAATTCATACCCACTTTTTTTGACTGCGCAATTCTACTAAAACGGAAGCTATCGTGCGTATCACATGTGCAAGTGTGAAAACGCTAAGAGAAGTGGGCGCACGTGCGCATAGGTATGGACCTTCCAGCTTCCACGTCACATGTCTTGTCGAGATGTGGCCGGTGGTTGAAGCGGTTTTGATTCCGGCGACTGTTATGGTTGAAGCCAGAAGAGGACGAAGCTCAGGGGTTTGATAGTTTTCCTGAGGGCTATCTGGGAGCCCACTTCTCGAGGAACTCCAATCAAGGAATCCACATGGATGACATGGAGTCGGTTAATATCCAACAAGTAGCATTCGATGGGGAACTGAGATTTTTTTTTTTTTTTTTTTTTTTTTTTTTTTTTTTTTTTTTTTAACTCCCTTTTTAGATGGCCACCATCCATGGGAATGATGTGAGTCGTATTTTACGTTTCTATGGTGTCCCGAAGGAGCAGCACACACTTGTTCTCGGATTTGGCCCACTTGGCCTACCCGATTCCCTTTGACCAAGGCTAGTAAATCGAGACGGTGCTACCCAAGATGATCCCAGGGAATCGTTCAGGTTCCTAACAAGTAACACCATAGGGAGACTAGGCCATGAACGGATGGATCGCCTGCGAGATGTGGGCCATACATCATAAATCAAGTGATAAGGCCCCACATAATTTTGAGGCTGGGAGGAGAAACACCGTGCAAGATATCCAAATTAGCCTCGGTTATCGGCTCAGAAATGCCAGCCACACCATCTAAATTGAGAATTTAAATAGTTGACAAGCAGCATAGCATTATATAGAAACTCTTTTATTTATATATTAAATGATTATAAAGTCAAATAATTTTCATGTACCGCAATGATACAAGTTGAAATAGCCAAAACGAATGAAATTTAAGTACCATAGCAATTCATTAAAAAAAAAAAAAAAAGGAAAGGAAAAAAAAAAAAGTATCATAGCTGTATAAGTAACATCATATTTCTATTTGGTATGAACTTCTTGCTGAAGGGAAAAAATAAAGGGGACAAATTAGGATGTGCTTACCAAGAACTCGATGAAAGCACTTATCAGATAGATAAGGTAAGCGGTGCAGAGGGCATCGGAGACGAATCCCCCAAGTAGGGCCAGGAGGAAGGCGGTGCCCATGAAGTTGGTGACGGTGGTGGCCGAGCGGGCAGGCGAGAGATGCATGAAGTTCTCCAAATAGGTGACCAAGTTGCTCGCGTTTGCCAGGAACGCCAGATTCTCCATTATCTCCACCACTGAGTCCCAACGTCACCAACAATTAGTGCATCCATTCCTTCACTTTTGTTGTTAGCATATATACTCACATCACTCTTATTATATTAAACTTATAGATAAATGCTCAAATTAGTGGAAATAATGCATTGCAGCATGTTTGGTTGGAAGAAATTATCAGAACTAATTAATTAAAAAGAGAAATAGATATATATATCTATATGGGGGTGTTCTCCTTTTCGTTTGTGGCACTTAAAAGAAAAGCCATCAGAATTAAAGAAAAGAAAAGGTCAATGCATGAAGATTAAGGAATGCCCATGAAAGAATAAAAGGTCATAAATAATGATTTTCTTTTTTCTTTTCTTTTTGGTAGTATATTTGCCACTCACAGACCAAGGAGATAAAATAATAAAAAAAAAAAAATTTAAAAAAAAAAAGCGAGTTGGCCGCAAATGATACTCTGAAAGTTCCAAGGCACCCTATCAGAGAAGGAATAAATGGAAGAAAAGTTGGTCCTTTTAAAGGTCATAAAGTTAAAGAGAAAAGAAAGCAGGAGAATCAGTGAACAGGAAGTTTCATGAATCAAATAGGCTGTGAGAAATATGATGAAGCTAGGCCATCATGAAATGAGGTTGCAGAGCTAGGAATTACCGGATCTTTCCATTAATCGACTGCTGATAAGAAGTCACAGGGAAATAATTTCCTCTAGAAATTAAATGAGATACTAAGGAAAACAAGCGATCTTTTCACCTTTCTCTTTCTTTTCATTGTACGAGTTAAGAAGCTGAAGCGTTCAGGGAAGTACCAAGGACAAAGGAGGCTGCAAGCATGCCTCCATGTCTGCTTCTCAAGGCAGGTCTATTCCTCCAGTCCACATATCCCACCCATCTCTTTGGCTCATGCGCTTCTTCCTGCCATGAATAACAAACAATACGGAGGATAAATTAAAACCGCTTGGAAAGAAGAAAAGGATCGCATCATGAGAACAAAGGGAAGACGAAAGCAGAAATATTGAAAGTTAAAAGAGAAAAAGGAACCCACCATTTTCTTTTTCGTCTGGAAAGCAGCCTTAGGCCTCTGATTTAAAAGAAGATGTGGACGAAAAAATTGCAGTGATGCGAGTCATGGCAGGACCCCTATTTAAAGGGAGAAAGGACCTACACTGGAGAACGGTCTAGAGTCTGCATGCCACCCCACCCCACCCAATGAAAGGGACCCGTGCAAGGGAAGTCCACATCAGCATGGATCAATAAAATTTCCTTCCTCCAATACTGTACAGTTCTTTCGATACCATATTCTTGTATTTGTCCATGCACTTGCGGGTTAAAAACAAAAAAAAAAAAAAAAAAAAGGAAAGAAACACCTCAGAAAAGGAGGAAAAGGCTAATGGGGTGGCAAAATAAAAGGTTCTTCTTATCTTGTGTTGCTTAATTTGAAAGATATATCCTAGAAAAAGGGAAACGGAATCCTATCCTATTCCCTGGTTTCACTACCAAGGCACCATAAATGCAGACTCTACGTTTGCTCGGTCGTTCACCACCATCATATTAATGTCATGCTGGTGGGTAAATTGTCCGCTTGCAACGAGTAAACGGTGAAAAGGAGCTTTCTCCATGATTTATGGCTAAAACAGTTTTGTACATGAGATTATTATAATTACCACTCTTACTTGTTTGTCAAATGGATCTTCCCCCTTAAATATTAGATTGGTATGCTTTTATCCAAGTCATATATGCTTGATTTCGTTAATCGATGACAGTTATGCAACGGCAGGATCGCAGTACGGCAACGTCGGCAAGGCATACTTCGAGAGGTAATTTGTTACCATTTTATTTTAATTTATAATTTATCATAACTTTGGAACTTGCAATAATTTTATATTATGTGATATCTCTCAATAAAAATTTCTCATAGCTATAATCGCGTGAGTGAGTGTCACTACTTGTTCGTGAAAAAAAAAGAAGACCTATGGTACGTGCATGTAATGTGCCAGGAGATGCCTCTCCGCCTTTCTTGACTAGCGGTAAAGAAGGGTCTTCAAGGGGGAAAGGAGAACTAAAAGATTTATTATTGTCTTTTATGAAGAATTTGATAGAGAAGCTTACGTAGGCACACCATATTTGCTACTAAGCAGGAAGAATCGGCAAAGTTATCTCTGGAGTCCATGCAGGCTCTTTTTTTCTTTTTTTTTTTTTTTTGTTTATTTTAACCTAATAAGGAACGTATATATCACAAACATTTCAATACTTATTTATATCCAACACTAGCTTGCGGTTATGCGTTGATGTGGAAGGCACACATCTATCATGCCCACTAATTAATCAGAGGAATAATAACAGCAACTACAGCAACAATATTAGTGATGATGGGTCTAAAGCTCTTTTGTAATCAAAAATCTCTTTGGCATCGGAATCGGTGGAAGAATTTATAATTCTCATCAAGCTGTTCTTTGTATGGTTATACCTTGTTTATGTGATAAGTCTTCGAACAAGTAAACAAAGAATAGATCAACGGAAATGGATGCGGGAATCATGTGGACTCTTGGAAAGATGTTATGTTGGGGGTGGAGGCGGCGACCAATTCCAATCCACAAGGTGTTTTTTTTTGGAAGCAGCTCCGGAGGCATGAGAGCCAAAGTCATGGACAACATCCCAAGAAAGTCAAATGAAGTATTGTATGTTCACATTTCCATACAATGGAACAAAGAAACAAAAAAAACATGTGCATGACTTCAAGCGTCATTAAAAAAATTGCAAACATCAGTTAAACAGATCGACACTGCTTGTGCATCAAACCAATCCTTCTTTCTTTTTTTTTTTTTTTTTTTTTTTTGATAAGAGTATCAAATCAATCCTCAAGCGCAGTAGTAAATTGTGCTCTTAATAAGTGGGTGATTGGTTGCTTTGCTCTTCACAATATTGCTGCATATAGTTTTTTTTATATGACTATCTCTTAGCAGTTTAAGGGAGGAGAAAGGAAAAGGACATATCTAGACTGTGAGCTAGTCTAATATTGAGTGACACAGGATGACACTTGGTAGGTAGAAGTTACTTAACATCTTGTATAACGTCCTATTTTTTCAACAGAAGGGCTGGGAAAAAGTTAAAGGGGCTATCGTCCACTACTCTCACCTTGTCGTGTTGTAGGTTTTGTGGAAGAATGGAGTCTCTATCTGTCTTAATTACTAGAATTGTCCACTCCAGCTAACCGAAACAACTACAACACAGACATCTAAATAAAAGGCAAAAGAAATTAAAATATGGAATTATTATTATTATTTTAATTTTAGAGAGGTTTAGAAAAGTCCAATCCATATTTATTATATAAGAATGAAAAATGTTGGGATATCCCGATCCAGGTACGAACCGAACACCAGTTCGACTGGTCTAAGATCTTTTCTCCGGACCATCGACTTCAGACCAGGAAAGGTCAGGCCAACTACAGACAATCCAAGGCTTCTCACCAGTCTACGATATCCGAAGGCCAGATCTTCGGATGATGTCTTCGGCCCTGACCGAAGACCAGGCCTCTCGTCGACTTCCGAAGACACGTTCTTCGGTT
Organism: Areca catechu; assembly: GCA_021397845.1. NCBI lineage: Eukaryota > Viridiplantae > Streptophyta > Magnoliopsida > Arecales > Arecaceae > Areca > Areca catechu. The sequence goes on from CM038042.1 coordinate 185,902,408, forward strand.
CCTGCGGAGACACGATCTCCGGCTCCGGGCAGACACCAGGTCTTCGACCCTCACAGAGGACGGAATCTCCGACCGAGAATCCCCTAAACAGGAAAAATTTGAAGATGGGACCACAATCTGGTCCAAATAGGCAACAGTAACAAACGGTTACTATTGACAATCTCCATGCCACGATCATGGCGCGCAACTCTAGCTGCCATGCCTCCGATCTGGCCGGAACCGTTCAATGACAATCTACGGTTGCCAATCATGGAAAGAAATTAACTCCCCACGATCGCCGGAAAAAGAGCGGGGCTGCAGGCCGAACGTCTCCTTTTAAATAGCGGTAAGAAGAATTGCTGAGAAACGGACGCACATATACATATACCCATGCATACTCTAAGAGCCTTTCCCTTTCGTTCTTGAGATTCTTTTCCATTCTGTGGCTGGGATCCGTCTCTGACTTATGCATCGGAGTGTCCCCCGCCGGAACGACTCCGACAAGAGATCTGTTTTGCAGGTGAACCAGGAAACGGTCATGTGGTGAAGCAGCTCCGACCAACAGATTGGCCAGGAACTCCACGCCAACAGAAAACATGTAACCATATTAGCAATGTGACTAAATTGCAACAGCCAATTCAATATCTCTTCCATTTGTATCAGTTCATATACCAAATGCTAATAAAAATCATTCTCAGGACCGATGGTATTTATTTACTAACATTAGCCTTCATGAATCATGAATCATGAATTACTCGTTCATAGTGCATATGATGCATATACATTTTGGGAGTTCCTAAAGAAAATATTTGGGATATATTTGGTTGGCAAGAGTTGAATTCTAGGATGAACATTGAAACGAGTATTTCTCATTCTAGCCAATTAGTTAGAAAAATTCTATTCCTATTTTGATTCCAAGGAAAATAAGAATATCCCAATCCCTATGTTTCTCCGGTATTCAAATTTCATTTTAATTTTGATTCCAATTATGATCCAAACATATCAAAGAACATAGCCATTTCGATTCCTATTCCAACTTATTTTGATTCTAATTTGATTCTAATTACGGACCAAATGCATAAGCAAAACCAATGTTAATACGAAAAATGGACATCAAAAGCATTAAGACCGGATCTGATGCTTGCTAGTGGAACTGGATGTTAACCTAATCCAAAAAAAGTTTTACATATTAGATGAGGCCAGATCTCCAACGAAAAAGCACGGCACTAAAACAATTATTTTTGGATATAAATAACCATAGAAACACTGCTTAGGAGAAAATTAGTCTGAAATGGTAAACTAAGTCCTTGCCAAATCCAGATCAACACGTGGACGCCCCTTGCAATAATGATGGAAGGAATATTTAATACCAAATCCATCAACGCTATTGTAGGAGAAAGGTTTCGTATAGCAGTTTTGAAACCGAGGTGATATCGCCCACCGATTTCTCTAGCAGCATGTTTTTTTGCATCGCCAATGGCTTACCGTGCAGGCAGTTGGTTCGTATGATATCGCTGTTACAGACCATCTGATTGAGACTGGGCAGTGATCTGGTAGGATTTGAGCCACAAATTAGGTGATCAGGACCACCAATCTTTAGTGTTAAAGCCTTGATCCAACGGCAATGCTATAGTCGGATGATGGTCCACCGTCGTCCCCTTGCACACATCAAGAAGTATACTGCTATGCGCCCACAGAACTATAGGAGTACCAAAACTGGGTTTCAAAAGTTGCATTCTGATGTTCTATGGTTGGATATCGTCCAGGGCAGCAACGCTATTCCAATAAATGGACTCTTACGTTAGATAAAACAAAGAGATTAAAGTTCTTTGTCGACTATTTCTTTCTTAGCATCACATTATGGGTTACTATCTAATAATTGCGTGACTTAAGCCAGAGGCCAATGGTTTGGGGTGGAATCTTGGGATTGCCATCAAACTTCTTGTAGTTAGTTAGGTTTGCCATTTATTTAGTTATGGCCCTTTCAATGAATTATACCTTGCAACGCTTAACAACTTTAGTAGCGTGCCATTGGCACAAAACGCTTTATCCTACACGGCGTGCACGTCACATTTTGGTGCACTGCTATAAGAATCAGTAATCATAAGTAATGGCAAGTACGGTTATATGGTACATGCCATGTAGATATAAATTTTTTTTTGACAAGATAAGCGAGGTAGCAATCAAAGACAGATTCGCAATAAATCTAATTCGAACGAGACAAGGTAATTGACATGATGTATACATGCCATGTAGACATAATTTCTTGGTGAGATAGGCGGGTTAGCAATCCAACATGAATGCATGACAAATAAAACTTGAATAAAATAAGGTAATTGGCATGATACACCCAACACGTGTTACATACCATACAGACATAATTTTTTAACAAGGTAAGCGATTCAGCAATCCAAGATGAATGCATGACAAATGAAGCTCGAATGAGACAAACTAATCAATATGAAGCACTGCCATGTGGTACATGCCATGTAAATATAATTTCCAGATAAGGTAAGCGATGTAGCAATCGAAAATGAATGTACGACAAATAAAGCTTGAATGAATGTATGGCTAAAAGGGGTGAAATGATACGAAACAATTGACATGATGCACCATGCATACGTGGCCATGTAGGATATAATTTCTCCTTTGACTAATGTATGGCTACTGTTCCAAGAAAAAACAGATGCATTTAACCATGCCAGCCAATGAAACGACATGCGGAGAGGTCATCATTTTTCGCGCTATATTGGTCAGTCAGCCATTTGTTACGCAACTTCTTCGTCCAGTGACCGTGGGAAAAGCGGAAGGGTTGCGTTTGGTTAAAACCAGCGACCGGTGGGGGTGGCTCTTAGATGTGATACATTTAAAAATTTCAACTCTTAAACAAAATTTTTTTGGCACTTTCTTATCCTTCGTCTCTCACCCAAACACGTACTCTTCACATAGACACTTGTTCCCGATGCATGCATCTCGCCTAAAATCAACCTAGCACACGTGGTTCGTCCAGTCCTCAACTTTGTTCATGAAAAAAAAAAAAAAAAAAAAAAAAAAAAAACCAATTAATATGTCTACTCATGGAAGGGATTATTTCAATAAGCATCACTGGCATATTTTTATATTCTATATTTTTTATCGAATAATTGATACAGGATATGATATATATTTATTAATAGTATATTTTTTTGCATAAATATATTTATCGTTGTTTCTTTTTTTTTTTTAAGAAAAAAAATCTGTTTTAGTATAAACTTGTGGATAAACAAAGTCTCGCATTTTCTCAAAAATCCCATAAAACTAAACTCTTGATATATATATATATATATATATATATATATATATATATATATATATATTTGAATGGATAAGAAGGAAACTAAAGGTTCTCCCAAGATTTAATAGATGCTATGATTTTATTTTATTATTTTAAGAGCATTTTATATGTATTAAACGTGCACGGATATTTCTTTTATCACCTGACTAGAGACTATTAATATTGTTATAAATGAAGACTGGTTGATTATAGGGTTGCCAAACCAATGGTCGTAGGCTCGGTAAACTCTTCGCGAGCAATATGGGCACTGACAACATCGTTTCATAAAATCATCATCAGAAATCCTCCAACAAGATTCCATCATCTGTTAAATATTAAAAAAAGAAAAAGTAAAAATAAAGAAGAAGTGCACGATTTGATTTGTCCAAAATGATGATTTGGAGTAGAGGGGAGCTAGCGGGTCAAAAAGCCGGGGTAGCCCAACTTCCTTCCCAGTTCCCACTTCCTTTTCGAACCATCGGTCTGCACGAACCCAACATTAACGAACCAACCGCAAAGCTTCACTTCCCATGAGATATTTGTTACGTTATGCTCCAATAAAACGAGGGTGGGTCGATGGACCATAACATCATCCAGGTTGTAAAGATGCCTCACATAAAGAGAGAAGTCCTCTCCCTTACGTGGTCGATTGGTGGGGTGACTTTTTGGAACGGCCAGGTCAAATCTAGGTGAAGCACCGATGCACTCGTTGACGAGAGCTGTTCACCCGTGTCCCGTGGAACATTTTTTAGCCAAAAAAGCGAGTCTAGAAACCCAATTAGGCTGTCATTTGAGATCCTCCAGGTCATCAGGCCATTGCTTGTCAATGGATGTCCACGCGCTCGATTTGTTAGGCGAGCGTTAGAGTCCAAAACATGGCATCATTTCCCTTCAAAAGTATACATCAGATGCTATTTTTTATTTTTTTATTTTTTATTTTTTAAAAAAAAAAGGAATTGAAGAAGACTTCTCATGGTCCCGGCCAATGCCATTCTGATAAAAGAAAAATACGTTGCATTAGCTGAACGGTGGAATATGTCCCATACCGTGGTGTCCCCGAAGAATCTTCCAATTAAAATATGCTATCAGTGCATTGAACTTTCATAATTTGTAGTGCAATTGGCAGGTCAACTCTTGCAGGGAAACGTTTCATTTATGATTGTAGTTAAAATATGTTAATAAGTCCAAAAATTTTGGTGATAAGTAAACGCCATTGTTCCTGTGCACGTGACAGCTGTGGCTATCAGTGCGGACCAACCTAAACGTTAGTATGAGAGCCACCCAAAAATTGAGGGCATCGGTCATGATGAGATGCACATTTAAGTGATTTTAACCATCGCCAACATGCACATTTAATTTAGAGTTCTTGCTTAATTACTAGGCAACAGGCAAAAGGACAGAGCCCATGCAACCCCAAAATATTATGACACGATCCATTCGATTATTTGAGTAAAATAATTCTTCGATATAATTTCGTGTGGGTGAGAAAGTTGCTTTATTTGTTTTGAAGTTCCTTCCATTCTCCCTCTCTCTGTGTGTATATTCTAATCCACGCTGATGAAAATGAACAATCACAAACTGGTTTGGAGTGTTTCACCTAGCTATACATAGCTAAAGTTTGAATGATAAATTCTCTAATTACAACGACAAATATGATCGATTTCGGTGAGAATTGCAAAATGATATTTTGGAGAACGGAAATGGATATGTGCAATCAAAAGCTTGAGTTGATTCACAGGAGCTTGAACTTGATATTTTGGGTCCAAAAAAAAAAGCAGAAAGAGTTCATAATTTTAATGATCACAAACATGTGATGCAAACTATTAATCATCCCACTAGCATCATAGATCGAGCTAGCAGACGGGATCTCCGAAATGGAGGCGATTTTTTTCTTTCCAAAAAAAAAAAAAAAAAGACTTAGGTTGTATTGCTGGTTATTAAATGCTGTGCCAATCAAATGAAAAGATGAAACTTTGACAGGCTCATGTGGTTGGTATGACATCCTTGTTACCTTTTCCGAATGCCCATGACACGAAAAAAAGAAAAAAAAAAGAGGTTGCAAGCATCTCTTGGATCTCCGAAGATGACATGCCTACGGATATGCTTGCAAGCTTAGACAACATAACTTTGCTGCCCCAGAACAGAATTGGACCGGCTGGCCTTCATACAATATATGATCAGTCTAAGATTAAAGTGCCCGTGATATATCAGGATGCATCCTCTCCCTTAACTAGAGATAAAAAGGGGAAAAATGCATTACAATACAACTAGATGTCCCTCAAACCTGCACCATCTTCTATGGCCAATTTTTTTTTTTTGCACAAGAGACAAACTTGGGGAAAGATACGGTCGCTGCTGGAAAATGTTGTCGGACAGGTACGCGTTACCCTGACACAAAGGACTCTTCGAAATTGGAAATAGTTTCGCAAGGTCAGTTCACCCGAATTTTTTTTAAATATTATCTTTTTAAAATAAAATTACGGCAGTAGGTTATCGAAGCAAGTGATTTGGCTTTGGACCGGATTCGTCTACTAAAAAGATGGAATATGCTAAATTTTTTGAAAAGATGTATTCTTAGTAATTTTTTTTTAAAAAAAAAAGTAACTGAAAAAATTTTTAATTTTAAAAAATATTGATTTATATTAAAAATTTAAAAATTATTTAAATAGAAAGTAAAAAAAATAAAATTAACGATAAAATTTTTTTTATTAAAATGAAAAATTTTTAAAATAAATATTTTTCTGAAAAAAAATAACCAGAAATCGTGGTTTACCGTGAAATCGGTCCATGGTATATAAATATTTCTGTATCAAGATTTTATAAATAAAAAAAAAATTAATAAAAAATTGCAGGATCGATAGGTAGATCGATGGTCTAACCGATAGGTGGACCGATAATCGGACTGGTAGCAGGACTAGTAGGTGAACCGATGGTCTGATCCTGGAAGCCGGACTGGCGATCGGGATGGTGACAGGACCGAGGGTCGGATCTTTCCGCCAAATGATTTAACTGTAAAAAAAAATTATTATTATTATTAAATAATTAATATATTAAATTAAAATATTTTAAATATATTAATTTTACCAAATTACATTAAAAATTTAAAAAATAATGAGAAATCATGGATTGTATCCACGATTTCACCAAATAATATTTTTTAATTAAGATTTAAGAAAAAAATTTAAAATTAACGAGAAATCATGAATTTTAATAAATCCTAAAATAATTTATTATTTTCATAATTTTAATTTTATATTTTATATATTTTTTAATTTACTTGAGTAAATAAATGATTCTTGTCTATTTTAAGACCGATATGTGGACCAATGATCGAACCAGTAGGTGGACGAATGATCGGATCGGTAGCAAGACCAGTAAGTGAACCGATGATCTGATCTGGTAGCCGGACTGGCGATCGGGACGGTGATAGGACTGAGAACCGAATAGATGACAGGATCAACAGAAAATAAAATTTTTATTATTTTCTTAATTTTAATTTTATAATTTATATTTTTTTGAGTTTAGTTGAGCAAATAAATGATTCTTGTATATTTTAGGCTAGAACATATATAAATAAACACATATATAAATGATTCTTGTCTATTTTGGACCAGAACACATATAAATAAACACATATATTAAAAACACATAATTTTTTAAAATTAACAAGAAAACATAAATTTTAATAAATCCTAAAATAAATGACTATTCGGTCCTGCATGGCGGCCGTATCCTAGTGCGTGCAGGCTGTATACGACGACGGGTCGGAGGTGGCTGATGCTGCTCTGTCTCATACTCTATATCATGTGATGCCTGATATGCAGCATGCTCTACATCATGTGATGCTCTACATCGTGTGATGCTCTACATCGTGTGATGCCTGATGTGACGACGATCCTCCATGTCCAGAGTAATCATGCTGCCAGCCTATGAAATCCGGTGCAGTAATATAATCAAAGTGTGCTGCCACATCCTCAGTATATGTGAACTCGTGCATCGGATATGGAGAGGTGCTATGTCATCGAGAACCTCGTCTGTGCTGAGCTGGCGGAGGTGCTCCGGATGAAGATGCATATGGATGATAAGGCGAAGGAGTCTCGTCCTCCCTGTCTCCCTCCTGATAAAACTCACGTAGTGGAATCCGTGCATGCTCGCCTAGAGTATGGAGGGCAGAATGACATATATTCTGTATAGCCTGGGAGGACATCATAATGGAACATGGCTGGGCAAGCTCAAGTATCGTCGCAATACTACTGCCCTGTAAATAAAAAAAATAATTAGTTTGACAAAATTTAAATGTAAATTATAATTTAAATAGTAAAATTTAAATTACTTGCCATGTGATCATATACTGCACCATTGCGACTGATGAATCGACGAGTGATCCTACGGTACCACTGCATATAAGAATCATGATAATCCATGGTACCATCGAATGGATCACCATGTATAATATAATCATGACGACTCATCCATAACTATATATACTCCCGATGAATGGTGGACCAATCCTGATCAGATCGTCCTAACATATCAATACGATGTAGTGCGGACATCATATCAAACCGATCTGGCACGACCTATCGCATCCCAAACTAGCGCACCACTCTATCAGGTAAATGCCACTCTACTATATAAAAACAAACTAGTGGCACTCGACTACACCAGATCTCCTGACCCTGTAGACAATAGTCTGGTAACTATGCAATCATAGCAGCAGTATATGCTGCCATATGACCTGTTTATAAATAATTTAAAGCATAATTTATTAAACAAGAACAAATAAAACAAGTCAATCATTATGAAAATTCAATATTCATTATCTCGTCGGGTCGCAGTCGATCAAGTAAATAACAATATGAAGAAACCACATGCGTAGGTACCTGTATGACAGAAAAAAAATCTCTCCATCTACAAAATAAATTAATTAAATAAAATAGTATATATCATACATGGCATAAAAATATTATGTAAATTCTAAACTCACCTCATCCCTAATGGTCCCTGTGGTAAACCGGCTCCATCATCATCAAAATCAATCATCGGATCTGGAGCCTATCGAAGTAATCCATGGGGTGCAAGAATCGGAACTCTATCCCATGCCCACAGCTGTAGTAGCAACAACGGACCAGCAATATCAAAAACATCTCGATGGCTCACCCTACACATCTCTCTAAACAACCAAGCGAGTCTAGCGCTACCCCAACTATAATGTCTGGCCGTCTCGAAATCTACTAATAAAGGTAGAAACAAGATATGCATGTTGTTCCAAGATTTATCCATAAAAAGGCACCCACCCATCAACTGTAAAATATATGCTCGAGCATAGCACTGTATGGCTGCCTCGTCGGCATCGAATGCTAAAGCCTGGAAGTGCTCGGTAAGCCAGACCAAACTCAATCGTGATTCATGCAATATATCATCTGGTGGGACGACCCCTAATAACTCAAGACAAAGCTGTCCCCAGTCTACTCATGTACTACCCGTCACTGGTAGACCATCTACTGGCAAACATAGCTGAACAGCAACATCCTGTAGGGTGATGGTGGCCTCTCCATGGGGAAAATGAAAAGTATGCATCTCTGGACTCCGCCGCTTGACGAGAGCAGTTATCAAATGCCAGTCCAATCTAATAAATACAATACACGCTAGACCATAGAATCCGGACTGCATCAGCAATGGCACAATATGACAATTGAGCGGTATCGATCTGCGCATAACCATCTCTCGACGTCGACAGTGCGAAACAATATCCTGTCCCTCCTAGACCAAAGATGATCTATGTGAAGGCTGACCGTGTAGTACACTACTATCAGAAGGACCAGGATCCATAACTGTGATAACTCAAAAAAAATGAAATTAGCAATCACAAAGCCCATTTAATGCAAAATTATATATAAACAGTAAGGACATCAATCCATATACAAGCTATAAACATCAGACAATAAAACATATCCATATATTACAATCCATCAAATAAAATACAAAGCAGTAACTAATCAAATAAAACATATCTATATATTACAATCCATCAAATAAAACATATCCATATACATATACTAATATGCTTGTAGAAGCCTTGGACATGACCGTCTATCATGCCCTTCTTCTTTACAAATTATACACTTGCATCTATTACCGGCTTCTTTTATATCCATATCATTTCTGATCCTCATAGATCGTGGCCTACCTTTCTGTCGCAGTCTATTTACATCAGGTATAATGATACCATGTTCATTTTGCTGGAGCCAATATTCTTCATGAGGAATTGGTTGAAATTGTGGTACATAGTTTGATGATAATCGTGTAATGTATAGCACCGATCAATGTATCTTTTAAAATCAATGGTAACATGTGCACAAGCAGCCACGACGTGATAACAAGGTAAATGAAAACATTGCCATTTCTGACACGTACATGTCTGCTGGGAAAGACAAACAACCTACAGCATCAAAAATCATAATTCAGCATATACACAACCTAATAACATATTTTCAATGATACAAAGATCGTAAGTACCTGTGTATCGTTACCCCTGTTCATGTTCGGTCCACATCTAGTAGTTTGAACTTGGAACAAGCCAGTTGCTCTATCAAATCGTGTAATGGTATGCGATGTCACTTTGGCTTGGTTGGAGATGACATGACCCGTAACAAAAAGAGTAAACCTTTTATTTCTGTCCATTGCCTCTATTGCTTGGACACGTCGACCTTCAAAGTATGATACAAGCCGAAAGAAAGTCAACTGTACCAATGCTGTTATGGGAAGAAATCAAACATTTTTCAGAACTCCATTGAAACACTCGGATATATTAGTTGTCATCATCCCATACCGTCGTCCATCATCATGTGAACATATCTATTTTGCTAAAGGAATTTCATTCAACCACTGAACGACTTTGGATTAAATTTCTCAATATTCCTCATGTATTTCTGGAATTTTTTAGGCTGCATTTGCATTCCAGTTCTTTTCACCACATCTCTTAGTTTGGGATCACGAAATCTTGAATTGAAGTTACTTGCCACGTGACGCAAGTAATATACATGATAAACATGCGGTGGCTACCAACCCAGATACTCATTCTGTACTGCAGCAAGTATACCAGCATGTCGATCGGAAATTAGACAAATTTCTTGACGTGTTGTAACAAAATTTCTGATACAAGCTAAGAACCAACCCCAGGTGTCCGCTGACTCTTCATCGACAATACCAAATGCAAGTGGAAAGATCTGATTATTTCCATCAATAGCAGTTGCAATCAATAACTTCTCCTTATATTTTCCATACATGAAAGTAGCATCGATACTTATGACCGAACGACAGTGCTTAAACCCTGCAATCGAGGGTGCAAAGGTCCAGAATACACGATCAAACTGGGCACAATTTGGTATACCAGTTGGAGTGCTGATAAATTTCACCCAGGAATCCGGATTAAATGTTTGGACAGCATACAACCATTTCGGAAGCAATTGATATGACATATCCCAATCTCTGAACAGCATCGCTATCGCCTTCTGTTAGGCATCCCATAATTTTCTATAACTTGGTGTATAGTTGTATTTATTCTTTATGACTGCACCAAGTCCAACAATAGTAATGGTAGAAAATTTTTTAACCATATCCTGAATTTCATTAGCAATTAAAGTGGAGTCCAAACCAGAATGATCCTGAGACATCATTGTAGATAGGCATGTATGAGGACCGGTATATCATGAGATCTCAAAAAAATCATAACGTTTAATACCTCTCAGCATTCATTGACAGCCAGAATCTATGCTCTTACATTTCACATGCCATGATTTGGATTTGATTCAATAACCTTGAATTCGTGATGTCTTTCAACAGAATATTGCTTTACTGCAGTCTGTAATTCTGCCTTATTTATAAAGCAGAGTCCTTTACGTAACTCCTCGTTCCTTTGCCATATAACATGTTGTTCCTACATTGAAGAATACATTGACATATTTGCAGCATTCCAATCAACCTGGGTGAATGTTCTAGATAAAGCTTCAAATGTAGAATAATTTGAAACAGTGATATCCTCTGGACTTCGTACTGGATGTGAAGTACCGGCCTCGTCACCTTTGTCAACCAAATCATGTTCACTTTCATCATCATTCTCACTAAAAAGTTGATTATCGACATGCACCATGTCATCAGCAGTTGTATATATTGATGCTTCTCTAATATTACTTTTTGGTACAGTACTGTCCACCATACTAAAGGATCTACAGTAAAAACTGAGCCAATATTTTTCACTTCATTATCTGCAATATTCGGAGTACTATATGATAGAACATGTTCAGTTACACGAGTTGTTGCTATATTTCGAACTTCTTCATAATCATCTTGTTCGTAATCAAGTTCAGAAGCTTCAATAGTTTGGATATCTATATATAACTCTGCACCCGATATACATGGATGTGAATCGATAGTTGAAAATATTATCTCCATGTCTTCATCATCGGTTAATGGAACAAGTTTATAATTTACAAATATCGGCTAGACAACTTGTGGAAATCTATAGATAATCAAAAAAATTTTCCAGTTCTATCAATACGGAGAACTCTACATATTTTGTTCTCCAACTCTTGGAATGTCATATCAGAACTGATTCTAATTACCTTTTTTGGTCCCTGATTGTACTCAATTCCATTTGATCCATCAATCATAGAACCACCCATATAACATAATGCTGTGATTGTTTCTCCCATTATATCCTACATGTTACATGTTTAATTAACAAAATATATTTAGAAATAACTTTCTCATATATTGATATCATTAATAAACTAATTAAATTACATAATTAATATGATAATAAAATTAAAAATATAATTATTTTACTATCACGATGAATGCATCCTATCATCAACTACTAGGTAAAGGCCCTATCTTATTCAGGAATTGCATTAATTTTATGGGTCAATTTATAGTAATCAAACGGTATGCAATGAAGACCGAATGAAATTTTGGCAACATTTCTCCTTAGTTCTCCACATACAAATATTTATGTATGCGAAGAACAAAAGAAAAATAATGCTCGAAATTTTATTTGACCTTCACTGCATATCGTTCGATTACCATAAACTGACCTGTAAAATTATTTACAATTCCCAAACTATCCAAATTGAACAATAAATTGATTAATATGCATAATTCTCAGATCCGTACAAGTATAGAAAAATGTACGGATACTACAGAATATGCATATCAAGCAATTGACGGATCTACGGTTCAATGAAATGCAAATTTTATAAAAATATATATAAAAATTAAATGATTAACCTAAAAAATTATTTTGAAACATAATTACATCACTGATATCAATATGTACACAATACATGCTATACAAATTCATGCTGCACATTTATATAATAAAAAATATAACTACAAATATGTAAACTTCAAACTTCATTCATAATTAAGTATTACTAAATAATTATTTAACTAAATAATTATTTACAAGATAGACATAATCATATATTATTCTTATATACTTATATACTCATAATTAAATATTACTTCAATTAATTAACGACAAAATAATCTTAATGATTAATCCATTTACTAACATAAATAAGTTCATGTTTATAATATTTTTTTAATAAAAAATTATTAACATATCATTATTCTTTTTACATTAATTAATACATTAATTGATTATTGAAATATAATACTAAATTTTTAAATTTTAATAATTGGATATACATATTATACATTTATTGCTAATATAAACTTTTTTTTATTTAGTTAATCATTATCAATATATATTATTTTTTTAATTCCTAAAATAATAAATATTAAACAAAAAAATAGATAATCAAAACTTCTTATTATTTAATAAATTTTAAATACCTTAAAATTTTCATATACATCTTATTATTTACTAAAAACTTCATATTCTACATAAATTATATAACCTATCCTTCTTAATTTTATTTATTATATAAATTAATTATCCTAATCATCCCTCAAATTTTAATAATATTTTATCAATTTTTATAATTAACATATTAATTTAACTATATATAAAATCAATTTTTCAATGTTAATTCCTAATATAAAAGCAATAATGTAAATTATTAAATAACAAATACTAAATAAATTTATCATAGAAAATTCAAAACACAAAATTTAATTACTCAAATATGTAATAAAAAATTTAATTCAAACAAGTATAAATTAAATTAATTTAATTCTTGAAATTAGATTAATATACACAAAATTTAATTTAAACAATCAAATAATTATAAATTAATAAAAAAATTATCTTGAATCGGAATGATGAACTATAGAAGGACGAGATCTAGATCGTCCAAGGAAAGCTAGAAATCAGATCTAGACAACAAAAAAAAATTATTAAACAAAAAGAGTTTAAACACTAAAAAATAAAGAAAAATAAAAAATACTAACCGGAACGGAAATAACCGAGAATAACGAAGACTTCGAACGGCTAGAGGACCCCACGTGAAGAAAAAAATCACAAACCTGGACCACGGGAGGAGGGACCGGCGAGTGAACCGGATGGGCGATAGGGAAGGAAAAAAAAATCAAAGAACAGGAAAAAAAAAACAAAAACAAGGGAGCGCGGATAAAATGCCAGGATGCATCACTACCGAACTCCAGGATCGCCACATGTCAATGGATTGCGACCTCCTGCTGAGCGGTCACGTGGCTTGAATTCGTCTTTTAAAAAGACGAATTCAAGTTCGTCTTTCCAAAAACCGAACTCAGAAGGCCACGCGGCACCAGGGGAATGCCCAGGATTGCCACGTGTCACCAGATTGCGAGCTCTCAGGATGGCTACGGGTTCCGAGATGAATTCGTCTTTTCAAAAGATGAATTCAGTACATGGCTTGAATTCATCTTTCCAAAAGACGAATTCCCCCAATGCCACGTGTCCAATTTTTTTTCCTCCAAATACTTGTTTTGCCACGTGCCACCTAAATCCATAAATATATTACGGATCACCTACTTTTATAATTAAATTTTTTTTATATTATTTTAAAAAAAAATTCCAGCTATTCCAGCAAGCCACGTTTTTGCATCTCAGCACTACTCGTGATTCAGACTTTCACGTAGCAGTGCATAATTTTTTACTCGATGAGCCCACCCAGATGTGGGGAAGCAGACTGGCCGAAAGATAACGTAATCTAAAGTCCAGTCTCGTCGACTATAAAAAGAGATATTGTTAAATAGCCGGATTGTCCTTATCTGCCAACGTCAACTTGCTTAACAACGTGAAAGACCTTCGAAGGATATAACAACTAAATTTCCGGATAGCGTTGGATACGATTTTCAATCGTTCAGCCGCCTGAAATTTTACCTGCCTACCAAGAAAGATGACCTGTAGCGAAAGAATCAAGAATCTAATATAATGACAAACTTGCGAGGGTGTTCTACATGGAAGAAGACCAACCAATGTGCCGTGTGCTTTGTTGAGTATATTTTGTTTTGGGAGCAGGGGAGAATACAGTTGCAGCATAATCTACATAGAAACAAAGACAGGAAAACCGAAAGAGAATAAGAACAAAACCGAACGAAGAAAAAAAAAAAAAAAAGTCAATGCTCACGAAGATGACATCGCCGCATCACATCCGGCTGCACTGAATTAACGAACTCCAAAGGAAAGCTTGAGGCAGAATCCGCTGCTGAATTGGCCTGACCGAACGCATGTTGAACAGGACCGATCCAAGGAAGAGCAGAATTGAATGATGTCATTCAGCAATGGAATACAAACTTCATGACTTTTGGCTGATCAGAAATCCAACTGGTTACCGTGGCTGAATCCGCTTCCGACAAAATTCTTCTGCGGTAAAGAGTAGAGACTGCATATTTTATATCATGCCTTCCCATATATGCACCTCTAAATTCTTTAAAAGGCACTGATTCAGCTGTTAGCTCTCATTTTTATATAATGATTCGCGAGAAAAGTGCTTGGGATTAATCCATTATGGCGGCTTCTTGTTGATGATATGGGATGCAGGTTCTCTATATATTTTGTAACAAAAAGCAGATACCCAGAAGATATCGATAACGTTCTTGCTCATATTTCATGTGCGAATCATGTGGTTGCTTGTTCATTAGTTTAAACATAACGAGACAAAAAAAAAAAGAAAAAGAAAGCATGCATCTATATCTGCTGTTAGATCCATGAAAAGCACTTATAGATCTGCCTTTATGCAATATATTCTTTTCATGGAATCATCATTTGAACAGCCGAAACTATTGCCATTTTCTGAGACAAAAAAAGCTGCAGCGGTTAGATACTCATTCAATTTAAAATAATAAATAAAAATAGGAAAATATATTTTTTATGTATAATGTAACCCTTTATAGCTACCAATTCTCTTTTAAGTATCTTCCTATAGTGTTTATATAATTAGAATATACAACAGAAACCCTTTTTACTCTAGCTACACGTATGTATGATGTGAATGTAACAAATAAAAATTGAATAGATTATCGATTATTGGGAATACGCACAATAGATCGTATCATTTTAGGCTTTTGATTAATTATTTCTTTTCATTCAGGTAATTTATCGAACACCTCACAGACATAAATAATAAATATAAGAAAGATAAAATAATTTTCATGATTTGGCAAAACTGCCTACATTCATAATAGAGGAGGAGCAATCCACTATATAATTATCCCAAAATTGGATATAAAGATATATAAATATCCAAATTATAGGATCCCGAATAATAACAAACAAGAGATACAAATCAACCGCAACAATAAACCAAACGGACAATATCTTTCTCGGTCTTGGCTATGAATCAAGATAATCTGAAAGATGGATCAATACCTCTCGGCCATGGCAATCGATCAAGAGAAAGATACTTTTCCAAGCAGGGACCAAAAATTAGACCAAATGGCTGCGATTAGTAGAGAGCAATCGAGACTTTGGGGCTTACAGAATCGAGAGCCTCATACTCCTTTTAAAGAGAAACAATAAAGAAGAGTCCTAAAGTTTTACATTACTTGTCAGAGAAGAAGTACGATCGAAGAGATTCTTCCATCCCAAAACTCTTTAGAGAAGAAGTCAAAAGGTAAAAGAATCCCAACCAAAAGAAGTGTTATTTGGAGCAAACAACAACAATCCTTCTTGTGACAAATAATATACCTCTATCAAATATGAATAAAAAAAACCTCTTCCTCACTACAAGTCCTGAAGGGCATCACCAAGTGCTCATACTGATCAAGTTCAAGAAAGTCCTGAACTTACCTGCTAGAACTGATTTAGTGAGTATATCGATCAGATTATGAGCAGTTCCAATCTTCTGAAGCCGGATATCACCATTCTCCATCAAATCTCCGATGAAGTGATACCTGATATCCACATGCTTAGTACATTCATGATATATCTGGTCTCTGGTAAGATGCAAGGCACTCTGACTGTCTTAATGAATATCCAAATAGTTTGCTTGAGACCCAAATCTTGTACTACCCTCTTAGACAATAGCTTCCTTCACGGCCTTTGTTAATGCCATATACTCAGTCTCTGTAGTAGACAAAGTAATTGTAGACTGCAAAGTAACCTTCCAACAGCTGCACAACCAAAGAGAGTAAATACATATCCAGTCAAAGACCTTTTCCTATCCAAGTCACAAGTATAATTAGAATCATAAAATCCTGTGAAAATGTAACTACTCTATTCGGAGAATAACAAATATAAGTTAGAAGTGCCTTTCAGATATCTCAGTATCCATTTCATAGCTTATTAGTGAGCCTTTTTAGGTTTGTCCATGTATCTGCTCACAACACTTACTGTATATGAAATATCAAGTCGAATGCAAACCATTACGTACATAATGCTGCCAACTACACTCGCATAAGGCAATTTAGATATATATATCTCTTTTCATTCTCAGTCTGATGAGAGAGCATGACAGATAATCTAAAATGATTAGCAAAGGGAGTAGTGACTAGTTTAGTTATAGACATACCATGTCTTTTCAAAACTTTTTCAATATAACTATGCTAAGTAAGAAAAAGTCTACCTAACCACCTGTCACGTATGATCTCCATCCCAAGTATCTTCTTTGCTGGTCCAAGATCCTTCATCTTAGATGCAATACTAAATTCAGCTTTCAACTTCCGGATGATTAATATATCATTGGCTGCAATCATTATATCATCCATATATAGTAATAAATAATAAAAGGATATGTTTGAAAACTGCTGATGTACATGCAAGTGTCATATAGAAATCTATTATATCCATGATCGATCATAAACCTATCAAATTTATGGTACCATTATCTTAGAGACTGCTTGAGACTATATAATGATCTCTCGAGCAAGTATACATAATCTTCTTTATCTGAAACTTTGAAACCAGGTGACCATTGCATATAAATCTGCTCCTCCAAGTCATCATGTAGAAAAGCTATTTTTATATCATGCTATTATAGCTCTAAATCCTGAGAAGCAACCAAAGCAAGCAATAGACGAATAGAAGAGTGTTTAACTACAGGAGAAAATATCTCCTTATAGTCAATACCCCTCCATTGACTATAGTTTTTAGCCACCAACTTGGTCTTGTATTTAAAATCCTGATGACTAACTCTTTTTTTCTTCTTGAAGATCCATTTGTAGCCAATTATTTTCTTACCCTTAGGTAACTTAACTAATCTCTAAGTCAGATTCTTTTTCAAAAACTAAAGCTTTTCAACCATAGCGATGGTCCATTGCTCAGCTTGTGGGCTATCAATAGCCTCCTGATATATAGTCGGCCCATCACCAATGGTGTCTACAATATTCAAAGCATAATAAACTAACTCAACATAAATAGAATTCTCAAAACCATACCTTTGAGATGATCTGATTTGATGCTTGGATCTGCATATGGCAATACTATCATCCCGAACCTTACCTTTCATGGTAACCTCCTTCTAAGTCTATATCTCTATATCTATTTACTGATCATGTTCATTCTGAATATCTACAATTGGCTGCTACTACTGTAATCTAACGATTTAATCAATATTAATAATAGTCCGATCCTGCTGAATCTGAATTTGATCTCCCTATGAAGGACTAGGCTATATCTTTGTGAAGAAGTGGCTATCTCATGAAAAACCACATCCTTACTGACTATAAATTCTTGGGATCTGGGCTCTGTGCATCATAGTCTACAGCCTTTCACTCCATATGTGTATTCAAGAAATACGTACTTCTTAGCCTTAGAATCTAGTTTTCCACCTCTGATATGTGCATATGCTAGATACCAAAAGATTCTAAGTACAAATAGCCTGCAGGTCTTTCTATCCATATTTCTTCCAGAGTCTTCATGCTCAATGCTGATGCTGAAGATCGGTTTATAATATAGTAGGCTATGTGTGCAGCCTCTATCTAAAAATCTCAACTTAGTCCAAAACTTGATAACATAAATCTGACTCTCTCTAATAATGTGCAGTTCATGAATTCTGCCATATTATTCTATTGAGGTGTATCCATTATGGTCTTATGTCTGAGAATGTCATTTGATTTGCAAAAATCATCAAACTCTGTAGAGCAAGATTCTAATCCATTGTCAGTGCGAAAGGTTTTTACTTTTCTCTCGGTCTGCCTCTCAACCATAGCCTTCCACTTCTTGAATGTATCAAATGCATCACTCTTATACTTAATAGTATAAATCCAGACTTTGAAAGAATAGTCATCAATAAACGAAAGTAAATATTTGGATCCACCCTTGGATGTAACTAGGACAGGTCTCTATATATCAGAATGAATATAATCCAATATAGTAGCTATCCTGTGCATTCATGTAGAAAAGTTGACTCTGTGTTGTTTTCCAAATACACAATGCTCAAAGAATTTAAGTGCACCAACCTTTTGAACACCTAGCAGACCATGTCTGCTCAACTCCTTTAACATTTATCTGACATGCAGCCTAAGCTCTGATGCCACAATTGTGTCAACTGCTCAATAGAGGACTGTACTGCTGAAACCTGTCTAATCACTGTATTGATGTCAAGATAATAAAGGATGCCACTCAATTTGCCTTTCAATAGAGTCAATACTCCTTTATTAATAGTTATAGATTCTTTATCCCATCTACCCTCGAAACCTGTACTATCAAGGGCATCACTGAGAGAAGGTTTCTCTTCATTTGAGGAGCATATCTGACATCGTCCAGAATCACCATAGTATTTGCATTAAATTTGATATGAACCTTACAAATACCTTCCACTTTACAAATTTTATCATCCTCAAAACGAACTGTGCCTCCTTTACATGATCTAAAAGAAGAAAATCATTTCTTATGGGGTGTCATATGGAAAGATATTCCAGAGTCCATAATCCAGGTATCAGCCTGACTGATATTGTAGAAAGCTGTAAATACTATATCATCTGCAATATTGCTGTGATTTCCTGAAGTAACTGCAACTAATACCAAATCTGAGATTGTTCCTTTATCTTTCTGTTCATTCTCTTTCTTGAACTGTAGAAGTCTACATTTAAATTTTCAGTGGCCTGGCTTCTTGCAATAGTAACAAATTCTGAGTGTTTTAAATCTAGATTTTGATCTTGTTTTGGACTTGCTTCTACCTTGTCCACATTTTTTTTGCTCATCTCTACTTCTAACTGTAAGTCCTTATACCGGAGTCTGAGTCTGATACTATAATTATCTTTTAACCTAAGCTTATTGGATAACAAAGTGGCTTCTACCTCTTCAAAACTTATAGTCTCTCTTTCTTACAGCAGAATAGTAGTAATATTCTCGAAGGACTTAGGTAAAGAATAAATTAAAATCAAAGCCTTGTCTTTCTCGTCAACATCAATATCAATATTAGCTAAATCAAGTAGGAGCTTATTTATTTATCCAAGTGATCCTTGAGTAAAGTTCCTTCCGTCATACAAAATATATGCAACTTTTCTTAAATACGGTCTATTGGTAAGAGACTTTATCATATACATGCTATCCAATTTATCCTACATACCTATAGTTGTATCAAGATCCACAACATTGTTGAGAACTTTGTCACTTAAATCCAAAAATAGAATCCCTAGAGCTCTTTCATTGATTTCCTCTTTGGCAGCCTCAGTATCTCCTGGAATTGCATCCATATTCTTGAGGGATATTGCCACACCCTCCTTAACCAATAAATATTTTATTCTTACATTCTATAGTGTAAAATTACCTGTGCCATCAAACACCGCCACTTCATGTCTTGTGGTAATGGAATGAAAAATAACTACCTCTTAAGCCATTAATAAACTTTGTTGCCTATCAGATGCCATCCAAATACTCTGATATCAGTTGTTGGGGATGCGCACAGTAAATTAGATCGCTTTAGGTTTCTGATTAATTATATTCTTTCATTCAAATAATTTATCAAATATTTCACATGCATAAATAATAAACATAAGAGAGACAAGAAATTTACGTGGTTCAGCAAAACTGCCTACATCCACAGTAGAGGATGAGCAATCTGCTATATAACTATCTCAGAATTGGGTATAAATGTGATATGAATATTCAAATTATAGGATCTCCAAATAATAACAAACAAGAGATATATATCAACTGCAACAATAAACCAAACAGACAATATATTTCTTGGCCTTAGCTACGAATCAAGAGAAGATAATCTGAGAGATGGATCAATATCTTCTCGGCCACGATAATCGATCAAGAAAAAGATACTTTTACAGGCGGGGACCAAAAATTAGACCAAAGGATTGCAATCAGTAGAGAGCAATCAAGACTTTGAGACTTCCAGGCTTCCAAAACTGAGGGCATCATACTCCTTTTAAAGGGAAACAATGAAGAAATCCTAAAATCTTATGCTGTTCGTCAGATAAGAAGTATGATCGAAGAGAGATTCTTCCATCCCAAAACTCTTTAAAGAATAAGTTAAACGATAAAAAAATCCCAACTAAAAAAAATATTATTTGGAGCAAACAAGTGTACTACTACAGTTGGCCATTAGGCAATGGCAGACGGTAGCCCTTTAATGGATGCTATGGAAACCTCAAAAGACCCTCCTTGCCCTATTTCTCCTCCTTGCAACCGGTCCTATGACCTTTGGTCTTGATACGGACACTGACTGTTCGAGTAGCCCATATATATTGCCTATAAAACCATCAACTATAGCAGTCAATCAGCATAGAGAGTGTTGGAAAGTGAAGGAAATGATAATTTTGAAGGTTCCGATATTTGGGGATAATCATCCATCTGTTGGTCTTGCCTCTACTGATACACCACCATATCAGTATCCAAAAAAGGCCTAAAATCTTCTAGGTGCAAAAAAGTTTGTTAACATGCAGAAAGCACAATATTTTTTGATTCAATAAACAGGCATCGCTGTTGATAAGCTCAAACATTCATGGGAGTACAATTCAGTGATATTATTACCGATTAGCTGACTAAGGCATTGTAAGATACAACAAGATAATTGTTTATTTATTTATCTGCATGATTTGTTTTTCTCCACGATAATGGATGATCGACACATCCACAAAATAAATTTTGATTTTTGAATTAAGAATTCCTAAATTTCCCAAATTATTAAATATCATCAGAATAGAAACATTATCCAGATATGTAAACTTTAATGTATACTATATTCCAAATAACATAAACAGTAAGTTCAACAAACGTATGAAATTTAATAACTTCATAAACAACTTCTAAAATAAAAATTAGCTTATAATAACCAAACTATGTAGTAGGAGGAAAACTGGGGTTGCAAAGGTTGAGTATTAATACCTAAAAGATAATAACATAACCATTATAATAAATAGATATGGTGAATGAAAGATCAATTTAAATGATGTAAATGACAATATATTAAAAAAGTCTGAAATGAGAAAGAGTTTTTCTTTTACATGAACAAGTTATTCATGGAATTACTTAAAATTAAAGATGAGAATAATATTCACAAATTAATTTCTTACACTGTTCGTAGATTGTTTAAATATAAATAGTTAGTAGGATGCATGGTGCTATTTGGAGTTTGAGAGATATTTCTTTAATTTACCTGAATCTGCATGATTTTTTTATTTAATTTACTAATGAATTTGTCAGGATAAAAAACAAGTGACCATGACAGATTTCTGATTTTTTGGAGGTATCACGTGTTGCCGCCTAGATCACCGTGGCCTGCAACTTCTACGTGGCACCGGTAAGTGGACTTCCTGCTTGGTGTCCTTCAAGTACGGCCGGCCTTGCAAAAGAGAGGAGACCCGAGTCAAGATCCCAGTGGGACACTCTGATGATCAAGTTAGTAGGCGATCAAGGGGAACAGATCTTTCTTAACAGAGCCCAGAGAGGTCTCCATGTTCAAAGAATTCTTGAAGAGATAGAGTAGAAGTTAGAGCAGTGGGAGCTGGAATAGAGGTACCTATAGAGTGGGAGCCCTCAGAGAAGACTTCAGATGTTCTTCCTGTCCTCGAGCTTCACCTGCTTATTCTTGCTTGTACTGGTTTATGCTCGTTTTCACTCACCTTTGTCGAAGGCCCCTTCGAGCTTCTTATAGAAGCATATTTCATCTGGTAGGGCATAGAGCCCTGGTCTGATGCTCTCTGGGAGCGCCTCATGTAGGCGGAGCGTAGGCCTGTCCCCCCTCCTCCTAAGAGGAGGGAGATAGGGTCCGTAGCCCCTGTAGGGGGGTTTGCCATGGGTGCAAGCGAAGTACTACAAGTGCGCGTCCCTTCCACGGTGAGTGCGAGCAACGTGTCACAGGGCCGACACCCCAACAGGACATTGCTTCTTACAGGCATCGTGACACCATGTCTAGGGACTTGGCAGAGCATTGGCCTGGCGGGAGATGCTATAAGGTCTGAGACTCCTGGTAAAACCTTCCTCTTTCGAGTGGTACAGGTGGTGCATTAAAGTGCACGATACTCCGGGCATAGCACCTTTCCACAGAAGGTGCTGACAGTGAGCTGAGGGTCCTAATGCTCCGGCGGAATGCTCCCCCGTAGGAGATACAGGCGACACATGCTGGCGAAGCACCACTCCACAGAGGTTGCAGGCGGCATGTCCTTGCGGAGCGCCATTCCACAGAGATGGCAGGCGGCATGCCCTAGAAGAGTGCCACTCTACAGAAGTGGCAGTCTCTCTGAGTAACATGGGGGTTCTGGAGAGGATGGTGACACCATCCGCTGAGGTCACTATCCCGGCCGTTCTTAAGGTTGCTCAAGGGGGAGACCAGGTCCACATGTCTTTATCCACACTTGACTTCAAGTGGGAAGGTTGACCTTGACCAGAAACTCGACCTTAGACGAGAGCTCAATCTCGGCAGGGAGCTCGACCTCGGACGGGAACTCGATCTCGGCAGGGAGCTCGACCTCGGACAGGGAGCTCGACCTCGGTAGGGAGCTTGACCACAGCATTTATCTGGCGACGGCATCCAGATAGCGCCTTCTGCCAGCTGGACCTCAAGCTGGGTCTAACGCGGGCTTCACGTTAGCAGTCAAGCCACACACTATAAGAAAAACAAGTTTTAGCAACCGATTTTGCAACCAATTTTTTTGGTTATATTGTGATAGCAACCGATTTTGCAACCAATTTTTTTTTATATTTGTGACCGATTTTACAACCATTTTGCAACCGAATTTTTTTATTATATTTGTGACGATTTTGCAACCGATTTTGTAATCGATATATTTTCTGAATAATTTAGCAACCGATTTAAATCGGTTGCAAATTCAGTTGCAAAATTTTCATTTTGCAACCGATTTTGCAACCGAAATAGAAATAGATTTAATTTTTTTAACTAATATTTAAAAATTTAGCAACCAAAAAATTCGGTTACAAATTTCAAAAATAATAAAATTATATTTAAAAATTGATTTAGTAATCGAAAAATCGGTTGAAAAATTTTAATGATAATTAAAAAAATTATTTTTTTAAAATTTTGCAACCGATTTTTTGGTTACAAAATATTATTTAAATTTAATTTTATTATTTTTTGAATTTTGCAACCAAATTTTTTGGTTGCTAAAAAATTATAATTATATAAATTTTCTAAATTATTTTTTATTTTGAAATCGATTTTTTGGTTGTCCTTTTTTTAAAAAATTAATTTTATTATTTATGAATTTTGCAACCGAATATTTCGGTTGCAAAAAAATTATAAATATATTTTTTTCAATAATTTATATTAAAAATTTTTGCAACCGATTTTTTGGTTGCAAATTTTTTTTAAATATAAATTTAATTTTTTAAAATTAGCAACCAAAAAATCGGTTGCTAAAGAAATGATAATTATTAAATTTTAGAATTTTTTTTAAATATTTGCAACTAATTTTTCGGTTGCAAAATTTAAATTAAAATTAGTTTTAATTTTTTAAAATTTGCAACCTAAAAATTGGTTGCAAAATTTTTGATAATTATAAGAATTTTTTAAAATTTTTTATAAATTTTTGCAACCAATTTTTTGGTTGCTAATTTTAATTTAAAATTAATTTAATAATTCCTGAATTTTGTAACCAAAAAATCGGTTGCAAAAATAAAATTAATTTTATTTTTATTTTTATTTTTTAAAAAATTGCAACCGAA
The DNA here is from genome assembly GCA_021397845.1 of Areca catechu. Taxonomy (NCBI): domain Eukaryota; kingdom Viridiplantae; phylum Streptophyta; class Magnoliopsida; order Arecales; family Arecaceae; genus Areca; species Areca catechu. The sequence continues at coordinate 185,927,226 of CM038042.1, forward strand.
AAATCGGTTGTAAAATTTTTGATGATTATAAAAAATTTTAAAATTTTTTTATAAATTTTTGCAACCATTTTTTGGTTGCTAATTTTAATTTAAAATTAATTTAATAATTCCTAAATTTTACAACCGAAAAATCAGTTGCAAAAATAAAATAAAATTAATTAATTTTAATTTTTTTAAAAATTTGCAACCAAAAATTGATTGCAAAATTTTGATAATTATAAGAATTTTTAAAATTTTTTATAAATTTTTGCAACCGATTTTTTGGTTGCTAATTTTAATTTAAAATTAATTTAATAATTCTTGAATTTTGCAACCGAAAAATCGATTACAAAATATTATTTTTTTTTTAAATGTGGATTTATATGGGACGTTTGAAGGGGATCGGACAGCTGATGGCTATTAGGATAAACGATTTTAACCTATCATCGGGTGCCCTAGGGCCCTGCTCCCATCCAGCCACCTCTCGCTCATTCGCCCCCCTCTCCAGTGGTCCCCCCTCTAGCACTCTCCCCTATGGCGAACAACGACGGCGACCCTCCCCTTAACGGCCTATGGCTCCTCGTTCAAGTGCCCTAGCCCCCTTCTCCCATCCAGCCACCTCTCGCTCGCCCCCCCCCCTCTTGCGTTCCGTCCTCCGGCGCTCCCCCCTCCAGCCCTTCCCCCTACGGTGAACGTCGACGGCGGCCCTCCCCTCGACGGCCAGCGCCTCCCCCTCGATGGTGCCTCAACTTGTGCGCTAGCCCCCTTCTCCCGTCCAGCCGCCTCTTGTTCGCCCCCCCTCCGGCGCTCCCCCCTATGGCGAACGCCGACGACGTCCCTCCCCCTAACGGCCTGCTGCACCTCGTTCGGGTGCCCTAGCTCTCTTCTCCCGTCCAGCCGCCTCTCGTTCGCCCCCCCTCCGGCACTCCCCCCTCCGCCCTCCCCCCTATGGCGAACGCCGACGGCGGCCCTCCCCCTGACGGCCTACGGCGCCTCGTTCGGGTGCCCTAGCCCCCTTCTCCCGTCCAGCCGCCTCTCGTTCACCCCCCCCTCTGGCGCTCCCCCCTCCGACGTCCCCCCCTCCGGCCCTCCCCCCGTAGGTATGTTTTCTTTTTAAAATTTTTGATTTTTAAATTTTGGTTTTGATTGTGCCAAATTAATTTTAAATTTTGGTTTTAATTTTTAAATGTTGGTTTTAATCACTTGTTAATCACTTGAGCTAGAGTATCCTACCGTTGTTAATCGCTTGTTAATCACTTTTTAAATGTTGGTTTTAATTTTTAAATTTTGGTTTTAAATTTTGCTTGGTTTTAATTTTTAAATTTGTTTTCCTAGAAAGTCTTTAAAGTTGGGTCACGTTTATGGTGGTCATTATCTAGCAGGATTTATGTATATTGACTGCAACCTATTCGTCCATACCTTTATTTATAATATGCCACATAAGCAGAAGAGAACTTGACAACCTCATGTATAATGTATTAGAAAAACCTAATTAATCCATGATATTTATTTATACATAGGGGATGTTATGTTACTAGTTGATATCTTTCTTAGCCAAACAATTTTAGCTTAGCTCTTTAGCATGTCCCCACACATGTAAATGATACAAATTAAATATGAAGCCCAACAGTGGCATCTCTAATATTATCATTAATAAAAATTCCCAATAGGTAATTAGAGCTTAGATTCAACAGATCTTTCATAGCATTTATAAAATTACTCATGCAAGATCTAAGTAATTGAGGGGCTATGTGAAAAAGCTCTTTAGAATGACACAAACTATACATGGATCCATTATGTCTCATGGCATCTTTTAGGTTTTTTTTTTTTTTTCAAGACTCAGACAGCAGGGAGAAGATCGAATAAAGCTTGAATTGTTTTGAAACACTCTGCATTACACTGTGCTTGTAATTTATATACCACGAGCTTCTAATTTAACACTATATAGATTTAACTGTAATGTCAAGCTTTTATATTAAGACTCTTAAGATTTAACTGTAAACGTGGCATTTACTGTTCTCCATGTTAAGAACCATTACATTAACTACAAACAACAGTCTGTATCCTATTTACTATTTGTTCCCATGAATGGATATTCTAGGTCGCAATTCAATAGTCCTTTATTCCAACTTATTGTTCGATATTCATATAATTTTCTGTATCATGATGTTTTGATATGGTACAGAATATGGATATCTTTGAACTTCGTAGTTGGATGTATAATCGACTTTTACCGGGTCGAAAGGGATATACCAAAGAATTTTTAAAGAGTGTGGAAGTTTTGTACTCTTTGCCTGTCAGCAACCTAACTTTCAAAGTGAAGGAAAATTCAGATGCCCTTGTTGCAAGTGCAAAAATCTGAGGTACCTAACTATCGATGAAGTGAAGCTTCATCTTTACAAAAAAAGATTTGTACCGAATTACTGGTATTGGACATCTCATGGAGAGAGTGATCCTCGTGTCGGTGGGATACCTGATTTGCATGTAAATGATCCTGCTGCCGCACCAATGGATAATGATCCACAGAACATATATCGATGCATGATATTCGATACATTTGGAACAGAGTACATACTTGACCATTCGTCTAATGAAGAGGAGACATCGAATTTGGATGATCAAAAATTTTATGACTTGCTGCATTCAGTCCAAAAACCATTATAGCCGAGATGTACAGATCATTCTGAGTTATCAGTAGCTATACGGATACTTAGCATCAAATCTGAAGGTAATATTTCACAACGATCCTTTGATCAAATAGTGGGTCTTATGAAAGAGACACTTCCAGCCGATAATACCATACCTCAGGATTTTTATAGGACAAAAAAATTGGTGTCCAAACTTGGGCTTACTGCTGAGAAGGTTGATTGTTGTATTAATGGTTGCATGCTGTATTATGATGAACAATTTGAAGATAAGCAATGCAATTTTGCGGGGCTGGTAGATATAAACCTCTGTCTCGTGCAGACTGTAAACATAAAGAGGTGCCGATGAAGAAAATGCATTATTTATCTCTAATTCCTAAATTAAAAAGATTGTATGCTTCAATGAGTTCTGCACCACATATGACATGGCATTATGAGAACAGGCGTGAGCCAGGGATATTGTGTCATCCATCAGATAGAGAAGCCTGGAAATATTTTGACCGAAGCTATCCTAATTTTGTAGCTGAACCATGCAATGTCGGGCTAGGCCTATGTGCTGATGGTTTTACTCTTTACAGTCAGTCATCAGTCCCATATTCTTGCTGGCCAGTAATTGTTACTCCCTACAATCTGCCACTTGAATTGTGCATGACCATTCCTTATATGTTTTTGACAATAATTATTCTAGATCTACATAATCCAAAGAGCAAGATAGATGTGAATCTACAGCCTTTGATAGATGAGTTAAAATATTTGTGGGAGGAGGGTGTCATAACATATGATATAGCAAGAAAGCAAAATTTTGTGATGAGGACTGTATTGATGTAGACCATCAATGACTTTCCTATATATGGAATGCTGTCCAGATGGAGTACAGCTAAAAAATTGGCGTGTCCGTATTGTATGGACCGATCAAAGGCATTCACTTTGAAACATGGTCTGAAGAATTCTTGGTTTGATTGCCATCGACAATTTCTGCCTATTGATCATGTGCTAAGAAGAAATAAGGATGCATTTTACAAAAATCGGATTGAAAATGATCAACCTCCATGAAGGTTGACTGGAGAAGAAATATGGAAAGCTGTATCTTCCATTCCAAATGTAATCGAGCAGGGTTCATGCAGAGTTGAAGGATATGGGGTTACACATAATTGGTTAAAACAGAGCATATTTTGGAATTTACCATATTGGAAGACTAATTTGATTAGACACAATCTGGATGTGATGCACATAGAAAAAAATGTATTTGATAATATTTTTAACACTATAATGGATATCAAAGGCAAAACCAAAGATAAATCAAAGTACGAATGGATCTAAAAATACTACAATAGTAGGGAACTTGAGTTGCAAGAGTTGGCTAACAAAATTTATTGAAACCAAAAGCAACATATTCTTTCAACCTGGAGCAGAAAAGAGGTGTATTTAAATGGATGAAGGAATTAAAAATGCCTGACGGTTATGCATCTAACTTAAGCAGATGTGTTAATATGAATGAGAAAAAATTAATTGGAATGAAAAGACATGACTGCCATGTCTTCTTTGAGCGTTTGTTGCCAGTCGTATTTATTGCTTTACCGGATCATGTATGAAAGCCTATAGCGGAGCTAAGTAGGTTTTTTAAGGATTTGTGTTCAACAATGTTATGGATTGATGACTTGTTGCAAATGGAACAGAATATTGCTTTGATTATATGCAAATTGGAACGGATTTTTCCACCCGATTTTTTTGACTCAATGGAGCACTTACCTATTCATTTACCATATGAAGCAATAGTTGGTGGTCCAGTTCAATATCGTTGGATGTATCCATTTGAGAGGTAAATATGTCACATATTAATTCAACAAACCTATTCTTCTGCAACAAATCTATATCATGTACGTAACGTGTACCATATTTTAATGCTTGAATGATGTAGGTTCCTTAACAAAATAAAACAGATGATCAAGAACAAAGCTCGTGTTGAAGGATCCATATGCGAGGCATATTTGTATCAAGAGACAACTTCTTGTTGTTCATATTATTTTGAACCACATGTGCAGTCATCAAGAAATAGAATTGGAAGAAATGATATTGTGGGTCAGGATATGACACGTGAACTTACTCTGTCAATATTTAATAAACCTGACCGATCTTCTGGTAGATGTCAAAGTTGATATCTGAATGACAGGGAATTAGCTGCTGTGCATTTACATATATTGCTCAACTATGAAGATGTTCAACCATTTATCGAGTAAGCTTAAATAATCGTTGATGCATAATTATTCAAACCCTATATCGATTATTGAAATACTAACTCTGAAAAAATCTTGGTTTTAGAATTTTTAGCGAGCAATTATGACTTTCGACACCAAATATAAGCACCATAGAAATTGATTCTAGGATTGCATCTGACTTTCCATATTGGTTTAAGTCTTTTGTAAGTGCTTTTTTGAATTATGGTGTATATCTATCAAATTATGTTATATCGATGCGTAATGGCATTCATGCATTTTCGTTATATCATGTGTAGGTTATAATCCACAGAGTCAAGTAAACAATCAATATTTTCATGATTTGGCATGGGGTCCAAAAAAAAAGGTTCTTACATGGCAGACATATTTTGTCAACCATTATAAGTTTCACACAGATGAATGGAGTAGCTATAAAAAAATAATTAATAGTGGAGTGTGCGTCAAAGGTTCAGAACAAGCTGCAGATCACAATTATTACTACGGCATAATTAAGAAAATAATTCAAGTAGAATATCCTAGCCATCCAATGAAATAGGTAGTATTATTTAATTGTGAATGGTTTGATACGGTATTGAATCGTAGCATGAAAGTGCTTAAGGATTACGGGATCGTTGAGATCCGGCACAGTAGAAGGTATTCAAGATACGATCCCTTTATAGTTGCACAAAAAGTGATTCAGGTATACTATCTACCATATCCTGAGAAGTTAAGGGACAAGCAACATTGGTAGGTTGTAATTATGACTAGACCAAGACGTACTGTAGATGATCGATATATAATTGAGGTTGCTTACCAAGAGGATACAATATCTCATATGAATAGTATACTGCATGATAATACAGTTAAAAATTTGGTCGACAACGACTGTATTTTTGAAGAAGTTGGCAGAATCGTCGATACGAATTTGAACATGAATGATGAAGATGAAGGAGATCATGACGATTTTGATTCTAGCCAAGAGGATGACACCGAGCATGACCAACATGGAAGTTCTTCTGATGATGAATAGTAATCGTATAAGCAGACCCCTACTTCTATATGTACGAACTATATTTAACTGCTTTATCATAATTTTTATGAAGTTGACTTAAATTCTTTATGTTTGTTTGTAGATGGCAGATCAATCCAGGAACAGTCCTGCATCATTTGGTAGGGGTCGTGGGAGGAGGCATCGTCTTTCCGTTACTATCCCATCCCCATCATCCACTATCCCACCTGCATTTTCCACTTTTAATGCGCCTCCACTCATTAGTCCCCCACATACTACTACTGCGCCATGTTCATCAGGAGGCACGTTTTCACCTCCATTATATTCAGGACCTCTTATATATGCTCCAGGACCTATCATGTATACTATACCACCCCCTACATATGCTACATCTCCTACAGTCCATTCATCATCTCCTCAGTTAGGATCAGCCACTATTTGTTCATCTCCTCATTCATCCATCGGCGCTGTTCCTTTAGCATCTCCTCAGTCATCTACCGATGGCAGGGCTGTACTAATCCTAGATAGAGAGGGGTAATAGTAATATTAAGTTTTTGCCTTATATCAGATTTGTTCCTGTATCAGATTTGTTGATTGACTTGTAATTTATAGGTTTTTACCATCTCATCTAGCTGCCAATGCCATTACAGACATAATGAGGAGCCATGGGTATCATGGAAAAAAATACCACATGGTGTAAAGGATATGTGATTTGATGAATTTAAGACAAGTAATTTTGCTTAGATATATGTAAATTATTAATATATCTTTTTATTGTTATTTAACCGGTTGTTGAATTCATAATAGAGGAGATATCACTTTCAACCACCGGATGAAATGTGGGCACGTCATAATTTTGAAAGACGTGGTGCGGCTCGACTAAAAAATCTCCTTGCTACTGCTAGAAGAGCTATAAAGAGACCACCATGGCTAGGAGAACTTGTGTGGAATAGTTTGTGTGAGCACTGGCGCACCGCCCAATATCAGGAGAAGTAAGAAAAAGCAAAAGCAAATAAGGCTTCTGATAGCGACGGTTTAGGTCCTTCACGTCATACCTGTGGCTCTATCACTATATCCCAGCACAAATATAATTTGATAAGCAATACCAACCAAAATCTTTAATATATTTAAAATTCATATTAGTAAAATATTCTGTTCTACGAGATACAGACTTCGAAGACTGGTACTGTGCCTTCTCCATCTGAGTTATTTATTCATACCCATCAGAGGAAGGATAAGACTTGGATTGACAGGAGATCAGAGCATATTTGCATAAGTTAAATTTTAAATTTATTCTACTTTTTTTTATAGTAACTGAATTAAATATTTCAATATAAATTTAGACGTAACATGGAGGAGGCACAAAGTCAAAGCAGTGCTGATTCTAGCCAGTAGCAAACTCCACCATCGAAATTGGATGTATGGATTCGTACTGTTGGTGGAAAGAAGAAAGGAAGAGTGTATGGGCTAGGATTAGAGTCCACTGCATTGACACCTGCATCAAATTTTCTAGGACAATCTTCATTCCCCGTACAATGGTTGAATAGTAAAAAATTCCAAGAGCAAGTACGGAAGCAAGTTGAAATCGAAGTCAATGAAGTCAATGCTCGGGTACAAGCTGCCGAGCAAGAAAGGGATGAACTGCGCAAGCGGGTTGAAAACAATGAACGAATGTTGCAGGAGATATTATCCAACATAAATTTTCAGCATGCAGCAACTCCTGCAACTCATGCTTTTACTGGTAATCCTTCGCAAAGAACTGAAGTATATCCTTATCAGATGTATCATGCACAGTGATCACAGCGGGGCGACGAAGAGCATGATGATGAGGAGGATGAGGATGAGGAGGATTATGAGCATTAGCACATTATTCATATTACCTTGCTCCACTGATTACTCTTATATGTTTTGCTTTATATTATGAACTGCACATCTTGTTACCGTTATTTGTTTAGCTTTGTATTATGAACTGCACCTCTTCATCTTTGACACTTTTGTTATATTTTTGTTGTTTTATTATGCATTTTCATGGATTCCCTCCTTTTGTTATCTACAATTGAGGCTGTGATGAGTTGTCTTGGTATCTTCGTGATGCTTCAAATTCTGAAAGTGTATGCTGGATCGGACCATTTTGCATGGATCTAAATGGTGTTGCAAATTTGGATGGCTTGCTATTATTGCAAGCAACCATTTGCTACCTTAGACCCTTCTCAATGTACAAAAAGAGACAATCCTGAGCTTCTGAATCTTATTTTTTAAAAGTTTTGTTCGGTTTTTGTTGTTTTATTGATGATTTTCATGGATTTTCTCTTGTTACCTGCGATTTGAGGCTGTGATGAGTTGCCTTGGTATCTTCGTGATGCTTCAAATTCTGAAATTGTATGCTAGATCGGACCATTTTGCATAGATATAAATGGTGTTGCAAATTTGGATGGCTTGCTATTATTGCAAGCAACCTTTTGCTGCCTTAGACCCTTCTCAATATATAAATATAGGTAATCCTGAGCTTCTGAATCTTATTTTTTTAAAATTTTGTTCGGTTTTTGTTGTTTTAGACCCGCCTGGCCTTTCTTTTCATGTGAGCATAGCAAGCCAAATATTGAATTTTTTGTGCATGCTTCTTATTAGTTCACCATGTTCATTATGAAGCCTCATGTGCATACTCTAAATTTTCATGGAATTGGTACTTGCTCATAATTCCTTCCCGAACTCTATATATTTGTGTTAATTGAATGGTGATATTGATTAATTATTTCTATGAAGGAAAGAAATGATATGAAATCTTGCTTTTGCATTACAACTGGATACTATATGATCACTGATGGTTCATATCTTGTTCAATTTTGTTGCACACACTTTAGTTTGGGAATCATCCTTATTGTCCTCGTGCCTTTTAGTTGTTATAATTCTCGTGCCATCCATTTTACTCGTAGTTGTTTTTCTTAAAATAAAAGTGACATTGATATCACTTATAGTGTTAAAGCATTTCTTCCCATCCAACTGATTAGACTTTGTTGCAGATACTGATAAAATGCTACACTTTCAATTAATGCTAGGCAAACTCTAAATTTATTAGCTTTCATGAGTTTGAGAAGGGCTGTTAGAGATGTTGGATATAGACAAAATGCTGATATGTAATGCTTTGTTTAAGCTGCTGCTCCAATGTATGTCCAACTTTTTATATTTAGTTGATTGCTTCATATCATCTGGTGTACTACAAGCTTGTATTAAAGTTTCTTGGTTTACATCTAGTCAAAACCGGTGATATTGGTATTTATAATATTCAGGATAATAATTCATTTTTCATTATTTTTTTTAATTATTCAATTTTAGCAACCGATTTTTTTTTTAATTTTCAGAATTTTTTTTTAGCAACCGATTTTGCAAGCAATTTTTTTTTATTTTTTAGAAATTCTTTTTTAGCAACCAATTTTGCAACAATTTTTTTTTATTTTTCAGAAATTTTTTTTTAGCAACCGATTTTGCAATCAATTTTTTTTATTTTTCAGAATTTTTTTTTAGCAACCGATTTTACAACCAAATTTTTTTTATTTTTCAGAAAAAATTTTTTAGCAACCGATTTTTTTTATTTTTCAGAAATTCTTTTTTTAGCAACAGATTTTGCAACCAATTTTTTTAAAATTTCTCAAAATTTTTTTTTTAGCAATTGATTTTTTTAAAATTTTTCAAAAAAATTTTTTTAGCAACCGGTTTTTTTTTTTTTTTCAAAAAAAAAAATTAGTAACTGATTTTGCAACCAATTTTTTTTTTTTTTCAGAATTTTTTTTAAAAAAATAAATAAAATTCGGTTGCTAAATCGGTTGCTAAATTTTATAATCGAAAAAAATCGGTCACAAATTTTTGCAACCTATGCTTTTACAACTAACTAATTTCGGTTGCAAAATCGGTTGCAAAATAATTTAGCAATCGATTTTTATTTATTAGTAACAAAAATATCGGTTGCTAAAACTGATTTTTTTGTAATGACATCAAATATCACTTATTGAGAAAAAAGAAGGGGTGTCAGACTCGTCATAAGGTCCCTCTATGGTCCGATTGTATGTTTACAGCTCAATTCCGGATGGAAATGGGCCTGAGACAACTGAAGGTGTGTCCAGGGTTGGTCAAGCAAAGTCAAGCAGCAAACTAGGGTAAGCCTTGCAGCTTACTTCTCAAAACAAAGCAATAAAAAGTAGCCCACCTGAAAGGGAGATTTTCTCTGCATGTAAAGTTATCAAAACATCCTTGTTGCATTACCACTTCATGATAGTAATCAACATAAGATCACCTACCAAGTCTGCAATGGGTTGGCATGGTAACATGCAATATCTTATCCCTTTAAAATTAGTTATATTGACACTTAAACAGATTGCTCAAGCTTTGTGAAGTACTTATGCAATAGAAAATGTGCATGGTCTTATAGACATGCTTGTGGACAAATTCAAAGAGCACAATATTAGTGCATCAGCCAGAACATTAGGTCTTTCATGTCAAGTTTCTCATGTTAAATGACAATTCCTAAACTCAAAGAGTGAGATGATTCAACGAGTAATCAAGAACCACAGGCCATCAAGAGAAAGAACCCAAACCCAAGGGACTGAGTGTAAGGTGCATTCCTACCGTCAAGCTTCATGATCATAATACTGATGATCCAAAAGTTTAATTATCATATGGTGATTATGTTTCCATCAGAATTCCTTTCTTCTTCCATAAACAATCACTCTGTAAACAGTCCAACAATGAAAAATGTACATAAAAACTGACTGAGCTAAACAAGAAATTCTAAAAGAAGTCCTCCACAAAATGGTGTCACGGAAAAATATATGTAAAGGACTTTACAAATCAAGACAGAAGAGCATGAAAATTAATGCTTGAAATCGAAAAAGGACTTCAGAACTCCTTCAACTAGGTGTGCCAGTTCGACCAGAACAATCTGAAATTTATATTAAGGAATGCAAATTTAAAATCTGAGAACAGGTACTTCATCTAGGTTCTGGAAATTCCTATACAACACCCAGCCCAGCTCAGAAGTAAGGTAGATTGCCAACCCATCCTGAACTTGACTCTCCTATACATATTACAAATATGCATACCACATAAACTTAATGACAAATGAAATATCAAAATACTAAATTCAACATAGCAAGCACCCCACTGATCTAATACTAAATTAGAACGATAGAGTCCATGACAGTAGAAGTCTTTGACAATGGACCAACCAAAAAGAGACATGAGAGCAAATAATCATGTGATGCTAAATTAACAAGATTATAACATACTTAACACAAAAAAAAAAATAAAGTTTTTTTTTTTTCCTTTTTTTGCATATAACCCCTCCCTTCAAGATTAATGGCACTAGAGACACTTCTTTTATATATTTCAGATCAAAATCTTCCTCATCATTTTTCCTAATTCTCTCACCTAGACCTTTGGCGCATCGAGCAAATGAACCACTCATGCTTCTCGACACCATGGAACTCAAATTCAAGTCCCTTGAGACCACCATTTCTAGAATTAAGAGCTTTGATTTTGTCTGGAATTCAAGGATGATAGTGTTGAGAAGTAGTGTAACTTGCTGGCTAGATTCTCTAAAAGGCCAAGTTAGAAGAGTAGGAAGAAATGTGATAAATATTTCATTGTTACTAATGGAAAGTTGATTTGGGTCCTTTTAGGGAATTTATGGGATAAGGGAGGTCCTGCTGTGTAAATATGTAGAAGGGTCTTTGTATGCAATTAATCTACAACAGAACAGGTTATATGCAAACCCATTTTGGCCCACTAGAATGCTTGCTGTAAATGCCACCACTGACCATTGTACCACTTTTCCATTGGACCAGTATAGTACCTGTTCATATCGTAACCACAGTACAGTATTGCATCCTGTACCAAATTGAGATGTCTTTTTTTTTTAAAAAAAAATTTCTCAATTTTTCAACTTTGGTCATCTAAAATCAATATTAATTGATTTTTCTCATGCCTAAGTTTTTTTTGATGGTTGTGAGGGTACTCTCTCTCTCTCTCTCTCAATCCAAAGTGACTTCGGGGCACCTGTGATAGCATAAAAGAGAGAGACGAAGCTGACCTGCCCTTTCTTTTTTCATCGTTACAGTTTTCCTTCAGAAAAAAACTCCAAAATTTACTAATCCGTTTGAAACATGCCATAAGATCCATTGTACAACCATGAACCAGAAGCTCGTTTTAGCCAAAAACCTTGAGCCAAAACGTTATCCAGTCAAAAGCCCAAACCCAAATAAGACAAGGCTGCCAGTGACTTAAACATTAATGTTGCACAGTACCAGGGAAGCTATTCTACTAGGAAGCATGCAATTGATCCCCTACTACATCTCAGCCTCAGCCACTGCAACTTGAGAAACCTAGATGTCCCAATCATATATTCTCAACAGACCCGACCCAACTCAACTTAGACCAGCAAAATTTGTTTACATGTAAAAACCTATACATTTTGGTCATTTTCAAGTCAAAGTATATAGGTCATATTTCAAATATAATCATGGTATAGATTTTCCATTTGATTACTAGTGTCATGTGTCGTTATCAGCAAGAACTAAATTAACTGCAAGTTTTCTAGGAAAACACAAGAGGCAACTCTACCAACAAATTGGAACAACCAAATCAAGTAAATATTCAGGCTAATCCCTAAATATAAATCAAATGCCTTAAAGGAAAGTCTAGCATCACAATAAGTTGTGACAAATGCCTTAAAGGAAAGTCTAGAAGATTCAGTATTTGTCCTCAGCTGCACAATCCACAATAGAAAACTTTGCACAAGTTTCCTATGAACCTGCAAGTTCAAAGGAAATCCCTATTCCTTGTGTCCATTCCTTTTATCCACAGAAAACACTATATAGCGCATATATAGCAATATGCCTTGGTAATTTTAGCAAATGTACACAGAAGTGCCTGAGAGACAGAACCCATCCTGTAGAGGCACACTTTAGTCAAGTTTTTAGGGATAATTTAAATTTCTAAAAGAGTTCTATGATGACCAAATCTTCACAACTAATTGTTGATCACTAGTGTTAAGTCACATGAACTAAGGCAACCTCCAGATATTGTGAATCCTTTTTTGAAAAAGACATCCCTAGGCCAGATAACTCCTATAATTGATCCCTACTTCTAAACTCAATTAGATCATAGTCCCTCGACCCTCTCTCTTCCTCATGTATAATCATAATTTCATAGCCATGTATCTGTTCAACCAATCCAATTAATTATCTCAATGTGATTAAAACTGTCAAAGTTAAAGTCTCTGTTCAATCTCAGTCATCCAAACACTAGAGATGATTATCAGTATCAGATGGAGTACATTGTACATATGCCAAAAGCTAGCAAATATTAGATGAAATACTAAAATGATTTCTTGTCACAAATACTGATATGTTCTACATGTGTCAAATCATTCAAAAAAAAAAAAAAATAGCCAGCTCCCTGCTGAACTTCTCATGACAGCCCTCCAGACTCTTTTCACCTGTTCTGGTGTAGAAGCAATAAATGCAAAAAAGTGGTTGTAGTTTTCAGGAGTGGCGAGACAGATAATGCTTGACATGCAGAGCTTAAATGGCAGGACTGCGAAGCAAAACTGTCCTTCGAGATTTGCATGAACCCCATTCAAATCAAGGATTTGATACTTAATCTGCACACGGTCCATCTTGGGTCAATGTAAAATTACAGAATTGAGTTAATCATTCTTCAGGTACATATGTTTGCTTCAAATATGAGCTGGCAGTTGAACTTAAACAGCTTTTAGGAAATGAATGTTCAATTTCGTCTTATTTTTGGTTCATGTGAATACTGGTATGCATGATGAGAGTTTATATCTAGCACATTTCTGAAGTTGTAGTCTACTGGTCAGATAATTACATAAGCTACAAAACCTCCTTAACGTACACTAGAATGTACCAAACATGATCTGTCGAATCTGTAATGGACCGGCCCATCCGGCCCATTTGTCTGGCCCGCCTTTAAGGCGGGCTACCCGATAGAGATCGGAACGGAAGACTTATATCCTCGGTGCCATGCAGTAAAAGGCCCCTGCCCCACCTCTCTTCCTCGCCTCCCGTCGCCCTCAATTATTCCTCCTCTCTCTCCGGCACGCATGGCTTCTCTTCCTTTCTCTTTCTCTCCCTCCCTCTCCCTCTCTCTCTCTCTCTTTCCAACAAAGGCCCTCCCTCTTCCCTGTTTTTCCTTTTTTTTTTCCTCTTCTTCCCTTCTTCTCTTCTTTTCTTCTTCTATTCGTGCTGGTTGTTGCCACCTTCTCTGCTCCTTCACCTTTAACTCCGGTAAGTCCAAAGTTAATTATTTTGATTTTTGTTTTTTCTTTAAAGTTGTAGATCTTTGCTTTGAAGAGGGATGAAACCGTTCTCTTGACTTGCTGTCCATGGTATAGCCATATCTTATTTCTTTAAGAGAAGAACAACTCTTCTCTCTCTCTTTTATATCTCTTGATAGCAAACTTTGCCCTCTTTCTTCCTCTTATGGGCAAACCAGGGCTCTTTGCCCCTATTCCTCTCTCCATCTCTTTTATTGAGCCAAATTGTGCCTTTAAATCTCTGATCAATTTTAATCAAAGATTAATTTTAATTTAATTAATTATAGGTGGACAGCAAGTTGAGTTTGAAGAGGATCAACGGGAAGTCTCTCCCGGCATACTAAGTAAAATACATTCCACATGTTAGTTAAGCTAATTATTGTTATTATAATAAAAAAGAGTTGATAAATTAGATTTTATAAATTTAAGTTAATTTATGATTATATAAATTGAAAAAGGAAAAAATTTTAAATTTTATAGTATCAAATGTTGATTTGAACTTGATTGGATGTGCGATGAGTTGAGTTGGCATATTAGATGAATTTTGTTACTATTAAAGATAAGAATTTTTAATCACAATTACCTGTATGAATAAAAATATTTGATGTTATATGCCAAAAATTATATGTTATATAATTATATAAATTACAAGTTTTGATTTTTTTGTAATTCTTAATTATGTCTTGTTGCCGTAAAGATCGTCGTGACCTGTAGCTGCTGTCGGTGTCGGAGTGCGCTTCCTCCGTTGCCTGGCGGTCCTATGGTTCTGGACCTGCAAAGCAGGGGTTAGTGACCTGGACCGGGGATTCCGGCGGTGACACTCCAACGGTCAAATCAGTGACGATCTAGAGGAACAGATTCTCCTGGTCGAGTCCCTCTTGAAGGACCCACACTAGGAGGAGTGAGTAGTGTGAGAGTGGGGTGCAAGTGCATCAGGAGAATGGTGGCCGAGCTAGAGGGATTCTATATGTCGCCTTTCCTCCTTCCCTTGCTTGGGTTTTTTGGTGGTGCGTTGCCCTCTGGTTGAGCTTGCACTTGAGTTTGTGTTTGCATTTGCATACCTCCCCCCTTCGAGGGTGTCGAATGTTCTTTGTAGCCAAGGTGACCGTTAGACGCCCACCTTAGGACCTTCGCTGGGCAGGCAGGCGCGTGCGGCGGTATCCCGTGCCGTGGACGGGATGTCTTTCCTGATTCGTGCTAAGGGAAGTTGTCATATGTTCTGACATTCCTCCTGGTCATCCCGTTCCGGGAAAGCCTGGCAGTGCCTTGATTGGGGGACCGTCGCCCCCGGGATTCGAATCTCCTGATTGACTTCCTCTTCCGGGTGGTTCAGGTAGTTGGTGAAGAGCGTGGCGCCTCGATCGGAGGGCTCCTCTCCTTTCTGGTGCAAGTGGGAGCCGCACGCAGTTATTGCGGCCTGGCAGGCGTCTTGCTGCGATCTTTGAGCGGCTCGCCGGCGTCCTAGGATGATGGTGCCATCTCTCTACTCGCTGGTGTCTTTGCTCAAGCTAGAGGCCGAGCAGGGGAGGTAGGGCTCGATCTGGCGGAGGGCAGAGCATGGCCCCAACCCAGAGGGCTCGACCTCGGAAAGACTTCATGTGGTGGAGGGCTGAACTCGACTCTGGACCACAGGGCTCAATCTCGAGGGGCTCGATCTGGTGGAGGGCAGAGCGCGGACCCGGCCCAGAGGGCTCGACCTCGGAGAGACTCCACATGGCGGAGGAGGGCTGAGCACGACTCCGGACCACAGGGCTCGATCTTGAGGGGCTCGATCTGGGGGGTGTCGCTCGGCTCCGGCCTAAGCGTCCGGAGCTCGCGGGCCCGACCTGGCGGAGGGCGAAGCTCGGCTTTGGCAGGTGGCCCGTTACCTTGAGGGAGCTCAGCCCAGCAAAGGAGCCCGAGTAGAGTATCTGTCGTGAAGTCTGACAGCCACTCCATGTCAGCGATCATGCCACATCATTTGCCCCCCACTCCCGAGGCTCATTAGTGCACGGTGCTCGGGTCGAAAGGAGTAATTGCATCACTGACGTGGAAAGGTGAAGATCTGGCATAATTATGGCCATGATCGTCGGCGCTTCGCGAGATGGTTTTCCAGGCTATTGCGGGGGCACCACGTAGCCATGTCCGAGGAGTAGTTACTGCCAGCACGGAACCCAGAGCGGCCAGGATGCCTTTCTCACCGATGGTTGGTACGTGGCATGAATTAGTTGGTGGAGAGGTTGTAACGGTACAGATGCGACGGGCCGTTTCGAAATGAAAAGAAGTTTTAATCCAAAACATCTATCTTTTTGAATCCTTCGTGCCCGCTGCAGTACCCAGGCTTCCCCTTCTTCCTAATTGCCTCAATCCCCCTAAGGAACCAGGTTAGTCTTCCTTCTCTTCTTCTTCTTCTTCCCATCGCAGTAGGGTTCCTCTTCTGAGTCTAGGGCCTTCTCCCAGTCGAGTCTGTCCCTTCTGCTCCTTGGGTTCCCTGCTTCTTCTTTTGAAGATGTCTCATTTTGGTCCGGGCTTCCGTCCTTCCACCAATCCGAACGAAGCCGGTCCTTCTGAACCGATGACGCCATCTTCTTCCTCCGATGAGGAGGGGGATGGGGCGCGCTTCGAGTTCAGTAGGAGGTGTCCTGGTCCAGTATTCTATTAGAGAACCAGGGGCTGGTCCTCCGATCCTTCTAGTCTTCCTCACCCATCCGAACATGTCTCTGAGTCTGTCCAGTCAACAGGTCCCAGTGTGATCACTTCGATGATTTCTGCTATGGAGCTGGGGACCATCTGGGATGTCTACGACATCCCATACTCCGTTCGGCTTCTGATCCCCCGACCAGGGGACAAGGTTACTTTGAGTAGCCCAGGCCGGATCGCCTTTTATGAGGAGACCTTTTCGGGAGGGCTCCGGTTTTCCTTTCATCCCTTCTTCATGTCTGTGCTGAGCAACTACCGCCTGGTTCCCGCTCAGCTAGTCCCGAACGCCATCAGGACCATCTTCTCCTTCATCGTACTCTGCCACTCCCACGGGTTCGTTGCCCGATTTTCCTTGTTCAAGGCATTCTTTACCCTGAAGCGCCACCCCACCGAGGACGGGTGGTGGTCCTTGTCTTTTCGCCCGAAGGGCATTAAATTTGAGCTCCCCTCTTCCATCAAGGGATGGAAGAGCAAGTTCTTCTTTGCCATAGTCGAGGAGGTTGACTGGGTCTGGAGTGATCCGGATCAGTCCCCCAACCGAGTCTTTGCGGTCGATGCGATTGACCAGGATGACTACGAGTAGCTCCGCACCGCTCAGATTCCTTTCCTTGAGGTCCTACTGTCAGAGCAGAACCTTATCGATGCCAAGGTCGACCCAACGAGAGGGTTGGGTGAGTTCGGCTCAGGTCTTTCTTTCCTCTATGCTTTTATACTGACCCTTCTGAGCTCTAATCATTGTGTGATCTGTGTGCAGGAATGATCTTCACGGAGAGTGACTTGCTGGCGATCACCAGGAAGAGGCCGCAAGCCAGGTTGGCCATGAGCCTCCGCCGAGACGGGTCCGAGGCAAGAGCGCGTTGGCGGCCGCTCCCGCCGTGCCGGTCACCTCGAGTAGGAGGGAGGCCGAAGCTGCCCCTGTACCAGTGGAGAGGACGACGTCCGCGGTGCCAGGGCCAAGTCAGCGGGCAGTCCGGAAAGTCCCTGAGCGACCCAGGCAATAGGGAACAGCCCCTGCCCTAGAGCCTGAAGTGGTTGTCCGGGCCAAGGCCACAGCTACCGTCGTTGTCGTGTCTCCCAGCTCCCCGAGCCCGGCTGTAACTGTGGTCGAGGGGGAGGAGGTTCGAGCCGGGGCTAGGCCTGTGACTGAGGCACCGCCTGAGAAGGTGCCGGACCCACAGCCCACTCCCAGGGGCTCCGCTACCGGTGGAGCGAATGGCCCTACTCCCAAGGAGAGCAGGAGGGAGGAGGCGCGGCACCGGCTTCCATTCAAGCTGGGACTGGAGAGCTCTCTGCTTCGAAACCACACACTGGCCGAGTGCATGATGGATTTCTCGACCCAGTCATGTGATCGGCAAGGGATGGCTGGTCAGCGATTGGGGGATGTGATCAACAGCATCTTTCCCCAGCTCTTCTCGATGAGCGATCCCACCCCTTTTACTTCTTTCTTTTTCTCTCTTCTCTTTTTCTTTTTTTTCGACTAATCTTTTGCATGATGTAGATCGGTGCCGAGGTCCTCTTCATAAAAGACTGCTGCCGGAACTGGCAGAAGGATGACCAGCAACGGGCAGCTGAGGTCGAGTCGCTGAAGGCCGACCTAAAGGAGAGGACCGACACGAATGGGGTGCTCGGTCAGAAGGTCAAGGACCTCGAGAAGAAGCTCGCCGGTTCTGAGGGGCGAGCAAAGGAGCTCCAGGAGGGCCTCGACCAGGAGCGGGGCCAATCGAAGAAGAAGGCGAGGAGCTCGCTGATGCTGAAAGAAGGCTGGGGTTATTCAACGCCGAGACAGTCTGGCAAAAGGAAATTGCTCGATCCCTTCAGACCAAACTGGCGATGGTGAAGGAGAAATTGGTCGCGGCTGAGAGGGCAACAGAGGAGTCGGCCAAGTCGACGGAGGCGGCCAGGGGGGAAGCCGCCGAGGCAAGGAAGGATGCTGAAGAGGCTGTGGCCAGGTATAGAGCCTCGGAGGAGTTCATCACCGAGATTCATCAAACAGCGTCGGACTCCTTCAAAGGCTTCATGTACCTACACAGCCGAGTTGAGGGGTTCGTTCCTGACGAGGGCCGCAGCCGTCTCAGTTACCCTCAAGCCTCGGACATGGAGTCGGGCCCGGAGGTGAACGTCGAGGAAGCGGCTGCTCCCGAAACTTCTCCGCCAGCCGAAGCCAGAGCTGGGCCACCTGAGGTCGGAGCTGCCCAATTGGAGGTCCCCGAGAATGAGACCTCGCAGCCTCACGGCCCCGCTGGGGGGCCAGCCAGAGTGGAGTAGCCTTCCATCTTGTTTCTCCCTTTCTATATTTGATCTGGGTCGCCCGGTGTGTTGGGGGCCCAAAGATGCTTGTAAACAACTTTTATTAATGAAGTGGAAGTTTTCTGCTATCTGTTCCCAAGCATCGCTCGACTCTTCCCTCTTCTCTCTTTCCCCTCTTTTTCTCCTCTCCCCCCCCCCCTTTTTTTTTGGAGTATGCAGTGAGATCAGAGAGAAGGGTTCTGCCTTGCTTGGGGCTTGGTCTTCAGGCTCCTATGTTGGTGAAGTGAGCTCAGGACTTTGACAGTTTGGGAGCAGCTAGGCTCCAAGATTTGCTAGTCAGAGAGCTGGGCCCAGGTCCAGGTTGCTTGAGAGCTGGGCTCAGGACTTGGTGTCTTGGAGTTAGGCTCGAAGACTTCTTGGCCGAAGAGCTGGGCCTCGGTCCAAGAGCTACCTAAAAGCTGGGCTCAGGTCTTGGTGTCTCGGAGCTAGGCTCGAAAACTTCTTGACCGAAGAGCTGGGCCCCGGTCCAAGGGTTGCCTGAGAGCTGGGCTCAAGTCTTGTCTTGGAGCTGGGCTCGAAGACTTGTCATCCAAAGAGCTGAGCCCCGGGTCTTGTTCTCCTGAGAGCTGGGCTCAGGTCTTGATGTCTTGGAGCTAGGCTCGAAGACTTCCTGGCCGGAGAGCTAGGCCCTGGTCCAAGAGTTGATGGTGTCTCGGAGCTGGGCTTGAAGACATCTTGGCCGTAGAGCTGGGCTCCGGAGTTGGTGGTGTCTCAGAGCTGGGCTCGAAGACATATTGGCCGTAGAGCTGGGCTCCGGGGTTGGTGGTGTCTCGGAGCTAGGCTCGAAGATATCTTGGCCGGAGAGCTGGGCTCCGGAGTTGGTGGTGTCTCGGAGCTGGGCTCGAAGACATCTTGGCCGGAGAGCTGGGCTCCGGAGTTGGTGGTGTCTCGGAGCTGGGCTCGAAGGCATGTTGGCCGGAGAGCTGGGCTCCGGGGTTGATGGTGTCTTGGAGCTAGGCTCGAAGACATCTTGGCCGGAGAGCTGGGCTCCGGGGTTGATGGTGTCTCGGAGCTGGGCTCGAAGACATCTTGGCCGGAGAGATGGGCTCCGGAGTTAATGGTGTCTCGAAGCTGGGCTCGAAGACATATTGGCCGGAGAGCTGGGCTCCGGGGTTGATGGTGTCTCGGAGCTAGGCTCGAAAACATCTTGGCCTAAGAGCTGGGCTCCGGAGTTGGCGGTGTCTCGGAGCTGGGTTCGAATACATGTTGGTCGGAGAGCTGGGCTCCGGGGTTGGTGTCTCGGAGCTAGGGTCGAAGACATCTTGGCCGAAGAGCTGGGCTCCAAAGTTGATGGTGTCTCGGAGGTGGGCTCGAAGACATATTGGCCAGAGAGCTGGGCTCCGGGGTTGATGATGTCTCGGAGCTAGGCTCGAAGACATCTTGGCCGAAGAGCTGGGCTCCGGAGTTGGTGGTGTCTCGGAGCTGGGCTCGAAGACATCTTGGCCGGAGAGCTGGGCTCCGGAGTTAATGGTGTTTTGGAGCTGGGCTCGAAGACATTGGCCGGGGAGCTGGGCTCTGGAGTTGGTGGTGTCTCGGAGCTGGGCTCGAAGACATCTTGGCCAGAGAGCTGGGCTCCGGAGTTGAAGGTGTCTCGGAGCTAGGCTCGAAGACATCTTGACCAAAGAGCTGGGCCCCGGTTCTTGTTTGACTGAGAGCTGGGCTCAAGAGTTGTTGACTCGGAGCTAGGCTCGAAGACTTGTCTTCCAGAGAGCTAGGCCCCGGGTCATGGTCACTTGAGAGCTAGGCTCAGGAGTTGTTGTCTTGGAGCTGGGCTCGAAGACTTGCTGGAGGTTTTCCTGCAAGGCAGATAGCTACTTGTGCAAAAGAAAATCTTGATAGTATCTTCTCAAATTGCAGGCATTCCACGTTCGAGGGAACCTGACACCATCAAGATCTTCGAGGTAGTAGGCCCCGTATGAGAGGGCCCCGGCCACCTTGTAGGGCCTTCCCAGTTTGGCGAGAGTTTACCGCACTCCCGAGGCTGAGACGCTTCGGCTCAGCGCAGCACCAAATCCCTGGGTCTGAAGACCTTCGGCCTCACCCGTGCGTTTTGGTACCGGGCCACTCATTGCCGGTATGCCACCATCTGGAGTCGGGCTTTGTTCCTTGATTCTTCAAGGAAGTCTAGGTTGAGTAGGAGATATGCCGAGTTTTGTGCCTCATCGTACTGCTGCACTCGTAGCATGGGCACGTCGAGCTCAACTGAGATAACTACCTCGGTCTCGAAGACAAGGTTGAAGGGTGTCTCGTCAGTTGCCGTCCTGGGCATTGTGTGGTAGGCCCACAGAACGCTCGGAAGTTCTTCCATCCATCTGCCTTTGGCTTGATCCAACCTGATTCTGATTCCTTGGAGGATGGTCTGATTGGTTACCTCGGCCTCTCCATTTGTCTGGGCTACCGAGATGAAGCGGTGTTGAATGCCGTGCTCCACGCAGAATCTTTTGAACTCCCGGTTGTCGAATTGTTGTCCGTTATCGGTGATGATGCAGTGAGGGAGTCCGAAAAAGCAAATAATGGACTTCCAGAAGAATTGGTAGACATTGGCTTCGGTGATCCAAGCTAGCGGTTCCACTTTGACCCACTTGGTGAAGTAGTCGATCGCCACTAACAGGAATCTTCGCTGTCCAGGTGCAGGGGAAATGGTTCTAGAATGTACATTCCCCACTGAGCAAAGGGCCAAAAAGATGAGAGCTGGGAGATCGACGTTGCCGGTTAGTGCTGTATATGGGTGTGGCGCTAGCATTTGTCACACTTTCTGACAAAGTTGGCAGCGTCTTCCCTCATGGTCTCCCAGAAGTACCTCTAGCGAAGTGCTTTATAAGCCAGTGTTCTCCATCCCACATGGTTCCCACAAAGATCTTCGTGTATCTCCTGGAGCACGAAGGTTGCCACTGTGGGCCTGAGACATTTCAGGAGCGGGTAGGAATGAGACCGGCGATAGAGCTGGCCTTCCATCAGAACAAACGGGGAGGCCTTCTTGATGAGGCCTGCTTCCACGTGGTCCTCTGGCAAGGTGCCATCAGTGATGTACCTGACATACCTGTCCATCCAGCTCGGCTCGGGGATGACTTGATGCACCTCCTCTGAGCTTTCGTAGCTTGGATTATCGAGGTACTCGATGTAGGCATGCCCCAGTGATGAGTCTAGTCTGGCAGGGTTGCGAGCCTGGACAGTGCATCTGCGCGTGCATTCTTCCCGCGAGGGATGTGGAAGATGCTGAAGCATCGGAAGCCTGTCGTGCTTGAGCGGATCCGGTTCAGGTACTTCATCATCTGGGGATCCCTGGCTTCATATTCCCCGGAGACCTGCCCAGCAACCAATTGGAAGTTAGTGAAGACTTTCAAATTCTGCATGCCCAGCTCGCGGGAGACTTTTAGACCCGCGAGGAGTGCCTCGTACTCTGCCTAGTTGTTTGTCGTAGCGAACTTGAAGTGGAGAAAACACTCCGTCACCACCCCATCGTTGTTGGCGAGGATGAGGCCTGCTCCGCTCTCACTGGATTTGGATGCGCCGTCCACGTGGAGGATCCAAGGATCCTCCTCTGGTCCGGGCTCCGTTTGGAGCTCTATTATTGTCTGCTCTGGCTCCTCTACGAGCCCGGTGCATTCGACCATGAAGTCGGCTAGGACTTGGACCTTCTGTGAAGACCTCAGTCGATATGTTATATCGAACTCGCTGAGGAGCAGGGACCACTTTGCCAGTCTCTCGGAGGTCTCAGGGCGGCTAAGTATGGCCCTCAGCGATTGATTTGTCACGACCACGATCGGTTGTGCTTGGAAATAGGGCTTGAGGCGCTTAGCAGACATTATTAATGCAAAAATGAGTTTCTCAGAACGAGTATACCTGATCTCTACATCATGGAGGATTTTGTTGTAGTACACCGGCTTCTGGGATCTGTCCTCGTCTGTGCGGACGAGGATCGAGCTAACAGCTCCAGGTGTAACCACCAAATAGAGTAGGAGCTCCTCCCTTTCTTTCGGTCTGAAAAGCAGCGGGGGAGAAGCCAGGAACTCCTTCAGCTCTTCAAAGGCCATCCTGCATTCCTCCATCCAGGTGAAGTCGTGCATCTTGCGCAGCGCCTTGAAGAAGGAAAGGCAGTGATCGATCGACCTCAAGATGAACCGGCTCAGGACGGTAATATGCCCCGTCAGGCGCTGGACCTGCTTCTTAGATGTCGGGTGCTTCATGTCGACAATCGCCTGGACCTTCTCCGGGTTCGCTTCAATGCCCCTCTGAGTGACCATGAAGCCGAGGAACTTTCCTGCTGCCACTTCGAATGTGCACTTCACCGGGTTCAGCTTCATCTAGTGTTGCCGAAGGTTGTAGAAGGCTTCGACAAGGTCGGCAATATGATCTAAGCTCAACTTGCTCATGACAAGCATGTCGTCCATGTACACCTGCATGTTCCGGCCAATCTGATCTTT
Organism: Areca catechu; assembly: GCA_021397845.1. Taxonomy (NCBI): domain Eukaryota; kingdom Viridiplantae; phylum Streptophyta; class Magnoliopsida; order Arecales; family Arecaceae; genus Areca; species Areca catechu. Next base: position 185,950,811 of record CM038042.1, read on the forward strand.
GAAGACCTTATTGACCAGGCACTGGTACGTGGCGCCAGCATTCTTTAGACCAAAGGGCATCATCCTGTAGTAATACGTCCCTTGGTCGGTGACAAAGGCGGTATGCTCCTCGTCCTCAGGATGCATCCGGATCTGATTGTATCCGAAAAATGCGTCCATGAAGGATAGCAGCCTGTGTCCCGAAGTGGTGTCCACTAGCTGGTCGATCTTCGGCAGAGGGAAGCTATCCTTCGGGCATGCCTTGTTGAGGTCGGTGTAGTCTACACAAATCTTCCATTTGCCATTGTTCTTTTTCACCATCACCATGTTTGCCAGCCAGCTCGGATATTGCACCTCTCGAATGAAACCGGCAGCAAGGAGTTTGTCCACTTCCTCGTTGATAGCCGCCTATCTCTCCGGGACGAAGCTCCTCTTCTTCTGACGAACTGGCCTGTGCTTCGGGTCAATGCTCAACTTATGGGTGATGATGTCAGAGGGAATACCTGGCATGTCCACCGATGTCCAAGCGAACACATCTGCGTTTGTCCGCAGAAACTCCAACAGCTGAGCCCTTTCCTCCTCGGGTAGCTGGGCTCCAATCTGCACCATCTTCGCAGGGTCATTCCCGAGCGAGTAAGAGAGTAAGCGCTCGACCGGGCCTCCCCTAGGGTCTTGAGCTCTTTGGTCGAGGTCGTCTGCCTTGGTGTCGCCTTCGGGGGCCTTGGCCCCAGGAAGGGTTTGGAAACAGTGCTGCACCGACTGGGGTGCTCCCCTCATTTCCCCGACACCGTAAGGAGTTGGGAACTATACAAGTAGCCTCTTGGTGGAGACAACGGCGTCGAGCAGGTTGAGCCCGGATCAGCCCAAAATCACGTTGTAGGCTGAAGGAAGCTTGACAACTGTAAAAGTCATCATGATGGTGCTCTGCCGAGGTGGGATCCCAACAGTGATTGGGAGAGTAACTTCTCCCTCCACCCTTACAGAATCACTTGTGAAACCAACAAGGGATGTGCGCACAGGTTTAAGTTGAGCATGAGGAAGATTAATTCTAAATAAAGCATCGTAGAAAAGCACATCTGTGGAGCTTCCACTATTAACCATGATACGTTTTACAGGATGCTTCACGATCGTCATCTCGACGACCACGGCATCATTATTTATATTTTTCCCCCGTCTTCCCCTTCCCTTATAAAGGGGAGTACATTTTCAGAATGCCATGCCCCCTGGCCTTCTTGGGGTCACGCTCGGCCCCCCAGCATATCATCCCCCCGGTATCTCGATAGGACGGTTGTCGACTGCTGGAATCGGCGGGAGAGCAATGAGCGCCTGGGGTTCTGCTTGAGGTCTGCCCTACACAAACCTTTCGAGGTAGCCCCTCTTGATGAGCTCTTTGATTTCCCACTTGAAGTTGCGGAATTCCTCGATGTTGTGGCCGTTGTCATGATAGAAGTGACAGTACTTTATTTTATCACGGCCAAAGGATGGCTTCATCGGAGGTGGGTGCCTTAGGTAGGTCTCACCTTCGATCTCCATGAGGATCTTCGTCCTCGGGGCGAGGAGGGGGGTGTAACTCTCCTCAGGAACGGGAGCGCCTCTCAACCATGGTCCTTGCCGGGAGCTCCGACCTGGGGGTTCCAGCTTCCGCGCCCCAGACACCTCGATGGGGGTTGGCTTCTTCAACGGCTTCCCGTCGAGCTCCCACCTCGTACGATGCGCCTCCTCAGCGCGAATGTACTTCTGGGCTCGGAGGAGGATCTCGAAGTAGGTCCTCGGGGGCTTCTTATCGAGTGAGTAGGTTAGGCGGGAGGTCCTGAGCCCTCGCTTCAGAGCCAGCATGGCAACCGGCTTCTCAAGGTTGTAGATTTCCAACGCGGCAGCCTTGAAGCGAGCCACGTAGTCCCGCAGTGGCTCGCGGTCCTACTGCCTAATGGAGAAGAGGTTGTATGCCTCCCGTGGCATCTTTCGACGGGCGTCGAAGTGGGCCATGAACTTCTGCCCCAACTAGATGAAGGAATTAATGCTCTGTGGCTCTAAACGGGTGAACCACACCCGGGCTGCCTTCCGGAGAGTAGCAGGAAAGGTGATGCAAAGGAGTGTGTCGATGGCCTCCTAGACCCTCATGAGGGCCCGATAGCTTTCCAGGTGGTACAGGGGTCGGTGGTCCCATCGTAAGGATCCACCTGCGGCATACGGAACCGACCTAGGATCGGCTCCTCTTGGATTTCTTGGAAGAACGAGGGACGGGCGTCGTAGCCCGCTGGCTCGCTGGTGGAGCCCGGTAGATTGGCAAACCGGCGGGATAATTCCGTCAGCTTGCGGTCATGCTCCTCTAGGCACTTTTCTGCCATGCGCATGATGGCTTCATCAGTAGACCCCTCCGTCGAAAGAGACGGGGAAGGTGACGTGGGTGCATGGTGCCCATGACGGGGGGTTTTGCTCTTTCTACCTCGACGGGGCTTGGACGCCACCCGCTCGAGGTTTGGTGAGCGGCTCTCCCTGTCGGCAAACCTGGCTCGTTGTCTTTTCGTCAAAGTTTGATGGCTATACTGGTTGTCGATGATGGCCCGCGGCTATGAAGGCCTTCCTTGGAAGGAACGCAGGCTATCGCGAGGGGCTGCGACATGGGTCGCGAGGGGCTGCGGCATGGGTCGCGAGAGTCCCTTGCTGCTGGTGAGTAGCCAAGGACCGGTGCTGGTGTTGAAGCTGGTGCATTATCGTGGCAAGAATTTGCATCTGCTGGGCTAATGCGGCCAGCTAAGGTTCCACCGGAGGGGGTTGAACTGGAGCAGGTGGTTCCACTTCTGGATTTTGCGGGTTCCCCCGGGAGGGGGTCTCCTGCATAACTGGTGGAAGCCTCCCTCGCCCGTGTCGTCACCATCCTTCCGTCGGACTGCTTGTAAGGGGGCTTAAACTGGGTCAAAGACCGTTCTCTCCCCCTACCTGGCACGCCAATCTGTTGCCGCCAAGATCGTCGTGGCCCGTAGCTACTATCGGTCCAGAGTGCGCTTCCTCCGCTGCCTGGCAATCTTGTGATCCTGGACCTACAAAACAGAGGTTAGTGACCCGGGCTGGGGATTCCGGCGGGGACACTTTGACAATCAAGTCAGTGACGATCCAGGAGAACAGATCCTCCTGGTCGAGCCCCTCTTGAAGGATCCCACACTAGGAGGAGTGAGTAGTGTGAGAGTGGGGTGCAAGTACGTCAAGAGAATGGTGGCCGAGCTAGAGGGATTTTCTATGTGGCCTTTCCTCCTTCCCTTGCTTGGGTTTTTTGATGGTGCGTTGCCCTCTGGTTGAGCTTGCACTTATGTTTGTGTTTGCATTTGTATACCTCCCCCCTTCAGGGATGTCGAACGTTCTTTGTAGCCAAGGTGACCGTTGGGCGTCTATCTTGGGACCTTCGCTAGGCTGGCAGGCACGTGCGGTGGTGTCCCGTGCCGTGGACGGGGCGTCTTTCCTGATTCGTGCTAAGGGAAGCTGTCATATGTTCTGACATTCCTCTTGGTCGCCCCGTTCCGAGAAGCCTGGCAGTGCCTCGATCGGGGGGCCCCGCCTCCAGGATTCGAATCTCCTGGTTAACTTCCTCTTCCGGGTGGTTCAGGTGGTTGGTAAAAAGCGTGGTGCCTCGATCGAAGGGCTCCTCCCCTTTTTGGTGCAAGTGGGAGCCGCGGGCAGTTATTGCGGCCTGGTGGGCGTCTTGCTGCGATCTTCGGGCGGCTCGCCGGCATCCTAGGATGATGGTGTCGTCTCTCTCCTCGCCAGTGTCTTTGCTCGAGCTGGAGGCCGAGCAAGGGAGGTAGGGCTCGATCTGGCGAAGTGCAAAGCATGGCCCCGGCCTAGAGGGCTCGACCTCGGAGAGACTCCACGTGGCGGAGGAGGGCTGAGCTCGACTCTGGACCACAGGGCTCGATCTGGCGAAGGGCAGAGCACGGACCCGGCCTAGAGGGCTCGACCTCGGAGAGACTCCACATGGTGGAAGGCTGAGCTCGAATCCAAACCACAGGGCTCGATCTGACGAAGGGCAGAGCGCGGCCCCGGCCCAGAGGGCTCGACCTCGGAGAGACTCCACGTGGTAGAGGAGGGCTGAGCTTGACTCCGGACCACATGGCTCGATCTCGAGGGGCTCGATCTGGCAGAGGGCAGAGCGCGGACTCGGCCCAGAGGGCTTGACCTCGGAGAGACTCCACGTGGTGGAGGGCTGAGCTCGACTCCGGATCACATGGCTCAATCTCGAGAGGCTCGATCTGGGGGGTGCGGCTCGGCTCCGGCCTAAGCATCCCGGGCTCGCGGGCCCGACCTGGGGAGAGCGGAGCTCGGCTTCGGCGGGCGGCCCCGTTACCTTGAAGGAGCTCAGCCCGGCAAAGAAGCCCGAGTAGAGTATCTGTCATGGCATCTGATAGCTACTCCACGTCAGCGATCGTGCCACATCATGCCTAATTACATAGAAATAGTATAATCAAGTAATTCATGACATACTAATAAGGATGAAATAAAGAAAAAATATTTATAATAATTTAAAATTTGAACATCCGCACTAGTCATAATATTGGGACTAGCTATAGACAAGAATATGATATATATATAAAAGGATAACCTAGTCATAGATGAGAATGTGGTACATAGAGGATAGCTTAGCCATGGAAAGGAACGTGGTATATATATTGAATATGGCCCAATCACAAATGGGAATGTGATATATATGGACATGGCTAGTCACGGATGGGAACATGATCGCAATCAATCAAATATCTAAAAAGTCGGATCCGATCTATAATAAAAATGTTATAATAATAATGTTAATAAAGAAAGTTATAGAGTAATATTAATAATGATAATGATAATAATAGTTTAATGATTATGCTAAGAAGATGTAATAGTATTTGAAAAGAAATTCTACTTAAAAAAGTTGATTATTTCGAAATGTGTGATAAGCATATATCAGTACTGATTTTTGATGGAATGTGATATAAAGTTAAATTATTTACTATTACAACTTGATAATCATGTTGGTATCATTGTTAAGATGGTTATATTATTGCTTGAATATTGATTATTGAAATATGAACCAATGATTCTCAACATGTATAATTATGTAAGAATTGATTTCATCTATTATGCTTGTATACATACTTAGAGAATCCTTATTAAGTTATTAGCTCCTATTATTATTATATTTCTTTTTCAGAGCCATAGAACACATAGTTAAATGAAATTGAGTTGAAACTTTTGGTAAGAAATTAGTAATAGTTTTGTATCTAATACCATAATTTTTTGAATCATATATTTTGAATATCCTTATTTTTAATAAAAATATTTTGTGATTTTCTTTAATTGTTCATCCTTCAATATTTTGGATATCCTTGATATTGGATGTTTCATCTTTCAATGTTGAAGATTTTGGTTCAGATTATCAGGCCTTGCATATACTATGGAGTTACATTCTAAGAAAATATGCAGCCATGTCGTGTGGTAGACCTGGGTATGGGGTTTGGGGCGTGACAGAATCTCTCTGGGACATGGAATTGTGCATTGAAGAACTTTACACTACAAGAAAACCCAGTTTTAGCAATCGATTTTTCGGTTGCTAATAATTGAAAATTGGTTGCAAATTTAATTTGCAACCAAAATTAGTCGGTTGCAAAAATTTGTGACCAATTTTTTTGGCTACAAAATTTAGCAACCAATTTTAATGTGTTTATGAATTTTTTTTAAAATTAAAAAATCAGTTGCAAAATTGATGGTTAAGAAATAAATTAATTTTAAATATTTTCAAAAATTATGAAAAAAATAAAAAATCGATTGCAAAAAATTAAATTTCTGAAAAAAAAATCGATTACAAAATCGATTGCAAAAAATAAAATTCTAGAAAAAAATAAAAAATCAGTTGCAAAATCGATTACAAAAAAGATATTTCTGAAAAAAAAAATAAAAAATTGGTTACAAAATCGGTTGCAAAAAAATTAATTTCTAAAAAAAATAAAAAATCAATTGCAAAATCGGTTGCAAAAAAATTAAATTCTAAATAAAAAAAATCGGTTGCAAAAAATAAAATTTTGAAAAAAAGTAAAAATCAGTTACAAAATTGGTTGCAAAAAAATTAATTTTTGAAAAAAAAATAAAAAATTGGTTGTAAAATCGGTTGCAAAAAAATTAATTTCTGAAAAAAATAAAAAATCGGTTGCAAAAAAATTAAATTCTGAAGAAAAAAAATCGGTTGCAAAAAATTAAAATTCTGAAAAAAAATCATTTACAAAATCGGTTGCAAAAATTATTATTTCTGAAAAGAAAAATAAAAAATCGATTGCAAAATTGGCTGTAAAAAAATTAATTTCTAAAAAAAATAAAAAATTGTTGCAAAATCAGTTGTAAAAAAATTAAATTCTGAAAAAAAATAAAAAATCGGTTGCAAAATCGGTTGCTAAAAAATAAAAATTAAAAAAAATTAAAATTGGTTGCAAAAAAATAAAAATTTTAAAAAAATTAAAAATAGGTTTCAAAATCGGTTGCTAAAATTGAATAATTTAAAAAAATTATGTAAAACTGATTTTTTTTCTGAATTTTATAAATTTGCCACAGATAGCTGAACTTATAAAGCATCCATTAGACACAATGCCAATATATAAAGCATCCAATAGGAACAAGAGATAAGCAAAGGCCATATAAAACAACCATTTTTCAAAGGCCATATAAGGCAACCAATTTTGCACACATAAAACGGTAGTATTTTGCTAAAAATGTATTGATGATTATCAATACATAGAACTGAGTATTAAGCCAGTTTCCTAATAAGTTCCAATGAAATGAGCAACAATACCATCAACACAAAAAAATTGCACATACAAAAAAAAATTGTTGACATTTCCTTCCAAAATATATGATTACCTAATACTGGCAGTCAACAAGAAATGGAATGGCATGCAAATATATATAAAGACAATATCATTGTGGGATTTCAAAATGAGGCACGTACCGCATAACAATTGAGAATTTCGACTCTCACTAAACTTTGAAACTCTTGAGGAAGCAATATGCTGAGCAGGGTACTAATCAACCATCATGAATCAGAATGCATGAATGACATCTGAAATATCATATACCCCTCCCAAATATAACCAGAAATTGAACATGTTTGTTCCAGTAACCTTTGTTATTTTTGGTTGTGTTATGATAAAGCAGTAAGCATACTTTACAAGGTATTTTCGCAGTCAAAAACTATGAGATCAAAGAATAAATATACATGGAAAAAGCAATTCTTTATAAACTACTACTATAAGTGCATGAAATAAGATAAATATTGGAAAATAAAGTTACTTGCTTCCGCATTTGTACAACACCGTGTTTCTTCTCATTCAAGACTTACAACTTCTTCTCCAACTCTCTTTTCCACATATTGTAACTCGTATATCATTAGAAAGTAGAAGAATACCATATTTACACATGGGTTTAAGTGGAATTGAATACCGAGTTCAAATGAAGCTAAAATAGCCAAAAAAATACTATAAGTCTTAATTTCAACACTGTAATTAATCCTCAGATTGAATGAAAAATAAGAAGATTTAGAGGCTTAGGATTGCCTATTTTTATACATTAAGAAGGGTCTAAGGTAGCAAATGGTTGCTTGCAATAATAGCAAGCCATCCAAATTTGCAACACCATTTAGATCCATGCAAAATGGTCCGATCCAGCATACACTTTCAGCACTTGAAGCATCATGAAGATACCAAGGCAACTCATCACAGCCTCTAACTGCAGATAACAAGAGGAGGCAATCTATGCAGAAGTATAATAAAACAATAAAAACAAAACAAAACCATCAAACAATAACATTCAGAGGCTCATGATTGTCTCTTTTTATACATTAAGAAAGGTCTAAGGCAGCAAATGGTTGCTTGCAATAATAGCAAGCCATCCAAATTTGCAACACCATTTAGATCCATGCAAAATGGTTCGATCCAGCATACACTTTCAGCACTTCAAGCATCATGAAGATACCAAGGCAACTCATCACAGCCTCTAACCGCAGGTAACAAGAGACAATCCATGAAAATGCACAATAAAACAACAAAAACAGAACAAAACTATCAAACAATAAGATTCAGAGGCTCATTGCCTCTTTTTATACATTAAGAAGAGTTTAAGGCAGCAAATGGTTGCTTGCAATAATAGCAAGCCATCCAAATTTGCAATACCATTTAGATCCAGGCATAATGATCTGATCCAGCATACAGTTTCAGCAGTTGAAATATCATGAAGATACCAAGGCAACTCATCACAGCCTCTAATTACAGATAACAAGAGGAGGCAATCCATGAAAATGCATAATAAAACAACAAAAATATAACAAAAGTGTCAAACATGAAGAGGTAGAGCAATAAATGCATCCGGCAACAAATGCTCAAAGAATACATGGTTGTCATGACTTTTCATTCCAATTAATTTTCCTCATTCATATTAACACATCTGCTTAAGTTAGATGCATAACCGTCAGGCATTTTTAATTCCTTCATCCATTTAAATACATCTTTTTTCTGCTCTAGGTTTAAGGAATATGTTGCTTTTGATTTCAATAAATTTCCGTTAGCTAACTCTTGCAACTCAAATTTCCTACGCTTGCAGTATTCCTTTAGACCCATTCGTGTTTTGACGTTGTCTTTGGTTTTGCCTTTGATATCCATTACAGTGTTAAAAATATTATCAAATACATTTTTTTCAATGTGCATCACATCCAGATTGTGTCTGATCAAATTAGTTTTCCAATATGGTAAATTCCAAAATATGCTTTGTTTTAACCAATTATGTGTAACCCCATATCCTTCAACTCTGCATGAACCCTATTCGATTACATTTGGAATGGAAGATACAGCTTCCCATATTTCTTCTCCAGTCAACCTTCATGGAGGTTGATCTTTTTCAATCCGGTTTTTGTAAAATGCATCCTTATTTCTTCTTAGCACATGATCAATAGGCAGAAATTGTTGATGGCAATCAAACCAAGATTTCTTTCGACCATGTTTCAAAGTGAATGCCTTTGATCGGTCCATACAATATGGACACGCCAATTTTTCAGCTGTACTCCATTCGGATAGCATTCCATATGCAGAAAAGTCATTGATGGTCCATATCAATGTAGCTCTCATCATAAAATTTTGCTTTCTTGCAATATCATATGTTAGGACACCCTTCTCCCACAAATATTTCAACTCATCTATCAAAGGCTGTAGATACACATCTATCCTGCTTATTGGATTATGTGGACCCGGAATAATTATTATCAAGAACATATAAGGAATGGTCATGCACAATTCAGGTGGCAGATTGTAGGGAGTAATAATTACTGGCCAGCAAGAATATGGGACTGATGACTGACTGTAAGGAGTAAAACCATCAGCATATGGCCCTAGCCTGACATTGCATGGTTCAGCTGCAAAATCAGGATAATGTCGATCAAAATATTTCTAGGCTTCTCCATCTGATGGATGACACAATATCCTTGGCTCACGCCTGTTCTCATAATGCCATGTCATATGTGGTACAGAATTCATTGAAGCATACAATCTTTTTAATCTAGGAATTAGAGGTAAATAATGCATTCTCTTCATTGGCACCTCTTTATATTTACTGTTTGCACGGGACCGAGGTTTATATCTACCAGCCCCGCAAAATTTACATTGTTTATCTTCAGATTGTTCACATAATACAGCATGCAACCATTAATACAACAATCTATCTTCTCAGCAGTAAGCCCAAGTTTGGACACCAACTTTTTTATCCTATAAAAATCCTAAGGTATGGTATTATCAGCTAAAAGTCTCTTTCATAAGACCCGCTATTTGATCAAAAGATTGTTGTGAAATATTACCTTCATATTTGATGCTAAGCAACCGTACAGCTACGATAACTCAAAATGATCTGTACATCCCGGCCATGATGGTTTTTGGACTGAATGCAACAAGTCATAGAATTTTTGATCATCCAAATTCGATGTCTCCTCTTCATTAGACGAATGGTCAGGTACGTACTCTGTTCCAAAGGTATCGAATATCATATGTCGATATGTGTTATGTGGATTATTATCCATTGGTGCAAAAGCAGGATCATTTGCATGCAAATCAAGTACCCCACCCACACGAGGATCACTCTCTCCATGAGATGTCAAATACCAGTAATTAGGTACAAATCCTATTTTGTAAAGATGAAGTTTCACTTCATCGGTAGTTAAAGTACCTTAGATTTTTGCACTTACAACAAGAGCATCTAAATTTTCTTTCACTTTGAAAGTTAGGTTGCTGACACGCAAAGAGTACAAAATCTTCCACGCCTTTTAAAAATTCTTCGGTATAGTCCTTTCGACTCGATAAAAGTCTATTATACATCCAACTACGAAGTTGAAAGATATCCATATTCTGTAGCATATGAAAACATTATAATACAGAAAGTTATCTTACACTATGTATCATAACCTACACTATGTACACTATAAAAAAAAATTAGCAAGCATTATGTGGTGCTTCATAGAAACAATCCAAGACAAGATGAGGAGGATGACAATCTAACACATTGACTTTTTCCTACTAAGGGTCTGCTGAGCAAGCATGTATCGTAACCTTGTTTTGTTTTGTGGCATCCTTGTTTGTGTTGGCACATAAAGTAGAGTGGTTCCCACTTGATGCGGCACTCTCTTAGTTGGCTAGATCCTTTGGCCAACAGGACTTTACAGTAGTGAAATGGAATAAAATTGAGCTCTGACTGCAGTAAAGAAGGCCTACATTTAGTTGATCTTGGACTAATGTTCTCTCATTCATGGTTACCTACAATACCTTTTGGCTATATTACTTGAACTCGGTAATTCACTCTATCTTATTGATGTCAACACAACATGACACTGAAACTTGTGTAAATTTTTTCAGTGTAATGCTTAATAGAGTTTGTGTAGGATTAAAGCTTGTAAATTTGGTAAGTAGGACTTTTCTCTAGTTTTCATAGTTATTTAACTTTAAATAGGGAATACTAGCACATTTCTATATCTTATTTATCTAATTCAGCAACCACTTTTTGATGCAGATTTAAGTTACACAGTTTAGGACTTGAATTAGTTAGTCAACTACTGAAACTGGTATTGACATTTGTGTGCTAAATTACTATGGTGTAAGAAGAAAAAATCAGGAAATGCAAAATGTTATTGTCCAAAATTTTAATTTTGGGACAAAAATTCATAGGAATTTTGGAATCAAATCGATCTTTTGGATCATTGTGCTATTACAGATTTTGGATTTGCCAAGTTTTTTTGTGGTGTACATTCCAATGTTGATGGGATGGATTTAAACAGTATATTGCTGGCATTTCTTTACCTTACTGAAAGAGTTTGTATTGTCTCATCTCCTCCACAATATAAAGCCATCTTTTCAACATGTCTCTTTGGTAAAAATAGTGTTCAAGTTATCCAAACATGTGCACGTAGATGAAGATCCTAACAAAATAGTGTTCAGTTGGGTTACTATCAAGATTTATTCTATTATGTAGTTAAGATTACCATCTATCCCACATAAGTCTCCTTTGCTGGTGTAACCTTAACCACTATAATTAGCAAATCACAGAATATAATTTTTACTGGAGGAAATATTAGATACCAAGTGATTAAGAAAGACTTCTCTAAATGCAAAGAATAAAATTATGCAAGCACTTCATAAATTGCTGAAAGATTGAAAAGAGAATAGGAAGTAAACACTGGAAGAAACAATCTAAAGAAAACGCAAATGCACACATAAGAAAGAAAATGAGCAAGCATGGGAAAGAAGTCAAAAAAACATAAATGGATGAAAACAGAATCAACACAAAAGTCAGAAATAGTAACAGAAATCTATCAAATAGAGCTCAATGCTTCTTTTTCCTTCCTGGTCAGAACACGGTTAGATGATGTAAACATAATTAAGAAAAAAAAACAACCAAATTCAATATATAATAAGAAACCAAATTGCTCTGTCATAGGGGGTCTTAAAATTTGGCGACAGTAGAACTATTTTTTCCATAAACTTAAAGTCATTAGATGGAGGGTGATCGAATTAGTAACTATAGTAGAATCATCCTATGACCCTAATTTAACAAGATTTATTTTATAGAGAGCTCGCCCTATGACAGATTGGCATGGAACACAACAGAAAACTGCAACAAAATTAATGCCGAAAGTGACACCTTGCAACAACTTCCACCATCATAAACCTGAAAGGATGTTTCCGTATCCTCTTCTTTGTTTTGCCCTGTACATACTGCCATAGGTGATGCATTTATTTTCGCATCAAGCTTTTCTACCAAGCACGATGAAGTCATTCAAGCAGCATAACAAAGCACCTGATTAACTTATCAATCTTGGCCATTGATTTAGGATGAAACAATCCAAAAACATATTTTAGTTCCTTTTATAGGGTAAGATATTTAGTTAACAAAAACAATCCAAAAACATATTTTAGTTCTTTTGTATAGGTTAAGATATTTAGTTAACACGTACCTTTGTAATTAAGATCCAAAGCCTGCGGCAAATTTTTGAATTACATGGTTTAATCTAGATCACCGTAATCAACATAATGAAGTAAAGATGCATGGGGTATAGGATTTGCATCAATGAGTTAAAGATAAGTTCAGACACAAAATCAGAAAGAAAGGAAAAATAAATTAAGGGGAGTAAAACCCTAAAACGGGATCGACACAAAAATCAGAGCTCCAAAATTCATCCAAGCAGGAGAGAAGAAGAAAGAAACGAAAAATAAAAGGTAAAAAGTAAAAAAAAAATGAAAGAAGAAAAATGAAGATAGAAATTAACGGGATTAAAACCCTAAAACTCGGAATGTGGGGAGTAAAACCCTAAAACTCGGAAGAAGAACTTGCCTGATCGAATGGTGAAGGGTTTGGGGCATCCTTTCTAGGGTTTCATTGCCGGAGTTGTTCCCATTGAGCACCGAGCCTCGAGAAGGAGCTCTTTTCACCGGCCACCGGAGTGAGATCGATCGGATAAAGGGGCAGATCTGGCAATGGGATGACCGGAGGAGGGAGGGACACTGAGGGAGATCAAATGTGGAGGCACTGAGCACCGATCCTCGAGAAGGATCTCTTTTCACTGGCTACCGGACTGAGATCGATCGGATAAAGGGGCAGATCTGGCGATGGGAGGACCGGAGGAGGGAGAGAGATCAGATGTGGAGGCAGTGAGCACCGATCCTCAAGAAGGATCTCTTTTCACCGGCCACCGCACTGAGATCGATCGGATGAAGGTGCAGATCTGGCGATGGGAGGACCGGAGGAGGGAGGGAGATCAGAGGTGGAGGCGGAGTGGGAAATGGGATTTTCAGGGTGATGGATCGAGGGCAGAAAGCTCCAAACCCTAAAGCGGAGTCTGGTGGGCCGTGGGCTGCGGGTTTGGCCCAAGCCACGGGGTGGGTCGTGGGTTTCATGAAAGCAACAGCCCATTACAATTAAATATTTAATATTTAAATATTTATCCGGCAATATATTATAAATAATATATTTGAAAATATTCGGGTCCTATATCTGGGTTCAGGTCGGGTCGGGTTGGATCAGGTCATATATCTGAAGATCCAAGAATAATCCAAAAAAATTTGTGGATCAGGTCGAGTCTAACCGGATCGGGTAATGTCGGGTCACGAATTGACCCGACTCATTTCCAGCCCTACGTACAAGCAGGTAATGGAAATAATCAATTGATGATATTTTATCTTCGCATACGCCATGCTAAAGTGGTGCACTATTTATTTAAGTTTCTAATTTAGAGAGAGAGTCATTTTCAATTTTAGGAACCTTGAGTCCATAGATTATGAAGCAATCTAAGACACGCATGAACATGTCCTGCAGGTTGTCTAAATATGTAATACTCAAGGGCATTAATAGGGGGATCCAAGAAATAAATGTTATAGGAGTATGTGCCATCTTTGACGGCACAAGTTCATTGGCCTGAAAAAAAAAAAGAATGATTTGTATAGTATCATGTTACCTTTTTGCACAATGTGCAATATCCACCAATGATATCTACTCATAACATAGTACTACATTCGGCAAACTCTACCACATATTGCACTTAAAAGTTCAAGCAAATCTAATGGAGGACAATGTTCATCCGCTAAGGCATCAACTCCAGGCTTATGGAGATAAGGTTAATTGAGAAAATAATAAGAAGAGGGGAGGAAGGGATGGAGTGAGATAGAGGAGGGGTAGGTGGTACCCGGCGGCCGGCGGGGCTCGGAGCCGAGGAAGGGAGAGCCAGTGGGGTAGGCGCTACCCAGCGACCGGCAGGGCTCGGAGCTAAGGAAGGGAGAGCCGGAGAGGTAGGCGGTACCCAGCGACCGGTGGGGCTGGGAGCTGAGGAAGGGAGAAAAGGTGTGGTAGGAGGTACCCGGAGCCTGCCATTGAGGGAAGCGAGGCGTCGGCCATCGAGGGAGGCATCCAGTGTCGACCGTGGAGGGAGATTTGGGATTTAGGGATTCGGTGGAAAGAAGAACGAGAGAAAAATAAGAGCAGCTAGGGCATCGTCGAAAAAAAATAGCCTATCAATAACTGGAAATTTCTAAAAAAAATTATTTTAAAAAAATAACCATTTCTGTTTTGCAATCAAAAATTCGGATGAAATACTAAGAAAAATACTTTAAAAATATAGTTTAAAATTATCATTTTTTTGCAATCAAATTTTCGGTTACAAAATTTAATTTAAAAAAAATTTTAATATTTTTTGATTTTTTATTTAAAATTAATTTATTTTAAACAAAATTTAATTATGATTTTTTTCATACAATTTTTTTGGTTGCAAAATTTTAAAAATATTAACATTAATTTTAAATTAAATTTTGCAACCAAAAATTTGGTTGTAATTTTTTTATAAAAAAATTATTTTTTTTTTTGCAACCGATTTTTCGGTTGCAAAATTCAAAAAATATTAAGATTAATTTTAAATAAAATTTTGCAACCAAAAATTTGGTTGCAAAATTTTAAAAAAACATTTAAAAAAAATTAATTTAATTTTTTTTTGCAACCGATTTTTCGGTTGCAAAATTCAAAAATATTAAAACTTATTTTACATTAAATTTTGCAATTGAAAATTCGGTTACAAAATTTTAAAAAAAAATAAATTTTTTTTTTGCAACCGATTTTTCGGTTGCAAAATTCAAAAATATTAAAATTTATTTTAAATTAAATTTTGCAACCAAAAATTTGATTGCAAATTTTTAAAAAAACATTTTAAAATATTTTTTTTTTTTTTACAACTGATTTTTCGGTTGCAAAATTCAGAAATATTAAAATTAATTTTAAATTAAATTTTGCAACCAAAAATTCAGTTACAAAATTTAAAAAAACATTTTAAAAACATTAATTATCTTTTTTTGCAACCAATTTTTTGGTTGCAAAATTTAAAATATTAAAAATAATTTTAAATTAAATTTTACAACCAAAAATTCGGTTGCAAAATTTTAAAAAAATTTTAAACAAAATTTTTAAACATCTTTTTTTTGCAACTGATTTTTCAGTTGCAAAATTCAGAAAATATTAAAATTAATTTTAAATTAAATTTTGCAACCGAAAATTCGGTTGCAAAATTTTAAAAAACCATTTCCAAATTTTTTTATTTATCAATTTTTCTGTAACCGATATTTTGGTTGCAATTTTTTATTTAACATTATTTTTAATTTGTTTATAATTTTGCAACCAAAAAACCGGTTGCAAAATTTTTAAAAAACACTTTTAAAAAAGTTTTTAAATCAATCTCGGTTTTGGTTGCAAAATCGTTAATTTGTAACTAATTTAAATCGGTTGCTAATTTATTAAAAGAACTAATCAGTTGCAAAATTGGTGATAAATATAACCAAAAAATTTGGTTGCAAAATCGGTTGTTAAAGCTGTGTTTTCTTATAATTAAATAAATATAGGCAAGAGGCAAAAATTGCTTGACCTTTTTTTTTACTGGATAACAAGAATGCTGGGAAGAAAGGTGGTAGAACTAGAAGCATTAATTTCTGCCTGTAACGAATGCATTCAAAAGGGAATTGGTGAATTACAAAGCTTTTCAAGAAACTCCTGATGCCAGAATCCAAGGGTTTCACCAGACCTCAGATCATCAGCATCCTAAACTAGTATCCCTCTACAAAATGCGACTCTTCAAGACTCTGAAACCCTTCCTGTCCGGCTCTGTCCGAGATCAGCAAATCCCCCCTCCAAGATCTCACTTGCAAATTTACTACTTCGTTCTCAAACCAAAGTTCCTTTGTGGCAAAGTATGTACCCATCGTAGCCGTCTACCATTGGCTGGGCTTATGGTGTGCAAATCTGAGATTAATGGTCAAGAATCTAACTCTAGAGATAACTGTGCAGTTGCTTCAGATGGAGATAGGTTTATGATGCAAGGACAAGTTCAGCATGACAAATTGTCATGTTATCACATAAACAGTCATCTTTCATGCTTTTTTTTTTTTTTTTTTATTAACAAAAGGGACGGGGATAAATTCCTGGCATAGCTCTCCCATCGGGTTCCATCCCACCAGGCGATTGTTCGATTCAGGTCGCAAGTTTACGCATGTCATCCCCACCAACCGGTGAGTACATTAGCCAGGCACTGCTACAACACCAGAGTAGCAGCCACCCCACCCCCCATTACGTGCTCTCAGAAATCTGGAATTTAATCGAGTCATCCACGGGTTCATGCCTCGAATCCATGACCGGAGATAGGCGGGGCTGTGCAGACTACCAACTGCACTACTGCCATAGCGGCCATCTTTCATGCTTTAATAAGGGGAAACGGTCATCTTTCAATGCTTTCATAAGAGGGAAATCACTACAGACTGCAACTTTCTCAATATTCTTTTCCTCCTGTTGATGAGCTTCTCTTTTTTTTTTTGATTAAACAAAAGGATAGGAGGGATAAATCTCGGTATAGCTATCTCCATAGGCCCCGATCCCACTAGGCAATCCCACTAGGCTATGTTCGATGCGAGCCATAATTTTTCGCATGCTCTTCCCATCACCAGTGAGTACATCATCCTGATACTACTAAGATGCCGAAATAGTGCGCTATCTCACCATCTCGATCACGTGTTCCAAGAAATACCTGAATTTAAACGAGTCACCCGCTGAAATCATGCCTCGAAGATGAGCGTCTTGAGCAAATCAAGAATCACATGGATTAGAAAGAAAATTTTTTAAAAAATAAAATAAAATGATAGAATTTTAAAAAAAAAGGAATATTTACTTTGTTCTTGACAATTATCTTATAACTATCCATCAATCATCGCTGGGTTTCATGGCATGAAATGGGAAAATAAGATCATGGAACGAGTAAAAGAAGAAAACGAAAATCTTCTTGTCACTATAGAGGCTATGTAAAATGCTGGCATTCTTGATCACCACGGGTGATCAGAACGAACCAAAATCCTAAAGAAATGACAGTGCTTTAAGAACCAACAGTGGTTAAAGAATCACATTAACAAGAAAGAGAAAGAATATCGCATGAACAAGGACCAGAAGCAAGAATAGAACTCTAGAACATCAATCGCCACAAGACCTCGAGAAATGTAAAGAGAATGAGAAAACCTTGGAGAAATAATTTAGGATGCCGATCGACCACCAGAGATCATCCATCAAAGCAAGATTCTAAAAAGGGAATACGGCGACCAAAAGAGGGGATGCGAAAGAAAAGGATTAGAAAATCCCACTTGCTGTCATCGAAACCCAGGCGGAAACATCGCCGTTCTGAGGCTTCTGTTTATAATAAGATGCGAGCGAGGCGTTTCAGATAGGATCCGGGAAGCCGCACCATCATCACCGACTTAAAGGAGCGGCATGGTGAATCATCCTCTCTAGTAATTAATGACGAATCCGGGAAGCGACAGCATCATCATCTACAAGTGCTTGTGAGCTCAACTGATCCACGGAGGAAAGGAGCGACCTTCCGAAATTTTGAAATATAGAGGCGGTGCAAATTAATAAGTTGGGATGGACACTTCATCCAGCTTGTTAGTTAGAGTAGTCATTTTTTATAATTTTTTTTTTTTTTTTTTTTATGCTATAAGTTCCATTATTCATAGCCTTGTTTTTTCTTTTTTTGCTAAAAAAAGAGAGAGGGGATAAATCCTGGTGTAGCTAGGACCCCAATCCCATCCGGCTATGTTTAATTCGGGCCGTAATTTTTCCATACACCCTCCTCACCATTGATGATTTGGGGGGATAACTCATAGATAGCCTTGATTGGATATGGGGAATTGACGTTCATTCAGGCTTGTTTTGTTCTTATGGTAAATAGTATAGAATCATCTCCCATGTTGTAGCATTTTACATTAACATAGTCTCTACATACTAAACCACCGTGACTTTATGTCCAAATATGATGGAATCTACTTCTTTTACCATTTCAGATTGTAGTATCAGGCCTTAGATTTTAATCACATGGGATTGTGATATAAGTAATTAAGAATATGACATAAGTGATATCGAAACTTAAGTAATAATCATTTAAGATTGTGACATAAGTGACTAAAGATATGATAAAAATAACAAAGAGGAATCTAGAGTTTGGATTTTAGATTATTAGGTATTATGATATAAAGTGTCCATGAAATTTGACATATTTTAAGTCCAAAAGAACTATGTGATTTTGTTTCTGATCTTAATAGTGAGGTTGAGCTAAGATGAGTACAAAAAGTGCTAAATGATTTATATTTCTTAATCATGATAAGTAAGGATTTGACATGAATGTAAGAGGTGTTGACTTTTGAATATAGGATGTTATGTTGATAAGCTATGTTTTGCTATATGTACTAGTTCGATTGCTGTTGATGACATTGGAATCCTAAACTTGCTATGGGAGCAAATCATTATTGTTGTTGCCGCCAAGATTGTTGTGGCCCTTAGCTGCTGATGGCGTTGGATCGCCCCTCGTCTCTTCGGAAATGGCCAGCTCTTCGGGACCTGCAAAACAAGGGTTAGTGACCCGGGCCGGAGATTCTGGCAGGGGCACTCCGACGGCCAAGTCAGTGACGATCCAGAGGAACAGATCCTCCCGGTCGAGCCCCTGAAGTGGACTCCACGCTAGGAGGAGTGAGTAATGTGTGAATGGGGGTGCAAGTAGGCTGAGAAAGGTGGTGGCCGAAGGGAACTGGAGATGGAGTTCGGGCGATCCTTCCCACGGATCTTCGAGAGCCTTGAATTCACAGTTCCTGAGTGGTTCTCCTGTGTGGCCTCCTTCCCCACTTGCTTGGGTAATTTGTGGTTTAGTTTTCATTTCTCTCCGCTGAGGGTGTCGAAGGTTTTTTTAAGTCCAGGTGATTATTGAGCTCCTATCTCGGGATCTTCCCTATGCTGTCAGGTGCATGCAGTGGTGTTTCGTGCCCTAGATGGGACATCTTTCCCGGTTTGTGATAAGGAAAACTGCCGTGCGTTCTGACATTCCTCCCGGTTGTCCTATTCCGGAAAGCCTGGCAGTGTCTCGATTGGGGGGCCGCCGCCCCCGGGATTCGAGTTTTCTGGTTGACTTCTTCTTTCGGGTGGTGCAGGTGGTTGGTGGAGAGCGTGGCACCTTGATTAGGGAGCTTCTTCCCCTTCTGGTATAAGTGGTGGCTGCAGATAGTTATTATGATTTGATGGATGCTTCCTCATAGTCCTCGGGCGGTTCGCCGGTGCCTCGGGGTAGCTCCGCCCCCCTTGGTGCCCGGCGGCATTGTCCGAGGTGGTTGCCAAACTGGAGAGCTGGGACTCGGCTCCGGCTCAAGGGGCTAGACCTCCGAGGGGCTCGACCTGGCGGAGGAGGCTGGGCTCGACTCCGGTCCAGGGGGCTCGACCTCGAAAGGGCTCAACCCGATGGAGGAAGGCTCGACTCCTACCCAGAGGGCTCGGCCTCGGAGGGGCTCGACCTTGCGGAGGAGGGAAAGCTCGACTCTGATCCAAGGGGCTCAGCCTCGGAGGGGCTCAATTCGGCGGAGGAGGTCAGCACGCGACTCCAGCCCAAAGGGCTCGGCCTTGAAGGGGCTCAACCTGGCGGAGGAGGGCTGAGCTCGACTCCGGTCCAGGGGGCTCGACCTCGAAGGGGCTCGATCCGGTGAAGGAGGTCGCTCGGCTCCGGCCTAGGCGCCCCGGGCTCATGGGTGTCGACCTGGCGGAGGACGAAACTCGGCTTTGGTAGGCCACCTCACTATTCTGGGGGAGCTCGGACCGGTCAAAGGAGTCCGAGATGGGGTGTCCACCGTGGCAATTTTTTTGACATGGCATCTGACAGGGATACACGTCAGCTTCCTGCCACATCATTTGCCCCCACTCCCGAGTCCCGTTGGCACGGAGCACTCGGGGCAAAGGGAGTAAATGCATTGCTGATGTGGAAATGTGAGAATCCGGTGCAATGATGGCCACGATCGGCGGCGTCTTGGGAAGCGATTTCTTCAGCCTACCCCGGGGAGCCACGTGGATACGTCCGAAGAGTAGTTATTGCAGGCATAGAATTCAGAGTGGCCACAGTCGAAACCAGACTTCAGCCCTGCCGATTGATGATGCGTGGCGCAGATCCGATGGTGGGGATTTGTAACGGTACGGTCCGGCGTCGGTCACTTCGAAAGGAAAAGTAGCATTTCCTGAAACACACCTTCTTTCAAATCCTTCGTGCCCGCCATCGTACCGAGGCTCTTCTTTCATCCACCCGGCCATTCTTGTCTATCAAAGTTCACAGCAGGTTAGTCTCCTTCTTCCTTGCCTCGATTGAGTAGGATCTTCCTCTTAGGGCTAGGTTCTCCTCCGGAATCTCGTCTGCTTTCTCCTTCCTTCCTTGATCTTCTTCGTCATGTCTCGTTTCCAGCCAAATTTCCATCCTTCAACTAATTAGGGTGAGATCGGGCCCTCTAGGCCGAGACCGCCATCTTCTTTTGATGATGATGAGGAGGGAGATGGGGTGCGCTTTGAGCTTAGTAGGAGGCGTCCCCATGGTGGCATAGTCATTAGGGAACCTGGACCTGTCCCTACTCTTCCTCCTCCCCCAGCTGAACCCGTTCCTGACCCTACTTGATCCACAGGTCCCGGTGGGATTGCTTCGACAATCTCGACTGAGGAACTGGGGACCATTCGGGATGTCTATGGCATCCCGTATTTTATCCAGCTCTTGATCCCTCGACCAGGGGATCGGGTTACTTCCAGTAGCTCGGGCCGGATCGCCTTCTATAAGGAGACCTTTTCAGGAGGGCTCCGCTTCCCTTTCCATCCTTTCTTTCTATCTATGTTGAGCAACTATCATCTAGTCCCTGCTCAACTCATCCTAAATGCCGTAAGGACCATCTTCTGCTTCATCGTGCTCTATCACTTCCTCGGGATCATTGCCCGTTTCTCCTTATTCAGAGCCTTCTTCACTCTGAAGCGCCACCCTACCGAAGATGGGTGGTGGTCTCTCTCTTTTCACCCGAGGGGCATCAGATTTGAACTTCCCTCTTCCATCAAAGGATGGAAGAGAAAATTTTTCTTTGCCATAGTCGAGGGGGTTGACTGGGTATGGAGCGACCCAGATCGATCCCCTAATCGAAACTCTGCGGTCGAAGCAACCGACAAGGATGTTTACGAGCTGCTCCGCATCGCCTAGATTCCTTCCCTCGAGGTTTTGTTGTCAGAATAGAACCTTGCCGAGACTGGGGTTGGCCCAATGGGAGAGTTGGGTGAGTTCGGCTCGAGTCCCTTCTACTCCTCTTAATCTATTTCCCCTGTCCCAGAACTAACATTGTATCTTCCATATGTAGGCATGAAGTTCTCGGTGGATGACCTGCTTTTGATCACCCAGAAGAGGCCTCCATCGAGATTGGCTAAGGAGTCTTCTCCGAAGAGGGCTCGTGACGAGGGCACGTTGGCGACCGCTCTTACCGAGCCGACCGAGCCGAGGAGGAGGGAGTCCGAGGCTGCCTCCGCACAAGGAAGGGGAGTGGTGGCTATCATGTCCGAGCCAGATTAGAGGGCGACCAGGCCTGTGCTGGAGAGGCCAAGGCGACGAGAGTCGATCCCCACCCCGGAGCCTGAGGTGGTCGTCCGGGCTAAGGCTGCTGCTACAGCCGTCGCCATCATGTCACCTCCTCCTCCAGAGCTCGTTGTCATCGAGGAGGTGTGGGGAGGAGCGGAGCCGATGCTGGTGGTGCCACTTGAGGGGGCACCGAGCTCCCAACCGGCCCCCGAGGCCTCTTCTGGCAGCGGAGTAGGTGATTCCACCTCGGGGGCAAGTAAGAGGGAAAGAAACTACCGTTGGATCCCGTTCAGACTGGGGCCCGATGTCTCGCTGCTCCGGGACTGGAAGCTGGCCGAGCGTATGATGGATTTCTCAATCCAATCATGCGATCGATGCGAGATGGTCGAGAAGGTGCTGGGGGATGCAATTAGTAGCATCTTCCCCCTACTCTTCACGGTAAGTGGCTTTACTTTCTTGACTTCTTCTTTTCTTTTTTTTTTGACATCTCGTTTGGTGCAGATCGGTGCCGAGACACTTTTGATCAGAGATTGCTGCCGAAACTGGTTGAAGAACGACCAGCAACATGCGGTGGAGGTTGATACCTTGAGGGTCGAGCTGAAGGAGAAGTCCAATGCCTCCCGAGAGCTCGGCCTGAAAAATGAGGAGCTCTGAAAAGGGCTTGCAAGTGCCGAGAGGCGATCGAAGGAGCTCCAGGAGGAACTCGATCAAGAGTGGAGCCGGTCGAGGAAGAAAGCTGAGGAGCTCATGGCCACCAAAAGGAGGCTGTCGGAATTCAATGCCGAGGCGATCAGGCAGAAGGGACACGCTCAGTCCTTTCAGGTCGAACTGGACGCGGCGAAGAAGTGCCTGGTCACCGCCGAGGAGCGGGCCACAACTACTGAGAAAGAAGCAGCAGTGGTGGCCAGATCGGCAGAGGCAACGAAGGAGCAAACCACTGAGGCGAAGAAGTGGGCAAAAGAAGCCATGGCAAGGTACAGGGCCTCGAAGGAGTTCGCCGCCAAGTTCCATGAAACGGCGTCGGACTCCTTCTTCAAGGGCTTCATGTACCTTCATTCAAGGATCCGGGATTATGTATCCGACAAAGGTCGGCCTTTCCTCAGGTACCCCACTTCTTTGGATGCGGAGCCGGCCCCAGATTCGGGCAATGCTAAGGAGTCGGAGGCTGCCTCTGAACCTTCTTCGCAAGCGGCTATTGCTGAAGCCAGAGATGCGCAGCCCGGGGTTCCTGGAGGTGACGCCTCATGGCCACGGAGTCCTGGCGGGGAGCCGCCTGAGTAGGATAGGATTATTTTCTGTTTTCTTAGCTCTTTGCTTGGGCCACCCGGCATGTCGAGGGCCTGGGGACATTTGTAATGAACCAATTAATTTTTAATGAAGTGAAAGTTCCCATCTATCTTGGCTTGTGGGTACTCCACTTTCTCCTCTCTCTCTTTTTTTTTTATCTATCTCTCTTTTCTTTTATTTCTTTCTTTTTTTACATGTGATGAGATCAGAAGAGAGGTTTTCACTTTATTTCTGAGTGTCCTGAACTTCAGCACCGTAGAGCTGGGCTCCGGACTTTGATGTCTCGGAGCTGGGCTCAAAGACTTAGTGGCTAGAGATCTAAGCTCTGGGCTTTGATGTCTCGAAGCTGGACTCAAAGACTTGGTGGCCGGAGAGCTTGGCTCTGGGCTTTGATGTCTCGGAGCTGGGCTCGAAGACTTGGTGGTCGGAGAGCTTGGCTCTGGGTTTTGATGTCTAGGATCTGGGCTCGAAAACTTGGTGGCCGGAGAGCTTGGCTCTAGGCTTTGGTGTCTCGGAGATGGGCTCGAAGGCTTTGTGGTCGGAGAGCTTGGCTCCGAGCTTTGGTGTCTCGGAGCTGGGCTCGAAGACTTGGTGGCTGGAGAGCTTGGCTCCGGGCTTTGGTGTCTCGAAGCTGGGCTCGAAGATTTGGTGGCCGAAGAGCTTGGCTCCGGGCTTTTGTGTCTCAGAGCTAGGCTCGAAGACTTGATAGCCGGAGAGCTTGGCTCCGAGCTTTGGTATCTCGGAGCTAGGCTTGAAGACTTGATGGCCGAGAGCTTGGCTTCGGGCTTTGGTGTCTCGGAGCTGGGCTCGAAGACTTGATGGCCGGAGAGCTTGGCTCCGGGCTTTGGTGTCTCGGAGTTGGGCTCGAAGACTTGATGGCCAGAGAGCTTGGCTCCGGGCTTTGGTGTCTTGGAGCTGGGCTCGAAGACTTAATGGCCGGAGAGCTTGGCTCTGGGCTTTGGTGTCTCGGAGCTGGGCTCGAAGACTTGGTGGCCGGAGAGCTTGGCTCCGGGCTTTGGTGTCTCGGAGCTGGGCTCGAAGACTTGGTAGCTGGAGAACTTGGCTCCGGGCTTTGGTGTCTCGGAGCTGGCCTTGAAAACTTTATGGCCGGAGAGCTTGGCTCCGGGCTTTGGACGCCAGACCTGGGGTCGGGCGGAGATTCTCCTGCAAGGCAAAAAGTATTTACACAAGGAAAACTTTGATTATTAGCGAGAAAGAACCTTACACTATCGATGCCGGGGAACCGGGCCCCGGGCTTCGGAGTCGGGGAGCAGGGCTCCGAGTTTTGGCATGCCAGACCTTGGGCTAAGCAGCGACATTCCTGCAAGGCAGAAGGCGATTTGTGCAAAAGAGGGCCTTTATTATTTTAAAGGGTGAGCCTTACATTACTGATAATATTTTTTCAGGTTGCAGGCATTCCATGTTCGCGAGAACTTGGCACCGTCCAGATCCGCGAGGTAGTAGGCTCCATGTGGAAGAGCTTCGACCACCTTGTAGGGGCCTTCCCAGTTTGGCGAGAGCTTGCCGCACTCCCGGGGTTAAGATGCTTCGGCTTGGCGGAGCACCAGGTCACCAGGTCGAAAGACCTTGTGCCTTACTCGCGCGTTGTAGTACCAGGCAACTCGTTGCCAGTATGCTGCCATCCGGAGCCGAGCTTTGTCTCTGGTCTCCTCGAGGAGGTCTAAGTTAAGTAGAAGGTGCGCCGAGTTCTGCACTTCGTCATATTGCTGCACCCGCAGCGTGGGCACGCTGAGCTCAATCGGGACCACGGCCTCGACGCCGAATATAAGGTTGAAGGGTGTCTCATCCATCGCCATCCTGGGCATTATATGGTAGGCCCAGAGAACACTTGGAAGCTCTTCTACCCACCTGCCCTTGGCCCGGTCTAGCCTGATCCTGAGTCCCTGGAGAATGGTCCGGTTAGTCACTTCAGCTTCTCCGTTCGTCTGGGGGTGAGCGATGGAAGTGAAGCGGTGCTGGATGTCATGCTCGGCATAGAACCCCTCAAACTCCTGATTGTCGAATTACCACCTATTGTCGGTAATGATGCAGCGGAGGAGTCCGAAGTGGCATATTATTGACTTCCAGAAGAACTGACGGACCTTGGCTTCTGTGATCCGTGCTAGTGGCTCTGCTTCCACCCATTTGGTGAAGTAGTCGATGGCCACCAGCAAGAACCTCCATTGCCCTGATGCAGGGGGAAATGGCCCTAAGATGTCCATTCCCCATTAGGTGAATGGCCAAGGGACAGAGAGCTGTGAGATCGGTGCTGCCAGTTAATGTTGTACGTGGGCATGGTGCTTGCATTTGTCGCACCTCTTCACGAAGTCGGTGGTGTCCTCCCTCATGGTTTCCCAGAAGTATCCCTGGCAGAGAGATTTGTATGCCAACATCCTTCCTCCCACGTGGTTCCTTCCAAGCCTTCGTGAATCTCCTGAAGAACGAAGGCTGCTTCTGCGGGTCATAGGCACTCCAGGAGTGGGTATGATTAGGATCGCGGTAGAGCTGTCCTTCCATTAAGACAAACCGAGAGGCTTTCTTTTTGACGAGGCCGGCTTCCACGCGGTCCTCGGGCAAAGTGCCATCAGAGATGTATCTGATGTACTTGTCCATCCAGCTCGGCTCCGGGGTGACTTGCTGCACCTCCTCAGGGGCTTCGTAGCTTGGATTTTCGAGGTACTCAATATATGCGCGCCTCAGCAATGAGTCTGGTAGGGTTGCGAGTCTCAACAGTGCATCCGCGCGAGCATTCTCTCTGCGGGCGATATGAAAGATGTTAAAGCATCAGAAGCCTGTCATGCATGAGCGGACTCGCTCCAGGTACCTCATCATTTGGGGATCTTTGGCTTCATACTCTTCGAAAACTTGTCCGGCCACCAGTTGGGAGTCGATGAAGACTTTCAAGTTCTGCATGCCCAGCTCGCATGAAACCTTTAGGCCCGCGAGGAGTACCTCATACTCCGCCTGGTTATTTGTTGCGGTGAATTTGAAGCGGAGAGCACATTCCACCACGATCCCGCCGCTGTTGGCGAGGATAAGGCCTGCTCCATTATCGCTGGAGTTGGATGCGCCGTCCACATGGAGGATCCAAGGTTCCTCCTCTGTGCCGGGCTTAACATGATGTTTTGGGGAAGTCTACTCCGGCTCCTCGGCGAGTCCCGTGCACTCGACTAGGAAGTCGACCATAACCTAGGCCTTCCATGATGACCTCGGTCGATACGCGATATCGAACTCGCTTAGTATCAGGGACCACTTGGCCAACCGTCCGGATGTTTCGGGGTGGCTGAGTATGGTCCTCAGCGACTGATCCATCATGACCATGATGGGATGCGCTTGGAAGTAGGGCCTGAGATGCTTAGTAGACATTATTAGAGCAAAAATAAGTTTCTCGAAGCGAGTGTACATGATCTTCGCATCACAGAGGATTTTGCTGGTATAGTATAGCAGCTTCTGAGATCCGTCCACGTCCATGCGGACGAGGACCGAGCTGACGACTCCAGGTGTGACCTCCAGGTAGAGCAGGAGCTCCTCCCCTTCCTCTGGTCTGGAGAGCAGCGAGGAGAAGCCAAGGACCCCTTCAGTTCTTCAAAGGCTATCCTGCACTCCTCCGTCCAGGTGAAGTCATGCATCTTGCGCAGTGCCTTGAAGAAGGGAAGCAGTGATCAGCCGACCTCGAGATGAACCGACTCAATGCTGCGATACGTCCTGTCAGGCGCTGGGCTTGCTTCTTGGACGTCGGGTGCTCCATGTCGATGATCGCCTGGACCTTCTCCAAGTTCGCTTCAATACCCCTCTAAGTGATCATGAAGCCAAAAAACTTCCCTGTCGCCACTCAGAAGGCACACTTTGCTGGGTTCAGCTTCATCTGATGCTTTTGGAGGTTGTTGAAGGCTTCGGCGAGATCGGCGATGTGATCTGAGCTCGGCTTGCTCATGACAAGCATGTCATCCATATACACCTGCATATTCCGTCCAATATGGTCTTTAAAGATCCTGTTGACTAGACGTTGGTACGTGGCCCCAACATTCTTCAGATCGAAGGGCATCATCTTGTAGCAGTACGTCCCTTGGTTGGTAATGAAGGCGGTGTGCTCCTCGTCCTCAGGGTGCATCCGAATATGATTATATCCAGAGAATGCATCCATGAAGGAGAGCAGTTGGTGACCTGAGGTGGCATCCACCAGTTGGTCAATCTTCGATAAAGGAAAACTGTCCTTCGGGCATGCCTTGTTGAGGTCGGTATAGTCCACACAGATCCTCCATTTGCCGTTACTCTTCTTCACCATCACCACATTCACAAGCCAACTTGGGTATTGTACCTCCCGAACGAAGCCGACAGCGAGGAGTTTGTCGACTTCCTCGTTGATTGTCGCCTGTCTCTCAGGGGCGAAACTCCTCTTCTTCTACCGAACTGGCCTACACTTTGGATCAATACTCAGCTTGTGGGTGATGATGTCAGAGGGGATACTTGGCATATCGGTTGCTGTCCAGGCGAACACATCTGCATTCACCCGTAAGAACTCCATCAGGTGGGCTCTTTCCTCCTCTTGTAGCTGGGCCCCAATCTGCACCGTCTTCTCCTAGTCAGCTCCGAGCGGATAAGATAATAGGCGCTCGGCAAGGCTGCCCCTGGGGTCTTGCACCCTTTGATCGAGATCGTTCGTCATGGGATCGTCCTCAGGGACTTTGATTCCGAGGAGAGTTTGTAAATAATGCTGAATTGACTGAGGTGCACCTCTCATCTCGCCAACTCCATAGAGAGTTAGGAACTGCACCAGCAGTCGCTTTGTGGAAATAATGGCATCGAGCAGATTGAGCCCGGGTCGGCCAAGGATCACGTTGTAGGCTGAAGGAAGCCTAACCACTATGAAGGTCATCATAACGTGGCCTGCCGAGATGGGGTCCCGATGGTGACTAGGAGAATGATCTCTCCTTCTACCCTCATAAAATCTCCTGTGAAACCGACAAGAAGTGTGTGCACAGGTTTGAGTTGAGCGGATGATAGGTTTATTCTGGAGAAGGAATCATAAAAAAGTATATCTGTGGAGCTTCCACAATCAACCATGATATGTTTTACAGGATGCTTCGCGATTGTCATCTTGATGACCACGACATCATTATTTACATTTCCCCCCATCTCCCCCTTCCCTCATAAAGGGGAGTACATTTTTATAATACCCTGCCCCTCGGGCCTTCTTGGATGTGCACTCGGCTCCCCAGCATATCATCCCCACCAGTTTTTCAGTAGGACGATTGTCAACTGCAGGAACTGGCGGGAGAGCGACGAGCGCCTGAGGTTCTGTCGGAGGTTTGCCCGCCATGAACCTCCCGAGGTAGCCTTTCTTGATAAGTTCTTCAATCTCCTTCTTGAGATTGCGACATTCCTTGGAATCATGGTCATGGTCGCGATGGTAGTGACAATACTTCGTCTTGTCATGGCTAGTGGACGGCCTCATCAGAGGTGGGCGCTTCAGGTAGGGCTCACCTTCAATCTCCATCAAGATCTTCATCCTCGGGGCGAGCAGGGGGTGAGTCTCTCCTCTGGAGCTGGAGCGCACCTCGGTCTCGGCCCCTGGTAGAAGTTCGAAGCTAGGGGCCCTGGCTTCCCGTCCCGGATGCCTCGGCAGGGGTTGGCTTCTTCAATGGCTTCCCGTCTAGCTCCCTCCTTGTACGGTCCGCCTCCTTGGCATGAACATTCTTTTGAGCTCGGAAGAGGAGCTCATAGTAGCTCTTGGGGGATTTCTTGTTGAGCGAGTAGGTCAGGCGGGAGGTCCTGAGCCCTCGCTTCAGTGCCAGCATGGCAACTGGCTCATCAAGATTGTAAATCTTCAATGCGGCAACCTTGAAGCGGGCCACGTAGTCTTGTAGGGGCTCGCGATCCTGTTGCCGGATGGAGAAGAGGCTATCTGTTTCACGTGGCACCTTCTGACAGGCGTTGAAGTGGGCCACGAACTTTCACTCCAGCTGAGCGAAAAAGCCAATGCTTACGGGCTCGAGGCGGGTGAACCAGACCCGAGCCGCCTTCCGGAGGGTTGCTGGAAAGGCAATGCAAAAAAGGGCATCGATGGCCTCCTGGACCCTCATGAGGGCCTTGTAGCTTTCCAGGTGGTCAGGGGGTCGGTGGTCCCGTCGTAGGGATCCACCTGCGGCATCCAGAACTGGCTGGGAATCAGTTCCTCTTGGATTTCTCGGGAGAAGGGGGGGACGGGCGTCATAGCCCGCTGTCTCATTGGCAGAGCCCTGCATGTTCGTAAATCGGCGGGATAATTTTGCCAGCTTATGCTCGTGCTCCTCCAGGCACTTCTCGGCTATGTGCTTGATGACCTCGTCGATGGAGCCCTCCACCAAGGCTGAAGGAGACGTAGAAGGTGACGTTGGACGATATCCTTGAAGGGGGGTCTTGCCCTTTCGACCTCGATGGGGCTTGGTCGCTACCTGCTCGAGGGTTGGGGACCGGCTCTCCCTGTCAGCAGATCCGGTCCTTTATCTCTTTGCCGGAGTCAAGTGACTACCCCGGTGATCAGTGTTGGCCTGCGGTTGCGAAGGCCTTCCTTGGAAGGAATGCAGGCTATCGCGGGGTGCTGTGACGTAGGCTGCGGGGGTCCCTAGATGCTGATGGGTAGCCAAGGACCGTTGTTGGAGCTAGAGCTGCCGCACCGCTGTCGTGAGGATTTGCATCTGCTGGGCGAGTGCGGCCAGTTGGATGTCCGTCGAAGGTGGTTGAGCAGGAGCAAGGAGTTCCCCCTCTGGACCGTGCGGATCCCCTTGAGAAGGAGGATCTCTCACACGGCTGGTGGAGACTTCTCTCGCTCATGTCGTCACCATCCTCCTGGTGAGCTACTTGCAGGGGGTTTAGGTTGGATCAAAATATGTCCTGCCCTCTCCCTTCCTGGCGCGCCAATCTGTTGCCGCCAAGATCGTCGTGGCCCGTAGCTGCTGATGGCATCGGATCGCCCCTCATCTCTTCAGGAATGGCCTGCTCTTCGGGACCTGCAAAACAAGGGTTAGTGACCCGGGCTGGAGATTCCAGTGGGGGCACTCCTACGGTCAAGTCAGTGACGATCCAGGGGAACAGATCCTATTGGTCGAGCCCCTGAAGTGGACTCCATGCTAGGAGTGAGTAATGTATGAATGGGGGTGCAAGTAGGCTGGAAAAGGTGGTGGCCGAAGGAAACTGGAAATGGATGGCTATGTTCGAGTGATCCTTCCCACGAATCTTCGAGAGCCTTGAATTCACAGTTTCTTGAGTGGTTCTCCTGTGTGGCCTCCTTCCCCACTTGCTTGGGTGATTTGTGGTTTAGTTTTCATCCCTCTTCGCTAGGGGTGTCGAAGGTTCTTTTAAGTCCAGGTGATTGTTGAGCACCTACCTCGGGATCTCCCCCATGCTGTCAGGCACGTGCGGCGGTGTTTCGTGTGTGGATGGGACGTCTTTCCCGGTTTGTGATAAGGAAAACTGCCGTGCATTCTGACTTTCATCCCGGTCGTCCCATTCGGGAAAGCCTGGCAATGTCTCAATTGGAAGGCCACCACCCCCAGGATTCGAATCTCCTAGTTGACTTCCTCTTTCGAGTGGTGCAGGTAGTTGGTGGAGAGCGTGGCACCTTGGTTAGGGAGCTTCTTCCCCTTCTGGTCTAAGTGGTGGCTGCGGACAGTTGTTATGATTTGATGGGTGCTTCCTCATAGTCCTCGGGCGGTTCGCCGGTACCTCGGGGGGTAGCTCCTCCCCCCTTGGTGCCCGGCGGCATTGTTCGAGGTGGTTGCCGAACTGGAGAGCTGGGACTCGGCTCCGGCTCGGGAGGCTCGACCTCCGAGGGGCTCGACCTGGCGGAGGAGGCTGGGCTCAACTCCGGTCCAGGGGTCTCGACCTTGGAAGGGCTCGACCCGGCAGAGGAAGGCTCGACTCCTGCCCAGAGGGCTCGACCTCAAAGGGGCTCGACCTGGCGGAGGAGGGAAAGCTCGACTCAAGTCCAGGGGGCTCAGCCTCGGAGGGGTTCGATCTGGCGGAGGAGGTCAGCACGCGACTCCAGCCCAGAGGGCTCGACCTCGGAGGGGCTCAACCTAGTGGAGGAGGGCTAAGCTCGACTCCGATCCAGGGGGCTCGACCTTGGAGGGGCTCGTTCCGGTGAAGGAGGTCGCTCAGCTCCGGCCTAGGTGCCCCAGGCTCGCGGGTGCCGACCTGGCAGAGGACGGAACTCGGCTTTGGCGGGCTGCCTTGCTATTCTAGGAGAGCTCGGCCCAGTCAAAGGAGTCTGAGATGGGGTGTCCACCATGGCAGTTTTTCTGACATGGCATCTGACAAGGATTACACATCAGCTTCCTACCACATCAATAGCCATCTAGTTTTGTTATTAATTATTGATTTCAAGTTTTGGATATATCAAAAATTTGTTTATAGTATGATCTGAGTTTCATGATTTTATAGTTAGATACTTTTTCAGGGGTTGAACTTATATGTGGATTATGAATGAAACTAATTTATAGAGGAAAACATATTTAGGATACTGCATATATATATATATATGTAATTTCATATTAGTAGATTAGCTTGTATTATGTGGACATGTCGCATGCATCTGGATAACATTTTCGTCATCTTCAGATTGGATTACTCGATCTTCTTTGCTCATTGAAGATTATTAGGTGTGTTAAAACCCAAGTCAAAATTAAGATCTAGGGAATTTGTTAATGTAGTTGTATTAGATGGAAAAATTGATTTTGGGAGTCTTATATGAGGTTGACAAACAAAGGACAAGGTTTCAGGTGGTTTGTCAATTAATGTTAAGAATTATGGTGAGATAGCTTTACGAGCAATAACATAATTGATCCTATTCATAAGAACATTGACCTAGAGCCATTTACTTTGTTAAAGTTAACCTTCCAAGAGAATAATTGATTTGGATTGTCTAATTGAATTGTTAAGGAAAGTATGATTAATTCGGACTTAGACTAGAGTTATTGATGCATTGAAAGGATGATAAAATTTATGCAAGGACTTCACACATGAAAAGTGGATTGAGGTTTAATATTGATGTAGTACACTCAAGATATGACAAGGACAAAAAAACTTAAAAACTTTTCTTTCGAAATATTAAATCTTTTAGATTTTAGTGTGCATTATTAATTTTGTCAAAAATTCATCTAATAAAACTAGAGAATCTAATAAATTTATATCAGAGTGTACAACAAAAATATGGTTGCTTAAGTTATTTCAGAGCTTACTTGAAATATTGGTTCTTCATTGACTTGAAAGTCATTACGATGGAAAACTTAAGTTAGTTTCTAGCAAAGAAGGATTTTATTGATAAAGGAAAGGATAATTATTGATTCTCTAGCTAGTTTATTAGTATAGCCATGCAATTTTTATTTATAGATTCTCTTAGTGTAAAGAACTCTAAGGATAATTTTAAATATCTCCAAATTTAGAGTAAATAAGTGATCATTTTTTTGTCAAACTTGGATTTGGAGTATTTTTGACACAAAACTTCTTTTAGTTTTGACATTGTGATTTAATTATTTTAAGGAATTTAAGATTTTCTTGAGACAAGTTTAATTATAAAATTATGTTTAATTATAAAATCATGGAAAAGATTAAAAGAAGAAAAAAAGCTTTTGATTCTAAAGAGTGTTTAATGTTTAAGTTTTTTTTTTTTTGTAATAATAGTATAGACGGACCAATTATGATTTCTATGCGGAGTTAATCAAGAGCAATAAATTATATGGACGAAGAATTATATATTTTAATTCGAGGTTAAGAAGTTAATATTTATTTGAAAGAAATTGAAAAAAATTACTATGTATTATGGATGGTGAGGATTAAAATGAAAATACTATATAATTTTGTTATGTTAAGGTCTTATTAAAAAAGTATTCTAAGAAAGAAATTATCTAAAAGCTCGAGGATAATGTTAAGGTTGCATATTTTCAAAGTTTGGACATCATGATTTTCTTATAGAATTAATTATGGATAGTTAATTATATTGATATCAAAATGTTAGTATTCTTTTGAAAGAGCTTAAAAGAATTCGATATATATTATGGATATATAGAAAGGATCTAATTTTAAGTATTATATAATTTTATTATATTATGACCTTAAGAAATAAGCACTTTAAAAGGTAATGTCATGCTCTGAATCCAACACAGGGATTGGCCACGCGACCGGCCACACAAATTTTAGGTTTCCCTCTAGAGATCATGCCGGGTCTAAGTACATAGGTTCTCAATATTTATCCAAAATTAAAATTTAATTTAATTAACCAAATACCATTGGAATAATTTAAAATTAACTAAATGATCAACTCGTTTAACTCTTGATCACTAAATGATCAATATATTCGTTATATGGGTATCGGAATTAGGACTAACTAAATAAAAAAGATCTTGATACTCAGTCTCATGCTCATCCCCATCTCATGCTAGGCATCTTGCGACTTTGAAAAAGAATAAAGAGTAAGCTTCACAGTCCAATAAAGACTCCATACAGTCATACAAAAAATAATATAATTTAGAAATAGCAAGTAAATAATAGAATATTACATCATGCAACCAAAACAACTCAATGCCATATATAACAAAAACTTTGGTAAAATCATGATTTTTTTTTATATTTTTATTTTGTTATCCTTCCTCTTTAGGGTTCTCGATTAACCACGGTTATGTTTCAACCCATGACCGGCAATCTCAGTATCATATTTTAGCCTGTAACTGGCAAGCTCACTGTCATACTTCAGTTTGTGACCGGCAATTTCGGTGTTACACTTCAGTTTGTGACTAGCAGTCTCATTGTCATATTTCAGCATGTGACTGGCAATTTCATTATCACACTTCAATCTGTGACTGGCAATCTCGGTAACCACGATCCCGTGGCATGGCTAGTCTAAATATCTCATTCTCTTGGTTATCACTTTATCAATTCACATCATGTTATCAAATCATGTCATTTCAAGATTTTCAATAACTGGCATCATAATCCAACTTATCCAAAAATCATTGTGTTGTCTGAATATAATATATAGAAAATATAGATAGTGATAACACCGGTAATCATAAATGTCCATCATAAGAAATCAAAAAATATAATACATATATAATCATGCATGCCAATACTCATGTCCAATGATCAAAATCATACCATATAAAATATGTATATAAAATTGGTGATCATGTCCAGAAATCCTTATCGGTACTGAAGATAGATTTATCATATCCAAGATCATTCTATACACAAATCCTTGATTTAGGTGCCACAGAATTCGTTCAATGCCCTCCTATTAAGAAAGTAGTACTCTTACAATAATAATTTTATTTTTAATATGAATAACTTTATGATGTAATAACTATAAATCCCAAACTTTCTACCCGGACTCCATCCGTAATCCATCTATTAATACTCTAACTTCACAACTTTTCCCGGAGAGAAACTCTTAGATCTTTCTTTTTTAATATTTATTTATTTGACTTGCTCCTTTTCTCTCCCTCATCTTCTTTCTCCTCTCCCTCCTCTTCTCTCTCCTCTTTCTCTCTCCTCTTCTTCTCTCTCATCTTTCTCTCTCTTTTTTCTCTCTCTTCTTAACTTTCTTTTTTTCTCTCTCTTCTTTCTCTCTCATCTCTCTTCTCTTTTCTCTCCTCTTCCTCCTCTTCTCTCTCTTCCCTCTCTTTTTTTTCTCTCTTTTCTCTTTTCTCTTTTCTCTTTTTTTCCTTTTCTTTTCTTTTTTTTTCTTTTTCTCTTTCCTTCTCTTTTTCCCTTCTTCTTTTCTTTTCTTCTCTTCTCTTCTCTTCCTCTCCTCTCTTCTTCCTCTTCTCTTTTCTCCTTCTTCCTCTTCTTCTTCTTCTCCATTCTCTCGCACGGCCCAAAACAAGGAAACCCCCCTCTGTTTTCTCTCTCGATCCTCCATCCCCCCTCCCTTCTCCATGAGATCCCACGTGCCTCCTGCACCCCCTTTGGAGGTCCAAACATGCACAGAGGGATCAGGCCATCGATCCCTTAGTGACAGCAGCAGAGGACCTGGACATGATGACGGATCAGCAAGACAGGGTTTCGTCATGGCTGCTAGGAGAGAGCTGGAGGAGGAGGACGGTGGTGGGAGTAGTAGTCACGGCCAAGTCGGAGGGTTTGCCTTCAATCGCAGAGGAGTTGGTAGCATGACCGACGGCGAAGAACGTGGTAAGGGTTTTCTCCCCTCTCTCCCTTTTTTTTTTGATTATTCCGGCAATGGGGGATCATGGAAGGGAACGATCCCTTCTTATAGCCAGAACCCTAGGTTCAATTTGCCTAGGTTCCAATTCAGAGAAGGAGAAGACTCTCATTTTTTTTTCAGGGTATTACAGGTAAACTATTTGGAAGATTAAGGATGACATGAGAGTTGGCAACTTTCAAAGTTTAAACATTAAACAAGTTAATTTTGAGAATGAAATTTTTTTAAGGGAAGAGAATGTAATAATCCAGCCTATGGGCTCTTAGACCTATTTGAAATGATCGGCCTAAAAGAAAGAAAGAAAGAAAGAAAAGTAAGGGAGGAAGAAGACTCCCAATGGGAGTCCTCTTCTTTCCCAAATCTTTATCGAAGAGAGGGGAGGGAGGATTTCCTGCCTAAACCGGGTTTGGAAAGTCCTAGATTCCATCATAAGTAAAGATCTCCCTCTACTTGAAATCCTATCACCAGATCTTCAAGAAATTATCGACAATTCCAAGCTCACTTCAAACTTAGTCTTGAGTTATCACCAAAGAAGATTGCCGGTTTCTCTCGTTCAAACCTCACTGGACTTAGGTACGAGACCTAAGCCTTCCTCTTCTTTATTTTTCAAGCATATTACCACCATTTAGGGCCAGCAAGATTCTAGATTTTGGGACGAGATCAATTCCTCAGTTTTGATCCTTTTTTCCCCTTGTTTCTAGCACCACCATCGTTATCGATCGCTGCATGGGGGATCTGTGGCCACGCTGCATCGAGCCATAGCCTCAGCCATCATCTCTCGACAAGACCTTGGGTTTTTAGGGATGAGGGGTGAGTCCCCTGTTTTGGCTAAACGGAGGAAGAAGAAGAAGAAGAAGAGAAAAGAAAAAGAAGAAAGGAAGAAGAAAAAGAAAAAGAAAAGAGAAGGAAATGAAAATGAAAATGAAGAAAGGAAATAATTTTTTCCTCTTTTATCTCTTTTTTCTTTCTAGTTTCTCTCTCCACTTTTTTTTATTTTCTTTCTTTAAAAGTTTCTTTTTTTAGGAATTAGGGAGGTTGTGAAGTTGGAATCAAGAAATTGGTGGATGGATCTTTGATGAATCTTGATAGAAGGTGGTTCTAGATCGATAATTATTACACCATAAATTTATTTATTAATATTAAGATTGATTACGTAAGAGAATAATTTTTCGGACAGGAAAATATTGAGTAAGTCTATTAGCACCTAGATCTAGGATCCGGGTGCGAAATAATATTGAGCATGTTAAATCTATCTTCAGTAAAGGTAAGAGTTTTTATACATGATTACTAGTTTATATATACATATTTTATATTACATGGTCTTAATCTTTGGATATGAGCATTGGCATGCATGATTGTTTATGCATCATATATTTTAATTTTTCATGATGAATATTTGTTGTTGCCTGTATAACTATTTATATTTTTTATATAATATATTCATATCAAACATGATTATTTTTGAATGATTTGGATCATGATATCGATTATTGAAAATATTAAAATGAATATGATTTGATAATATGTTTGAGATTTGATAAATTGATAATCAAGAAAGGGATATTTGGATTAGCCACATTAAACAGGAATAATCGAGCTACGGATGGATAGTACATGAAATAGCCGAGCTATAGATGGATAGTACATGAAATAGCTGAGCCACAGATGGATGGTACATGGTTCATATATTAAAGATAGTCTAACCATAGACAGATATGTGGTAGATACGTAAGTTTATTAATCATGGACTTTAGCATGACCATGATTAGTTTAAAACTCTAAAGATAATGATTAATTGATTTAGATCGCGTTAACGAAACATAATTGATAAGATGTGAAACAATAATTAAGTTAAAAGATGTTTTACTTACTGACATATGTGGTATATTATTGATGAATAAGTTAAATATTTAGTGTTAATTGATGCATATTTTTGTATATATCAATATTAAGTGTTCTTGATCATTTGACATGAGATTTTGATATTCATATTCTTTTGAATACTATTGACTGTTATTTTCAAATTATATTATATTATATTGATGTGAGTGTATGAAAATTTTTATTAGGCTGTGAAGTTCATATCTCCTACTTTTCTTTCTTCTTAGAGTTGTACAATGTTCATACTTGGCTATGGATTAGGTTCGTAATAAAATGATAAATAGATAGAGAGCCATTAATGCATATTAGATGATTAAAGGATGGCCAAATTTATTATAGAAGTTGTATTACTTTTCTTATATTAAATATTTTTTTTATGAATTATGATCAATGATGTTTTCGAAAATTATAATTGTAATAAATTTTTTAAGACCTTGCATGATCTTTAAGATGTTGTTCCAGGGTTCATGTGACCGGTCATATGGCCGACCTGAATGCTAGGTTCAGGGCATGGCAAAGGCCGTGGACTACAGTGTACCAAAAAGAAGGGCCATGGAGTACAAGGTTCTTGGCAGGCCTTTCAGCTCAGGTCCTGTAAATGATGGACTGGGAGAGCTTGAAGCTGGACCGGTTCTATCAGTACCAAGTGACCAGCCAAAGAAGGTGTTTTACAATATAGATCAAGACTGTTGTCCACACCTAAAAATCGCAGCAGTAAGATTATTGTAGAATAAGAATTTCTAACAATC
This sequence comes from Areca catechu, assembly GCA_021397845.1. NCBI lineage: Eukaryota > Viridiplantae > Streptophyta > Magnoliopsida > Arecales > Arecaceae > Areca > Areca catechu. Next base: position 185,988,867 of record CM038042.1, read on the forward strand.
TATCTGCAATCTTTTTACAGCTCGCTCACTATAAATTTTTCTTTCAAGATGCAAAAGCAGTCGGTATCTTAAAACAGCAACATAGAAGCTACATGCTGATCCTGACACAGGAACTTGTGTACATGTGGTAATATGAAAAGTTTATTTTTACATCTCCGTACTTCCTTTTCCTTCCAAATTAATGGCAACGGCTATTTACAGCAATAGAGAAGCTATATATTGATCTCCCATGCTCTTCATGCAGAAGTGGTAATATAGAAAGAATGCCAAAATATCATGATCAGCGATATAAGAAGACAATGATTAGTGAAAAGATGGATGGGACAAATTGAAAAACAGCTTGGATAGTAAGCTCAAGTCAAATGGCACATCCTCTTCGTTGCCCTGGTTCTGAAACAAATTCTGCAATATGCTGGAAGTATCTGCAAATGGGAAGATAAAGCTTTTAAACTCATGCATGAAACTAACAGCACTCGCTAGAGGGTTGTACCCAACAGGTTAATCAGAAAAAGCTATTCTTGCTTAACATGTCTTTTGAGAAAGGATATTACTCCAAACCGGTAGCAATCAATGGCATCTGCTTTATATACTATAGGTTTCTTTCCCCACTTTACCTTGGCATATTGCACCAACAGTCCAAAATGACTTTTAGCCCCCAAAGAGATCATCCTGGTACCATGTTGACACAGCATCCACAAACAGATTCTTAAAGAATCATAAATGGATTAATAGAAAAGGCAGTATTCTTCTTCTTCTTGTTCTTTTTAAGCTATTTCCAATGGCTTTAGGAAATAGACACGTTTTGAACAGTCAAGGATGGTTGTATGCATGGAATGCATGTCTATGGGGGTGAGATTTGTAAGTCTTAAAATGCCTACATACAAAATATCACATTTTTTTTAAGCCTCTTGGAAATCCATCAAGATGCACAAAATCATCACATGCTATTGTCCCACTATAATTATATACATGGTAGACAAAGATTCTCCGAAAGATGTGTTTTTTTTTTTTTTTGGTGTGTGTGTGTGTGTGTGTGTGTGTGTGTGGATTAGCATTTTAAGCTTTGTAAATCAAATGCAACAGTATATGTTTGCATTTCCAAATGCTGAACAGTACTGTAGAGTTCTCTTTTTACACCCTATATACATACATCCATATTTATGTATGTACTTTTGCATATATGTATATAATGCGTTTATATGTATGTATGCATGTACATGATCCGCTGCATGACTTTATGGTTTTAGTATTGTTCTGGACCTGATGAAATACTAGCCGTAAGCCATCATGTCAATCATTCTGCAATATGATATATAGATAGCATAAAATGAAGCAACGTTGAAATCATTTAACCCATCCAAAAGGCCGTTGAAGCTCTATTGAAGAAACAACTGGAGTATAGGATAAGTTGAAAGAAGATTAGGTTGAAGTTTCATAATCATGACGAAATCATGTGTCGATATTTTTTACAAGGGAATTCCTGAATAGTTTGGCATGATCTATTTCTGATAGAAAAATGATTCAGAAATCTGACCCTTTAGGACTTGTAGCTTGCTTTCCTTGAGAGGAACAGATTCTAGCAATGATAGTAAATTAACTTTTACATAGTAAGCTTTCCATGGAAACCAAAATTGATTCTCCCATTGCTCGACATTAATTGAGGAGAGATGACAGCTCATTCAGCAGATTTCTGAACCTACTAACAAATAATATTATCTAAGTACATGTATTAAAACAACAAACAACATGCATGCTCTATTTACAATACAAAACTTTTTCATTATTAGTTACAACATGGATCCCAATTGTAGAGTGACAATGGTAGCACCATCCAGAAAAAAAATCAAGAGCAAAAAGTGAGTTTGTGAGGATCTATGATGGCATGTGTTTAGTTATATATAGGTTATTTGCTGGAAAGTTCTTGAATGCTTATATAGGACCAAGGAACCCAAATAATATTTTCCAACTAACTTTTTAAGATTAGGTCCTAGATTGTTACAAGTGGTATTAAAGCACTCAATGGCTTATGTGGACTAGAAGTTACTACAAGTAGGGCTCATTAAGGCAGATCATAAGTTGAATATGATATTTGTGATTGAATTTGACTAGATTTGGACCTTTGACCTAATGAGTATACCAAAGCTTAAAATGAAGGGGGGTGGGGGGAGTATATGAGGAGCTATGTAGGTGTATATTTAATCCCACATCAGTTATTCACCGAGAAGATTTTGGGTACTTATATAAAACCAAGGAAACCAAATAACAATTTTTGGCTAGGCTTTTTAGGTGATGTCATGGGTTATTACTATGTTATATCCTTCCATTGTCTCATGTGTACCACATGCCCCAGCCCACAAACAAATAAATAAGTAGAGGTGGAATTATGCAACTCATCAGCCATGTAAGTTTTTTTAAAAGAAATGGTGCATTGATACAATAAATGAAGTTGTTCACAAAATTTAAACTAAGTTATTGTAATAATCCAAGACCTCACCTAAAAAGGCTAACTAGAACGTGTTATTTGAGTCCCTTGATCTTGTATAAGTATCCAAGATCTATCCAGTGCATAGTTAATGTGTGGCCAAACACACACGTGGACAAATCCACACATACTTTCCTTGTTTAAGCCTTGACATCCTCATCAAGTAAACGTTCTAAATCCCTTTAAATACAATTACAAGTACCACAAATCAAATTACAAGAACCATGATCTACTCGTGGTCAATCCAAATGGATTAGTGTTGTAGTGTCCCTTAGTCAACATTGGTCATAAGTTGGATCCGATTTGATACTGTCTATACTTTATAATACTAACTCAGAATATCATTTCAACCAAGAAAACGCTTGCTAGAAATTGTTATTTAGGTTCCTTAGCCTTGTATAAATAGCAAAGATCTACCTAGTGCATAGTAAATGTAGGGCTAAACAAATGCCTGCATGACTTTACTTGAATAAAATCTATTTTATAAGCTCATACAACCATATCCTTGATTGCAAAGGAGATAGTGAGACAAGAAACTTAGACTGGTGGATGATATGAACCTCAAGACCAGAGCATGGTTAATGGCCAAGATCTCTTGGTATTAACATTATAAGGATCTTTTTTAGCCAACTATGTTCGTATAAGATGATCCCGATGTTGTTCAACAGACCCGCATCAATTGGATAGACCTTAGGTACTTACATAGAGCCAAGGAACCAAATATAACACATTCTAGTTTTCGATGAAATCCTGAATTATTACAAATAGTATCCAAGCAAACCCAATTTATATCCCCCATAGACAAGGAAACAACACTTAGCACATGCCAATTTTTATCCATGAGCTAATCAGTGTTTATGATTCAAATTGTAGTACCTGTGATTGAATTTAAATGGATTTGGAACCTTAACTTGGCAAGGATGCCAAGGCTTAAATATGAAGAGAATGTTAAGGATCTTTGTGGGCATGTATTTAGTCCTATATCGGCTATATACTTCATAGATCTTAGGTCCTTATATAGGGCTAAGAAATCCAAATGACATCTTCTAGTTAACTTTTTTGAGTGAGGTCTTAGATTATTACAATTATATATAGAATTATTGTACAGCCAAATGTTGTTTAAGTAACAAAGAAAAATGAAATGAGTTGGGCTCTCATTTCTACACCGAGATAATGAAAGGTTAAAAGAGTGGTCTAATGTTTAGATGCAACAATAACTCCATGGACATCAAGCATATTCGGCAATGTAACCAGGTCCTATCATTAGGTGGCACAAACATACAAATGCAAGGCAAACAAAAGAAGGTGACCTTGTGAGCAGAATATTATATTATTTTCATAAAGAAAGCAACGGATTGGGCATTCAAGCTTCTACTATAACAACAACTACATGAAAGTACAAAGGAGTTGCTTGAAGGCCGGTGTAAACAACAATTATGTTAAGGAATCGATGCCTTTTTCCTTTTCCTTCTTATTGTGAAAAGTAGGATATTAAATTGGACATGAAGCACATGCAAACAAAGAAAAAAGTCCATATCAAAGTGGCATGTGAAATATCAGGAATATAGATGAGATTGATAAGGAGAATCTTATATATTATGCTTTTGCTGCAACTTAATATTAACATGCATGCTTCGTCAATGTGCGACTGTCATTTATCTCAATAGATGTATGTGCTTCATTCTAACATCTAGATTGTCAGAAAGAAACATAAAATAAACATGTAGGAATCCTATAAGCTAATAAATATTTAACCCAAGGAATACTTACATATCCTCCTTATTGTTATGAGCTAGCGCAATTTCAGCAATACGGGTAAAGGCATCATCAACATTCTGGTTGTCTTTTGCTGATGTCTCAAAGTAAGGTATGTTGCCATGAATAGCACACCACTCCCTTGCTTTGGACTCAGGAACCTATATGAGTGATGAGGGGAAAAAAGTCTCAGAACAAGGTACAAGGACAGCGAACAAAATAGACAAAGGCACTGCATTCCTCACCTTTCTGTTCTGTCCATTTGTATCAGCCTTGTTTCCAAGTAGAACAAATGGAGTTTTCTCTCTGACCTGAAACATAGAGTAAGAGTGCAGCCTGGAGTCTATTTGCTAGGCAATGTTCAAAACAGAAAAGACCACAGACAGGACCAGCTTTGATATACATGAAAATGTGGAACAGATAATAAATTAGAAAAAGATGAACAAACAAAAGAGCAACAAATGCAAAATTTTCTGGGAAAATAAATAGCATGCTGTGTTCTAATGCAATATAAGATGCTCTCCATATAAGATCCCATGTAAAGTAAATACTTTCTTTTAAGTAGTAGACTTATTTTTTTTCTGTATTCCAATATCACAAGAAAGAGGTGAGCCTAGCAACATTTCTAACTAGTACTGCACCACGCAACTTGCACTTGTCATGCATCTATATAATTAAGGGCCACATACCATCCCACACTGCAACACATAAATGCAATTTATTTCAGCATAGTTCGATGCATAGGGTACAAGACTAAAACATTTACAAACTTGATTGTCACTCAAACCACAAGGACTGACCTAACGCCAAGGTCAAAAATAATGTTAAGCCTTGGATCAGACCTATCTTTTAAGATTTGGGAAGGGTTATGGGTTCTTTGGTTTTCTGGGGTTCTTTAATTCAACCTTGCAAGAAACTTATTTCCTTCCTATTATTCATTCTGTTTTGTAAAAGCCTGGATCTATTGCTTGCATGGAGCAATGAACCCAAAATAGAATCAAGAGATTAAGGGAAGAAGTGGGCCAAACTTTCTAAAAATCTGCAAAAAGATTAATAACTAATCATCCTTCTCTCTCTTTTGCTCTCTTTTTTTTTCATCTGCATCAATGGGGATGTTTGCACACCACCAAATGCATCCCACATTTTGAATCTAGAAATAATTACTGAATTTATTAATCTCTTCTCAATTTAAACATGTAATTATCCAAATATATGATAATTTAAATTATTTATATACTTTTTTATTAATAATATATGCAGCAAGTTAATTAATCACAAAATTTCATAATTTTTAGTTTTTACAAATCATCAAAAAATTAATAAAATATATATGTTAACATGAAATAGATGATTGTAGTTTGTTCATGTGTGCAAATTAAAATTAAAGAAAATGATATTAATGAGAAATTGCTATATGTTTTTGGAATGTGAACTGATGCCACTTCACATGCATATAAGCTCCAGGTAGAATTACCTTAAATCAACATGACAAAAACTTAAATATGTTAAATTATTTTTGATACTCGCATACTAAAAAATTTTATAATCTTAGTAAATAACTTAACTGTGTATTATAAAGATATTTTTGATTTTTGACAGTACATGGTTTTTAATTTAATTGATTTCACTTATCATTTGTAGGGATAAAAGAGTGATCTGGAATAGCTATGAGATAATATTCTACGACCAATAGTCCCCAACATGTAGATTTCTTACTAAGCGGGCATATCAAGATATTGTAAGCTGGTCTCTCCAAGATTGAAGATATGGATTTTTAAAATTCAACTCAGGCTCATAATGGCTTCAGCCGACCTTACACCAGTTGGGTTGGGATGGGCTAAACACATTCAAGCATTGTTTCCTTAAACTTTTTGAACCTATTTCTAGCTAAGCAATTAAAAAGTAGCTTTTACACAGAAGAAAAAGTTTTTTTTTCTTCTGTGTTTGTCAGTCTATCAAAAACATATCTTTTAATGGTTGTCATGCCATGATAGTAATCAGCATGCCAAATATGTTCTATCAAGCCAGCACCTGGTTAGTTGGCATGGGCAAGACCTCATATCTTAGTTCTATATTGTTATTTACACTTGGCTTGAGCTTTATGAAGGAATTATGCACACAAAACATATCTGGTCATTAACACTGTTTCTTAGCCTATGTGGATTAATTTATATATCAGAGGTGATCAAAGGTGGTAAGGATCTCAACATGTGATGTGATTAAAGAAGAGAGCATTAGGTAGAGAACCACAAAATCCATGCTTGAAACCAGATTCAGTGAACTACAGATTCAGTGAACTACAAAGCAAGAGTTATGGACAACAAACATGTAAGGCCCTTGGCGCTAATTTTCTTACAATGAAATTGATATAAATTCCTAGAATCAGAATCGGATGAATAAAATCACTGGTTGTTAGGTGGCTGAGTGAATAATCATAAAGCTGAGTGAATAATCACTGTTTCTCTTTCAGTTTCCCTTTCTTTTTAGCATAGTGTTATCTCAGAGGAATGTGCTATTTTTAACAATAAAATAAAGTAGATCAAACAAAATATGTGCAGGAAATCCTTTGAGGGAAAATGAAAGAAAAGCGAATGATTAAAGAGGAAATATGCAAATTCAAATTGATAAACTAATGATGCAAGCAAGATAGAAACATATGAAAAATAATGCTGGAAACTGAAAATGGAGTATGGGACCACTTCAACTGTGTGTGCCCGAACCCAACTAGGTCAACCTCAAAATTAAGTTAGGCATGCATTTTAGCAATCCGAAGATGAGAACGGTCAATTGAATTCAAGTTGAAAAAGCTCTTAACAACACCCAGCTCCTAGATTGGATCAAAAATTCAGATCAAGTTTTCAGATGACTCATCTATACACATTACAGATGCACAATGTTCCATATTCTAAATAAATAGATACCAAGATATTAATGACAATGTTGTCAAACAATCCTGCCCCGCCATCCACATCCACACACACTCGGCCATTATGGAATTGGAGCATCATGACATGGCACCAACCAGCAAAAGGAATATCACGGTAAATACTCAAGCATAGAAAGTTTCATATATCATATTTAGTCAAATAAGCATTTTAGCTTTTCTTCTTTTATAAAAAAAAAAAATGAGGCCTGCTTATCCTGCAATTTGTCTCCAAGTGTATGACAAATCCATAAGATAACAACAAAGGCTTCCATATATGGCATCTACACCAATGGTTTGGCTATTTCCACCCTTTTTTTGGCAACCAGAGCACTTGACAACCATCAACATGCCTTGGAGGTCTCTATGGTCTAGAGCACTATGAGTTGTTTATCTCATCGCACCTAACAGAAGTTATTCCTTTTTCGATAATTAGAATTCCTTCCAACAGAAATCTCAAAAAACACAGACCCTTGCAACATAACCCAAATCCCATATCCAGCCCTAAGCCTAAGAATTGTTTCAACCTGAAATACAATCCAGTCAAAAGCCCTGAGACAAATAAAAAGGGGCAGCAACTGGGGACTTAACATTGATTTTACAGAATCACATGAGAGTTCTTGTACCAGGAAAAGTGCAAGCGATCTCCAACTATATTATTACCCAACCATACATTCTCAACCAGAATTTATCCAACTCAACCAGAACCAGCAAAATTTTAATTCCTGTCAAATGCTATGCACTAGGTGCAACCTGGCATCAATTTTGAGTTATATTTTTAATCAATATCTGGAAAATCAACTGTGCCACTCCACAGAGAACAACATAATGAAGTGCATTTACAAACAAATTCCACTACCTTAAGATAACATGAGCACAAGCACACCTAAGAGACCTCAGCATTACTGTAAATTGCCTGATATAAATGGTCACCCACTTTCTTTATAAGAAAAAAAACAGACTTCTGAAATGTTTTATCAAGGGTTTAAATGCCTCCATTTCTAAAACCAATCATTGGACACTAGTGAAGTCACATGAATTAAAGCTCCCTCCTGATGTTGTGAATCCATCTCTTTTTTTCCAGAAAAAAATCAAATCACTTGTGCATATGATCATTGCTTTTAAACTCAATTGGGCCATAGCACTTCACCAACACCCCTCCTTTTCTCATGTACCTGTACTTCCAACCCAAAGTATCTTCCAATCAGATAACAATTGTCATCAAAAGCTCTTCAATTAGAAACTGATATGAAACTATTCCTTGGTAGAGCATCTCACTCACAAAGCTAGGTCTCCTTTTGATCTTAGTCAACTAAGCACTAGATTAGAATATGAGTATCGGATGTGATTCATGTTCCTGAACCTAGGAGATAGTCCGATACAATGACAATAAAATTTATTTTCATAAAAAAAAGGAATGTATAAAAAGAAAATTCTCATGCACTGATTCATTTAAATAACTATCCAGGCTCAGAATTCTCAGTCCTTACATCTCCAACCAAAAACCCTTTAGAGACCCTTTCCCATGTACCAGTCTAGAAGAAATGAACATAATGAAATATTTTTTATTCTCTAAGTGGCGAGCATATAATGTGCACGGCTATGGAAGACAAAAAAAACTCCAGACAAAAAGTATCTCACCACATTTGGCACAAATTCTCTCTAAATCTGAATTTTGATGCTTGAGTGAGCACAGGATATGCCATCATTTCATATAAAATAAGCCTTCATACATCATTCACTTGCAGGTATATTTGGTTAATATACGGACAGAAAACTGGACCTAGTAAGCTTTTAAACCATTCGCACAAACTGGGATTTTTATAATTTATCATGCTGGGACAGATAACTACATGAGCTATCAAAAACCAAATTGATTTTTAAGTGCATTAGAATGTAACGAACATTATCTATTGAATCTTCCAGGAGCATGAAGTATTATGTTGAAGAACTTCAAAGAAATGTTGGAAGGGAGCTGATAAATTACAAACCATTTCAAGAAACTGTCGATGCCACGTTTTAAGAGAGCGAAAAGAACGGGGATTAGTGACATCATAGACCAATATGCAGCAATCTGCACCTCTAAAAAAGACTGGAGCAAGACTCCTAAATCTTTCCTGACCAGCTGTATCCCGGAGCTACTCAAACAATAGTAAAATTTCAGCAATGTAAAATGTTCTCAAGAAATAGAAAAGAATAAAAAAACAAATAGAACGAGAGCTCACTTGCAAAGTCACATGCCTGTCACCTATCTTAAGTTCCTTTGAAGCAATATCAGCAACGAGCGTAGACATATACTCTTCCCCGAATCTCTTGTGTACAAATCTATAATTATGGTCAAGAATTGACTGTTGTTGACGAGAACCACATATTATTACAAACAATAACTATTTCATGTTTAACAGAACAAGAATCAATACAAACAATAACTATTTCGTAGCTCTTGCCACCCATGTTTCAGTCAGAATTTCAAAAGAAAAAGGATGGATCTTGGCTATGCTTCTTGATCCCAAAGGAGAAGAAAAATACCGCTGGATCTCAAACAAGAAAGAATAAAATAAAAAAAAAAATCATACAAGCTAGAAAAAAAATTAAAAGAAAATTTCACATGGAAGTAAAACAATATCTGTGAATATTGGCCGGAATTCTTGATCCTCATGAAAAAGAATGCTCATAAATATCAAAAAAAAAAAAGAAAAAAAACGAAATAACCACATGTATGAAAAAGGAAATTAAAGCTCTGTCGCACCAATCGCCACAAGAAATAGGAAACAAGTGCAGTTTACCACCCAATTAGCAAGGATACTGGTTCACCAAAGATGTCTTCCCGACACTGGAGATCAAAGAACAGGACAACAGTGAAAGAACAACGTATGAACCAAAGAAACAAGAATGATGACACAGAAACATGTGAACGCTAGAAATTGTAAGAATTTGAAGCAAGATTCTGAACTATTATGTATATAAGCGTATCAAATGAAGGGAGACTGAGAGAAGTTTATAAAAACTCACGAGGCTTCACCAAGAAGGATGACCTTGAGTAAGGGTCCGCTCCTGGAGGCCATGACGGGAACGATCCCAGCAATGGGCCGCTAAACGATAAGGGAGAGGGGGCAGGAGTGAGCGCTGGAAAGGGGTCGAGATATCGCCGTTCCGAGGCTTTTATACGCGCCAGTGGCATTTGAAAGGGGTTCCGCGGAGCGACATTACAAACCGTCATCATGGGAAATCCATTTATACGAAGCCGGCTAAGCCTCTGCCGACTTCAAACGAAAGCCGGTTACTGGAGGCTCTGAAAAGGCTCATAGTCGTGCATGCTTGAGAAGGCTTTACCGGAGCCAAGACTCCTCTGGTGGGGGATAAAGTTAGCCGGAATGCCTTCGGTTGGGGAATGATGATATGTATGCTGAAGTTAACATGTGAAATCTCATCAGACTTTGTAATGGATTGCATTTTGTTCTATTACTGGTTACTTTTCTATGTTCTAACATCAAATTCATCTTAAGTGTAAAATTTCCATATTAGTGTCTATCTGCTTTTTCATGTTAAATTGTGTGAATATGAGGTCTTCTTTATTTGAATGACTCTGAAACAAAAACAAGTGAGTGATATCTAATGAATGACAGTTGATATGATGAGGTATTTAAATTTCTCTTTGATATTGGGGTTCTTGATATTACAGCCATAGTTTCTTATTTCTGGTTCTCTAGTTTTGGCTTTTCATTTTAGTTTTGCTTTTGAGTGGTGCAGTGTATCCATGTATGATGAGAAAAACCTTACTTGCAAGTGTTGATCTACCATATTTGGTAAGCTATTGTTTGCATCATTATTAAGGGAGAAAAAGAGAATATGCATTGATAGCAAAGATTATGGAATCATATAGGTTTTTCCCCTAGTTAAGGGTTCATGCAGGTTTCAAAATGTTAGTGCGGAAGATATAATTGTTAGAGCCCTCATGTCCAAGAAGCTTACTTCTTTTTTTTTTTTTTTTTTGGTAAAAACAAGAAAACCGTTAGTACGAGTGTTTAAGTGTGGAGAGGAAGATTTCTATCAGCTATGTCATGCATTGGAATTTAACATGCAATCTAAATAAAAAACCTAATGAAAATGGTAAGTGATTCCATATAATCACAAAATTCAAATTATAAGCTCATTCCATTTTGTACGCTTCGCTACGGTGAGGTTACATATCTAGTGAAAATTTATTTAGATATGGACATATTCACAAGCTTTGGAATGTGTAATAGAGAAAACTCTATCACCACACACTATTTGGTAGCTAGAATCAAACTGAATTATACTAATCACTTGTCCTTGGAGGAGTTTAAGGTTTGGCCATAAAATCACCAATAGGATCATTAGGAATCTATATTTCCAATCCTTTCAATAATGTTCAACATGACCATGACAATCTTGGTAAAATCACTATACCCTTTTAAGAATTTGGTAGAACTGGTGTACCCCATCATCCAAAATCAGCACTTTGCCCTTTCCATATATATGCTTGTGGTCATTGATGAAGTTGCTAGTATAGGTTGATGTTTCAGCATCATCTATGGCAGAGTTCTATCAAAACATGATTTGTTCTTTTTCAATACTAAAATAAATAAATAAATAAAGAAGAGCACCGTGGTTATTTTAGATGGACTTGCTAGTCGCTTGTATTAGGATTTTTGTGTATATATCTTTATAAAGTGTTGATATTACTTGTATATCCTTATAAATTATTACATTAATATATATATATATATATATATTTATAATATATATATATATATATATATATATATATATATATATATATATATATATATATATATATATATATATATATATATATATATAAATATATCTATTATATATATATATATACATACTTTTTCAAATTTGTTATTTATATGAAGGGTTTTGTATGGTGCTCCAAAAGGTATTTTTATCCTTTTATTATTGCTCTATTTTTGGCTATTCAATTCAAGATGGATAGCTTAGATTTGTCTACCAACAACCGATTCTAGTTTTGTGTGTTTAGTATGATAAATATCTCAAACTTTAAGATCTTTTTTACACTGAATCAGATGATATGTCAGATAATTAGGTGAAAATATGTAGCATTTTTTAAAAGCCCCTCCCCCCCTCCCACATGCTCTCCAAAGGGTTGCAAGTGTATGGTGGGCAATACAAGGGAAGGAGGGGAGGACTGAGTAGCGATGGTGTTGAGATATAAAAAGGAGGAAGAGGGTAGTGGTATTAAGATCCACCTTTAACTTCGATCACCTTTCCCACACCCTCCTCATCCTCTGCCACTGTCCCAAACCATTCAAGGCAATGGTGCCAAGATATGGGGAGGAGGAAGAGGATAATGGTATTCATTCCTTGTAACTATAGATCATGCAGCCAAAGGATGCTTTATAAAGTCCATAGTAGATGAAGGAGGCATCGATGAGTCCGAGGCTGATGAAGAGAAGGCAACAGCACTGTTGCTCTTATTGATGATTTGCTTATTGTGATCTCAAAGATCAGCACCTTGCCCTCACCCCAATCTCTAGTTTGCTCTCCCCCTTGTGGTATCCCTCCCCCTTGTAGGGCTTAGCCATGTATTGCCATTTCCTTCCACCCTCTCCCCTCCCTCTCTAGTGCCACCGCCACCTCTACTCCTCTCCTTCCTTTGTTGCTGCTACCTTGACTCCTCCTCCCCCCTCTCTATGTTATCGCCATTGCCACCTTGACTTCTCCCCCTCTTCATTGCCACTACTACTTCTCCTCTCTCGACACTGCTAAAAAGTCATTAAAATATTATTTCTTTTTAAAAATAAAAAAAAGGTTAGTAATAAAATATTTGACATGGGATAAAATGAACGAAATGAATGGATGATGATGTGCTCTAGATGACCAGCTATCCCTGATGAGCAACGGATTACAAGCATGAATCGAAATTAAGCATAAGAGAGACAATTATCTTCCAAGCAAGAAACTAGTTGATCAAAAATTAGACATCCGCATGCATGTCACATTCAAATTAATATATGAAGGATCTCATGGCTAGGAAATCATTTGTACTAGGTCAAACACCTTCAATTCTTAGATCTAAATGGCCAAGAAGTGGTTCTCCTACCAACAATGAAGGCTAAAAAAAATATTTGGTGGAAGGGAAGCTCTCACCACTCATAGGAATGAGGATTAGATTGTAAGACTAGTATTCTCAAAACTTGAGAACTTACCTTGCACTTGGTTCATGACTTGGAACCTTCGTCTTCAACCTCAAATTAGCGAGAGAACCTGCAAAGAACTTGCTATAAAGGCATGGAAGCAAATTGAAAGAAGGAAATGAACAAGGTAAAGCAAGGAGATGAAAGCTTGGGGCTGGATTGAATCTAGGTGGCAAGCTTTGGGTCTCACATCCTCTCCCTCTTGGAGTGCACTTCAAAGACCTTGATAGGACTTCTTTGAAGTGGAGAATGGGTCTCTCATCCTCTCCCTCAAGGAGTGACCTAGCTCTTAGGCTATGGAACAAAAGAAACAAATTAGACTAGAGCCTCTCACCCTCTCCACACAAGGAGTAAAAAAAAATTAAGAACTTGGCAAGAAGAAAATTGAATCAAACAAACTTCTTTTCATTCAACCATAGCATGAGGTGCAAGAGGAGCTTGGATCCTACTTATAGGCCCCAAGGTACACCATGGGTTCGACCAAGGAGAAGAAAAAGTAACTATAGTTCTAACTAGATTAGTTAGCCTAACAAAATGGGTTAGGTAGTTCTAACAAAAATTGGTTGTAATTAATCCCATGTGGCGCCTAAGTGGCATCCAAGTGGTATCAAGAGAAGCTTCCAAGTGGCATCCAAGGCTTCTAAGTGTGGTCCAAAAATGCTTTCAAGTGGCGTCCAATTATACTTCCAAGTGTTGTCCAAGAAATGCTTCCAAGTGGCGCCCATTATGCTTCCAAGTGTTGACCAAGAGAGGCTTCCAAGTGGCATATAAAGAGGGGCTTTATTTGAGAGCATCTGAGAGATCATGGAGTGGCTCAGGGAAAGTGGGCTTTTATCCATTGGCTTCAAGTGGATCCTGCTGAAAAATCTAACTGCAAAACCATAAGAGTTAGCTTGAATTTTTTTTCTTTTGCCGATGTCCCCATCAATATTATTTTCAAAAAAATGGAAAAAAAGAGGTTGGTACCATAATACTAACTTTTTAAGAACAATTTTTTAAATATACTAATTTATTGGATGGTCCAAATATTTCGTGATCTTTGATTTTTATAAAATATTATAAAAAAGTATTACAGCAAAATCCTTACTCATATATCATTATAATTTTTTTTGTATGTCCAATATATTGAGTTAAAAGCATACATTTAAAAAGAAGTAATCTACAAGGGTGTACATGCAAAAACAAATAATTTATAAGAAATACATGTAATTTTAGATATTTATATAAATATATATGCAAACAAATAATTAAAAAGATATCGATGTAAATATTAAATTTGGGGGGATATCTGTATGATTTTAATTTATTATGAGAGTATATGTATATTTAAAAAAAATTAAAAAAATATATATGTCATAAAAGGATATTGAAGTCATGCTGCACATCACTCTTTGCTGCAACAACAAGAGACTTTTTAGAGATAGAAATCAAGAGCCCAGTAGATTAGAGAGGGAGATATAAATACCATATTCTTTCATCAGGCCATAGTCGTTAGACGACACAAGAATTAGATTCGGGTGGTGAGAGATGGGAGTGGACGTTGGCTGGATAATAATGGGAGCATTAGGTAGGAGTTTGTTTCTTTCTTTAGATCGAAATGGTCAGTTAGCATGGAGGGAGGTGACTCCCTTGGTTCGTTAGATCCCCTTAGGTTATTGAGCATGAAAATCGAGTGCTGATCAAGATGGTGTTGGTGAAGGAGGTGAGGCGATCACTCTAGTTAATGCTCGAGGATAAAGCCCCTGGCTCAGATAGTTTCCTTATATCTTCTTCAAGAGATATTAGCCCATTATTCAGGCTAAGGTAGTTGAGGCAATGGAGTTTTTGGCTATTGGAGAGATGCGGAGGCTTGGATGAGGATATTTGTCATTTTGGTGCTGAAGAAGCTTGATGCTGTAGAGCCAAGCCATTACAGGCTAATTAGCTTGTACACTATATTATACAAAATATGTGCTAAGTTAATGGCAGAAAAGATGAAGCCTATTTTACCTTGTCTTATCTGTCTCTAGCAGGGGGCCTATATAGGAGGTCGGAGTATTATTGACAATGTCATGATTGTCCAAGAACTTATGCATGATCTTCGGTGCCCCCCAGGCCATTGCTGTCTCATGGAAATAAAATTAGATATAGAGCGGGCCTACAACTATATGAGCTGGTCCTTCTTGGAGCAAGCTTTGCACAGTTTTAGCTTCCATGCTAAATAGATAAGGTGGATTATGGCCAATATTTGTGGCCTTTTCTTTGCCATCCTCACCAATGGTACTTTGTCAGATTTCTTTCAGTCTACTATCTGGATTCACCAAGGTTGTTTCTTGTTTCTTTATCTTTTTATTTGTTATGCCAACATGCTTTCTTAGATACTACAGGCAGCTAACTAGCAGATCTGGATTGGACCCCTATGTGCCGGCCATGGGAGCCTAATTGATCTCCCACCTATTATTTGCAAATAATTATTTATTGGTGGGGTGGGCATGTATACGAAATATGGTGGCATTTTCTAGGATCCTTGAGGACTGTTGTCCAGCCTTTGGATAGTTGGTAAACCTCCTCAAATCTTCTATCTTCTTCAGCCCTAAGACCAAGTTTCATCTCAAACATGTCATCAAGCAAAGGCTAGGAGTTATTAAGCAGGAGGGGTCGGGCACTACTTAGGGGTCCCTATATCTAGTCGGAGGTTGACAATGGTGGATTGCTCTTGTTTGGACCAAGCTATCCAGGAACAACTCTAGGCCTAGTAGGTCACGACCCTTTCCATGATGGAAAGGGTAGCTCTAGTGAGGTATGTTCTTAATTTTATACCTGTGAACCTATTATATAACATGGCCATTCTGAAGACCTATTTTCTTAAGCTTGAGCAACTATTTTGATGCTTTCTCTAGGGCTCCCACCACGGGAGAGAGGGTGTGCACCTTTTTGGCATGAGAGGTGGTCTGTCAGTTAGTTAATTATGGATGGGGATCTTCAGATCCAGTCTCTAATAATAAGGTGGGAGGCCCTAATTGTGAGACATGTAGCAAGATTTTTTCTCTATCATGAGAGTTTCTAGAGTTCTCGATAACTACAAAATATAGCTTTTGTTGATGAGTGTTGATATTAGACTTGTTGGAAATTATGTCCCAAAGCCAATCATCTAGGCTGTAGATGGTTGTGCAACTCATGTATATATATGAATTATTGACTTGAATAAAAAGGTTTATTCTGGTTGTTCATCACATGTCATATTCCTAATTGAACTCTTGTGTGATGATGTCCTTTGAGCTACCTTGTATGCGATGTAGAGAGGATACATCGTATGGTTCATAAACTGGTTCGCGACCAAAGGATACGCTGTTTAGGACGATGGTATATCGAGAGTAGGTCGTTGATGTCATGTTTGTTGATTGTCCTCTTAACCAAGTAGCATGGAGATGCTAGTATGACATCAGGTGTTGTGTTTTGACATTTCACTGAACATGACTCTAATGCGGGATTCACTTTCTGCCGAAGAGGAGTCTTGCATTAGAATGTGGACACGAATTATTTCTCTGACTTCAGATCACTATGGTAGCTTGCAAGCAACTCACTGTGCTTGGATGCCAGACTACTGGATTTCTAATTCGATGACAGAAGGTTACTGGGTATAGTCAAGTACTTATGTAGCGATAGTAGGATCGAGATAGGATTGATCTCTTCAAATGATTTGGATTGAATGCTTAGTATGCCTCAATTGAGAAAGACCTTGGCTAGGGTATTCCTTGTAAGGAGCTTCAAGGATTCTTTGTTTGAGACATATTGAGATGAATTGATTAGGATTGGGCAGTTTAACCTATAACATCCGGAGCATCAGGAGGTTCAAGGAATAAGTTCAGTGCTATTCCATATTCGATAGGTTCAGGTTGTCTGCAATTTTTTAACTTATCCAGATGTCGGGTGTCATTGCTAGATGGCGACTTTGGCTGGCACTGAAAATATTCCCGTGCTACCGGCTTAGTGTTTAAACCTGAGGGGTTACACATGATAGGGGCTTAAGTAATTAATCAGCAAATTGATTTGGACCTAATTAAGAGATGACCTAATAATTATGGATTTATTATTAATTAAATTAAATTAGATTTAATTTGATTTTAATTAATCCAAATTATATTGGGTCAACAGCCTTTTCGAAATATGTTCGATTGGATTTAAATCTAGCTTTTGATTTGAGTGTCAGATCAATTTGAAATTGGAGCATAAGTAAGAGCCCAGTTGGACTGGGACTCTCTTTCCTCATGCCACATGTCACTCTCCCTCTCTCATTGATTCCACACGCCACATGGAATGATGTTTGCATGAATGAAGAGGAATGACATAAGCAAACAAGTCTCCTCTCATTTATAACTTGGAACTTTCTTAAATCTTGTGTTCACACTAGTTTCCTCCCATTTTTTACTTGGTAAACCCTTCATTAATTTGTTATAATAAATGAGGGTGGTGACTTGGAATGGTGAATTGACCTCATTAATGGGAGTGGAGAAGAAAGAAGAAACTCTTTCATGTGAAAAGGTTTAAGAAGGTTTTTATGGAAGTGTGAAAGCATTAAAAGAGAGAAGATCTTCTCCTCTTTAAATGTTTTCACACACATCGACTTATGGCATTAATGGATGATGGCCTATATAAGGAGAGGGGAGGAGGGTGGCTTGCCAAGCATGGATGAATGAGGGAATGCTTAGGTGAGTGAAGAGAAGGGGAGAAGGGAATTTTCATTCACTTGGGTTTGTGAGAGCCTTTAGGCATTTTGCTACCAAAGGTTCCCTCTTCCTTTCCTTCATTACTTCTTCTCTTAAGTCTTTCTTCTAAGTGTTGAGAGGTTGTTTAGATAAGAGAGGAAGAGCAAAGGAGGTATTACATCTTGCAAAGGCCAGTTTGCAAGATAGAAGCTAGAAGCCAGTCTAGTTGTCGATCGATATAACTTTTGAAGTAAGCCCAAGTTGCTGAAAGAGGAGAGGGCTATAAGGATCTAGCAGTCCAGTGTTCTCTACGACTCAGCTACGACAAATCCTGTGTGGATACCAGCAGAGACAGTACGCGTGTGCTGCTAGCAGAGCAGGAGTCTTTTCCATAGGTTGGAGCCGCCCTTGGTATTGCGACCGAGAGCTAGAGATTTTGTTGCAACTTTCAGTGAACGTCACTAGGTATGTCTTTATATTATGTATGACATAATTATCATTACATGATTTTATATTTACATTACTCCAGATGCATCACATCTAGACCATGGTAGGAACTTGTGTTAATTAAATTAACATTTATAGATAAAATAGTTTTATCACTTTTCGCTGCTGCATGCATTTAGAAAAGTTTTAAAATACATGTATCGCCCCTCACCCGGTAGGAATGGTTTCCTTACAGTGGTATCAGAGCATCCAGGTTATCTATGCATCTAGTTTAATATTTTTATGAAATCAATTTGATTTCCTTTACGTAGTACTCGAATTAAGGTGGATTCGCCATGGCCGTTCGGTCATAGGAGAGAAGCATGGTTTAAAGACCATCTCTTCCCATTCCAAGGGTTCTCCTACGACATGTAGGGGTGCCGCTTCGTCATGACCTTATGAAGAAGAAAATGAGGAATTTAATGGATTAAAATTATTTTAATATAAGATCATAACCATATTTAGATAAGATCTAAAAGAAGTTTGATCTAAAACTTTGAAAAGTTCAAGTGGTAATTATGAAATTGCTTCATTTCATTTTGAAAATAATTCAAATAATGTGATACACTTAATTGGGAATTAAGATGTATAATTTTAAGATTTAGGATATGATTCTAATCTTAAGTCATGATTCATAAATCATGGGTTGAATGGGTTAGCTAGAATTGGGTCTTTAAATGGGTTAGACCTAGGTTTCGATGAATGGATTAAATAGAGAAAAGACTAATCAAAAGTTGAATTATGTCTCTCCTCTATAGATCTCTCTAATAGTTAGTTAGATCAAGACATACATCTAAATGGACTTGATTCATGGCTTCGTGATGAGCCAGGGTCTTTAGGTTAGTCTGATTAAGTCTGGTAAACCACTTGGTGTCTAAGGTAAGTTTGATAATTATGATCAATGTTCTTTAGGGCTAACTCTTATTTGGCCAACTCATAGTTAGTGTCTAAGGCAAGAAGATTACCTGGCATAACCCATCCCTTGATCCTACTTACCTAGCTAATGTGGTGAATCAGATTAAATTAGACTATCTATTGATTCAAGTTGACCCATGTCAACTAAGGTTAATCAGTCTGACTGGTTTATAGGTGCCCATGGACCAAATTGATCTAAAAACCCTCCAAGTGTTTGGTGGGAGTTTTCTTGATCAAGGTCCATGTCTTCCTCTCAAATGTCACAAAATTGAAATTCTCTAAATTGTTAGATCCATAAAAAGGCTAAGTTATGAGATAACCTGAGTCTTAGCCTCCCATTAAGTTGGATTGACAATGAGTCCATAAGTTGGGTGATCATCGGCAGTTCCAAAGAACGGGTGGTCATCAAGCAAATGGGATTGCCATTCAGCATATGATGGCTCAATGCGACTATCTTAACACGTGGTCAGGTGGGCCGACCAAAGTCAGGCTTGATCATGGATTAGTTGAAAGCATTGAATTTGATCATATTAATGGTTGGACCTAACCAGGACCTTCAATAGGAGGCCAAAAGGTCGATTGTGAGGACCCTTGGGGCAAAATAATTACTAGAAATTACTTGGAGACGCAATTGATATCGTACCTATCTTTCGATACATTTGGGCATATCTAGTCTATTGGATTCTAGTACCCGCTAAAGGATAAATGCTATTCTTCGGATTGGAGTGTAGAGGCTACCAATCAGAATAAAATAGTGGGAGAAACCTTTAGACTAAAATTCATATCTTTAGAAATTTTAAATAATTCATATACTGATAGGTCTTGTTCTCCTTTTTTCAGATAATGTCGACCACTTTGTCGCTCCGATCATTATTAGATAATGACAAACTATCTGGACCCAACTTCGATAGTTGGTATCAAACACTAAGGATAATCCTGGAGCACGAGCGGGTCTTTTATGCGATAACGGATCCGGCACCTGAGATCCCAGCCCCAATGCTTGTGGCACTATCAGGGACACTTACCAAAAGTGGATTTCTGACCGTACTACGATGCATTGCATTATGTTAGCTGTGATAAACGACGAGTTCAGTCGTAAGTTTGAGGAGGCCCAGCTAAAAGAGATTCTTCAAAAGTTGAAGGAGTCTTTTGGCACTCCGGATGATACGGAGAGATACTGGATCTCTTCCGCCGTCTATAACATACGTATGCATGATGGAGCTTCAGTGACTGATCATGTAATGTACATGATCGAGTTATTTGAGCATTTGGGCAAACTCGGATGTCCTTTGCACGAGTAGTTTAGCAAGGACGCGATTCTGAATTCTCTGCCCCCTTCCTACCAGGTCTTTCTTGATAATTTTAGAATGAATAGGCCTACAGTAAACTATCATGAGATGTTAGGATTACTGCAGACTTATGAGAGAGACCATAACCTCAACAAGGGGTTAGTGAATCTGGTGGGAGGTTCTGAAATAGGACGTCGTCCCTTTGGGAAAGGGAAGAAGAAGAAAAAGAATAAGAAGGTGCTAAGTGCTAGGACAAGTCAAACTATAAGGGTAAAGGCTAACAAAAGTAAGGCAGAGTGCTTCTTCTACAAGAAGCCATACGGTCACTGGAAGCGGAACTGTTCTGCTTACCTTGCAACTCTGGACCCAAACAGGCAAAGGAAAAGCAGCAAGGTATTGCTGGTCAAGGTATTGATATGATAAATCCTTGTAGCTTCTCTGTCATGATACTACTAGCTAGGTATTGGATACCGGAAGTCCTTACCATATTTGCAATTTTTTGCAGGGACTTCAAAT
Source organism: Areca catechu (assembly GCA_021397845.1). NCBI lineage: Eukaryota > Viridiplantae > Streptophyta > Magnoliopsida > Arecales > Arecaceae > Areca > Areca catechu. Next base: position 186,010,124 of record CM038042.1, read on the forward strand.
TAGTAGGAGATTCGGAACCGATGAAAGGTTTTTGAACGTTGGGAACGGAAGTCAAACTCCAATTCTAGCATTGGGAACTGTTTCTTCGTATTTCGAGTCTTGTACTGTCATTACAAATGAATGTCATTTTTGTCCTTCTTTTTAGTAAATATCATTTATGTAGGCCTTTTGGCCAATGATGGTTATGAATTATCAATAAAGAAAGATATTTACTACATCACTTTGAATGGTTCTAATGTGATGAATGGATAATTGAAGAATGGTGTATATGTACTGTCACAGCCTGTTACTATATTGTACACTGCTAGTAAACATCCTAGGATATATTAGGTCAGTGATATTTATCTCTGGCACTGTAGGCTAGGACAGGATAAACAAGTTGGTGGGAGAAGGTCTCCTAGATCTCATTGAGAGTCAGTCCTTGCCAACTTGTAAATCTTGTCTTCTTGGAAAAATGACCAAGTCACCTTTTACTGGAAAGGGTGAAAGGGCCAGTGATATTCTAAGTCTGGTACATACTGATGTATATGGACCTATGAATATCAGTGCAAGAGGTAGATATAGTTATTTCATTACATTTACAGACAATCTTTTTAGATACGGTTATGTCAACCTCATGAGACTTAAATCTGATGCGTTTGAAATATTCAAACATTATCGTAATGAAGTTGAAAAACAAACTGGAAAGTTTATCAAAACTTCGATCAGATCGAGGTGGTGAATATCTTTTTATTTAGTTTTTGACTTCTCTTGAGGAGAATGAGATTCTCTCTCAATGGACTCCTTCGGGGATGCCTCAGTTAAATGGTGTATTTGAAAGGAGGAATCGAACTCTGTTGGACATGGTTCGATCCATGATGGGCTTAGCTAGTCTGCCTAAATCCTTTTGGGGATTTGCTCTAGAGTCAGCATCCTACCTTCTGAATAGGGTTCCAAGTAAGCCTGTTAACAAAACACCATATGAAATATGAACTGGATGGAAGCTGACTCTCTCTCACCTTCGGGTTTGGGGGTGTCCAGCTTATGTCAAACATTTGGAGACGGATAAACTAGGACCTAAGTCTAATTGGTATCTTTTTGTTGGGTATCCTAAAGAATCCAAAGGGTATTATTTCTATTTGCTTGAGGAACAAAAGTTGTTCGTCATTTTTAGGGCAACCTTTTTAGAAAAGGAATACCTTGGTGAAGACACTCAAGCTACTAAGGTTGAACTTGGAGAAGTTCAACAAATAGAACAACCTTCTCACTCCAAGACCACTATAGAATCAGATTTGATTAGATCAGATCCAGAGCTCATAGTGCATCCATTAAGGAGATCTGATAGAATACCATGTCAACCGGACACATACTACGGTTTCTTGATCCAGGATGGTGATACTGTTGAACTCGATGAAAACAACGAGGATCCAATCATCTATATGGATGTAATGACAAGGTATGATTCTGAGTCATGGCTGGGAGCCATGAAATCCGAAATGGAATCCATGAAAATCAATAATGTATAAACATTGGTTGATCCACCTGAAGGGATAAAATTCATTGGGTGCAAATGGATCTTCAAGCGAAAGCATGGTGCAGATGGGCAGGTAGAGACCTATAAAGCCCGTCTGGTTGCAAAGGGATATCATCAGTATTATGGTATTGACTATGACGAGACGTTTTCTCCTATGGCAATGCTCAAGTCCATTTGATTATGCTTGCTTTGGCAGCATATTTAGACTATAAAATCTGGCAAATGGATGTCCAAACAGCCTTCCTAAATAGTGAGCTGGAAGAGGAGGTGTATATGACGTAGCCTGAAGGGTTCACATCCATAGATGAGTCTAAAGTATGCAAGCTTCAAAGGTCCATCTATGGACTTAAGCAGGCTTCTCGGAGTTGGAATATGCACTTTGATAAATGTATCAAGACGTATGGCTTCGTTAGGAACGGAGAGGAACCTTATATATATAAATGGGCAAATGGTCTATAGTTATATTTCTTGTTTTATATATGGATGACATTCTCCTAATCAGAAATGACATTCCAGCATTATAAGGAATGAAGGTATGACTTTCATCTCAATTCTCTATGAAAGACTTGGGTAAAGCCTCATTCATACTAGGTATGAAGATATATAAAGATAGATCTAAGAGGCTTCTGGGATTGTCCCAATCTATGTACATAGATACTGTGTTGAAGCGATTCAGCATGGAGAATTTCAAAAAGGGCTATCTTCCGATAGGTTATGGAATTACTCTTTCTAAGAAGGATTGTGCGACAACTCCCGAGAAAAGAGAGCATATGAGTAGGATTCCATATGTTTCGGCAGTGGGTTCTATTATGTATGCTATGCTGTGTACTAGATCAGATATGGCATACTCACTAGGGATAGTGAGCAGATACCAGTCTGACCCAGGTGAAGCTCATTGGAAAGTTGCTAAGAGTATCCTTAAGTATTTGAGAAATACTAAGGACCAATGGCTTATTTATGAAGATTTTGACTTAAAACTTGTGGGATACACCGATTTCAGTTTTCAGTCAGATAGAGATAATAGCAAAAGTGTGTCTGGTTTTGCGTTTACCCTTAACGGTGGAGCTGTCTGCTGTAAAAGTTCCAAGCAGCATAAGTGGCTGATTCTGTTTGCGAGGCAGAGTATATTACCGCATCGGATGTAGCAAAGGAGGCTGTGTGGTTGCGAAAGTTCCTAGACGAGCTGGAAGTAACACCTTCCTTAGATGGCCCTATTCTGATGTATTATAACAGCACTGGAGCCATAGCTTAAGCTAAAGAGCCAAAATCACATCAGCGAACAAAACATATTATGCGTCGCTATCACCTTGTTCGGAAAATCATTGAATGAGGTGATATCGAGCTTTTGAAGATCGATGGAAAGGAGAACTTGGTCGACCCCTTCACTAAAGCCGTCGGAATTCAAGAGTTCGATGACTGTAAATGGAAGATAAAAATTAGATTCTATTCCGATTGGCTTTAGTCCAGGTGGGAGTTGTTGGGAATTATGTTCCAAAGCCAATCATCTAGGCTGTAGATGGTTGTGCAACTCATATATATGTATGAATTATTGAATTGAATAAATATTTATTCTAGTTATTCATCACATGTCATCTTCCTAATTGAACTCTTGTGTGATGATGTCCTTTGAGTTTGCGATGTAGAGATGATACCGTATAGTTCATAAACTAGTTTGCGATATGCTATTCAGGATGATAGTATATCGAGAGTAGATCGTTGATGTCATGTCTGTTGATTGTCCTCTTAACCAAGTAGCATAGAGATGCTAGTATGACATCAGGTGTTGTGTTTTGATACTTCATTGAACATGACTCTCATGCGGGATTCTCTTTCTGCCGAAGAGAAGTCTTGCATTAGAATGTGGACACGAATTATTCTTCTGACTTAAGATCCTATGGCAGCTTGCAAGCAACTCACTGTGCTTAGGTACCGGACTATCCGGATTTCTAATCCGGTGACGGAAGGTTACTAGGTATGGTCAAGTACTTATATAGCGATAGTAGGAACGAGACAGGATTGATCTCTCCAAATATTTTGGATTGAATGCTTAGTATGCCTCAATTGAGAAAGACCTTGACCAGGGCATTCCTTGTAAGGAATTACAAGGATTCTTTGTTTGAGACATATTGAGATGGATTGATTACGGTGGGCAGTTTAACCCTATGTCATTCAGAGCATCAAGAGGTTCAAGAAATAAGTTCAGTGCTATCCATATTGATAGGCTCAGGTTATTCTGCAATTTTTCAACCTATCCGAATGCCGGATTAGAAATGCATGTATCGCCCCTCACCCAGTAGGAATGGTTTCCTTACAAGACTGACTTGGAGTTACTCTTTTATGTAGAGGGAGATTTGTGCCTGAGATATGGGGGTCATGTCCTAGATCCATCGGGTGGTTGGTGATGGCCATTCGACTAACTTTTTACATGACCAGTGGCTCTCTGACCTTCCCTTGAGCAAGTAGCCCACCTTTGTTAGCTTGGAGGTTGGGGATTCCATTTGGATGTTAGATCTTCTAAAGCCTAAGCGGAGAGAATGGCGTTCTGATCATGTGGCTCAGCTTTTTGGTCTAGAGCTAGTTGAGAGGGTACTTTCTATTGCAGTCCCTATTCATGGAGTTGAGGACGTGAGAGTGTGGAGATCATCCTATGGGCAAAGCATGGGGGCAAGTAACCTTTATGCAATGTACTACGGGACACTTGCCCGAAGATTGGATGCAGTCTGGATCTAGAGGCATGGGTACACCTTAAAGGTTAAGCCTCTTTTTTTGGAAAGTGGCTTAGGTTCGTCTTCCTACCAGACTTATCTTGAGGGACAGGGGAGTGCCCCTCCTTGCCACGTGCCCATGTTGTGAGATGGGAGAGGAGAAGGTGGACCATGTTCTATTTTGGCGTTCAAAAGCTGCATATATCTGGAGACTAGTTGATTTACTTACTAGGATTAGCTTGATTGAGACTCCCATTCATTTTTTTTGAATAGTTTGATGCTCAGCTTAACATTTAAGTCGATCATATCTGTCGATATTCGTGCAGCTTATGTGGCCTATAATATTTGGTTGTTTTGGAGTAGTTGGATATTCAATTTAAGTAGACAATTTACATGGTTTATTTTTGAGTGTGCTCTAATGCAAATGGCTGAGATTACTCACTTGGAGTCAACAGATGCGGCCTTGAGGATTTCAGATTCTTGGAACTCCCAACCAGCTTATCAAGCGACCTGCAATGTGTTTTTTTACCTGGAGCCCCATCTTTAACTTTTTTTTTAAGATCAATTTTGATAGCAATATTATAGGTATACATGGTAAAGTAAGCTTTATTATTAGAGGCCCTGACTCAATATTAATGATAGTAGGTGACTGCCATCTTTTTGGTTTGCCTTGAAGGTGATTTTGTGAGCTGCTTGGATTGATGTTGTTTATGCAAAGCTCATTTTTTTATACTGATTGTTATTTGTTGAAGACAAGTCTTTTACTATTGGTTGGATTCAATCCAGGGACAGGGAAGCTACCGCCCATCTTTTTTTTGTATTGTATTTATACTTTGCTACGTGGGATATAGTCTCACTGTCTATTTGATATGTCAACTACAAGGTAAATTATGTTACGGGCTACGTCACCTCTTTTGGCATCCAGAGCTCTTCTAAAGCGTTCCTGGGGCCCATCTTTATGTTTTGAAATTTTTTTTTTTTGTTTGTCCATGCAACCTATTAAAAAAAAAAAAAGTCACACTGCACGCATGTCTATCGTGTATAGCCTCCGTCCCTACGCGCGAAGGATTTCACTCGCGTCGAGGACGAGTTCCAAGGCTCAATTTCGATTCTCCTCCACCCAGCATTCTCTCGTAGAGTGAAATCCTTGATCTAGGGTTTCCACTTCGGGAACGGCCATGGAGTCCGAGGTTCTTGGCGAGCGTTTCTTGGCGTTTTGAGTCTTCCCGGATACGAATTGGGCTCGAGGGAGGTCTCGCCGAGGTCAGAGACACCGGGGAGATCCGGCGTTCGCGGTGAAAGTTCGTGCCAAGAAAACGGTAGCTGAGAGGAGGAAAAGGCCGAGAAATGATGGGTTATTTGAAGCTAAAGAAGAAATAATTTATATTATGTGGTGGACCTAAACATAGAGATCGCTTTACGAGTTAGCGTTTCCAACCGGACGATATGTTCGTATGACGTGTAATTTATTCGTCCACATTCTTGTCGTTCTTCCTTTCTTCTTTACGTTTTTCTTTTCTTCTCCTTACGAAAACTGTTTTTTTTTTTCGGGTGGTTGAGGAGGGGGCATCTGTTGCAGGGGCTAACATGGCGGCGCTTCCAGCTCTCACGGCATATAAAATCTTGTTCGCCACATTGGGTTGCTTCATGGTGGCCACCCTCATCTACACTCTCGCCTCCGATGGCTCTCCTTTCCGCCTCGAGCTCTTGACCCCGTAAGCTTTCTTTCGATTTACCATTCTAATTATTAGTAAGCGTTCCTTTTGTTTTGCTTCTTTTTTCCTTTCTTCTGTAGGTTGTTTATACCAGTCATTTCTTGAATACTACGAAGTCTAGAAAACGAGTCGAACATGATGAGTGAATTTGAAGGATTTTGATACTAATCATGAACAGAGAGAGAGTACGATCGCTAGTTTTGCAAGTAGGGTGATGTCCCCTTGTATCTTTTGTGGTTCTGCGCTGGGATTGAGGGTTTAAGGTGGGGTTTCGTCGCCCGTGTAACCCATGGTTTGTTCTCCAAAACGTCGGTTTTTTGGGTATATAAAAGATAGCAAACATTTGATCAGATCTCGTCAATGTAAGTAGTCTCGGAGGATTGAAAATGAAGCTTTTTGAGGAGAAAGGGATTCAAGGTAACAAATGATACTCTTGATGTTTTTTTTTTTTAATTATTATTTTTTGAAGTTTTTCTTTGATGGAAGATATCTCCTGCTCATATGTTCCCGTCTTCCCATGATTTTAAACTTTTAACTGGAATTGCTAATTTTGTTGCAGTTGTGAAGGATATTTTGTCACGGGACAGGATTCTGACAATATACTCATCATTGCAAAAAATTGTGACCTCCTAGATGTTTTTGTAGCTAGTGAGGTCTACAAGAATAATGGCCCAAATTTTGTATTATGTTATTTCCATTGGCCATTTGCAGTAAATTCTTTTTTCAACCCACATCTCAATACCAAGTGATGTTGGAAGGTAGGAAAACGTGCAGCATTATCTTCCACATGATCGATAATCCGGTTGGATGATTGTTTATGAATGGAGAATGCAGCCTTGTTGTTGAAGAGGTCTCTCATGGCAGCAAAGTTTGGTTCTTTTTTCCTGCTACTTCTGTTTTCTTTCTTTGTTGTTTTTGTTCCTCATGTTCTGTCTTATTGGTAGCTGCCTGTTGTTAAAATTTAGGAAAGCTAGTTAGTGTATTTGCTTTCCTCCCTTTTCCTCAATTTTTTCCCTCTTCAAAAGTCTTATTTTAAAGAAAGTTTTTTAACCTTTCTTCCCCCTTTTTTTTGAAAGCATAACCTTCATTTTTCGTTAGGCAAATGGGTTTGGAAGTGGGGAAGTTTGGGGTGGGGGTTGGACGATGAGAGTGGAATAATAATTTGAAAGCTTTTTAAGAGAGCATCTGGACATAATTCGTTAAAGTATGTGAAGACCAAAGAAATTAGCAGTCCATTGTGGCGTTTGATATATATGCTCAGAATTCAGGCTGAGTTGTGAAAGATGCACACAATTGGTTTTTGGAAGTACTGATGTTGAAGAATGCTAGGCAATATCTGTATGAAAATTCTATACTGGAGAGTTCTAAAACCCAGCTAGATTTGAAAGAAATCTGTTGATTAAGGTGAATCTACATTTTTAGTTTCTCAAGGATCAAAGTACAGAATAATGGACCTGGTAGGATGAAGTGAGGCTACAGTGATCTTTGAGGCGTTTGCAATCATGGACAAGGTTTCACCTGTGCAAAAATGTCTAAGATTATGTTGTATTTTTGAATTTGTTGGAACAGGAGATCTAACTGATACTCTCCAAGGACATAATTTGACTTGATTTAATATCATTGAGCATGCTATGATGACAAATATATAAAATTCTTATGTATTATGTTGATTGTTTGAAATTTCACTAGCTTATTGGATGTGATTTCCTGCATCTGCTAGGATCATGCTTCTATATTAAGAGGGCAAACCAATGCCCATGGGTTTTAGAAAATGCTGTTCAAGCATCATGAGTGGGGGAAGGTGGTTGTAAAGTTGTACCACAATCCTGAGAAAATTTATAGTTTATAACTTTATATGCAAAGGGTAAATTGCTACCACTTTGAGCAATCCGAACAAAAGGGAAAGTTTTAAAATTGAAGAGTTGCTCAAGAGTGAAAATTTGAAGTAGAGGGGATAAAAACAGTAAAGAAGATATTGGACAGAATAGGATGATGGCAATACTAGAATATTTCATTAAGTGGCTTGTGGCAAGATAGCGATCTAAGTAGAGAGGCTGAAATTGATGGATGTCCACACACTGAAAATACATTAAGAATTGTGGATTTATATAGATTTTGTTTTAGAATATGTTGATGCCTAGACCTAAATCTGAAAGATAAGACTGCACCATGGTGGATAGATATTGGAGCATGGCTATGTCACCTGTGAAACTAATCTGATTTGTCAAGTTGTCTACCTCTATGATGCATGCAAATTTGCAGGATGATATTGTCCCATAATACTGTTTACCGGTACATATTTTTTTGTAACCTTTATCCTCCTTATCTTCCTAAATTTGAATGAACAGACTAAATTGTCAAATCATAGTTATCTTAGCTATGACAAATTACAAATGTTGGCAGTCAATTATTAACAAGTAAAATATCCATGACTTGAAAAAACTCATATTATGAACTCATCAATCTGCTAGAAAATTCATGAAAGTTAGAATAACATGAAGAGCGCACCAGATACTGAAATAAGAAAATACACACACAAAAAAAAATGCCAGCTATATAACTTGATATCCACAAATGTAGAAGTATATTACTGTAGCATGTGGATATCTTTAATTCATGGAAGTTTGACTGCCAATATTCTCTTGAACCTATCCAAAATGAACAGAATTTTAAAAATTCATTCTTGGAGAAATTACGTCACAGTTAGTCCTCTTGAGGGAAATGGATGAGGCAGGTATCTCCAAGATCAAGTATTGAATAGACAGAATGCCAACTAACCAAAGAATATGATAAGGCAGCACCATATAATTTGGACATTTCAATAGCCTTAGAGGAATAATTTTGTTATTTTTTAAATAGATTTTTCTTGTAGCATGCCTATGTTGATGTAAGCCCTTGAATACCTTCCGGTGATGATGTGCTGACATGTGGGTTTGACATCATGTCTGAATGTCTATTCAATAAAATGGGAAAACAAAAAGTGATCTTTGTGTTTTTAAACCTGATTCTATGATGGATGAAATCAAGGAACTGAGAAAAAGGGCAAAGGTTTTTACCATTGATGTAGGCATACCATAACTGAGACCTTTAATGTGCATGAATAATCCTAAAATGGTTGCCAAAGAGGTTGCCTTTGTGCAGTGCCGCTTGTTTTAAGCTTGTACCGTTGACTGTTAAAAATTGGTAAAACATTTGATCCACCACTTTGGCTTACAATTTGAACTCACCTTTGCTAACTTCATTGTTACAGTGTGTTTGCAGCTGTTTGCATGCACACTTGAATAAAGTTTGGTTGTGTAAGTTATTACTGTATATGCAATTCTGAATCTGTATGTTTACATTTGATGCTTCACAAACTTCTCTAGGTGGATGGCTGCAACTTTGGTTGACTTTTATGTTAATGTGGTGGCTATGGTGGTAAGTCCTAAAAGTTGTTTGCTAAGCTTCAAATATTGTTATTTGATTTCTGATAACTTAACATGCTTATCTTTTTTTTTGTATTAGTAGAAATGTTACCTCATAATATTCATAATATGAATAACCGGATAGCATCTTTATACATGATAAGTTTTATATATGCAAGAAGCATAGTTTTAATGGTTGCTAATACAAGTTTTTTCAGGAATTTATTTAAACGAGTATCAAAACCTCACCTTTATTATTTCCTTGAATTTTAATGAGTTACGAATTTGTAGGCTATAGTCTTTATGAATCTTTGCCCCTTGCATGTTGATATCTGCTTTTTGCAAAACATAAGAATGAAAGGTGTCGGTGTTTTTATCCAAGAGTGCAATTGGCTACTTTTCTATCTTCTGAAATTTGATGGGTTTGGATTTTTAGGAATTCAAATTCTTAGTAGAATTTGCCTGCTCTTTTCAACCTTATTGTATGGGGGAGGACATGATATTTGTGAGATGTATAAGGCTGGTGAGGATGTCATATCTAAGTGCTTCACCTTCCTTGACTAATGGTGGTACCATGTTTGGTTGAAACATGAACTCACAAGGACTTGGTTCATTTTGATTGTCCAGGCACACAGAATTGTATGTTGTGGTCTGCAAGATTTGTCCATTGCTCACCTTGGAATCAGAATTCAGGCCACCTTTGAATGTCTTATACAACACTTCTTATAGAGAAAATTTTCCTCCATGAGCAAGTTTTGTTTGGCCAAGGATGCAGAATTGATATTTCAGTTTGCAAGGTTTGTCCATTGGTCGCCTTAGAATCAGCTTTGTGGCGACCTTCGAATGCCTTACGCAACACCTTTTTAGAGAAAATTAGTGATGGGGACATCAGCAAAGGAAAAAAGATTTCAAGCTAACTCTTTATGGATTTGCAGCTAGAATTAAGAGGATCTACTTGAGTCCAAATAAAGTTAAATGGATGAAGAAAGCCCACTATCTTTATGAGCTGACTCAACTCCTTGAACTGACTCAACTCCTTGAGCTGATTCAACTCCTTGAGCTTATTCAACTCCTTGAGTTGACTTAAACCCTCTTCATGAAGCCGACTCAACCTCCAACCACTTGGACGCCACTTGGGGGCCACACCTCATCTCCAACTTCCATCCACTTGGATGCCATCTCATCAACACCTTTTTAGGGGCCACATGAAGTGAAGACAACTACCTTCAACTCTTCCAACAACTTTGTAACCACTTCATCATCCACATAGGCGTCACATGTACAATTAGTTGCAACCTACTATGATTACAACTAATTCTTATTTCTTGTTAGAACTTCCTAACTAATGTTGTTAGTAGTTAAAACTAGGATTGGTTAGTCAACTCTATCCTCTTTGGCCAAATTCTATGGAGGCAGGGTTCCCGGTACCGGTACCGGGACCCGTCTCGGAAGGTCGACGGTATGTTACGGTCCGTATTGTACCGTACCGGCATGCGTGCCAAATCCTTTTTTATATTAAAAATCATCTTTCCCTCTCCCCCAAAGCAAAAAAAGTACAGTATTGTACTGGCATGCGTGCCGAACCCTTTTTTATATTAAAAACCATCTTTCCCTCCCCCAAAGCAAAAAAACGGACCTGAACCGGATGGTACCGGACTGAATCGGGCGGTTTGTACCGGTACGGTACCGTACTGGTACGGAAATTATTTTTTTAAATTTTTTTAACGGTCCGGAAGTCGGATCGTTTTATTGGGATACGGTACGGTATACCCAGTACCGGGCGGTACGGGACGGTACCGCATTCCATGTATGGAGGGCTTCGGCCTATAAATAGGACCCCAAGCTTTCCCTTGTGAGCATCTTATGATTTGATGAAATGAAATATAGCTTGAGTTCTTTCTCCTTGGTGAGGGTGTGATGCCCTTTGTTTGTGTTGTGGAGAGGGTGGGATGCCCTTTGCTTTGTATGGTGCGAGATCCAAGTTCAAGACAACCAAGTCCCAAGCGCCAAGCAATCTTTCTTCTCTTCCTTTTTTCCTCTTCAATTCCTTCCTTTATTTTGCTTCCACGGTCTCATAACAAGCTCTTTTGCAGGTTCTCTCATGGATCCGGGGTTGAAGATGAAGGTTTCATGCCATGAACCATCTACAAGGTGAGTCCTCAAGTCTAGGGGGAGTGGTTTTATAATCCAAGCCTCTTTCCTAGAGTGTGAGAGTACCATTCCATCAAAATTTTTTTAGCTTCCATTGTTGGTAGGAAAACCAATCCTCACTCTTAAAGATCTGAATATTTGAAGGTTAACTTGTTTTAGTAATGATGGTTTCCTTGCCATGAAGGTCCTATTCTTTAATTGAACAAGATATCATATGCGGGTTATGTAATTTTCATTGGATAGTCTCTACATAAATCATTCTCTCTTTCTCATGTTAGCTTAGTTCATATGCCTGTGGATTTCTTGCTCATGTTAGCTTGCTAATTATCTTTGGTTAGGTCTTCATCCATCATCCCTCTCCCGTCCCGCATTAATCTTGGTATCAGAGCATGGTTTACTAGGTCAAGTTCTGAAATTTTTTTCTTTAAATGCTTGCTGAAATTTTTCCTTGCATCCATTTTAAGTTCCACACCTTCAAGCTTCTTCATCAAATTTTTTTCAAAAAAAAAAACATGAATTTTGAGATTTTGGACTTAAGACTTGAATTAAAATTCGAATTTTAAAATTTTAAAGTTTGAATTTCGAGTTACAAGGAGGTTTGGTAGTTAGAAGTTTGTAGTTGGAGGTTTCTTGCAACAACTCTTACATCAAGCCTTCAAGAATGAATTTCCTAGCTATAATTCAAAATTTAAAATTCAAAATTTGAAATCTAAAATCTGAATTTTAATATCTAATAATTTTCATTTAAAATTCGAATTTTCAAGATTTTTAAATTTGAATTTCGAATTTCGAATCTAGTTAGTTGAAGGTTTGTCAGTTGCTGAAATTTTCTTGTATCAAGCTTTTAAGAACGAATTTTCTAACCATAATTCGAAATTTAAAATTCAAAATTTGAATTATGAAATCTAGACTTTGAGATCTGAAGTTTTTAATTTAAAATTTGAATTTTGAAATTTCAAATTTTGAATTTTGAATCATATGTTTGTGCTAGTCTAGATATTCTATTGGCTAATTAGTGGCTTGTTGTGCATTCATTTCAAAATCAGTTAAAGGGCATTCAATATCAATATAAGGGAAGGAGTTCATCACCTTTCCTTGGCCCAAAATAACCACCTACATCGTACATTGACCTAAGCCCAATCTAAAACCGAGTAGGAACCTAAACTAGGGACATCAACAAATCAAGTTCATGTGCATGAAGAGCCAAAGTATTGATTGATTCTGTAATTACTTGATATTGGTGTCTAAAGCTAGGGGTCCAACGACAAACGTCTTAAGCTGACTACGGTTCTTTAATTAGGACCTCGTGAAAGCAAGGGGAGCCTCCTGCAATCCCATCTCTTACCTAGCTGTTGAAATGGTAGCTGCAGTCTTAATTGGTACCTAGTCAATTCCTGTTATATTGAACTCCTAGGTCTAGGAGCCCTAGAAGCTAGGTTTGTACTGCATGTCCACTAGGTCAGTGGTGAGGACACCAGGATCAGACCAACATTGCAAAGCCCCAATTTGGATCTCTGATCAATGTGTTGGGAAGTCAGTCATTTTTTACTTGAGTTCTATAATAAACATCGAGTCCTGTAATAAAGTGAGTCAATTGAGCTCATCAAGTCAATTAAGTCCTGTATTCAATTGAGTCCACTTAGTCACTTAAGTCCATTTGTTTCAAGTCCAGTCAAGTGAGTTGAGTACTGTAATTTTCATTCAAGTTAAGCTCAAGAGGGAGTCACCAGACCAGGAGAGTCATTAGACCCCTTTCATGCGCCCAAGCTCCAAGTAATTGGCACCCCAGGCCTCCAGGAGCTGGCGCCCCAGGCCCACAAGTGAATGGCGCCCCCTAGGCCCACAAGTGAATGGCGCCCCCTAGGCCCACTAGTGGTTGGCGCCCCATCCCAGTTCAAGCCCACTAGTGGATGCCGCCCCTTGTTCCAAGCCCTAGCCGCCCCTGTTCCAAAGTTCCAGGTGCCCTCCATCAATCCAGGCCGCCAGCACATCCCGCGATCCTCCTGCCTTCTCCTCTCATCGAACTTTTGTTTCATATTTTTCCCATCTTCACAAATCCTAACCCTTGACGTTTGCAGGATCCCTTCAGTGTCATGCCCTTTGGATGAGGTTTTCCTCACCCCCAAAACCAGTTGATAAAAAGCCGGTGGATCCGCGGGAAATAGGCTTCATCATCCAGGTGCTGATCCGAGAGGTGTGATCCCTTCTACTACTACAAGAAAATCATTACTAGGTATTTAGACCCCTTCTCTTCTCTCTTTGTCCGATTTATTGAAATTAGAGCATGCCTTATTAGTGGTTTCTTAACCCTAGGATCTTTTTTTTTTATTTATCTGTTTGATAGTTTCTAGTTGCGGGTAGAACTCTAGTTGCTACGTGAAAACCTTAACCTATTCTAGATCTTTTTTCGGGAATCAAACCATACAAACAAATCTGAAATATTTGTCTATAATCTGAATTTTCTTTATGTCAATCCCTAGCATGTCATCCCGCATCGGTTTAGGTTTGTTCCTCATCAGTCAGGAGCTCAATACCAGCAGTCCCACATTCAGTCTTGTTTATCCATGGAATCCAATCTTGAAATTTTGATGAGGACCATAACTGAAAAGTTTGATACTATGACTGAGCAATTAAGGCAAATGAAGAAAGAGTTAGGTCAAGTGAAAGATCATAATAGGGTCCTTAAAGAGTCTCGATTAACCCCCACCGAACCTGAGTCACCTAGGCCAATTTCTCGTAGTCCAAGAGCCCATCATCATGATCTTACCCCTGAGCATAATCCAAGACGACATCACCATGACTTTGTATATCAGGAGGAGAGAATCCTTAGGAGCATTTGACCTTATGCATCCATTTTTGATGAAAATCTAGATCCTAAGGTGTACATTGATTGGGAGAAAAAAATGGATCAATACTTTGAGTGGGATGAGATGTCGGAAGAAAGGAATTTAAATTTGCCAAACTTAAGTTAGTCCGACATGCTAGGCTGTATTGGAGAGATGTTGAATGCATATGTTATCAAAAATGAGAAATGTCCATAGTTATTTGGAAAGTCATGAAGAGTAAGCTTAGGAAGAAGTATCTAGGCAGGTCCTATGAGCAAAGACTTTTAGACCAATGGCTAAGATTGTGTCAAGATAACAAAACTGTGTCTGAATATATTGCCGAATTCAATGAGTTTGTCAGGAGATGTAACATAGTCGAATCTGAGGCTATGACCATATCTAGATTTCGAGCTGGCCTATGTAAGGAAATCTAGTGAAACTTATTTCAATGGAAAATCCATGACCTAGAACACACTTATCAAATTGCTAGGGACTTCGAGACATTTCAGAGGGAACTCATGATTAGTCAACCTAAGTCCAACAGGAATAATACATCTGGACATAAGCCTAGTTCTAGTCAGATTCCTTCAAACCAACCGACTCCTATTACCTCATTAGTTTGCAAGGAAGAAGCTTTTGAACCCGTTGAAGAGTTGGAGGAAGAAATATGAAGCCGAATCGAGTCTAATAAATGAGTATGAAGGAGATAAAGAAGAGATTGAACCCACTGAAGAATTAGAGGAAGAAGCTCTTGAACCCGTTGAAGAATTTAAGGAAGAAGTCTATAAAGCTGGGTCTAACCTAGTGGATGAGTATGAGGGACATGATACCATCCAAAACGAACATGAACCAATGCTTGTAATAGAGGATAAACTTGGAATAGTTACCCAGCCTAAAGAAACTAGAGATGGAAATAATCAACTTGAAGAAAATGAAGTTCAGGAACAAAACCCTAAAGAGCAACCCTAGGAAATAATAGAGCTCATGAAGGAAGAGGACGCAGAGATAAATTTAATCAATGCTAAGGGTTCAGAACGAAAGATCATTGAAGGATCACCCATTGGAATATTGTCCACTAAAAAAGTCCAGGATCCATCCCAGAAAAGGCAACCCCAGGAAGTTATAAAGCTTTTAAAAGATTTTCAAAATGTGTTTCCAAAAGAGCTACCTGATCATCTTCTACTACTAAGGGACATCCAGCATGTCAAAGACTTGGTGCCGGTAAGATTTCATACTTATTTCTGGAAAACACTGTGGCACATGTTAGGGACCAAACTGAACTTTACTGTCACCTACCTAAAATTATGTACAGGAGCCTTGGAAACCTATTAAAGGTGGGAATATTAGAAATTAGGATCTTTTATTACCTTGCCTATAATAAATCGGTAATTCCACTAAGAATAAAGCCCATTTGAGCTTATCCTTTTATTATTTTGTGTCATTTGAGTTTATCCATCAGACCTTATTCCTTTACCCATGCATGCACGAATATCAGAGTCTGCAAAGTCATATGCATAGCATATTAGGGATTTACACAAAGATATTAGTAAGAAAATTTATTTAAGCAATGAACTTACAAGCATGTGACTAATTCCATAAGAGAGCCAAAGAATTTTATGAAGGAGACTATGTAATGATTAGGCTCAAGCTTGAACGGTTCCCACCCGGAACTATGAAAAAATTGCATGCCCGTGGTGCAGATCCTTTCAAAATAATAAAGAAAATTGGACCTAATGCTTATGTGCTGGACTTGCCATCTGACTTTGGTATCAGTTCTACTTTCAACAATTCAGATCTAGTAGAGTACAAGGAATCAACAATGATACCCAGTGAGCCATTTGGATCTGGTTCCATCTTTGAGAGTAAACCAATCCTTAAGTGTCCACCAGCCATACTACCAAAGCGGCGAGATAGGATTTAGCGAATCTTGGATGATAAAACTATTACTACCCGAAACAAGGACTATCAATGCTATTTGGTTCGTTGGCAAGGTCGACCTGAATCAGAAGACTCGTGGATCACTCGAGAGGACCTACAAAGGATCAATCCATATCTACTAGAGTATTACCAAAGTCAAATTGACCCTTACTCGATAGTGTTGAGTTCTTTCTATCCCAGAAGAATTGATGGGGACATCAGCAAAGGAAAAACTATTTCAAGCTAACTCTTTATGGATTTGCAGCTAGAATTAAGAAGATCTACTTGAGCCCAAATAAAGTTAATGGATGAAGAAAGCCCACTATCTTCGTGAGCTGACTTAACCTCCTTGAGTCGACTCAAACCCTCTTCATGGAGCCAACTCAACCTCCAACCACTTGGACGTCACTTGGGGGCCACCTCATCCTCAACTTTCATCCACTTGGATGCCACTTGGAGGCCATCTCATCAACACCTTTTTAGGGACCACATGAAGTGAAGACAACTACCTTCAACTCCCCCAACAACTTTGTAACCACTTCATCATCCACATAGGCGCCACATGTACAATTAGTTGCTACCTACTATGGTTAGAACTAATTCTTGTTTCTTGTTAGAACTTCCTAACTAATGTTATTAGTAGTTAAAACTAGAATTGGTTAGCCAACCCTATCCTCTTTGGCCAAACTCTATGGAGGGCTTGGGCCTATAAATAGGATCCCAAGCTTTCTCTTGTGAGCATCTTATGATTTGAGTTCTTCTTTCTCCTTGATGAGGGTGTGATGCCCTTTGTTTGTGTTGTGGAGAGGGTGGGATGCCCTTTGCTTTGTGTGGTGTGAGATCCAAGTTCAAGACAACCAAGTCCCAAGCGCCAAGCAATCTTTTTTCTCTTCCTTTTTTCCTCTTCAATTCTTTCCTTTATTTTGCTTCCACGGCCTCATAACAAGCTCTTTTGCAGATTCTCTCATGGATCCGGGGTTGAAGATGAAGGTTCCACGTCATGAACCATCTACAAGGTGAGTCCTCAAGTCTAGGGGGAGTGGTCTTATAATCCAAGCCTCTTTTCTAGAGTGTGAGAGTACCCTTCCACCAAAATATTCTTAGCTTCTATTGTTGGTAGGAAAACCAATTCTCACTCTTAAAGATTTGAATATTTGATGGTTAATTTGTCAAAGTAATGATGGTTTCTTTGCCATGAAAGTCCTATTCTTTAATTGAACAAGATATCATATGCGGGTTGTGTAATTTTCATTGGATAGTCTCTACATAAATCATTCTTTCTCTTTCTCATGGATTTCTTGCTCATGTTAGCTTGCTAATCATCTTTGGTTAGGTTTCCATCCATCATCCCTCTCCCGTCCCGCATCAATTAGCCCTCACAAGCAAGTTTGAAATCAAAGATAAAATATTATTTTAAGAGTCAATCCCTTCAGGATTCAGATGAATTTTCCTCTCCTACCGTGGATGCCACCACCAATGCCACACACATCTTTAGAAGAAGAAGAAGAATGTTAGTGTAAAGTTGGATTAATCTATGGATTCTTGCTACTTAACAAGTTTAGATCACTAATACTTTCCTTTTTTGTTACTAAGAATAAAAATTGTTCCTGGTTTTATGATTTACTGTTGTATGAAAGCTAGATTCTGCTTCCATACTAAGAATAAAAATTGTTTCTGGTTTTATGATTTACTGTTGTATGAAAGCTAGATTCTGCTTCCATGTATGCTTAGCTGATGCTTAATTTATCATTTTGTTTAAGATCCAGAATACTTTAGTTAATAATTCTAATTAAGTGATTCTGTCATGTTAGCGTCTTGTCATGTTCAAGCTTAACGAATGTTGCATATTAACAGAAACAAGTGTCATCCTATGTTACCCAAACCCTTTAATTTGCCTGAAATTTCCACAATCAACACTTTAAGACATCTGTATGACACTCGGACACAGCTCCACAAGAAAAAGCACATAGATATTGAGAGGACTTGGCATTTGGATACACATCCTTGTCCATGTAACCAAGCTATTTATCTGCTATTGCTTGCGTACCACAGAAATAATTGCATGCAAGACATCCACTTCTCTTGATTAAGAAAATTCATCATTGTTCATAGCTTCATATACTTGATGAAATGATGATTTTGTCCTTCCAATTACTCTGTTCATTAGAGCTGGAACTTTGAAATTTCTATTTTTTCCTGAATATTACTTCATGTTTTCTTCCATCAACTAGCAGCAAGGTTCTCTTAATTGTCATCATTCAGTTCAGTTTTCTTGCTAACTTAAGATCTAAGTTATGAATAATGACCACTGATCAGTGAAAATGTAAATTTCTTGAAGTTACAATGTTCTATTAAATTCCTACAACAGATGAATTGGAGATGAAGATGTTCTAAGGATTCGAAAAGAACACTCAAACACATTATTAGGGATCAGCTTTGCAGAACTTTTACATCTTAGAGAGAATTGAGGAACACAAAGAGGGATTGCACACCTCATGTTTGATGGTTCATGCCAATAATTGGGATGTCTGCTTAATATGTTTATAATTAGCCAGCCAGAACTAGTAAAGCATCTTCTTCAAGAACAACATTGGGTGATGCATGCTCCATTCCTAATTTCCTTTTTGACAGGAGTATTCCTTTATACGAAGAGAAGTAGAACATAGAATTAAAGCATAATACATTAATAATGCATGTGACAGGGTAAATAGACAAATGAATGGATTAGATCAATTCAGTGAAGGAAAAACTAGCCGATGCTTTTTAATAGCCTATTCTGAGCAACTGATCCTAGTGCTGTTTTGCTTCTAGCATTTTCCCTCTATTTTGTTCTTGCACACTGCCCTAAAATGTTGGCTGATGCCTCTTCCTATCCTCCAACTGTTATTTCCTAACCTATGCTCCAATGTTGGTAGTGTTAGATTGAAAATCCAAGTGATTCCAGATCTATATAGAAAATAAATGAGAAGCCTGAAAAAAATTGTATTCTAATTTGGAAGCGGAACACCATTCCTGTTGGACGATATGCTTCATGAGATAATTATTAGCTTCAAATTTTGTTAATGGAAAGGGAACATTTTATTACTATCACAACTTTTAGGTTGTTCATCTTGCAACTAAGGATAACCCCTGCCCTCACAACACGAAGTGAGTATTAAGAAATCCAGTAATTGATTATCATGTTGGTTCCATTTTGCTCATCAAGCCAAAAGCCAAAATAATAAAAGGTTCCTTTTTAAATGATGAGTCCAGTAAGTTTATTTGGAGTGTGAAAAACATAATATGCCACTGAACATCCTGATTCCTGTGAGACTAGAAATGAGCAACATAATGAGATTTTTTTTTTAAAAAAAAGGCTTATCCTTGCCAAATAGCACAGCATTTAGTCATACCAACACCTTACCATCACATATCCTCATCTTTCCCATATCTAGCTTGCATTATTTTTTTTTCTTGATAAAGCGGCGTATTCAATTCAAAGATCTAGAATGAATACAATCCAGAAAGTCAGAAAGGATAATATTTCTAACTGTACATGAGCATTCTGCCAAGTGGATCTTAAAACATAACCTGAGTGATTGGCGACATAGGATGCCATCCAATCCGCCGCAGAGTTGGCCTCCTGATAAATATGTCGAATTGTAATCGACACACACCCCTGTAGAAGCCCGATATCCCGAATGATAGGGTGAGCCGACGGAGATCTTAGTATCTGACAAATCCAAGAAACCATTATTGCAGAGTTGCCCTCAATAATAAGATGGTCCAGATGGAGGATCCGATGGGCATATGCAATTCTCGCCCAGGCAGCATACAATTCTGCCCCCGGGACTAACGGATCATGGAGATGAACATCCCTTGCAACCAAAACCCGAGCCGAGAGCCACGGATGACAAAGGCTGCCCCCCTATCCATCCCGAAGACTCCCATTAAAATTGACTATGAAGTGATGCGGAGAAGGGGGTTTCCAAGAGATGAAAACCTGATTGGGCGCTTGCAGAGCGGAAGAACCCCAGATCTCTAAAGACCTCACAGACAATCTCGAAAACTCCTGGGCATGAGCCCAAGCTCTCTCAACAACCATCTTAGTAGAGCTTCTGATTGAGCTAAAGACTATATCGTTCCGGGTGAGCTAGATATGGTAAGCAATATAAACAAGGAAAGTAGCATCGAGGAATACTGTACTTGGAGTCAGCAAGCCCAAGAAAGTATCCTCCCTATCCTCCACTTGAGAAAATAACTCCTCAAAGCCCGACGTCCTCCACACGTGCCATGCTCGAGGACAGAAATAAAGCGTGGGCCTGCATCTCGCTGTCTACCCCACAGGCTGGGCATATTGGAGACAAGTGGAGACCTCTCAATATCAGGAAATCTCTAGTAGGGAGATGACTCCATATAAGTTTCCGCAAGAAAAGAAAACTCTAGGATGAACCGAAAGCATCCAAACCCAAACAATGCGATGGGGTACGGACGGATCAGGAGCGAATATGATCATCAAGTCAGACATTTGGGCACGAGGAATGGTAGAGCGCCTCCAAATCCTGACGTCCGAGTACGAATGTACCGACAGAATAATAGATAATACCCGATAACCAAGAATATCCCTGAATATTGGAGAAACCATACTCGGATCCCACTGAGGATGCCCTGGAACGAAGAGATCTGAGATGGAGATCGTGTCCGGAGTATCGATAGAAATAAAGATGGGCCACCTGACTAAGTGAACATCAGAAATCCACGGGTCCAACATGAACCTGATCGATCTGCCATCCCCGACTACCCAAGCAATATGAGGGATAATAAGTGACACCCTAGCCATCATCTCCCTCCATAAGACAGCAATGCCTAGAAGGTCGCTGACCGGCATCAAGAGGAGCCGGATGGTCACCGTATCTGGCTCTCATCATAGATGACCACATACTGTCAGAACATAAATAGAATCTAGCTACATGCCTTTCTAGTAAGGTCTCCTTGGAAACAAGAGAGTGAATCCCCAAACTGCCAATCAGGGTCGGCTGACATACTATCTGCCACCTCATCAGGTGGATCCTTCGGCGTGCTGAAGTGAATCCCCAAACGCCTCCTGAGAAGCTCTAATCTCCTAGAAATGCGGTAAGAGGCGTCTCCCCGGACATGAATTCTCCATACCTCCCTGACGATATCCCTGGATCTCGGGTATGAGAGCCAGAATTTCTCAAATCTGAAAGGGGTGGACCCCCGAGTCGAAGCATCAGTGGATAACAGAAGCGGGCAATGGTTTGAGGCAATCCGGCTAAGGTGCCGAACTGTATACTCCGGAAACAAATTGAGCCAAGGGGGGTAGCAAAGAATCTGTCAAGTCTCTCCCACACTCTGGCAGCACCAGAACGGTTATTGAACCAGGTGTAGCGAAGCCCAACAAAATCCATGTCCACCAAACCATTGCTATGAATGAAGTTGGCAAACTCCCTTGAAGATATATCATCCACAAAGGATCGACCCCCTCTTTTCTCCTCAGCCCGGTCCACAGTTAAAATCTCCTGCAACTACTGTTGGAAAGCCCTGATTAACCAAAGCTGATGCCTCTTCCCAAACCACCCTTCTCTTTTTATAAGCAGTGCTGGCATAGACACCACATAAAAGCCAGGTAGGCCTATTCGGTTCCAACACCACTATCGCCACCAACTGAGATGAGTGATGAAATACATTCACTATGGCAGCCTCCATATCCCAAGTAACTATAATGCCTCCGGACCGACCCCAAGAGTCAATCGAATAGAAGTCCCAATCATGGGGAAGACGGCGCCAAATTCGCTCCAGACCGGGCCCAGATAGTCGAGTCTCCAGAAGAACACATTAGGATGAAATAACTGAACAAACATAATATAAGAAGATAAAAAGGAGAGTTTTCCCGCCCCCCTCACATTCCAGATAAAGGTTTTCATTACAATTAAGAAGAGTTGGATGAAGCAGACCCCTGTCCAGCTTCACCCCCAGATTCTTCAAGCATTTTGACCCCTATTGCATTCCCCCCCATAGCCTCTAACACCTGCTGTAGCTTCTCTGCTATGGCCTTATGCCCTAGTTCCACTTGACGGTGCCTAGTTTCAAAATTCTCCAAGACAGAGCAAAGCCTCTACTCCCTGGACAAGCCCCCTGGAGGATTCAACCGAAGCCCCTACTCCTTCACCCTCCTTAAGATCCTCAGACCCAGAAACCCCAGAAGAGACCCTACCCGAGGGTCGATCCACCCAGCAACCCCCGGACCAGGAACAAGACCCCCCTTCCTTCCTTTGAGAATCTTGAGTCCCCTACCCTCCCCTGAGCCCCTTGAGTCTCCTGATTCCCCTCCCTTCCCCTGTGACCCCTTAAACCCCAGAGACTCCTTCGGACCCTCAACCACCCTCACTTCCCCTGAAACTCTTGCCTTTCCCCCGATCTTCTTAAAATCCCTCCGCTTCTTCCCTAAGTTCCCTTTTCCTCCAGGTAGAACAGAAGAAATTTGAACAGCAGAGACTCGTGATTGCCCTTTCTGAGTGCTATCATTCCCACCCTTTGCCCTCAATAAGCAAGGAACAGGGGAACTGACCTATTTGGTCGAAGCAGAGGCAGACTTGGGAGATGCTAGCCCTTGAGTGCTAGGAGCAGAGGACTTGGGAGGGCTTCTGCTTCTCTTTAGCGATACCGACCCGTACTCCACCATCTGTTGATCCCTCGGAGCAGCTTCTTCTGGTAGGACCAAAAGACCCTTCAGCCACCAGCAGAGGCACGCCACTGTTTGGGTGCTTAGTTTGGGTAGCATCCGGGGACCGGCTCCTCGTCACCTTCGATGGTTTCTGCCATCCATCCGAGTCTGGCAGCGAATTGGGGGAGGATGGCGTTGACGTCGATCGAGGAGGTGAGGAGAGGGGTCAGAGGAGATAGGTTCCTTACCCTTCTCCGACTCCCTCCTGGCTTTCCTAGAACACCCGCCGGCCATGGTTGGTGAACGTGCGAAGTGACGATCCAAGGCTCAAACCTCGGTCGCTCTTCACTGATAGTGGTCTTCCCCTCTGAACCATCCGGAACCGGCATCCCCTCCACACCTTGCATTCTCGATAGTTGAGCACCATCATGCACCTCCTCCGCCATCACATTCTCCGGCCGAAGAGGATGACTCCTGGTATGCTCCTTCGAAACCCCCTCCGAGAACTCGCATCCGTCGATGGTGTGTCCAATTCTCCCACATTTGAAACAAACAGTGGGAAGGTTTTCATAGAGGAACTACTGCCAGAAAATTTTTCGCTTTCCCTGAATCAAGACATCGGGTTTGAGTGGTTTTAAGGCATCTAGCTCCACCCTCACCCTTGCATAATTTGTCTTCCTCAGCAAATCCATGAAATTGTCACTGGAGATAGGGTTACTTACCTCAGCGGCCACTGCCATGATTGCCGATGGAACCCAGTATTCCAAGGGGAGCTCCGGGAGGCACAGCCTGACGACGGTTTTCTGAATTGGCTTATGGCCTGGAAGGAAGTCGGGTACCCATCTTTCCAACACCATCAATTGGCCGGTCACAAACCAAGGACCACCCGCTAGCACCCGCGTGCAGTCCTCCTCCGAGCTAAGGCGAAGCACCATGTAATCGTTGATGCGTGTCGTAATGCACCGATTTAGAACCTTAATTCCACTACTCTAAAAGGTAGAATAGCGGGAGTAAGGGTCGATCCCACAGAGACTTTGGGGTTATCTTGAAAAAGGATTTTCTTTTGATTTAAAATAAACTAAAACTAATGCAAGAAATAGATGCAAATAATAAATTTGTGAAAATAATTCAGATATGACATATCTCAAGAGTACGGCCCGTACCCGTGGATCACGGCCCGTCCCTTAGGTATAGGTCAGTCAAAATTAATTCACTTTGACTTACCTTAAACGCTAATCCAACATGACTCCAGCATTACTTCAAAATAAAAATAAGCAATCATGGATTAATATAAAGCAAATAAATATTTATTGCATAAAATTGGGGTACAGAGAAAATAAAAGAAAAGTAAGGGAACAAGGGTCCCTTTCTCCCTTTTTATCCGACTCTGACTCTCTGTGAGAGCAACAGGAACTGGAACTACGGACAGCAAGTGGAACCTCTCCAAAAATTTCTCTTTCACAAGAGAATCACCGAGGTATTTATAGATGAAAAATACCGTGTCGGGTCCGTGTGAGAAGCGCGGTGATTTCCTCGGGTCCGTGTGGGAAGCGCGGTGATTTCCTCATCTCAATCTGATTTTCAAACTCTGCGCTATCTCCTTATATGATTTTTTTACGATCATCCCCATCTCAAAAATCAAAATCAAAAATTCTATCGCACAATCCCGCGTCCATCCAGCGTCGTCCGACATCTCTTCTCGTTCTGATGTTTCCTTGTTTTCGGACATCCCGGTCTGAACAACAGGGGCGGTGACAAGCAGCTCCAGGAGCTTGGGAACGGAGGTAACGACGGGGATGGGGCGGACATGGCGACAGCGGGCACGGCAGCGGCGCTAGGCATCTTGCGGCGACTTGGGCGGACAGCTGGGAACAGCGGACGGTGGCTCCGTGGTGGCTCGCGGCGAAGCTGGAACGGCAACAGGCGGTGGGGTGGACGGTGGCTGCAGCAAGGGCGGACACGACTGCGGGCGGACGGCGCTGCGGGCGGCGAGCTTGGGCGGACACGGCTGCGGGCGGCGAGCTTGGGCAGACACGGCGGCATGGCCGTGGGTGGACACGGACGGCGGAGGCGGACGCGGCTGGGGGCGTGGCTTCGGACGGCGGAGGCGGACAGCGGAGGCGGACGGCGGAGGGGCGGATGGTGCTGCGGGCGGTGTGGACGGCAGCTGCAGCAGGGGCGGACGGTGGAGAGGAGGGCAACAGCGGGTTGGGCGGATTTCCGGCCGAACCGGGCTTCTCCGGCCGGCGGGGAGGTCTCCGGTGGCTTGGGCGGCGTCGGGGGAAGCTCTCCGACGAATTTCGGAGCAAACGGCGCATGGTGGTCCACGGCTCTGCCCGTGGACTGGTAGCAATGGCTGCCGTGGACCGGCAGGTCGTGCGGTGGACCATTAAGCCGGTCCACCGTGAGCCAGCAAAAGGTTTTAAGGTTCGCTCCAAAAATCGTGCAGCTTTGAAATATGTGCTAAAATCTTCTAAATTCCATTTTAGGCCCGTTCGAAGTCCGAATTACATTCCGTTTGCGTCGTTGGACTCCTAAAATCAAGATCTACACATTTATGGAGTCAATTCCTGCAAAATATCACAAAAAGTATTAATTTTAATCAAATAAAGTTGAGTTAATTTTCATTATTCTAATGTCTAACACACCTCCCAATTTAAACTTTGCTCGTCCTCGAGTAAAGGAAATGGATGAGTCTTGTGTACTAAGATGGTCCATGAAATGAAAATTATCGTACTAACCCTAAAATCAAAGGATACATGGTTAGACTATTAAAAAGGTACTTCATTGGATTACCAATTCCACCCATTTAGTAGTAGAATAAAGTCCATAGAAGGTTTAAGAGTTTTTTTCTTTCCCAACTTTCTATCTCACTATCTAAATCTTCCAACTTACTTTGGTTTTGGTGCAATATTTATTTAGTCCCCACTTTTTCTTTTCTTTTTCCTCCTTTCCTTTTTTTTTTTTTTTTTTCAAAATGTAAAGTCAGTGCAATGTCCTGACACCTTGCTTTCTAATTAACCCTTGTAGCAAGCTTTAGGCCAATGACTCCCAAACCAGTTGGCTTTAGGGCATTAGGTGTAAAACACCCCACGGGCTTACTGACTCGAGTCAAAAAGGCTAAGTCAAGACTAACTCTACGAAAGATTTCGTTACATCCCCACCTTTTGACGCGAACAACAACGCTTACTTAGGCGAAGGGGTCCGGTTACTCAATGAGAGATGCTAAAAATCTTTATTAACCTCAGGAATTTTTTTAACTGGGGACTTTTTATAATGCTTATACCAAAATAAGTAAGATTCATTATTAAGATCAATAGGCCGAAGGGTCTGGAATTACTCTTCTAAAATTTTCTGGACTACACTCTACCACTTATAGGGTTTTCTTGATAAATCATCCCTCAGCATCTCTAAAATTTTCTAAACCATTAATCACTCATTTAGTGAGCTTGATTTTTTTCAATTCGAGACAAATTTTTGTACACAAAAACTGATTAAAATATTACTCGAGGATTTGATTTAATTAATTAGATTACCTCACCTCCCAACTTAATTTCCATTGTCCCCAATGGAAGAGAATATTAATAACGAAATGGCATGGAAGGATACAACCTGGTAGGGTATGGAATTGGACGTCCTTCTATCACCATGTTCCTACAATCTTCTTTTATTACTCCATTTATTCTAAAAACAAAGAACTAGAAGTTAAAATATGAACTAAGGAAAGAGCTGGGCTGCCTCCCAGGAGCGCTAAGTTTAACGTCTTCTGCCAGACACTAAAAGGGAGTATTACTAAAATTGAATTTAGGCACATCCCTCAAGAAAATTTTAGATGACAGGCCAATCAGGAGGCCTTGTCAACATGGCAGAAAAACGTTCGTAAAGTATCCTACGATGACGATTATCCTTGATCCAGAAAATACAGGAGGTAAGTGTACGAAACCAAGCTTGAAAAATCCTAGACCAATTTGGTTGGAGATTAGAAAGGAATCGTGTGTACTGGACCGAGAGTGGGGGTGGGGGCTTAAAAATTTTTCTATCTCTAGAAAGGTCTACCCTAATCCCTCGCTCAGAAATAATGTATCCGAGCACAATTCCCTCACGAACCATAAAATGGCTCTTCTCCCAACTTAAGACTAAGTTGGTTTCTATACAGCGTTTCAATACCGTAGCCAAATTATGGAGACAGTCCTCAAATGAAGATCCAAAGACAGAAAAATCATTCATAAACACTTCAAGGAAGTGACCAACCATGTCAGAAAATAAGGCCAAAATACATCGTTGAAAGGTGGTTGGTGCTTCTAAGGATGGCACTAAAGGGCTTGATTGAGTCGGTAATGATTCATATTTCACAGTCCAAGGAGGAATGGTGCTAAACTTGGGTGGCTCTAACAAAGCATTCACTTCATTTGTATATTCATCAACATCAAAATCGTCAGTTCCAAAATGTGTCAAACATGCTTGCAAGGGATCCGAATCAAGCAACACAGGAAGATTCCTATTTACTACTTCTTCTATCATATTTACTTCGTTATGATCATAAGAGGGTGGTCCTTGGCATGCATTAAAAACATTCAACCGCATTTTCTTATTCCCAAAAGAGACATCCATAACCCCTGTTCTGCAATTTATGCAAGCATTAGCGGTAGCTAGGAAAGGTCTTCCAAGGATGATGGGTATCTGACTAGGGTTACCGCTAGATTCCATGTCCAAAACGAGAAAATCAACCGGGAAGTAGAACTCATCTACTTTTACCAACACATCCTCGAGTATTCCACGGGGTGCCTTGACGGATCGATCAGCTAACTGTAAAGTCACCGTCGTGGGTTTTAATTCTCCGAATTTAAACAGATCATACACTGAGCCTAGGAGAAGGTTTACACTCGCACCTAAATCTAACAAGGCTTTCTTGATTGTTAGGTCCTCTATGACACAAGAGATAATTGGGGTACCTGGGTCTTTGAGTTTGGGTATCTGCTAAAAAACTGAGCTGGCTTGCTCAGTTAAGAGAATTTTCTTAGGGATATGTGCCTTAGATTTCCGTTTTTGAGTGCACAAATCCTTAAGAAATTTGGCATAAGCCGGGACTTGCTTGATGGCATCGAGGAGAGGTAAATTGATTTGGACTTGCTTGAATAATTCAAGCATCTCATTCATTTTCAAATTTTTCTTATCCAATGGTAAAGGTGACTCCAAAGCACTAGGGAATGGAGCCTTGGGTACAGGTACTTGACCAATGGATTCCTTCTCCTCTTCATTCTTTTTCTCTGGCTTAGCCACCTCTACTTCTTGGGTCAGGTCAGGTTGGTCCAATGTTTTTCCACTTCTTAAGGTTATAACAGATTTAGCATGTTCAGAAAAATTTTCAGGTCCAGTGGAACTCTCAGCCATATATTGACCCTTGGGATTGATAATGGGCTGGCTAGGCAACTTATCTTCTTATCTCCGATTGAAAGCTGTAGCTAGCTGACCTATCTGAGTCTCTAGCTTGGCAATGGATTGTGTGTGGGAGTGAAGGATTTGGGTATTCATGTTCAGTTCCTCCTTCAAAGTTTGAAGGAGCTTCTCTTGAAAGGAAGGATCAAGATTGCTTGGCGGAGGTTGTGGAGGCTGTGGGGCATTTTGATACTGTGGAAATGGCATGCTTCGAAATTTGGTCTCCTGATAGTTGAGCCTAACGGAAGAATTGATTCCGGGTTGGGGTTTCCAAGAAAAATTCGGGTGATTGCGCCAGCCGGGATTGTATGTGTTCGAATAAGGATCGTTTCCTGGTCTAGGAGCCATTCAGGTTTGAGCTTGATGAGCTTGCTCCTGAAGAAGCTCAGGAAATTGGTAAGCTGATGGACAATCACCTAAGGTGTGGGTGGAACTCGAGCAGATAATACATACTTCATGAGTAGGATGAGATGAGGAGGAATTATTTCCAGCTTGCAAAAGTTGGTCGAGCTTCTAAGATAGCTCATCAACCTTGCTGTAGATGTCTACAGCATGACCAACTTCATACATACCTCCTCTCTTGGGTTCTACAGGTCCTGTGGGAGGATCTCTACGGGCAGCTGACATATGATGTAGAGAATTTTCACTTAAAGTTTCAAACAACTGCCATACCTCATGTTCATTTTTAAGCATGAATGTTCCTCCACATGAGGCATCCACCATTTGTCGGTGCCTTTCTGGCAAACCGTCATAGAAGCACTGGACTAATTGCCATTTGGGTATGGCATGGTGAGGACATTTTCTAATCAGCTCTTTCAATCTCTCCCAGGTTTCATGAAACATTTCTCCATCGAATTGGGAAAAACTAGTAATGGCTTTTCTAATTTGATTCGTCTTTCCTATGGAAAAATATTTCTTAAGGAACTCCTTCTGAAGTTGATCCCAAGTTGAAATTGTCACAGTGTCTAGGGAATTCAACCAATATTTGGCTTTATCTTTCAGGGAAAAAGGGAATAACCTAAGCCTTAAAGCATCGTCGGAGAAATTTTGTATCTTAACAATGGAACAGATTTCTAGAAATTCATCTAAATGTTTATATGGATCTTCAGTCGCAAGTCCGTAAAAAGAGGGTAACATCTAAATCACACTGGATTTGATTTCGTACTGGATGGCATCTACAGGGGGTACTTGGATACAAGGTGAATAAGTGTATTTTGAAGGAGTGAAGTACTCCTTCAGCGGAGGGTCAATTCCTTGATTAGGATCCATAGTACCTGGGCTGGTTGCTCTACTGGAGCCTTTGATTTTCGGATCTAGGGATATATGTTTAGGTTCTCGAAGTCGGCGCCTAGAATATACTAACATACACCCTCCCTCCTAAAGCAAACAACAATTAAAGATTTTTTATTTTTTATTTTTTTAATTTTTAATTGGAAAGTGGAAGAATGAGAAGAGGTCTAAAGGAGAAGTTCCTAAGAGAGTCCTAAACTAGAGAGAAGAAAGTTAATTAATTTTTTTTTTTTTTTTTCAATCAAACAAGTGAAACAAATCAAAATCACTATCCTAGGGTTAACCTGGATCTAGACAGCTCCTAACTGATCCAAGGTTACCTTCGAGCACTCCAAGCCCAAGATCAATTAACTGACTTGGCCAGGTAAGTGTAAGGTTGGTGAAGGTTCCCTTATCGCTTGCTTTAGACACCAATTAAAAATTGGCCAGGTAAGCGGAACCAACTCACTTCCCTTCGGGCTCTAGTCCCTGAACCACTTTCCTTAGACACCAAGGAATTAAATGATCTGAATCCGGTCCAACTCTAGGGTTTCCTTGTCCTATTGAGCTCGAAATCCTTAGGGTTGACGTCTAATTAATTTTAAAATTAAAGGCTTGGGTCAATGCAGATGCTGGATTGATGATTTGTGGGCTAAAGAAGGGTATTGATCTCCTCACCTTATCTGATTAATGGGTTGTGCCCTTAAGTATATTATGAAATTATGAAATGCAACAGCTAAGGTGTCCAAAAAGTTATAAACAAACAAAATTAAACTTAATTTTTTTTTAATTTTGATGATTAAGTCTCTGATCCTAATAAATTATGAAATGTCTGGGTAATATTTTTTTTTGGTTTTGCAAAAAAAATAAATTTACCTAAGTGAATCTAAAATTTTTTTTTGTTCAACCTTTTTGTACCCTAGGACAACCATTCAACATAACCTCCCAGTTATGCCAGGGTAACCTTATGTCAGGGCACTCAAGATTGAAAATTGAATTTTTTTTAAAATTTGAATGTAAAATTTTGAAAATTGAATTTTTTTGTGGATTTTTGGATTGTTGATTTTTTTTTTTTCAGAATAACGCCGAAAGTCCCCGGCAACGGCGCCAAAAATTGATGCGTGTCGTAATGCACCAATTTAGAATCTTAATTCCACTACTCTAAAAGGTAGAATAGCGGGAGTAAGGGTCGATCCCACAGAGACTTTGGGGTTATCTTGAAAAAGGATTTTCTTTTGATTTAAAATAAACTAAAACTAATGCAAGAAATAGATGTAAATAATAAATTTGTGAAAATAATTCAGATATGACCTATCTCAAGAGTACGGCCCGTACCCGTGGATCACGGCCCGTCCCTTAAGTATAGGTCAGTCAAAATTAATTCACTTCGACTTACCTTAAACGCTAATCCAACATGACTCCAGCATTACTTCAAAATAAAAATAAGCAATCATGGATTAATATAAAGCAAATAAATATTTATAGCATAAAATTGGGGTACAGAGAAAATAAAAGAAAAGTAAGGGAACAAGGGTCCCTTTCTCTCTTTTATCCGACTCTGACTCTCTGTGAGAGCAACAGGAACTGGAACTACGGACAGCAAGTGGAACCTCCCCAAAAATTTCTCTTTCACAAGAGAATCACCGAGGTATTTATAGATGAAAAATACCGTGTCGCTTCCGTGTGGGAAGCGCGGTGATTTCCTCATCTCAATCTGATTTTCAAACTCTGCGCTATCTCCTTATATGATTTTTTTACGATCATCCCCATCTCAAAAATCAAACTCAAAAATTCTATCGCACAATCCCGCGTCCATCTAGCGTCGTCCGACATCTCTTCTCGTTCTGATGTTTCCTTGTTTTCGGACATCCCGGTCTGAACAACAGGGGCGGTGACAAGCAGTTCCAGGAGCTTAGGAACGGAGGTGACGACGGGGATGGGGCGGACACGGCGACAGCGGGCACGGCAGCAGGCGCTAGGCATCTTGCGGCGACTTGGGCGGACAGCTGGGAACAGCGGACGGTGGCTCCGTGGTGGCTCGCGGCGAAGCTGGAACGACAGCAGGCGGTGGGGTGGACGGTGGCTGCAGCAGGGGCGGACACGGCTGCCGGCGGACGGCGCTGCGGGCGGCGAGCTTGGGCGGACATGGCTGCGGGCGGACGGCACTGCGGGCGGACACGGCGCTGCGGGCGGTGAGCTTGGGCGGACACGGCGGCATGGCCGTGGGCGGACACGGACGGCGCAGGCGGACGGCGGAGGCAGACGTGGCTGGGCGGCGTGGCTTCGGACGGCGGAGGCGGACGGCGGAGGGGCGGACGGCGCTGTGGGCGGTGTGGACGGCGGCTGCAGTAGGGGTGGACGGTGGAGAGGAGGGCAACAGCGGGTTGGGCGGATATCCGGCCAAACGGGGCTTCTCCGGCCGGCGGGGAGGTCTCCGGTGGCTTGGGCGGCGCCGGGGGAAGCTCTCCTGCGAATTTCGGAGCAAACGGCGCACGGTGGTCCACGGCTCTGCCCGTGGATCGGCAGGTCGTGCGGTGGACCATTGAGCCGGTCCACCGTGAGCCAGCAAAAGGTTTTAAGGTTTGCTCCAAAAATCGTGCAGCTTTGAAATCTGTGCTAAAATCTTCTAAATTTCATTTCGGGCCCGTTCGAAGTCCGAATTACATTCCGTTTGCGTCGTTGGACTCCTAAAATCAAGATCTACACGTTTATGGAGTCAATTCCTGCAAAATATCACAAAAAGTATCAATTTTAATCAAATAAAGTTGGGTTAATTTTTATTATTCTAATGTCTAACAATCGTCACCCACCGGGATCACCTCCGGGTCGTAGTCCAAGTTCAGCCTCATCTGAACCTCCTTAGACACCCATGCCGTAGAGACCCTGCGTCCCAAGCTCCGTAAAACGACCGTTCGCCCCTCCCACTGACGGAAGAGTCATCGAGCAGAGATCCCGACAATTCGAGAACTTTGGAGGAGGACTGTAGCCGTTCAATCTTTTCCTTTGTTATCTTGTGAGAAGTCCAAACAGGAGCTCGAGAAGGGCCCTGCACCACCCTCGCTCACGAACGCTCCCCTTCAGCTCTCCCCTTCGTCTCCGTGCCTTCACTGCGACTGTGATGAACCCCTTTCGCCATTCGAGCACCAAGCATTTGAAGAAAACCCAAGAAGAAAACCCAAGAAGACGATCAAGCACACTTCCCAAGTCACTCATCTGACGATCACACTCAGATGAAAACGAAACGTTCAACTGCACCAGCTTGCATTACTTTGAATTAAACCCATGGTGCAGTTGTTTCCATAAAAGGAAAACAATTGGTGCTGTTGTAAAACTCTTCCTACATACTCCTCTTGATCAATCTATTGACAAGAAAAA
Organism: Areca catechu; assembly: GCA_021397845.1. NCBI lineage: Eukaryota > Viridiplantae > Streptophyta > Magnoliopsida > Arecales > Arecaceae > Areca > Areca catechu. The sequence goes on from CM038042.1 coordinate 186,043,098, forward strand.
TGTGCCTTTCCTTGCACGGCCACTCTTTCTCCCAAGGTTTGCCATGCCGGTTGGTTGGCGGTATGGTTCGATACACCCCCATATCATTCTATACCGGGCTTGAACTAACATGGCAAAGAATGCGGGGAAGAGGGAGAATTAGAGAGAGGAAGAGAGAGATGATGGAGATGCAGGTGGTAGCTGTTGGAGTGTTGCGGAGGCCCTTGGATAATTGGAGTAGAAAAGTCTGAATTGATAGACGAAGGGGAGAGGTGGGGAAGGGAGGGAGAGGGAGGGAAAGAGAGGGCAAGGAGGCCGGCTGTGGCCATTGGAGCGCCACAGAGGTCCTGCTTCGCATTGCGATTTTAAATTTTTTTGCCTACTCATAGTGAAGTTGACAAACTTGTTGCCGACTTCATTGTTTGTGGGCAAAATAAAAAAAGGTTTAACTGAATTCGACAACATCATTGCAACTTCACTTGATGTAACCCCCTCGCCCCCCCCCCAAAAAAAAAAAATGAAATAGGGACTCCTACCCCTATTTCGATTGCTCGGCTCTGGCTTTTAGTGCCCTTAGCAAGCCTTCAGAGACTATCTCGCTCTCCCTTCTTCCCTTTTTGTCTCTCTCTTTTCCTTCTCCCTTCCGCCCTCATCGGCCCTTCAGTAGGTGTAGTGGCCCTCCGACAGCCTCCAGAGGGTTTCTCTCCCTCTCCCTCCCCTTCTCCCCACTCTCTCTTTTCATCTCTTTGCTTCTCCCTCCTGTTAGTTTTCCAAATTTCATGCTAAAACCATACTAATACACCGCCGGTACAGTTTGACATGCCTACTTGGTTTGGGATGGTTCAGTGAATCCTGTTTTCTCCATCCATCTAATCTAAACCAATTTTTTTTTTTTTTCCTGATTTTTTATCACAATAGAAGGTGCTTAAACTAATAGAAAAGAAAGAGCAGCAAAACCATCCGGTTTGCTGGCTCTTTTTGGATTCATGAGATAAGAAAATACTTCTATATTTTGGTAGATATACACCTTTTATCAAATTGCCTACTTGTTATAATAGCTTGGATTTAGAAGGGAATATTATGATGTCTTTTATTCTCTTTTCTACTCTTTCAGGTTTGGGTTGCCTACAGGGAATCACAATGGATCAATATAGTATTATGGGCAGTCTTGTTAGTATGTTTTGGCAGGTATCCTTCTTATTCCTCCTTTTTTCTCTTTTCCTTTTTTAATTTTTTTGAGTTAATGCTCAGTCTCATGTTAATCTGCAAGTCTAAATGTGTCAATCAGTGCAACTCAATTATCCATCGGCCATCGAAATTACAGCAAACCAGTGCATATTCTTAATCTTTTGTTGACATAATGACCTTTTCTCTGCTATTATTGCTGCAGTTGGACTTTCTGTATTTGTGTTTCAAACATCCATGTCTTATCTGCTAGCAATTTTAGGTTCTTAAATTTTTTTTCTTTTTAACTTTCTGTATTTTCAAGAATGATCATTATGTCATCTATCTATCCTTTTCAGCTGCTTGTGCAATAATTAACAAGTTTATGTGTTTGTTATTCTTAATATGCTATAACATTTAAGGTTTTCCATACTGTACCGACCCATATGGTACAGTGCGTACTATACCATACCGGACAGTAACCAGTATGGTTCGGGTGTGGAAAATAGTTCGGCCCCTCGGACTAACCGAAACCAAGTAATTTTAATTATATATTTTAATTTTTATTAAGTATATAATTTTTAAAATTTAAAAATATTTTTAGATTAAAAAAATTATTTTTTTAATTTTTATGCACAAAGACCATAAATCAAGTGATTTTAATTGTAATTGGACCATGTTATTTTATGTTAGTTTTGGATTGGAATTAGGATGATAATGATCATGCTAATGATGGTCGATTGGTTTGGCACATAAAATTAGCTCAATCCTAAGTTGTGTACTAACTGTACCTCAACCAATTTGATTGCAGCTTCTAGTTGAAAGGCTCATTTTGCATCTCCATCATTTCCAACCTTATCCAATGCTAAGTTAGATTAAATTCAAGTCCAAGTCCCTTTGTGTAAGGTGAAACAAGTTCGATTTGACTTAAAATTCTATGATAAACTATGTTGCACAAATCCAAGATAGTGAGTTTAGGTCAGGTTAGGGTCTCCGATATTAGTCTGGGATACCATCTAGCCTTTATTGATTTTTAAACAGGGAGTAATGCCAACTCGATTGTCCCATAGATCGCAATATTGCGAGACCACCGAAGTAAGGGTGTGCATGCTTGGAAAGCCTTAGATATTGAAAACACCCGGAATGATAGGGAAGCTGAAGACTCCATTTCTGCCTAGACCAAAACTGGTTTGGAACCAACAAAAAAAAAAGGTCGTCTCAAACTTCTTTGATCCTTGCTTGGATTTCGGGAGTTTGGAGCTGATGTAAAAAACGAAGGATTTTTCATATCTTTAACTCATTAAATTGCTTCGGCTTTCAACTCAATCTTTTTGCATGTCAAAATGACAGAAAAAATACCGACTACAGAAAAGAGGGAAAACTAGTAAATTGAAAATTTTGTAATTGGACCATTCAATTCTCTTCCTTTTCTCACAAGAAGGAACGAAGAGAACAAAATAGAAGGCTATAGGAGATGAACAGGAAAGACTCACTAGAATGTGGTGGTAAAGAGGAAGTGATGTCGATAGAGATGCAGAAGGGGTTGTCATTCTCAGTAGATACGTGGACGGTGGCCTCTTGGCGAAAATGGTATCATTTCCTGATCCACGCCCATCATGATTACCTCACCGACATCACCTCCAACTCCTACCCTATCTATGTCTACCGTTTCACCAAGTCCGTCGCCCTCTGCCATTTTTCTCAAATTTCTATTTCTCCTCTCTCCAATTAATTGTTGGTAATTTTGCTTTATGGAAATTTCTTCAATTATCATCAATAAATATTTATTTGGATCTAAAAATATTCAATAAATCCTAAAAAATGATTTGAAATCACAAGAAATAAAAAAATAATTTTTTTTGCATGCCGGTTTGATCGGCATGCTTTGCCCATACCGTGTACCGGTACAGTACCATACCGGCTGGTGATTGGTATGGGTCTTGGTACCGGTTCAATAATCTTTGATAACATTTATTTTTCTCTTTTTAAAGTATTTCCAATATTTTAAACATGTTCAGTTTATTATGCTGGTAGGACATTAATTGGCCTTTTTAAAAGTGTCAATCAAACTCTATCAGCTTTTACTTATTTTTTTTTCTCATATATTTAATTATTTTTTGGTAGGACTTATGCATACTTCACTCAATGGTTTCCCTTCAAGTTCCATCTGTTCTTCATGTATATTATTAATATAGTCTTGGGTTAATACATTTTTCATTTTTCTCTTGTAGCATAGCAACGTGTGCATATATTGTCAAGAAACTATTCACCATTTCTTCTGCAGACGTAAAAGATCCTGTGAGTCATGTCTTGTTGAGGTATGACATCAGCTTATGTACATGATTTTTAGAAAGTTGATTTTCTTTGTGCATTTCGTCTACCTTTTCTTATGATGATGAAGCTTATTCAGATCTTCAACTCATTGAATATTTCATATGCAACCATATGCACCTATATAGTACATGCTGTACAAATAATATCTTTAACAACCCAAAATAAATGGAATATGATTTACCCTGATGGCCATGTTGATGTAACAAATTTGTGACATCTAGATCATAAAACATTGTCTTTAATCTGTTTGGTGTTATTATTATTATTTTTTTAAGAATTGAAAATAGTCATTTGGTTTTGGTTTGTTATTGTTGCCTAACCTATTGCTTATTGAATTTATGGACTTGTGAATGGTATAGTTCTTCAGGAAACTTCTTCTATGACTATATTATTCTGTCATCACAGTTCCATGAAACAAAAACTATTTTGCAAAGTTTACCATGCCTTCTTACAGGCTTCTCTTCCTGGGGACTGGATTTGTTAAGCTCATTTTCACAGCAGATTAACTGATGTATATATATTTTCAAATGGAGCCCACCAGTTGGAGACAGGTTACTTCGACCATATATTCTTGGTATCTCCAAACACACAACACAAGCACAATGGACTGTCCAATAACAACAGTAATGGTTGAAAGAACTGGACAAGCCTGTCAAGTAAGGTGCCGCCAAGATATTCCAACACGGGATATAATTATAGCCTTCCTCCCAAAGTCAAGTCAGATGAATGGGCATAACCCTTGCAATATACTTCTTGAGATAGAGAAAATAACTTAAAAGTGTATTCTACTCATGATCCAGGCCATATTTATTTTATTGGTGTCTCAGTGTGTAAATCAGAGATATTTAATATAGAAAATTAATTAAATAATGATATTACAAAGTTCCCAGGTTGTGAAATATATGGATTTCTCATTTCTTTATCAATTGTACATCAATAATTCAGAAAAGAAGTCACGGTTTAAGGATATGACAAAAATCTTTTATCAGCAGTCTGATTCTGTTATTTTTGTTCCTTCTGTCATATTTTAATATGAGCACTGTCAATTTTCTTCAGGAATGATAATGAACGTAAGTTAAAGTTCTCTTCTGTCCTGTTTGGAAGAGTTCTTTTCAGTATCTTGGGTGTGCTTATATCGGCAACTGTTGTATATACTATCATTATTGATGGCTTTCCTTTTCGGAAGGAGTTGTTGACAACGTAAGCTATTACTTGCTTCACTTTTTTTATTTCTGTTTCTTTTCCAAGATTATCATTGAATTTTTGTTGATGGCCTAAGTACCTAATACAAAACGTAATATCAATAAATATGAAAATAATGAGAACATCTGAGTATTAAGAAATTAATTATATAAATGATTAAGAAAAAAGCTTCTTTCTTTTAGTTTATACTTTATAGAATGTTGAGCTCAAAAAAGTGATGTTTGTTGTAAGTTTCAAAAACTCAGTTTCAGTTTTGGCTGGGTTTATGAAGTTTTGGTTTCAGTAGTTGAGGTTATTTTGGGAGTTTTGCTCCAAGTTTCAGAGTTTTGGCCTCAAAGAAGTTTAAAAACTTTTAGGAAAAAGGAGAAAATAAAAGAAACCAAGAAAAGAGTTAGTAGATAACATTTCAAAGCATTTTGTGCTTCATATGTTCTTTATTTATGTAGTTTTGACAATCGTAGGCTGACATTAGTATTGCTTAGGAGTTAGGAATGTAACTATATTTGCTAATTTTTGCAGTGAACATATTATATATATAATATGCATAGAATTTCCTTCTTGAACTTTAGCTGCTCAAAACTCAAAAGTTCATTAATTTTACCAATTGTAAAGCCTTTTCATGCTGAGTACATGCAAATATTTTCTTCATTATGTATTTGAAGTTAAGTGGCTTTAATCATCTGCAGGTACTTGAATGTTATTTGTTTTATATAATAAAAGATGTTATATCTTTGAAATGTCTCATATTTGTTGTTCAAATCTTTGTAATATGCTATAATAGGGGCATTCTTTTGGATATCTTGGCCAATCAAGATTGTGTCCATTATCTGTCATCTCTAGAATCAAGAAAGAAGGGAAATTATTAAAAAATAATATTATATTAGCCTGTGTACTTAAATAATAAAGAAATGAGTTCAATATTGTTGTAATCACCAAAATAATACTTCAAAGGCTAGTGTTGGTCTGTTTTGTCTGAAATTGGTTGAAACCACCAAGTCTGGACCGAAACCTGTCAGTGTTGGCTGAAACTTGACTGAAACTTACTGAAAGACGAAACTGGGGTCAGTTTTGATTCAATCTTGGTTGAGATTGATCAGTTTCAGCTGAAAGGGATCGATTTGGCCAAAATATAAAAACTTGATTTGTTCTCACTATCTTAGTTCTGTTTGCATCTTACCTCTTATCTTTAACTTTAGAAGCATTGTTGGTATTAAATTTGAAAAGCTGATTAAGTTGTCATATTCTTTTTTAATCATCAATATGTTCCTGGACTTTTAACATTATATCGGACATGGCACCCTTACGATTTATGTTCTTGCATGAACTAAATTATGTGGCTTAAATTGCTCTCGATACACTATAATTTTGACTCCATGCCTTGCTATTTCTAAAGCAGAACCTGTTGTTGCAGCTCTTTCTGTGATAACATACATAACCTATATATTTTATGGGTCTTATCATTTGAGTGGTGTTTTTAGAGTCCTTTTGTTTATTGTCATTCTTGTGGTTTTGAAAATGCATGCTTCTCCTTGTACCACTTTCTGGGACAGCTGGTGTCATACCTTTTTCATAAGCATGACATCAGCTGAGCCTATGAAAGACATTCAGTTTTTTTTTGTGAATCCAGCTGATGTCATGTTGATGAACACAGTATGATGCATCAACTTTTATTGGGACTTGTTCAATATAATGGCCTACCTACCATTGTTCCATCTGTTTATTGTTATACATGGAGGTATGCCATTTGATCCTAATCTAAATTATTGCTTAATAATTTTGCAGGTGGATGGCTGCAACCTTAATTGACTTTTATATAAATGTTGTTGCTATATCAGTAAGTCATGACTATATATTACTTTCACCCTTTTTTCTATTTTTTAAAATTAGAAACCTGAATGGGCAAGTGGTTACTAGTAACTTCAACACTTCAAAAGATGGTCGCAGAAATTATGATGCATGTCTTTTGAACTTAAAGTTCTTCAAAGAAAATAGACAGGCAAAGATTTTACTTAAATAATTGGGAGCATGCTAAACTTGTGGGCCATTCCTGTAACACTAGCATTAGTTGTCATTTTTCTTTTTGAAAATTGTTGACAATTTCAAAATCTGGGATAATGTGATTTGTAGAATTGATTCATTTAATTAGCAAGATGCATTTCAATTTGAAGAATGCAGGGATCCTTTTGTCCTAATACCTTAGAATGTAGAAAGATAGTTCATCCACCTATTCATTTACAGATCATAATCATTAACAGATCTCATTGTGGTTGTGCATGGAAAGCTCCTGCCTTGGCTGGAATGATATTAAGCTTGACCAAGTTTCTTGTAGATATTTCCGCTTATCAAGCTGCTGCTCACTTGATGGTGGTCCTTCTCAAACTGCCAAAAGAATCCCATAACCTTATGCATAGTTCAACCATGATATCCAATCTTCACCTTCTCTGCTATCTCCATTGCTGACCTAACTATGTGATTCCAAATTAACAATGCATGCCTGGTTGTGCCAACCCCTTTCAGTCACCTGTTATCTTCTGAACCTTACAAAACACCTATAATAACAAACTGGTAGTAGACTACAATTGGTGAAATGCATCTATCAGTAACCCTTTTTCAGAATTTGAATGAAGACCTCCACCTAAATGTTTCACCAATACCTCGATCCATATTCTTGCTACCTTAATCTATTGAATCTGCCAACCTTCTCGTTCATTTGGCATAAAATTTTCTTTTTCAAAGCATTCATTACAGATCTTGACAGAATCCCAATATAATGTAGCTTTAAATTAAAAGTTTAAGAATTTAACTCGGCTTCATGAGGAGGGTCTCAATCAAGGAACGTCCTCTCCAGTCTCTAGAGGGTTGATTTGGTGAAGAATGTACAAGCTGTAAACTTCCTCTAAACAGTTATTTTCCTTTCAAATGGAGCAAATTGTAGGCATGACTTCTAAAATGTAAAGGTCAAGCCTGTTCCCGTAAGTGGCTCATCTTGTATTCTAGAAATGGAAGGTCCTTCAAGATGGTTACATAAATGATTCTTAGATGCTTTTACATTTTAAATTTTATGAGAGCTGTGGTTCATCATTTCTAGAGTAAGTAGCTATGGGATGATTCTTTGTTTATTTTTAAGCTATTAGGTTCAGACCACATTTCCTCCAGAAATTAGAATTGCTATAACTATGTCTTGCTTCTATATTTGCATAAATAAGATCTACAAATTATGTGCTTTGAAGTTTTTTGTTACTTTGAACCTGATTCTTCAAGAGTCTTTTTACAAGACTGTTTCAGAAAAAATGGTTGATTCAGTATGCACTTGGCACCAAGGTATAATTATATTAAAGCTGGAAGATATATATGCATGTAGATATTTTTTGATTATGTTGATTTGCATATATATTCGCGATGTAGATTTCTATGAATTTATGCTAGTTAGAATGGGAAAGAACACTTGCTCATGTTTGAAAAATTGTTGCACAGGTGTGGTTTGCTCACAAGGAATCAACATGGATAAGTGCATTAATTTGGATTTGTTTGTTAATATGTTTTGGCAGGTACTTCTCTGAATGCAAAGCTTGATAATTCATTTTATAGTCCCAAACTAGGCTATTACTTTAATTAACATAAACTGCATCTCGTGGGCAAACAAAGCTGTTATCTGTTCATATCCAAGTTTTCATCATCTTGTAAAATTTTGGTATTGTTGGAGGTTATAATAACCTAGAGACCATTTTTTATCCATAATGAAAAAAGACCAGAGGACGGAATTTCTCTGTCAGTATATAATAAATGATGTCTGTTGTTTGATTATAGGGAGTATTGTTAGAACTAAAAGAAAGGCAAATAAGAATGGTCTGGTACTGTTTCCAGACATGGTTTATCAAGGAAGCTTAACAAATTCAATGACCTACGTTAGCACCAAGGGTAAACCAAATAAGATCTTCTTCCTCCATGTCATCTAAGATCTCTTGCCTTGTCAAGTTTTTGTTCCCCTTGCATTGCCACCTTGTTTTTTCTCATGTCAAACACTGCAAATGAGTTTGTGCCATCACCATATATGCTAAGATCCTTGTCTCCTTTAACAAGCTCTTATGCATTAAATACTTGAGTTTGTGCCTAAATGCAGCTAAAACAGCCATCCAAGCTCCTATCAAATGAATAAAATTATCTGTAAAGTTTGAGAAATCATTTCATATTAGATAATCATGTCATAATGTCATATTTTGACCAAGTATTTAATATTACAAGTATAAATTGAATTCTATCTATTTCTTGCAATGCTAAGGTTACTAATTTAAAAGTACATACGAGTTGTTTATTAATCATTTATCCATGCCATATCTTTTGGACAATGCTGTTAACAGCAATTCACATGATCACATCATTTATTAATTTTTGAAACAAAATTTTATATCATTTGTTTTTAATGTATGTAATATTACCTATTTTTCTTTTTTGTGGGTACTTTCTAATGCCTCTTATGCTCATCTCTGTATCTTTTTCATGACCTGAATCTATTTCGTGCTCTTAATGAAATTTTGTTGAGCCTTTCCGGTGGTTATCCATAATTTTCTCTCTCTCTCTCTCTCTCTCTCTCTATATATATATATATATATATATATATATATATATATATATGATTGATTTTTTCAAATTTAAAGTTAGAGTAGGACACAGATATCATATTTTTAACCTATTTAAAATATATTATTTTTGACAGACCAAGTTTTCTGGTACAAATAGTTAATGTATTAATTCTGACTTGTCTTGTCATGTACTCATGTTTAGGGAAAAAAATATCATATAAATAACTGTATGTGCTTAATTAATCAGGTGTCAGTGTCAGATTATTTTGGTTATATTGGCCAATATATCAATAATGAGTTTTGGAACTATTTAAAAAAATATAGGATTCTTTGCTTAATCAGCTGATATGAAGAGAAATATCTGTCAACAGTGTTGTAATCTCAGTGGAGATTTTTATCTCACATGATATCTTCTTATCATCTTTGTTATAAATTAGATTTTATTGATTTTTTTTCTCTGAGATTTTTGGGATCAATATTTTTTAATCTCATATTGCCATGCTCACACAAACACAAAAGTTGATCTCACCTGAGATTAAAACCTAGGATGAATGTTGACCCAATCAGTTAAGCTTGTTGTATATGTGTGTGTGTGTGTTTTTTTGTCTTTTCAGTGTTATATAATGGTATTGATACTAAGATTCTCCTTTTGGTTTTTAGCATTGCCACATGTGCGTACATCGTCCTTAAGCTTTTCCAGCTCTCCTATCAAGACTCGATGTACCATATTTTATTGGATTCTCACAGCAAGCATGGAAGTGCATCCTCCAAGTGATACACAAACTCGTGTTTTATTAACTGGACAGCCATTGTTGTTCCATAACCCTTGTAATGCTTGTCATATTGTCATACAATTATAATCACGGCTTCCTTGCAGAACTATCAACTTAAACTTGCATATAAAATTTAATTTTATCCAGTTATTGTGATCCAAAATGTAAAAACATGGACTACATGAGTGTGTTAACTAAGAATATTTTCACTTGCCTAACTGATGGGATTGTTTAATAGAATTGCAATTTAGATTGTGTACTGAAAGATCTTTGTTTTAGTCCATGTCTTTCTGTCGATTAAAGAAATAGTCATGCATTACTGCAGAATGTTATGCAAATTGTTTTTTTATTTCTCAAAATTTGGAAAATGAATTCTTTGTAAGCCATTTGAGGAATTCTCAAACTCAAAAAGTCTGCCTCAGTTCTGTGAGTCGTGGTATAATGTAGTGATTGGGGAGTAGCCCCACCTAGACTTTAAGCTCAGGTACTTGTGGTTTCTGTAGGCTATCCTACTGGGCTTTTATCACCTAGATTTGGTTCTTTATCTTCAATAATCTTTTCCTGATTCTGTTCTTCATCCTTCGCTTTTGGGTTCATGGAATCCTCAGTGATTCGGACAACTGAACTGGCATCAGCAGGCTCTACCATTTCCATAGCAGTAGAAGGATCTGGCTTCATGAAGCCAGATCCTTCCCGCAGGCAACCAAATCCGTCTTCCTTTTAGCTCTTGTTGTAGGGAAGGTGACGTTTCAAGAGAGACACTTTGGCAGTTTTTAGGCATACCTTTGATTGCATCGAAGCCTAATATCTCTGAGCTTTAACCTCTTTTCACTAAAATACATCAAAAAGTTGCTGATTGGAAATGGAGAAATTTGGCATTAGCAGGACGTGTTACTCTTCTACAATTGGTTATCTTCTATTCCTTTGTATGTCCTATCATCTATTCATATTCCATTGATTGTGTTATCTAAGATGGAGAGGGAATTTAGGGCTTTTGTGGGGGATGCAGCTGATAAACGGGCCTTTCATCCAATTGCTTCGGATGCTGTTTGATTACTTAAATCTCAAGGAGGATAGGGCATTCCTTAATTCAAAACAAACAGTTTCTTTATGCAAATTGGTTGCCCCACTCATTCTTGAACGGACTTCTTTATGGGTCCACTTGGTTAGAGCTAAGTATCATTTTTCCCAGCAATTGGTTTCAGTATCACAAACCTAGACTTGTTCCATCCATTTGGTGTAAAATTTGACCACATGTTCGATTTCAGTTTCAATGGTTTATTGGTTCTGGACGTTCTATTAACGTGTATGATGATCCTCGGATATCTACCATTCCAATTGTCAGTTGGCCTGCATATATTAACATGAATGTCATATGTCTCACCATGTCTGTGGATCAGCTTATTACTACTTCCAGAAATTGGCGGCAGGATCTTTTAGTCTCCCTACGTTCAGCTGAGATGATGACACATTATGTCATTACCTATTCCTCAACATACATGGTCTGATAAGCTAGTATGGGCACATACAAAGTCATCCAAAGTGACTCTAGTATGGGCACATACAAAGTCATCCAAAGTGACTCTAAAGGATGTGACTCATATATTCTCTCCTCATCTCAATGAGGTGATGCAGTTTCAATGTTCCGAGTTAAAACCTTTTGCTGGAGACTTGGCTGGGAGCGATTGCCATGTAAGGTGGTTCTTGCTCATTGCAATATTCTTCCTACACATATTCAGTATTGTGATTTATGTCCAAATTGGTTTGAAGATTGTAATCATGCTAAGTTCAATATTCCTTTGCAGCTGATTGTTGGCAACTCTCGTGTCACAGCTGCCAAGTTAACTTCTTTCCTCGTTCTTTGTCGGATTTGATTTCTCATTTGTCTGATCCTTTGGTAAAGAAAAGGAGGAAATTACCTTTAGCATATGTGCCGCTGTTGATTTGGCAAGAGAGGTGTGACAAAATTTTCAATCATATATATCATTCATACTTCTTTCCAACTCCTTCGCAATGCCATCAAATCTATTGCAACCCATTTTGGCCTCTCCAAAACCACCTTCAAGTGTGCCGTTAGGTGGTCTTTTTCCTTCTTCTCATCACGTAATTTCTTCACTACTTCTCGTCAGAGGTCTTTTTCCTTCTTCTCATCACATAATTTCTTCTACCACTTCTCGTCAGGTGGTCTTTTTCCTTCTTCTCATCACGTAAACCACTTCTCGTCAGGTGGCTAGCTCCTCCCATAGTTATGCTTAAGGTAAATTTTGATACCTTTATCAAGGATGGCAAAGCTGCGATGGGATATGTCATCAGAGATCGAAATCCTAAACTACTCCAGGCAGGTGGGAAAGTTTTCTTTACATATTCGATTCCATATGCTGAGTTGATGGCTGCATGGATTGGAATGAAGGTAGTAGTTATGTAATTGCATGCTTCACCTGTCTGGCTTGAGGGGGATTCTGTTACTGTAATCGATTGGATCAAAAATTCTTGTACCCAGTATCATGCTCAGCCTCCTATTCTTCAGGATATGTGGGTTTGGAAGTCTAATTTAGTATCTTGCACAATATCCCATATATATCACCAAGCTAATCAAGTTGCAAATTATTTAGTTGCTACAATTCTTTACAGGGAGATTTTACTTGGTCTTCTTTGACTGAATTTGATGCTCATTGCTTACTACTAATTCAGGTGGATGGTTATGGCTCTCACCATGTTCGCAAAATGGCCTGTGGATAACCCCTCCATTGATTGTGCTATAACGAATTTTTTGGATGGTGGTGTTCCTGCTATATTGGATGGCAAATTGCTGTGACCTTTTTTCATCTATCTATGTTATGGTACTAACTATACTAATATTATTTATTTAAAAAATCTTTCATATGAAATACAGATCTTTGTTTCTAAGATTATATCGATGTTAATACAGCAAGAGAAGAAAGAAAAGAAAAATAAAATAAAATAAAAGGTACAATCATTTGGACATATAAGATTTTATTATGAAAAAAATAAATACTTATAAGATTAAAATTTCTACTCTCACAATCTTGTGTAATTTTTCTTAACAAGAATTTCCAAATCATTCCAAGAAAAATTCTCACCTTTTAAGGAAACTCTCTAGCATCTACGGGTTTTTTCTGTCACTGCCATATCTCTTGAAAGCCTTTTAAATCTTTACACCTTGGTTTTGGCCACTTATACTCTTTCTATAGGCTCTAGGATGTTTCTACATCTCAACAGGAGTCTATTGGATTCAAACTGCATCCACAACGGAGTTCTATATTTCTTCCAACTTTTGTTTAACCTAAAAATTATTTTGGCTACCCGATCGGCATTGATTGCATCGCAGATCGTATGGATCAAGCTTAAATGCAGTTGGATACCTTCCCTGACCATTGGATGATGATGGGGAATACGTGGCTACTCGATCGTGCAATAATGCATGTAGATTGTGAAAAACCTCATAGACCATGAGAAGTCACTCGTGTGCCATGATTTGACCTCTGTGGATTGGTGGTCCACCATATACCACATGAGGAAGGGATGAAGTGCACGTGGATAGTATGCTGGACGTGCACGGTCGTCGCCTAGGTGCGTGCCCATGCACACTGGGCTGCTTGCTCATGTTGGGTCACCTACTCGCCTAGGCCACGAGCTAGCAAGCGCCCGCTTGCACCTGGTTGCATGCACATCTGCCTAGGATGCACGCATGTCCACGCATGGGTCTAGGTTGCATTTTACTCGAGGCTAGGCTTGCTTTCTTTCGTGCTAGGTTTGGGCTTCTTCTGGGACCAAATCGAAGTGCTAAATCCCAACAATCTTCACTTCAACTCGACATTCGGTCTCTATATAATTTTAAGAGCTCTTGAATGATCTCACCTCCATGTCCTGAGATAAAAGCCTATTGCTCATGCATGGGCAAATATAGGAGCAATATAGGCTGCTCGATCTCATCTTCATAGCGTGCTATGCTTACCTTGACCTAAAACTTGCTTGGAAAAGTCTTTTATGGCAATAGAAACTTTATTCTGCAATGTCGTCTGTCATCCTCTTGAATCTCTTGTCTTGTACCTGATCTACCTACTAATGGAGCTCCATCTCATATTGGACTCCTATCTATACTAAGGATTTTATCTTGTACTGGACATCCTATCAAGAGATAGTGTCCTCCATACTTCTTTCCTTGTAAGATGATTTTACTATCACGGACAATCTTCAAGACTCCATCACCAACTTTTCACGTATAATCGTTTGAATCCAGTTTGCTGAGTAAAATTAGATTCTTGTTAAAATTGGGATATGTGTCGAATCTCGTCTAATTTTCTCGTTATCTCATTATATACCTTCAAGCTAACTAGACATCCTTGATCACATAGATTGATTCATTTAACAAGTGAACAAAATCCTCTCTATAGATTGATTCATTTAACAAGTGAACAGAATCCTCTCTACTCTCTAGAGAGTCAAACATCTCTTCTCTATAATAAATATGATGTGGACATGTGAAATTTAAAATTTACTACTGAAAAGAAAGAGATATCTCATCAAGCACCATAAATATATTACTACCATCACTGTTGCTACCATCGGTCACCACCATAATAGCCTTCGTCTGATCTTTGAGTTGTGGATAATCTCTGATACGATGTTCTAATTTATCGTACAGGTAGTATTTGATCTTGCTTGCATTCTTTGACCTGGACCACCCATCTTGCGATCCTCTATCGCTCTGCCTTCTACCACTAGATCCTCCAGAGATCACCAATGTTGAGTTCCTGCTTGAACTCAAAGCTTGGCTCTTCCACTTAAAAATCTTGTTCTGAAGTAGTGCTGATTGAGAAGACCTAGGGATGGCAATGGGGCGGGTTTGGATCGGGTCATCCAAAATTTATACCCGCCTCTCTAAAAAATTCTTTGCCCCATACCCGTCTCGGATCAAGTCGGGTATAAAAAAAATCATGTTTGGATTGGGTCGGGTATACCCAGTCTTATAAAATCTAGTTTACTTAAAACTAAATGGGTCGGGTCGAGTTGAGTCGGGTCGGGTATATCCATCCCATATACAATTTACTTAAATATATAAACATAATTTTTTTATATAAACTGGTCGGATTCGGGTCGAGGTGACTACTACTCGTACCAGACCCGAACCCGAGTCGAGTTTTTTTTAATATAACCCATATCCATTTATAAATTAAGTGGGTCGGGTTTTACCCGCCTCATTAAGATTGGGTCGGGTCGGATATCCATCAGGCCGATAAAAACTGCCATCCTTGATAAGTCCTCTTTTATCTTGATGGTGCTCTTCTTCACTAAAAAATCAGCCATTAAGGACTTGAATGATTGCGGTAATGATAATAGCAAGACTAGCATCCTAGTATTTTTCTTAATTTTCTCGCCAACACTAAGAAGATCGGGAGAACCATTTGGAAGTGGCATAGTTGCTCTTGTATCCATTGTCCTTTGATCATCCGCAGTTGATAGAAATGCTTTCAGAGGAAGAGTATGTTGGTAATAAACTTCACTATGTTCAATTTCTCGAGTTTCGTCCATAGCGCCACTGGAAAAATCTTGTTCAGCATACGAATCACCATCTCATCCACCAAATACAAGTAATAGTGCTCAACGTCTATATCTAAAGCCATCTTTAAGTCTTATCCTCCATGGTGGTCAGCCTCTTCTTGCATATAGAGTGTGATCAATTCTTGCTGGATGAGCACTTCTTTTACTGTTGCTTACGAAGAAAAAAATTTCTCTTCTTGTCGATCATTTGATCTTTATCTTCATTGTACCTGTTTTCTCTATCTTCTTCAATCTTGATCAACACGGATAATTTAAAACTTTAATACCAGTTATTATGGTACCAACTGAACTAATATCACTTGTTTGAGAAAACTCTCATGTAGAATATGGATCCATGTTTCCAAGATCATGATATCGATGTTGATGCCATAAGAGAAGGAAAAAGAAAAAAATAAAATAAAATAAAAGATACAATCAATTGAGCATGCAAAGTTTTACTATGAGAAAAAAAAATACTTACAACATTAGAACCCCACTCTCACAATCTCATACAATTTCTCTTAACAAAAAATCCAAATCCCTCATAAAAAAACTATCACATCTAAGGAGATCCTCTAACCTCTACAGACTTTTTTGTCACTATCACATCTCTTGAAAGCTCTCTAGATCCTCGTACTTTGGTTCTGGCCACCTATCCTTTTTTATAGGCTCTGGGATATTTTTGCATCTCAATAGGAATCTTCTGGTTCAAAGCACATCCAAAATGGAGTTCTATACCTCCTCCAACTCTTGTTTAACCTGAAAACTATTTTGATTGCCTGATCGGTATTGATCACATCATAGATTGTACGGCTCAAGTCCAAATATAGTCGGATACCTTTCTTGACCTTGACCTTCAAGACTTTTTTTGCTAGAGTGCTATCTTCTCGGAGAAGGGAGCGGTGGCTATGAAGCTATGCTATGATTTATGGACTAAGAATAACTAAAAAGTAGGATAAATGGAAGTAATTGGAAGATAAAACAAAGGAAGTAATAGCTTATGATTGGTAAAATGTTTGTTCTTTGAGTTACATTCTAACATTTACGCAATTCATTACCGACTACTAGATAACTGCATAATTTCTGTGTAACACTCGTCGTTTCCTGTCCTTCCACTTTCTTGTAGCAGTCTCATTAGTTAAATATGGTCGGACATTCCATTTAATTCCATGTTCTAGTTAGCTCTGGTCGGACATTCCATTTAATTCCATGTTCCAGTTCCTCGATGACAGCTTATGTTCCATATTAATGTCCTAGCCCTTTCATTAGGCCGATGGTTTAAATTACACAAGTTACAAGACCAGATCAACCTCAAGTTCTACACTTAGCCTTTCGGATAGGGCATCTTCACTAGGCCCATGCTTTCCATCTTTAAAACTTGATTTACACTTTGTGAGATCCGTCAACCTAATTTGGTTCATCACTCTTTGGATGCCATTCGGCCTGTCAATCATCACATGGTAATTTAAATAGTTGAGTTTCCAATAATTTCCTTCAGCTTATTGGGATTGCGCACATGGCTCCAATCTAATTGGCCTTTTAAATATACATTGTAAGTTATGGGTTTCTTATAGTACTTTTTTTTTGGTAAAGAGATGCTCTCAATGCATTGAACTGAACCAAAGTTTACAGGCTATGCAGTAAAATATAATGCAGACCAAGTGGGCAGCGAAATCAAACTAAAATCCAAACCAAGAAACAGTAGTATTGTTTACAGAGTTTGCAAACAATAACATAAGAACCCAGCTTCCTTCCTGCTGATGGTGTGGCGTTGTAACCCATACTTAGCATTTACTTTGCTAAGTTCCATCGAGTGATAAAAGATAGCTCAAGCCTGTATCTGGGAGCAGTAGGTAAAACAAACATTGAAATCAGCAGTAGTGGGAATGAGCAAAGAGGAAATACCCAAAAGCACTTGAGAATTGGATGCTTCGCATTGACAGTGGCATCCACAGGTCCCAGAAGTAACCTTGTGAATAGGGGGCTTATGGATAGAATGCTTTACATGGCCTGCCCTCATAAATTGGTTTCCCACAGTTATAAAAAGGCAGCACCTGCAGCAATAGAGGAAGCATAATGAAAATAGCAAATAGAGCATATAAAAGGTGTCCGGCACATGGTCGAATGATGGCTGAAACACCGGGGCACCCTCAAAATATGCTGAAAATATTGAGGAGCAACCTGCATAGCTTCATAATATTGGTAAAACAGATAATGCAAATTGGCATCATACACCGGTAGCAAGGCAATCCTGTCAAAATGAGTTTGATTCCAGCATCTGTGAATTTTGGAGGAGAATATGTAACAGCAGCTTAACTTAAGTATGAGGCAGTAAACGAACCAAGCAAAACAATACAATGAGGGTAAAGATCAGATTTTTTATGCAGCTTCCAAACTGGGGACCAAACCGAATTATTCCTCCCAGCCATGTGGTTCGCATAGGCAGCATATAACAGCAGAGGCATCTTAGATTATTGGTCAGGACTCCAACAAAAATAAGTGTTCCAGGCTTCCAGATATAAGTTATAGAAATGGATAACACATGAAGAATGCCTTCTTTATGGTAGATGTCCTTAGGAATGATGATGTAAGGAGTAGATTGAAGTTGGTTGTCATGAGAGACAATGTCCCAGTGATTTAGAGGTAGTTTCAAATTTTTCTAGTCAGAAAAAAGATAACTACCAGAACTGACAGTAAATAGTAAAGCTTTAGATTATTGATTAGTAAGATTCTTTCCCACCCAGCTCACATAAACCAACTTGTTCCAACATATATTAGAGCAAAAAGTAATGAGATGTAATGGTAAGATGATGCAGTCTGGAGGGATAGATTGCATCCTGAATTGATACACAAGGTTGAGAACAATAAGAGAAGAGGTAGAAGCCCCTTTTGTGCCTGCAAAAATGAAACAACTGTTAGATGGAAAAATTTTTGTATTCTTTTCAAATTTTTCCTTTTTGCCTTTTTTCTTTCCAATGTGTTCCAAGACAGGTAGTTTTTGACCCATTTGAGTTATTGCTTTTGCATTCTTTTTCCTTTTTTTTCTTGAATTCTTTGTGGGCTGAATGTTTGAGTTGTTTGCAAGGAACCAACAGGTAAGGTTGAAAGATGACAGGCAATAAGTTGTGACAGCAGAGATCAATGCAGTCCGAGGAGGTGAAGACATAAAGTTGAGTACAGTCAGGCCTGGCAGCCCCATTGTTCCAGCATATGATAAAGGTATCCATATCAAAAGATCATCCGGTAAAAGGGGTCATGCCATGATAATCAGCCCACAGAATGTGAGCTAAGGCTAGAGGAATATCTTCTGAGCTGTTGATAGTAATACCTTGATCTATCCCTACGTAGTCATAGACTATTCAAAGACTCAAATCATATAAATAATTAAAATATCTTATAATTTAAATTCTGAGCATAATCTATCTCACTGGATATAGATCGTAATAACTTGATTTATCCCTATGTAGTCATATATTATTCAAAAATATAAATTATAGATTAAACAATATGTACAAAACTTGAAATAATGAAAAATAAATTTCATTCATAAATAATATGATCATTACAATCAAGAGATCTAATTACATAAAAAAGTAACTAAAGTACAAATAAAAAGAACCTTCTCTACTCCCCTAGAGACTTGGAGATTAGCCGAGCATGGTGTCCACAAGCATCACCTTCAGTGGGACGAAGATGATGAAGATTAGCCCGCCGACCTCTCTCCCATTGAAGCCTATTACATAAGAAAAGAAAAGAAAATAATTGGTGGCTTGCTGTTGCTTGGTTCTTTGCTTGGCTCCTCCATAGCTCCCATAACTGCCCTTTAAATAGGGTCCAAATAAATCCAATCATGCTACAATTCAGCCTCCTATTTCTCTTAAGATTCATTGAATGTTTGGAAACTCGTGTGCCTTTAAATCTCCATCCAAGGGCTGAAATCATGCCTAAATGATGCCATATCATCCCAAACCCTTTGGTAGTGTTTGGTTCCCTTAATTCCACCTAAAATAAGCCCTTATTCCTTTTTATTCCCCCAAACAACTATGAAAATCGAGGTGGGCCATTCAGAATAAGTTATTCCGATCAATCTTTGGTATCTGGAATAGCTATTCCATGGTGGATCATGAAATAGCTTATTCTAAGTTATTTTCTTTTTATGTGGTGAGCCCTATAGTATTTATTGCACTGGAATAAAGTTGTTATTCTAGATTTCCAACCTCTAGATTTCCAACCAAATAAAAATCTAGAATAACTAAGATGAATAGATATTCTTTGAGAATTGGTATTCCTATTCCAAGAATAAGTTTTTTTGTATTTGAAACTACCATTTGGAATAAAGGATGGTCGTTGGCTCTTGGTCTCAACACATTTCTCCATCGTCGAATGTTGAACACTTCTAAGTTGTGGCCAAAATCATGTTATATATTCCTCCTGTAAATCAGAACTTCTCTAGCCACTGGATCAGGAGAATGAAGGCAATGGTGCAGTGCCAGATGACAACGGTGGCAGCGCAATGGAAAGAACGACTAGTAACGATGTTGGCGGCATTGATGCTGGAGATGGAAAGGAAGGCAATGCTATTGGCACAACGAGGGGGCAGCAGGTAGTGGTGATGGGCAACTTGGATTGAAGAGGAGGAAGGAAGATGGACGGTAGCGGATTGGTTCTTGGGAAGAGAAGTTGCAACAGGAAGGAGGTGGGCAACAGATTGGGCCAACAGTGTCTCAGAATGACAAGGAGGAATGAAGGCAGCAGGGAAGCGACGGTGATGATCTAAGGATGGTGATGATTGTGATGGAGATGAGCATGGCAGTGGTAATGGCTCGGGATGGCGAGTCAGTGATGATAGCCGATAATAGCAGATAAGGAAGATGAAGGTGGCAGGTAGATCACAAAAGGCAACAGGTGCAATGGCTTTGTGATTGAGATGGGAGGGATTGGGGGTGACGGCATCGCTGCCATCCCATGTGCTAGACCCATTGAAGCTCTTGCTGCCACTAACATTGATCGCTGTGAAAGATCTCCCATTTGGGGGCTCTCCTATCACCATGGAGCTTTATTAGCTAAACCGCCACCCTTCGTCAATGTCGCTGCCATCTTCATCTTCATCATCGACACCGCCCGCTCACTGCAGACCTCATCCTTGCCATTGGAACCTCCATCGACATCATCTCAGCCATTGATCGATGTAGTAAGGGAGCAAACCAAAACCCAGCAATTGTGCATCGTGATGAAAACCAAGAAGAAACTGTAGCCATAGACCGTGCAGCACCATTATGCACCGAGCAACCAGTGCATGGTGGACTGGCTACTTTAAAAACTATGTGTAGGCTTAATTTTGGTTGATTTTGAGTTGATTTTAATTCTAAATTGGACTAGATTTGAGCCTAAGTTTGGGCCACATGTAGATCTCCAATTGATTTTCAATAAGAGTTTGATTTACTATTAATTTAAGTCTTTTTAACCAACAAATTGAGCTCTTTATATTAATGACCATCTTTCCTGTAAACGATTAATAAAAGCATAAACTTTTAAATAATAGAGATAAATTAATTTATAAATTAATACTTTTATTGTTATATTTTCGAAACTCGTTACATCCTCTAACTTGAATTTTACTCGTCCTCGAGTAAAGAAAGAATTTAGAGTTAAGTACCTTTTAGCTTAGAGTTTTAAGTTTTACTGAGTAGTTTTCTTTAAAAGACCATTGATATTCAGTAGAACGAGAGCAAGGTACATTATTAGAGTATTAATACTTATTCAATATAAAAATTAAGTAAAGAATACTAAATCTTTTCTGAACTTTTTTAACTTATCTCTATCTTTATTCCCAATTCATTAACCTTTCCATGGACTAAGGTATTGTTATTTCTGTTCTTCATTTATTATAGAAGCATCTTCATATTATCCACTTTTTGACATGAACAAACAATAATACTTAGGTGATGGTGCCTGGTTACTCGGTGGGAGACCAATATTTAGATTTTTTTGAAGTGCTGAGCATCCTGGCCTTCCCTTTACTGTTTGACATGAACCTCCACCTTGACTTAGGTATAGAGACCCGGTTAATAAGCTTAGGATAATCTATATATACTCTGTATTTTGTATTTTTATTTCGGACAGGTAGCTCTTTTCTTAAATTTAAGATAGCTTTTACACCATCTTTTTTTTAATATGAAGTTACCTTACAGTAGCCTATAAGAGGTAGACTCTTCTTTGATGCTAGTAGGAAGACTTTAAAAGTGTTCAAAAAAATATTTATATTCTAAATTTAACTCTCTATCAGGTTTTCTTGATACTTGATCCTTCATTATTTCACAAACTCTCTAATCTGAGTATCAATTTACTTTGAAAAAAATTACTTTGTTCAACTTGATTCTTAAGCATAATCGGGTATCTAAACACTAAGTACTAACTTATTCGAGGACTTTAAAATTTTTTAATTTATTTATTTTCTTTCTCAACTTAATCGACATTGTCTTCAATGGAGAAAGAAAAAAAGTAAAGGATGGAAGGGATAGATGTCACTTGGGATCAATCTCCGGAGTTGAAATTAATCTGGAATGGAGGTAATTTTAAAATATTGTTCCAAATTTTAGGGTGAAGTAGCCGAGTCTACAAACCCTAAAAAATCAAAAGAAAAGAAAGTAAGAAAGTTGGATTGTCTCCCAACAAGTACTGAATTTAACATTCTTAGCCAAATGCTATGATGGAGTCTTTATGAGAAAGAATTTAGGTATCCCCCTCAGGGTTTTAAAAGGACATGACCAAACAAGAGGCCTTATCATCATAGTAGAAAAATATTCATAGAGTGTTCTACGATGATTAGCCCTTATGAATAGAGTATATTGAGTTAGCATGCTATAACATAATCAAAAAATATTACTATAGTTTTTATGATGAGCGGGGAGGGATTGTGTATGATTGGCTGAGATCGGGAATGGTAGTTTAGAAATTTCTTCAATTAAAGCTTGATCTATCATAATCCCTTTCTCAGGTATGATGTGGCTTGACATCACCCTTTCTTGATCTTTAGCATGATACCTTTTTCAAATTAATATTAGATCTGACTTCAGACATTGTTTGAGTACTACTGATAGATTTTGGAGATAGCCTTTGAAAGTAGTGCAAAAATAGAGAAGTCAGTTATAAAAGTTTTAATATCGTTATCCCTCATTTCATAGATATCCCATCCAATAACATTTTTATGAGATCTTAGAATACCAATAAGTTCAGCTTCTTGGTTATTGATCACTGTTTAAGTATCAATGGATGCGATAGGAAGTGAATTCAGTTCTGGATCAAGTGGTGATTCTGACAAGGAAGTTATTGGGGGGTTAGGTAATGGCTCATATCTTTCAACTCAATGTGGGATGGTTTCGAAGAGGGTATTTCTAATAAGTGATTCACTTCTATGATATACCAATCTTTATTAAATTTATCCACTCCAAAATGAGCCAGATAGGGATTCTATGAATTCTGGGGGTGAATTATGGGGTTAGCTTTCCTTATATGGTATTCATTGATGGTTCTTGGGAAGTCTCAATTAATTCCATCATTTCATCATTTTATCTTCCCTCCTCATTAAAAGGCATGGACGATTCTAGAGCACTCGAGGATGGGGCTATGGATAAGTAAGGTACTAATGGAAGTGGCTCATCTCACCAGTTTGATTTTTCTCTATATATTTCTATCCTAGTCAACTTATCCATATTGGTATTAGTGGCTGTATAGGATTACTCTATGTCTAGTTCATTATAAGTAATTGTTTAATAAAAACTCAAGGGTTATTAAAGTTTTTAGCTAGGTATGGTTCCTTTGGGTTACTCTTAGGTTAGATAGGCATCTCTCTTCCTCCTCCCTACATACTACAAATACTTGTTAATCAACTTGGTCAATTTGAATATCTAAGTTAGTTAAGGGTTGTATAGAGAAGTTATAGTTGTGTTGAAGTTTTCTATTCCGTCTTATGCTTGCAGAACCTTCTCTTCAAATGATAGACTATAGGTAGTAGGAGAAGGCTGATATTATTGATAGGACTGATCGTAATGAGGTGAATCTATAAACATGGGTCCTTGTATTACCCGGTAACCATTGGGTATGGTTGCCATAAAAAATTAGTTGAGCCTCTCAGCTTGAATTATAAGCATTAAAGCATGGGTTATCTCTTGGTCTATAGGTCATGTAGATTTGAGCTTCATAAATTTGGTTATACCTAGACTCAGAAAATTGGTATGTGGTTGGGTATTCACTCACAAAGTAAGTGGGGCTTGAATATATAGAACAAGTTTTTTGTGCAGGAAAAAAGAATGAGTATAAGAATGTCTGATAGCTAGTAAATCTAATTTATGGGACAAGGCATCCAGTCTATTATCTAATTTATAGGAGATTAGTGGAATTTTGAGATAGGAAATTGTTTTGATCCATTTTGATCCAAATTTTTTTATAAAAAAAAAAATCTTTCATCAATCAACTTGAATCTTTGTTTGAATTGAATGAGTGTTTGAGATTTTAGACCATCCTTTAAATAAGGAGTCTACTCGTGTACTGATTGGATGAATCAAAAGTGATTTGGAATTGAAGATTTGATAGGATTAGGAGCTTAGAATTGAGACTATGAGAATGCATGGACTTTGATAGGCATGTTTTAATTGATTTAAATTAAGAATTATTTATGTTAGCTTAAATCAAGTGTTAAGAAAGTTTTTGACTCTAAAGGTTATAGCTATACATAATGAAATTTATACACACTGAGTAGATGCTAACTGTAATTACTAACCCATGCACCCTACTCCGCTATGTTGAGATGACTTAGTAACCGGAGGTTTGGCACTAGCAAATGTCAACATTCGCATAAAACAGTAACCCAATGCATGAGTATGCAAAGCACTCAACTCATGTGTTGTTTTATGATAAAAGCCAATTTTGAAACTTTTGCAGTAAAAGGCAAGTTTATAACAATTATACAGTTAAGAACCGCCAACAACACTTGAAAAAAAAAAACTAGCCCAATTGAAAGGTGTTGTCTTAGTTTTATTATGTTGGTAATAGCTTGAAAAAAAAGTGACAAGTATTGATTAATGTTTTAAGCTGACAGAAAGTAATCTTGAGTTCATTTCATTATAATATATCTTGATAAGGAATTGCAGTCTTATGGTTGATGTTTTGAGATCTTATGAATTGATAGTCCTAAAGAAAAAGTTGTTAGAGAAGATTTCAGTTGTTATCCGAGTTGATTGTTTATTTAAAATTGATGTTGATTTTTATTTATGCTTTGCTCGGGATGACAAAGGTTTAAGTTAGGGGGTATTTGATGAATGTGATTTATATAGAAATAATTGGGTCTTAATTGTATAACAATTTGGTGTACTTGTTATTAATTTAGCAGTATTTGCAGCCTATTTGTGCTTAATTATTTTAGTTCAGGTATGCGTGCCAAGAGGAAGCTTGCAAGCTCGTCCACCTATTTTATCATGGAATTGTATATCAATCGGAGAAAAATTATTGGTCCAACCAGGTTCACCCAATATTATTAATTTTGGGACCGGTTCAACCCAAATAGATGCTGCCAAATTAATTGACATACTTAGAAGAATTCAAGACCCAGCTCGGTGGAAAAAAGAAATGTTAGAGAAGGGAAAAAAGTGGAACGCGAGGAGGAAATTCATGGAGGAACGGAACAATGTAAGGACAAAACGGAAAAGAAAAAATAAAAGGAAAGTAGCAAGATTCGTAAGAGAGGAAAGGAGGGTAAAATTGGAAAGATGCATAGAGAATCAAGGAAAAGACGCGTTGGAGAAGAAAGAAATGTTGGAGAAGGGGAGAAAGTGACGTGCGTAAGGAAACAAAAGAGAGACGTGTGGGTGAGTAAAAAAAAGCAGAGGGAAGGGGAGGAACTCTCAGATGCACGGGCATAAAAGAAAAAAAATGCACAAACGGGAGGAGAAGAGCGGATGCGTGGAAAGCCCAGCGAACGCGGAAGGAGGAAATCAAGATTGCACGGACATAAGGAAGGAACCAAAGATTGCATGATTTTATTTGATTTGTATTTTCCCTGTCTTTATTTTGTTTTCAATCTAAATATGTGCAATTAATTTCTTCTTACCTAAGGCTTAGGGATTTAACTGATGTGGTGATTATGGACCCCAATGGTTAGTTTGATTTCCTTCTTTTACTTGAGATTTCTTTTGTCATCGTAATGCTTTGGGAGATTTGATTAATTCCTCAATGAATTTTATCTAGAGTTTAATTGATCTATTAAATTTCTAGGTTGAAAAATAAAAGAAATTTATAGATTTAAATCCTACCTGAATTACTAGGACTGATCTATACAGTGATTAGGATTATAAAAATTTAATGCATCTGAATTATTTAAATCAAGTCTTAACATCGTGGTTAATAATTTTGGATAGGATTAGTGCAATTTGAATGAAAGTACATTAATCAATTAAGAAAACCTGCTGGCTTGTAAAACTAGAAAATCAAATTAGCATATTCAGAATTAATTATCACATCGATTTGGTTAAATTCCCGATGCCTTAGCTATTCTAGATTATGTCTTCTTCTAAAACTTTGCGACCACCATAGTTTGATAGTGTGTTTAAATTTTCAATTTATTTTTTTTACTCGAAATCAATTTTTCAAACAATGTAAGTAAGTATTATAATTTGAGTGATTGTCTCTGATCCTAGAGGACGACATTGGGTTACTATCCTGTATTACTTGCACAATCGGTACGCTTGCCGAACATGTGTCAAGTTTTTGGCACCGTTGCCGGGGATCAACAACGGACAACATTCAAATTCATATATGCTAATTGATTTGTATTTTTTTATTATTTTATTGCATCTTTTATTATTTTTTGTTATTAACTTTTTATGTCCCAGAGAACTGCAAATACTTTGGAAGATTTTGATCTGGAAATAGAAAGAACGCTCAGGGAAAGACGATGTGGACTCAGACAACTACTGGAAGGGTTAAGTACAGATTTGGTGGATATCAAAAGCATAACCATGGAAGATGTTGGTGAACATAACCCTCAGAATCTCCCACACGTATCCAATGAGGAGGTGCAAAACCCACATGGAGACAGACCTTTGTTTGAGTACATCAGGCCTAGAGTCACGGGAGCACAATAAAGCATTAGGAGGTCACTAATTCAAGCGAACAATTTTGAGATAAAGCCGGCCTTTATCCAGATGATCCAGAACTCGCTCCAATTTTCATGTTTGCCTTCTGATGACCCTCACGAGCATTTAAGTCAATTTCTTGAGTTATGTGACACTTTTAAATATAATGGGGTTTCTGAAGATGCCATTAGACTTAGGCTGTTCCCATTTTCATTGAGAGATAGAGCAAAAAGTTGGTTAAACTCTTTTCCAACTGAATCCATAACTGCATGGGATGACTTAGCTGATAAGTTCTTAAACAAATATTTTTTCCCTCCAATATAGCAAAGCTTAGATTAGACATCTCCATATTTACACAGAACGAGACTGAGAGCTTTAGTGAGGCATGAGAGAGGTTTAAGGAATTATGTAGAAAGTGTCCCCACCATGGTCTTGAAATATGGGAACAAGTACATGCATTTTATCATGGCTTACTTCCTTCTGCGAGAGCAGTTTTAGATGCCGCTGCAGGTGGTTCATTTTCAAAGAAGTACAGTCATGAAGCTTATTGCCTATTGGAAGATATGGCAGATAGCAATGTGAATTGGAACTCAGAAAGATAGAATCATAGGAGATCCAGTGGTGTGTTTGGAGTGGATGCTGTGGCGACACTTTCAGCTCAGCTAGATGCAATGAACAAAAAGATTGAAGCTCTGGCAGTATCTCAACCACAAGCATCAACTATAGTGATGGAGTGCGAGCTATGCGGAGGACCTCACACATACAATAACTACCTACAAGGTAACTTTTCAAATTCAATACATGAAAATGCTAATTATGTGTTTGGTAATTTCAGGAACAACCAGATGGGCAACACATACAATCCAGGACTTCGCAATCACCCCAACTTATCTTGGAGAAGCCAGAACATTCAAAATCCACCACTACTTCAGAGGCCATATCAACCACCTAGTTTTCAGCAACGCCCACCACCACCACCATCACAACCGACTCAAGAAAATAAGAGGCATGGCTTGGAAGATATTATGTGGAAATACATGCAACAAAATGAGGCTAGATTCCAAGCAAATGAGGCAACATTGAAAAATTTGGAGACACAAGTTGGGTAGATAGCTGACATGTTGGCTAACAGAGGACCTGGAACTTTGCCAAGAAATACAGAAAAGAATTCCAGGGAGCATGTGCAAGCTATTAGCCTACGAAGTGGAAGAAAGATGGAGAAGCCAAAAACACAACAGAAAGAGTCTAATGTAGAGGAGATAGTTGATGAAGAGAGGGACAAGAATAAAAAGGATGAGACACCAGCAAAAGCTCCTACAGTTGCACCATATAAGCCAAGACTGCCATTTCCCAAGAGACAACATCAGTAGAAAATGGATAAGTAATTTTCTAAATTTTTAGAAATTTTAAAACAATTGCATATTAATCTTCCATTTGATGATGTTATTTCTCAGATGCCCAGCTACGCCAAGTTCTTCAAGGAGATCCTATCAAACAAAAGGAAGCTGAAAGATTGTGAGACGATGGCACTCAATGAAGAATGCTCAGCCATCCTATTGAATAAACTACCACAGAAGCTTAAGGATCCAGGGAGTTTTAATATACCTTGCTTAATTGGTAGTTGCACTTTTAATGCATTATATGATTTAGGAGCTAGCATCAATTTAATGCCACTCACAATATTTAAGAAACTAGGACTTGGTGAACGTAAGCCAACCATGGTATCATTGCAATTGACAGATAGATCTATAACCTACCCCAGAGGAATAGTAGAAGATGTTTTGGTCAAAGTAGATAAATTTATCTTGCCAGTTGACTTTATAGTCCTAGATATGGGAGAAGATCATGTTATACCTATCATTTTAGGATGACCATTTCTTAACACAGGTAAAGCATTGATAGATGTGCAGGAAGGCAAACTGATATTAAGAATTCATAATGAGCAAGTAACATTCAATATTTTTAAAGCTATGAAAAAGCCACAAGATGTAGCATCATGTTTTCAAATTGACTGCATTGATTGTCTTGTGCAGGAGAAGGTTGGAGAGATGATGACTAAAGATAAATTGCAACACACCTTAATTTCAACCAACAGAAATGAAGGAGGAGGTGAAGAAGAAAGCCAATATGCAGCAGTGATGGATAGCAGACAAATTTACATGCAGATAAGATCATTTGAAGAGTTGGAGAGAAGAGCTATCAATTACCTCATATCATCCATTGACCAGCCACCAGAATTAGAACTGAAACAGCTTCCCTCACATTTAAAATATGTATTTTTATTACCTCCATCTCATTTACCTGTTATTATTTCTTTTCTTTTGACAGATGCGATGGAGGAGAAGCTGTTAAGGGTGCTGAGAGCTCACAAAAGGGCCATTGGTTGGACAATCAAGGATTATATGCAATCAAGGATCCTAGATAAGAGCAATCCTTCTATTTTTTTAATTTTAATAAAAGATGGGAAAAGAAAGAAAAAAGATAAAGAAGAGTTCTAAAGAGAAGGACCCAAGGAGTCCTACAGCTAAGAGTGATAAAAAAGAATTTAGTTAAGGTTTAGTTGGTAATTTGTAATCAAGTTAGCAAAAATTAAAATTTCCATCCTAGGATTAACCTAAATTTAGATAGTTCATAACTGTTCCAAGGTCACCTTCGAGCCCTCAAAGTTAGGGGCTAACTAGAAACTAGCCAGGTAAGTATAAGATTAGTGGAGGTCCCCCGCTGCTTTCCTTAAATATTAAATAAATTGGTTAGGTCAGTTAACGGAACCAATTAAGTAACCACCGTCCTTCGGGATCTTATCCCTGAACTACTTTTCTAGACTAGCTAACTGACTAACACTAGCTTGGTCCAACTCTTAGGAATCCTTGTCCTAGCTCAAAAATATCCTAGGGGTCAACGTCTAATTGATTTTAATTAAAAGACTTAGGTCAATGCAATATACAGGGTGGTGTTTGTGGATACAGAAAAAGTGATGAAATCCCTACCTTATAATGTTTAGGGATTAGTGCACTTAAGATAGCTTATGAGATGCAATGCAAAACAAACAAGTATCCAAAAAAAGTTAGTTTGATATTTGTCTCTAAAAATATATCTTAATAAATTATAAAATTAAGTTAATTAATTAGTTAAATTATTTTTAAAAAAACCAAATTATGTGAACTAACCATGCCAATGATCCTCGACAACGGTGCCAAAATTTCACCGCTATTGTAGACGGTCAAAAATAATTTATCAACTCAAACTATAGTTAGGATGAGTTGGGATCGTATCCTCAGGGATCACTTAGGATTATATTTACTTTTAGGATTTTAGTTAAAGTTCTAATTAAATTATAAAAGTTAGATTAAGAAAGAATATAATTGTGATTAAAATTAGAAAGCAAAAGAAAATAAAAATTCTAATTTAATTATCAAGTAGAAAAATAAATAGGATAAGTATCTTAGGATTTTGATTCAGTTTCTTTTAATAAAATAGGAAGGTATGATTGATATCCCGAGCATTACCTATCTCATTGGATACATATCTATCCTACATAATTATATGCTATTCAAAATCTTAAACCCGAGTATAGCATATCTCACTGGATATAAATTTATCCCTACATAGTCAGAGACTATTCAAGAACTCAAATCAAATAAATAATTAAAATATCATATAATTTAGATTCTGAGCATAATCTATCTCACTAGAAACAAATCATAGTACCTTGATCTGCTCTTAGATAGTCATAGATTATTTAAAAATCTAAATTATAGATTAAACAATATGCACATAACTTGAAGTAATGATAAATAAATTTTATTCATGAATAACATCATCATTACAATCAAGAAATCTAATTATATGAATAAGAAACTAAAATATAAATAAAAAGAACCTCCTATACTCTCCTAGAAATTTGGAGATTAGCCAAGTATGGTGTCCGTAAGCATCACTTTTAACGGAAGGAAGATGAAGAAGATTAGCCCGCCAACCTCTTTCCCTTTGAAGCCCATTATATAAGAAAAATAAAAGAAAAGAATTGGAGGCTTGCTACTGCTTGGTTCCTCCAAAGCTCCCATGGTTGCCCTTTAAATAGCACCCAAATAAATCCAATCCTGATACAATTCAACCTCCTATTCTTCTTAGGATTCATTGAACACTTGGGAACTATTGTGATGTTAAATCTCTAACCAAGTGTTTAAATCATGCCTAGATGTTGCCATATCATCCCAAACCCAATTGGAATAAAGGATGGCCATTGACTCTTGGTCTCAGCGCATTTCTCAATTGTTGAATGCCTCTAAGTTGTAGCCAAAATCATGTTATCTATTCCTCCTGCAAGTTAGAACTTCTCCGGTCACTGGATCGGGAGAACCAAGTTGGTGGCATAGTGGGTGGATGGCAATGGTGGCAATGCAATGAGAGAATGGTCGGTAATAGGCGACGGTGTTGGCAGCACTGATAGCGAAGATGGCGGGGAGGATGGCAACTTGTTGGCATGACAAGGGGGCAGCAGGCAGCGGCAATAGGTGAGTCAAATTGAAAAGGAGGAAGGAAGATGGCCAGCAGTGGATTGGATCTTGGGAAGAGAAGCGGTGAATAGGAAGGCAGTGCGTGGCAAATCGGGCTGATAGTGTCTTGGAATGACGAAGAGGAATGAGGGTAGCGAGGAAGTGGCAGTGATGAGTAGAGGATGGTTGATAGCTGTAACGAAGATGGGCATGGTGGTGGTAGTGGCTCGAGATGGTGAGTCGGTGATGATGACCAGTGACAACAGACAAGGAACATCACGGTGGTGGGTGGAAGGAGGTGGCAACTACAACAGCTCTACAATTGAGATTGGAGGGCTGGGGGGTGACAGCGTCATTACCATCCTGTGTGCTAGACCCATCGAAGCACTCGCCACCACTACCATCGATCACTGTGAAAGATCTCCCATTTCAGGGCTCTCCTATGGCTGTGGTGCTTCATTAGCCAAATCGCATCCCTTTGCCAATGCCGCTGCTATCTTATCTTCATCATCGGTATTGCTCGCTCTCCATCAACCTTATCCTTGTTGTCAAAATTTCTGCCGGCATTGCCTCAACCATTGATCGGCATAGTAGGGGAGCAAACTAAAACCTAGCCACCATGCAACACGATGTAAATCGAGAATAAGCTATAGCCATAGACCACGCAACACATTTATGCACCGAGTGGCTAGTTCATGATGGACCAACTGCTTTAAAAACCATGTATAGGCTTGATTTTGGTTGATTTTGAGTTGATTTTAAGTCCAAATTGGACTAGATTTGAGCCTGGGTTTGGGCTACCTAGATCTCCAATTGATCTTGAATAAGAGTAGGAGATCGATGGCTTGAGATCTTTTCCTATGATCTCAAATACTTCTCCATCAAGGATCTCGTTTTTATGGAATCTTCATTCCAGAAGTCAAAGTATGAGAAGATCGTAAGGATTCTCTATCTTTAAATTCTTGAATAATTTTAAATAGTTATCCTGATCGAGTATTTTTTGGATCGTGTTTGGGTCGAACCAGGCAGGATCGAAAGGGATGCCCAATCCTGTTGATATATCTAGGGTCCAGGTTAGGTTTAGGTACGATATATCTAGGTTCCGATCCAAACTAGACTTGTTGAGAGTTTTAAGATAAAGTAAAATAAAAGAAGATAAAATGAACTTCCTCTCTCTCACAGAGCTAAAGAAAAGAAGAAAAAAAGATGAAGAACAATGAGACAACATCGATTGAAGATTCTAACTCGAATGTAAACTTCACTTACTATGAAAATTCTAACTCTTTCTTCATCTTTAGTTACATCATTTACATCATAGACTAGCATAACATCATCTAGTACAATCTTTGGTTATTTATTAATTCATATTTTAATGCATATGAATGGTTAACTTTGTTTAAATCATATGAATTGAAATATAAATTAATTCATAACTAGATGTTATATTAGATGATGTTAGACCAGTCCATGATCGCACAAATGATATAACTAAAGACAAAAAAATATATATATATTAATAATGAATGAAGACAATAGTGAGATAGAATCTTCAATCTCTGTTGTCTCCTTGTTCTTCATTTTCAACCCTTATTTTCTTTAACTCTAACACAAAGAGTGAGTTCTATTTTTTTCTTAATTTTCCTTGCTTTCTTTTAGTGCTATCAATGGATCAAATTTGAATTGAAACCTAGATATATATCCAAGTGATAAAGCATGTATTTATATATTTATTTTAAGTATTTTAAGTAATTATTGGTGCTATCATCTTCTAAAAATTTTAATTTCATAATTAAACTATACTTTCTTGCAAAATTAATTTAATTTTTAAAAAATAAGATTAGTGCATATTTTTAATAATTAGATGTTGAACTAACTGATCAATTTGAGTACTAAGATGATTTCAATCCTATTACATTTTTAATTAAAAACTTAATCATTGTTTCTTCCTCTTTGGTAGGTCTAAATTAATTGGTGGATCTCTAGAATTTTGGAAAGACTAATGATTAAAATACTTACCAATATGAAGAGCTCGCTCTACGAATTCAGAGGAAGTATACCAAATTCAAAATGGAGTTCAAACGGGCCCAATAACCTAATTTAAAATTCTTGGTCTATGTGGTCCATAGCTTCATATGGTCCATATGGACCATCGATCTACAAATAGTTCATCGGAATAATGAGATGTGGTCTTTCGTATATTGTTTGCTGAGAGAAGAAAGCTGATTTGTTTTGAATGCATTTAATGTCCAAGAATAATTAATGCCTTTGGTAGATGGCTGGTTTGTTTCTTCTACAACGATCCAATGGCTACCTTTCTTCCAACCTGATGAAAGTTCTATGCAATTAATGCTGAGAGCAATTAATGTGATGTGGTATTTGTTTCATTGATTTGTTGGACGCTGGGAGTGCTAACTTGAAGAAAGGAACTTGAACATAATTAATGTGGCAATCGTATAGATGGTAGAGGAGAGGAAGAGGATCCAATGACTGAAGTTGCAGCCGACTGGAAAAAGGAAAGACGAGCATGATAGCCTATGATGCATCGATTTACAGTAATCTAGGCACTATTTTAAGCACTATTGGATAGCCATGTAAGCCCCTCAGCGTGATCTTATAGCCAGAAATTATCCTGACTTGAGGAAGATATCCACGAGTGATCCTTAGCATGATTTGTGATGATTTAAGGCAATCAAGCATGATTTATAACAATCTAGTTCCAATTTGGACGATCCAAGTATAATTTAAACTCTAATCTAACAACCTTTGTTTATTTAGATAATTTGGCATTATCTCAAGATGATTTAAAATTCAAAAATTCTAGAAAAAATATTTTCATGAGGAGCCTACTTATTTTTTTCTATTAAAGGATCCTAGACCACAAGAAAAGACCATCCTGAGAGAAAGTATGGTACAAGATAGAGGGCATAATTTTGGATTGCGGGTTGGCCTCTAAGAGTGAAGTATCTTAGAGGAGAGTTATGCCCCTATACCATCTTCAAGCCTATTCCATCTTTAAGATCAAGATCCAAAGAGGAAAAAGAAGAGGAAGGTAATTAAGTTCGCTCTATAGAGTACGATGGAAGAATACAAAGTGACATTAACCAACTTCTCGATAAGGTTGTGGCGAATCAACTTCAAATACTTTGTTATCATTTGTTATTATTTATTTAGTTATTTTTTTTGTAATTAGATTTTAATTAATACAAAATTTATTTTTATATAATTTAAATTTAAATTTTTTATTTTTCTCATAAGTAGATGCTAATATCTGACTAGCAGATCGAACGTACCAAGTTTTAATTTTCTGTTGTACTTTTAATTTTTATTTTTCTAACTTCAAAATATTTTTCTTTTATTCTATAAAAATCAAAGATTTCAAATTATCCTAAGTACTACCTTTTCCGTTGACTCGATCTGACTCGCTGCTTTCTATATAAGTTTAATTAATTACAGTCAGATTTTAAACTGATAACCATGGTGTTTTAAGGATAACATCGCGATCCTATCATCAAGTCTAGACCCGATCTTAGTTATTGGACCAAGACCCTCTGTGATTTTTACAAAGGGCTCTAACTTCTAAAAGGATGATTCCAAGAAGAAAATAATATTCTTGATGGAGAAGTATTCAAGATAGCAGGAGAAAATCTTGAAATAGTAAATCTTGTATGATGGCTATTTCGGAGAGGGTGCGGGCACCAGGATCTGACAATGATTGCTGGGCCCAATCTGGTTTACTGATTAGGATTTCTGAATCCTGTAGTCCTTAATAATGTATCACTAGAGTCTTGTAATATAAGTAAGCCAATTTAGTCCTGTAATAAAGTGGGACATGTGAGTCCAATTAAATTTTTTTGTCTAGTTGAGTTTAAGTTCAAGTCAAAAGTCTTGTAATTTTGATTTCATCCAAGAGGAGAGTCACCAAGAATCACCAGGCCCCCTCCACCAGAGCAAGAGATCAAGTACCTGGGTCCCTACTCCGGCCCCCAGCCTTGGCGCCCAAGAAATGGGCCTTCATGCCACCAAGCCCATTGTAGCGCCCCTCCAGATGGCACCCTCCTTCAGCCCAGCTCCCTACCAGGTCCACACCAGCTGGCACCCTCCCTCAAGCCCAAGATGCCCTGGCCCATCAAGAGAAGGCGCCCATCCTGGGCCTTGCCGTCCCCCAAGGGTTTCATGAATGGCGCCCCAGTCAAAGCCCTCTAAAGTTGGCACCCCAGCCCAAGAAGAAGGCCTATAGCTGACCAAGCCCACCAGGGTTTACTTGGCCCTCAAGAAATGTAATTTTAATCTATTTTGGAGTCCAGGGACCTGGGTAACTTTATAAATACCCATCCCTCACCTCTTGTATGAACAACTCTTTTCATGAATACAAACTTTGATTGATTAAGTTCAATTGTTCCTCCTTCTTGGAGTGGGTATGAGACCCGAGGTTACATTGTGGTAGGGATTAGTGAAATTTTGAAATAGGAAATGGTTAATTTGAAAAAAAAAAAATCTTTCATCAATCAACTTGAATCTTTGTTTGAACTGAGTGAATGTTTAAGACATTAGACTATCTTTTAAATAAGGAGTCTACTCGTGTACTGATTGAATGAATCAAAAGTGACTTGGAATTGAAAACTTGATAGGATTAGGAACTTAGAATTGAGACTATGAGAATGCATGAACTTTGATAGGTATATTTTAATTGATTTAAATTAAGGATTATTTTTGTCAGCTTAAATCAAATGTTAAGAAAGTTTTTTTGACTCCGAAGGTTATTGCAATGCATAATGAAATTAAGACACACTGAGTAGATGCTAACTGCAATTACTAACCCATGCACCCTACTCCGCTGTATTGGGATGACTTAGTAACCGGAGGTTTGGCACTGGCAAATGTCAACATTCGTGTAAAACGGTAATCCAATGCATGAGTATGCAAAGCACTCAACTGATGTGTTGTTTTGTGATAAAAGCTAATTTTGAAACTTTTGCAGTAAAAGGCAACTTTATAATAATTACATAGTTGAGAACCACCAACAATACTTGAAAAAAAAAATAATAATAATAACCCAATTGAAAGGTGTTGTCTTAGTTTTATTATGTTGGTAATAGCTTGAAAAAAAAAGTGATAAGTATTGATTAATGTTTTAAGCTGACAGAAAGTAATATTGAGTTGATTTCATTATAATATGTCTTGATAAGGAATTACAATTTTATGGTTGATGTTTTAAGATCTTATGAATTGATAGTCCTAAAGAAAAAGTTGTTGGAGAAGATTTCAGTTGTTATCCAGGTTGATTGTTTATTTAAAATGGATGTTGATTTTTATTTATGCTTTGCTCGGGACGACAAAGGTTTAAGTTAGGGGATATTTGATGAATGCGATTTATATAGAAATATTTGGATCTTAATTGTATAAAAATTTATTTTAATTATTATTGATTTAGTAGCATTTGCAGCCTATTTATGCTTAATTATGTTATATGTTTCAGGAATGCATGCCAAGAGGATGCTTGCAAGTTCATACATCTAATTTGTCACGGAATTGTCAAGGTTATATACGAAAGAACGATCTTATTGGAGGAAAATAACTGGTCCAGCCAGGTTCACCCACCACTATTATTTTTGAAGCCAGTTCAATCCAAAGATATGTATGCCAGGAGAGTATCGAACCAAGAAGCAAATACAGGAGAAGCAGCGAAGGAAACATTGAGGAAAGTGGTGAAGACAACCAGCGGAAGTGAGCTTGCAAGCATTTATCTTTTGTTTAGGAAAGATAAATGAGTTTAGGATCCAACCACCAGAAAACAAACAACAAAAAAAAAAAGGACAAGATAAAAATATAAAAAAAAGAAGAAAGAGACGCGGCGTGAGCAAAAAAGGGACGTGATTGGAAGAGAGAAACATGTGAAGGGATAAAAAAGAAGTGGAGCGACGCGCGGTAAGCCGAGGAAAGCAAGGAAGAAAATGCTCGGACGTAGGGAAGTAAAAGAAATCATGCACGGACGCGGGAAAGAAATTGGAGATCGCTCGGATAAGTAAAGAAATCAGAAAATATATCTGATTTATTTTATTTGTATTCTTCCTATCTTTATATTATTTTTAATCATGAATATGTGAAACTAATTGCTTCTTAGCTAGATTTGGGGATTTAACTGATACGGTGATTATGGATTTCAATAGTTAGTTTGATTTCCTTCTTTTACTTGAAATTTTTTTTGTGATCGTAATGTTTTGGAAGGTTTGATTAATTCTTCAATAAATTTTATCTAAAGTTTAATTGATCTATTAAATTTCTATGTTGAAAAGTAAAGAAATCCATAGATTTAAATCATACCTGAATTACTAGGACTGCTTTATAAAGTGATTACGATTATAAAAATTTAATGCATCTGAATTATTTATATCATGTCTTTAACTACCGTGGTTAATAATTTCGGATAGGATTAATGCAATTTGAACGAAAGTGCATTAATCAATTAAGAAAACATGCTGGCTTGTAAAACTAGAAAATCAAATTAGCATATTCAGAAGAAATTATCGCATTGATTTAGTTAAATTCCCGATGCCTTAGCTATTTTAGAATTTCTCTTTCTAAAAGTTTGCTGCCATTTTAGTTTGATAGTTTAATTAATTTCCAATTTAATTTTTTTACTTGAAATCAATTTTCCAAATAGTATAGGTAAGTATTATAATTTGGATGATTGTCTCTAATCCTAGAGGACGACATTGGATTACTACCCTGTATTACTTGCACGACCGGTACGCTTGCCGAACACGTGTCAAGTCTTTGATGCCGTTGTCGGGGATCAGCAATGGAAACATTCAAATTCATATCTGCTAATTGATTTGGATTTTTTTTATTATTTTATTGCTTCTTTTATTATTTTGTGTTATTAATTTTGTATGTCCTGGAGAACTGCAGATACTTTGGAAGACTTTGATTCAGAAATAGAAAGAACGCTCAGAGAAAGACGACGTGGACTCAGACAACTACTGGAAGAGTTAAGGACATATTTGGTAGATATCAACAGCATAACCATGGAAGATGTTGGTGAACATAATCCTCAGAATCTCCCACACATATCCAATGAGAAGGTGCAAAACCCACAAGGAGACAGACCTTTGCTGGAGTACATCAGGCCTAGAGTCACGGGAGCAACGTGTGGAAAGCTGAGGGACGCAAGGAAGAAAACGGTCAGACACAGGGAGGTGGATGAAATCATGCATGGATGCAGGAAGAAATTGGAGACCACTGGACAAGGGAAGAAATCGAAAAACGTGCCTAGTTTATTTGATTTATATTTTCCATGCCTTTATATTATTTTCGACCATGAATATGTTCAACTAATTGCTTCTTAGCTAAGGCTTGGGATTTAACTGATGTGGTGATTATGGATTGCAATGGTTAGTTTGATTTCTTTCTTTTACTTGAGATTTCTTTTGTGATCGTAATGCTTTAGGAGATTTAA